>OW388080.2:58655480-59334980 GCA_936449025.2 Sarcophaga subvicina
TCAAATATGGTAAATCGACCATGAATGTTTAAACGGCCATTTTCGCATTAATAAAATATGTATTAAAATGTATTAAATCTTAAAGACTTTTTTATTTATTTTTTGCTAATCTCACTCCATTAGCTGCCAAAATAAATACGCTGCACTTTAAATAAATATTGAAAATAAAAAATTGCAGTTGTTTACATATGTATATTCTTTACATGTACCAGCGTTTATATGTATGTATGTGTATGACTGCACCCTAATCGTTATATTGTCTGAAAGGTGGTTTTATTGTATTTGAATAACAAGATTGAAGGAATATTTATAAAATATCTGAGAAAATTAATTTTAATTTGTGATCTTAATTATAATTCTAAATAACAGCCAAGGCTTTTAGATTTCAATTAAATTTTTCCGAAGTTAGCTGGCTATTCAAGACGTTGATCACGTTGTTGATCAAGTTCGTTGTTATTTATTCAACTTATTTTTCCAAATCACTTTGAATGGATACCAGAGTAATTGGGAACAGACCCTAACTTTCAATGAAAAATTAGCTTCAGCGGTGAGTCCCATTTTTGATTGACTACATGAGATCCAATAGCGTTCAATGCATCCTAGAAAAGACACTGTTTGGTGAACATTTTTTGATAACTGTCAGTCAAAATTTCTTTGAGAACAAAGTTGGCCAGGGCATCACTACCAACGGCTAGCATTATAGATTGAAGAGTGCCAATCTTTTTTGGGTTGAATTAGATGAACTGAACTCCAATTCAATGTGGTTTCAAAAGGTCAACGCTACCTGTCGACCGCTCGTGCCACATTGGATATTCTATATAAGCTATTTGAGGGCATGGTCATCACGTGGTGTAAACTGGCCACCTATATCATGCGATTTGACTCCCTAAGAGTTTGTCTTGTGTAGTTTTCTTAGGTCGCAAGTGTATACGAATAAGCCATCGATGAAATTCAGCCTATTTATGTGTCAGAGTCATACAAAATTGGTGTTTTCTGTGCGCTTCAACCAGAAAGACTGCGTTATATAATGGCATCAATAGGTCTTTCAAACTAATAAAAATGTAAAAAGTGCTTAAAAGCCCTCTATAAAAAGCTTATACATATTGGGATTAATATTTATACAATTAATTCTTTCTAATAGAAAATAACTCTTTTCCTTCTAATATATTAGGTTCTTGATGTAGAATGTTTCTTCAGCGTAAAATCCAAAAATTGGTGTGGCCCTATTACTAAGGAAAGCACCTTAGTGCAGTGCAACAAAAAACAAGAATTAGCACAAATGCATTTAACAATCATAATATCCCTACCTGCAGTCGTACCTTTAAATTTAATGTTTTTGTTATGGTTTCTGTTTTATTTATTTTTATTCCTTTGCATTTTGCTTAATTAAGGAAATCCCCAAAAGAAAAAGAAACATAATTTAAATGAATGTTCAAAAACAGAAAATAAGGAATAAAAATAATGACTGAAAAAATGGCAGAGGGAAACTTAAACGTGATAAATATGTGTAACAAAGCGTTAAATTAAATTGCATACCTCGGCCACTAAGGGTATTTTTTTCTTTTGTTTGTTTGTTTGTTTGTTGTCGCTCATGCGCATAATATGCAACATGGCTAGACATTTTAAAGATGTCGAATATTGTACCAAAAAATGGTGATTGGCGGGAAGTATTAATTTTTCATTTCATTTAAAGAAAAGTACTGGAGAGTTTCATATGGTTATCATGTTGAGGCTCTATCAGAACCAACATTTAGAGAATGGTTTCAACGGTTCAGAGTAAACGATTTTGATGTGAAAAATGAAGGGCGGTTAATACCACCAAAAAAGTTTGAAAACGAACGAAAAACAATGTTTGAAGAAGATGATAATTTGAGAAATGTTAAATGTTGCCAAACAAACAGTTTCTGACCGTTTAAAAGCTTTGAAATATGGGTGTCACATGAATTCAACGACAGACAGATGGATAACCGAAAAACGACTTGTGAAATTTTGCTTTAAAGGCACGATAAGAAATCAGGAATTCAGGAATTGATTTTATGTTTTAATGGACAATATATTATTCACATTGTAAATCCAATAAGCAGTACTTTTATCGACAAGTCTGAATTGTGCAATTGAAAGTACTTGATAACTATAATACGACTAAAGTGCTAAACTGTAGATCCTCCGGCAGCTTACTGGTGTAAACCTCAATTGGCGTGATTAAAAATAACTTAAACCAACGAACATAAAGCATATTAAAGTAATTATTATTATCGTGAGATATCTTGCAACTAGAAGATTTACTGTACTCCCCTGAAACTTTATAAAATATCAACATAATGTCTCTTTTAAATTTTAACAAATTTTAAGATGCTGTTCATTGTCAACAATAAAATTCCCTGCCTAGTACTTGATATACACCCAGGTGTTTCTTCCTAGCATGCATTAATGTCCCACAGGTTCTATCATTCTCATCTTCATAAATTCTGCATGTTGAGCTCGAAACTACCACCAATCGGAAGAAGTGTACTCTGTGTCTACAGTCCCTGGTTATGCCTAGATAGTTTGCTACATGGCTAAAATCTACTTTTACTTTAATTTCTCAACAAAACCAACTTTGCTCTTTTCTATCTGTCAATACGTTCCACTTCCAGAAGTATTCTGGTCCCAATAGCGGCGTGAAAGCTTCCCTCCTCTGAAGCTTGTCTGCTTACTCATTGAGGATTTCCACATAACCTAGGACCAATTTAGCTTCTCTAGGCAGTCTTATACTATGTGCCATTTTCGTATAGCGACCTAATTATTAAATAGTACTGCTACCCTGTCTTTTGTACCTCTTAACCAAGTTGAATTGAACATATTTAATGACATAGACTTTCTGAAAACATAAAGTTCTGTCTCTATTCCAAGATTTGCTCTTGAACCATCTGTATACCACAAATAGTTTAAAGAGTATAAAACTTCCAGATTACTGCATTCATTTTTGTTAGTACTAAATGTTATTGCGAAACATTTCTCAAAATCATATACTTTATTGGTTCTGTCAGCCAATCGATTCCTTAAGTTCCGGAATCACCTAACAAATTTCATATTAGACTTATGCTACATCAACCTAACCACAGATTGCAAAGCTTGGATCTCTACTGGCATGTATAGCGGACTTAAATTCAGCAGAGTCTCAAGTGCCTCTGTAGTACTGATTCTTATTACTCCTCCTCTGTTATGCTAGTGTCCATTTGAGACATTAAACAAAAATGGTCAAACCATTTTTAATATAAAACGTTTTATTTCAAAAAAAAAAATTGGATTCCATCAATACATGTGAGTGGGTATATTGTTTGTTATTGCTTACTGAAGTGAAAAATATTGTTGTTATTATCAATGCATGTTCATGCAACATTAACTACAGTATTAGTGATATCAAGAATGACAATAATAATAGTATTGTCAGCAACACTAAAATAACCACGATAACATTTTGATGTGACGTTAGAATCTACACATAATAAAATGAAAGTGAAATTAAAAAAATTAATTCAGAAATTTTAACAAATATGTGTTGTGATTTATAAGATATTAAACATAGCAATTCAATTTAAAAATCAAAATATACAAGGTTTTAGGGCTGGAACAGAATAAAGTGGTTGCAGTAGAAGCTGAAGCTCACGACGTAATGAGTAACGTAACAAAAAAGAATGCGAACAGAATAGGGAGGCTCGCTTATAATATTGCCACGCATCCTTTTCAAAAACTTACAGCATAATGCATAAAATACGTATGACAAAATACGCATATCCATCTACAGCTACTCTCCAGCTCCTTTAAATTTTATATTTAATGTGGTATACATTGAAAATCATGGAAACTCTCAATACAATTTATATCTGTCTCGCCCAAATTTCAAAAATTCGAATTAAGCTTCTAATGCAGCGACTACTACAACTACGTATTCTGTTTACAGCAATTTGAATAGCCATGTTTAAATTTTGACAGCTTGCAGCGCTACTCTTTACGTTGTACCACAGCGAATATTCTGTTCACCACTTTAATGTCTCATGTGTTTATTTCTAGAAAAACCAAATAAAATTTGTCAATGCATGAATACTGGACATACATGACTACGATGTAATAGCAAAGCAAGCGTTAAAATGACAGAAAAAAAGAAATTTTTATACTTGTTTACTATTTGTCATCAGCAGCAAATGTAGCATGAAGAAAATAACAGTAAAGCAATTGAAAGGATATGGTCTATTAAATACAAAAAAAAAATATAACAATTTTGTGCTTTAACAAGTGACGGTATCTAGCAAATATTAGATAAAACACAGTTTATTTACGGCAATAATATCGAAAAAAGTTTTATTTCTCGACGACATATGTAGATGTTGCATAAATGTGGTTTATATTTTATATAAAAATATTATTCAACAGATTTTGTTGCATTGATTCTGTTTTGTATTCACAATTTCATGTACTCAATCGAAAAATGTACATACACTGTATTGCTTACCACTGTTTTCCATGTTGATATCTTTTCGTACAGGTATTTGCTAAGCCAAATATTTGCGATCGTCAACACTTTCTCCGTTGAAAACTAAATTAAAATTTTTACAAAAATTTAAATATATGTAGGACACTTTTCCATACAAATTTTAATATTTTATGAATACGAGCATTAGTTTTAGTATCAAAAGAGGAGCATAATACTGATATACAAATAGGAGCTCTGTATTATAATTGGGAAACAATTTTTAAGGTTGAATTTCGTTTTCCCTCTGGTACACGGCTTGTTGCTTTAGTATGAACTTGGTTGTGAAGAGTTGTTGTGTATCAATTACAATTATTTTTGTTGCATTATAAACTAAAATTTCAAATATAACTTCGAAAAATACTTTGTTAAACACAAAAAATTTGTTATTTAAGGCACCTGTCATTTAAGTCTTTAAATTTGGTTTCTTAAAGGAGTTTGAAGTGCCTTGGCGTCATGACAGTTATAACCGCAACCTTATTAAAGGTACGGATTCAATTAAAATGAAATTTATTTAAGCAGATAAAGCAAAACTATAATTCTAATATTGTAAAAATTACAAGAACGTATAAAGTCAATTGAACTTGACTGTATTAATAACACGGTGCGACAGGAAAAGTATACCCGTTGAATAGAACTTAAAAAGAGTTTTTATATGCCTCGAACGCTCCCAATTCGTTGTATTTGACAAAAGCTTTTTATAGAACCGATTTTGAAAAACCGATTTTTGAAAAGGGGATATATAACCCTTTAGAACGGTAAACATAAACATATTGTTCAATGTTTGTTTATTTGATATGAGTTTTAATCATGTAAACTTGAAAAATATGATTTTTTTTTTTTGTAATTTTTCCATTTTTAATTGCAAAATTTTATTTTCAAATTAATTTAAAACAAGTGCTGACTTTCTTAAAGTGCGTTCTTTTGCGTATCTATCGCTAATACATATTTTGTATTTTTAGTTAATGTAATGTATTCGGTAGTGATGGTGAAAAATCCGTCCTTAAAGCAGTGTTCGGAAATCTTCATTTTTAGATTCCACAACTCCTCTATTGAATTCAAAATTTGTTTGTAAATCAGCAACTTATTATAGACGGAAATATTGTTTATTTTTTGTTTACTAATAATCTTTAAACGTCATAATGTAAAACCAGTTTTGAAATCAAGGCGAATTCATATAAGGTCAGTTTACGTGGATGAACGAGCTAAAATGAATATTTTTTATTGTTACAAATAACAAAACAATGTTCTTCAGCTTCCTTGATTGCAAAAACAATCAAGTTACCAATTTAAAAATATTACCGTTCAATAATATTATATACATATACAAACATACATATATAACGAACTTTCATCATGTAAGTATTCTCCTTATTTTATGAAATCAAAAGCAACTTCTTTTCTTTTTTGTGAATTTTCAGATAATTTATGGCGGTGCCTCTACACATAACCTGATGGAGTATATTTTATACAGACAGAAGTGTTAAAGGAATTAAAAGCCAATATACTCGTATGTGTTTACTAATGAACATGTTTGTACAAGGAATCGTCGTCACATAGACGTAAAGACCAAACTTCACTTCGAAGTTATATTGCATACCATACCATACAATTGTACATTCTATTTTGTTGTAACTACCCTGTAGGAAATATTGTTAGTAAAACTATGGTGTTTCACTACTGACTAATTACAGCCAAGACAATGACATCTGCAATATACAACCTGGTTCTTGTGAACCGTATACATATGTATATGGAGATATTAGATCCGGAGATTCAGTAGTACAATTTGTTAATTATAGTCTACGATACTGTCCTTGGAACTAAGGGCCAAGCTTAGCTAGTAAATTTTTGTGATTATGTCTACCCTTTTGGACTCTTACTAGATTGCCACATTACTAAAGTTGCAAACAGGATAAAATCAAGTTCATGCAGGTATACATACATACATACATATGTACATAAACTAGGCGCACAAAGTTTGTGCACATTAATTTAGTAGGGAAACTCTAAAATAAAAAATACTAAAAACTTATATTCATTTTAAATTTAAATAGTACTTGTAGAAAGCATAAAATCGTATCATGTGTTTTTGACTTAAACACACCAGTTATTCTCAATTCCCAACTCTCCTATTCTGAACGAATTTCAAAATAAGAAGCTATTTCTGGAGAAAAAGTTGATATCACAAAAATTATTTCAAGGGAGAATAATTGCTTTTTAATGGCAATTTTATTTACTCTCAAAGTTTTTGCCAGAAATCTGCTGAGAGGAAGTCGCCGAAGAAATATTTTTTCACATTTCGTGTTGATGCCTGCCCTGGGGCTCGAACCCTAGCTTTACGTCTAATAAGCCAACATACTACCTACTTGACTACGGCGACTCCGTTGTCTCCGTCTTCAGTTAAGTTTTACTAATTGGATTTAAAATTGCTGTGACCGGTTTGATAAAGGATATCCTTTTTTATCATTGAAATGTTAATTTTTACTTTTTATCGATATTATCAGTATAACTTGATATATCATATGGGTAATGAAAATATTGAAATATAAACGAAAAGATAAAGAAATGGATATAGATTACAATAAAATTGGTTAAAAACTAACTATTACTGGAAACAATTTCGCCCAAAGATCGATCATAATTATAGCTCTCATAAAAAAATTTTAAATTCTAAGAGCATTCACACGTATTTTAACAAAACAAAATTGATAATTTTTTCTTTCGTGTATTTTTGCATTTGAATCTGCAATATTGATAAATTTGATATGAAAAATTAAACAATAACTTTTAATGGGGTATCCTGGTAGTCTAGTGGGTAGACTATTACCGTGACGGCTGTGGGTTCAATTCCCACCACAGACTCTGTTCTGTTACACTACATCGAGCATATGGTTGAAGTTACTCAGCTCGTAAATATAATTTGCAATATTGTATATTGTATATATTGTGATTAATAAATAAAACAAATAAAAAATAATATTTGATTATATATAAAATTAATATTTGACAATTAGCTTGGTAGGGAATGTGTGAAAAAAATTATTCGCAAAAAAATTATTATTGAGTTAAAAAGAAAAATCTGTCAAGTACAAAGTATCTTTGTTAGCAATGTTATCAAATTAGATGACAAAAGTGGTGACTTGAAGACAATTGACACCAGAGTTGCTACAGGATATAGTCTGAGTTTGCTTGTTTAGGTAGAAGCAAAAAATAAATACAAATTAGGGATGCCAAACGATAAATCCGGAATCCTAAAATTCCAAGATTTCTTAAAACTTGCCCCGGGATTTTCCGAGATTTTCGGGATTATAAATTCATACATATATATTTTATAAAGTAAGAAAAAATTGAGTTTTTTTTATTTCATATTACATTAAATAACACCCATGTAGATTTCCAAGTGTAGCGTGGTTAATAATTAAGTGAATATTCTATATCACTCATCATCGAATTGAAGGAGAACCCAATTTCCACTGTTAAAAAGTTAAACAAAATATGTTAATACAGCTGATGATTTAGACAATAAACTTTCTAAAGAAAGATTTGTTTGAATCACGAAGTGTTAGAGTTGAATAGTTATAAAGTGTAGATTGCGAAAGATGTTTTTCACCGGCAGCGTATGTTCGCAACAAAATTAAGTGTCTTCGATGAAATATTAGAGGCTTTGATCTTTTTAAAAAATGACTTAAAACAATGAATATAATTAATATATGTATGTACATATTTTGGACACTAAATAGTGTTCTTAAAAGAGTAGGTAGTATTTGCTTCACTAATGTGTTTATGTATGTTTGTATGTAGACACAGATGAATTATTTTTGTTTCTTTACGGTTTTTTGTTACTTTTTGTTCTGATTTTTTTTTTAATTTTATAACATGAATATTTTGAATAATTAATGAAATTTTTAATAAAATAATTGTTTTTTGTTTTTATTTATTAAGAGAAAATCCCGAAATCCCGGGATATTTTTAAAAATCAATCCCGTTTGGCATCCCTAATACAAACTGAATCGTATTCTACGGACAACAACTAAAAAATTTTTGTAGTAGAAAAATATATTGGAAAACAATAAAGGAATATTAGATGTGAATGTGCTATGGAGTTATTTTGTATATGTATGTATGTTTGCGTAACTGTTTCTAAAAGGAAAAACACCATCAAAAATAACAATAAAGTAACGGAAATCAAGGGAAAAGGCGGCAATAATATTGATTTATGGGTATTACACGAGCCTTACAAATCCAATAGGAATGAAATTGTTTATAAATGCGTATAAATGGTATGTACATCGTACGTACAGTAGTAAAAAACTAACAGACGCGGAGAAAATATATGTATGTTGTCTGATACCGTATTAATATCGACATTTTTGATTTTTGATTTTTGGTTTTAATGAAGGCAAAAGCTCTATGATGATGCCTTTATGCGAGATTATATTCTTTAGAATTTGATATGTAGTACTGTTGACGAAATCGGTATCGAAAATGAATAAATTTCTAAATTAAAAGAAATTTTTATTTGTTTTTGTATGATTAAGTTATTGTTAGTTGTAGGATATCTAAGATTCGGCACACGCCTAGGCGTTGAATTTTTCTTTTCATCCATTGTATATTACTTTCATTACTATTGCTTAGTTTGTATAACAAAGCAAATGTGTGAAGTAGTTTTTATTTTTTTTTTTATTTAGTTTTTTCGAAATGATTTATTCAAGCAATAAAAATGGAAAAGAAAAACCATTAAAATAAGGAATCTACAATAAAGAACTGTTTTTAGAACAAAAAAAATATTTACCATACACACATTCGATACAATCATTACAGTTGAAGTTCTATTATTTTATTGTTCTTTTGTTTTGTAAGACGTTCTTTCTTTCTAATAATAGTATGCAGTTACTTTTTTTTTACAATAAAAACAGAAAAACTAGACAATCGTAAGGGGCAAACAATAAGAAAATTAAAAATTCTATAAGTCTTCAATTTGAAAATCAGGCACGTGCTAATGACCTTGAATAAGAGACGCTCCGTCTGAACTCATAGTATGTACCGATAAGCAATATTGAAAAAAAGTACAACAAATACGATATAAAAATGAATGACAAGATAAATACTGAATACTACAGGCATTAAACACGTAAGTATAGAAAAATGTAATTCAAAATAGCATGAACCCATTTATTGTTGTTACTGATTGCTCATTTCCAAATCGAGTACTATCGCATACCACTTTTTTTCGACAAATTTGTTTGCTTAAAATCGTGCAGGATATGTACACAAAATTTCATTTAATATTCACCTTCATGTAGAGGGTCGGCCATTTAAAAGTTTAAATTTAAATATACAATAAAACAAAAACGGTTTGAAATTTTGTCAAATTTATATTTTTGTTGTCAGAAACGGAATATTATTTCATTCGTCTGTGTGTCGCAGCTGGCCTCACAGTATCTCATTCGATCGGACCAGTTTTCGTGCACTTTTCAAGTGTATAGGGTCGTATTTCGGCAATGGTATCACGAATGTTAGCCTTCAAATGCTCAATTGACTCTTCTTTGTCGGCATAACACTTTTCTTTAACGTCGCCCCACAAACGTTTTCTAACGGTGTCAAATCGGCCAATTGACATGATCATTTCGGCTAATTAAACGGCCATCAAACGTTTGACGCAATAAATCAATTGTGACATGAGATGTGTCGCAAGTTGCATCATCTTGTTGAAAGCAAACATCGTTTACATCAATACCATGAATAGCGGGTACATAAAAATCGATTATCATAGTGGTGTGTCCATTGACAGTAATGGTTACGTCGTTCTCATTTTCAAAGATATATGGGTCAATGGCGCTTCCGCTTCACAAGTCGCACCAAACAGATACTCGTAATGGGTGCAATGGCTTCTGTAAAACCAGGTGAAGGTTTTCTGAGCTCCAAATACAGCAATTTTGCTTACTAATGTACCCACCAAGATGAAATGAGCTTCATCCGAAAATATAATTTTTTTTTTGGCAAAACCGACATCATCGTTCAGTTTCTGGTGAGTCTATCTAACGGATCTGAAACTAATCGGATAGTCAAGCGGCTTCAAATCTTGAACCAATTGAACTTTATAAGGCGTCATACCAGGGTCTTTTCGCAAAATTCGACATACACCGGTGCGTGAAATGTTCAACTTTTGAAAACGATGACGAGTTGATGTCGATTGATTCTCACACACACTCTCAGTCACTGCTTCGATGCTTTCGGGTTTATGCGCTGTACGAGCACACTCACGCCTTGGTGCATCAACAATAAAACCAGTTTCACGAACTTTAGCAATAAATTTGCGTATAACGGACACTGTTGATCCTTTTCTGCGACCGCATTTTGTACGACATTTTTGTTCAATTTCCGACCAATTATCTTTGTTTTCGGAAATAAATCCCAACGTTGCTCAAGCATAAATCGATTCATGGCTTACAGTGGAGATAATATACTGAATTTTGTGACAAGTATTGCGTATTGGAAATACGCAATCAGGTTTTGCAACAAAACTCATGGCTGAAAGACTGAAAGTGAAAAATGTGGGAATATAATATTGATTATTGGTACAAGAGAAGAAATATCCTGTGACGTTAGAAATTTAGTTGTTATTTTAAACAAACGAAAACAAACCTCATAGAGGAGGCCAAAGAAGGCTTGTTGGTACAAACTTCATATTTATTCTTTAGAAAGTGCGGAAAAACCAATGAACAGATACCATAAATTTAGTTCAAACCAGTTCCGGAAGATCAAGAACATCTGACAGCTTCGAACAGTACGAACATCATTAAATGAAAACATTTTTCGCAGCAGAAGACCAAGCAAAAAAACTCTTATTGGTTACTTATTTTATGTGTAAACTTTTATCACAGTATATTTCTTTTTGGTTTTTATATCATAATATCTCAGAATAAGCCTCTCGTAATTTGGTTTTCTTTTTGTTAATAGAAATGAATTTGCAAAAGAGTTTTATTTTTAAATTATTGGTTTTTTAGCTTTAGAAGATTAGATTTTATTTGGAAATAATACAACTGAAAAGTGTTCTATTAAAAGTTTCCATAAGTAAATCAGTGGGTGGTAATATCACATGAAAGTTACATTTAGAATATGAAAAGAATTTGGACAGATTTTTAGAATGAATAGAATTAAAATATATTTCGTTCAAATTTAATAATTAAACCTCAAGGAAACAATACATTAAACTGTTAAAATACTGGAATTTTTCTCCTTTCTATGAGCTGTCTTTGAGGTTGGTTGGTTGGTAATAAGGCCATTTATCCAACGAATGTGCTGGCTGCTGTTGGTTGCACGCGTCGGATGATTCTAAATTATGTTGTTTTTTTTCATTTAGCTTGTAACCCATTAATTTTTACATCAAACGAGCTTTTTAATCGTACCACATACATACATAAGCTTTTGTATAGTTTTTAAATGCCGTGTTTTCATCAATTTAAACATTTATTGACAGCTGTCTGCCAATAAGATGGCCTTTATTCATTTGTTGTAGATGTACATTACATTCATGGTCATCTACGTAACAATGGTGCATGTACATTCCCTCATATCTCCTTAAAAGGGATACTTACATCATTGCATCTACATGCAATTCATTTTGGATTCTTTTGTAAAAAAATAACTCTTCTACTATTTTCCGGTGCAATAATTTCAAATTAGAGAATTGTATTCTTTTTAATATTAAAGAGAATTGAAAGTAGCAGTAAAAGTAGTGATGCAAATGGGGACAATACAGTCAAAGCAAAAAGTCTACGTACACCACTGTATGAATACTTTTATCCACTGGTTTTTCCAAATTGAAAAAATTGTTATAGGCTTGTTAAAGGCCTTTACAATTAAGAATGTTTGAAGAAAAAGCGAACTTTAAAAAAATATAATGTAGAAATTATTGAGAAAAAATATAGTGATGTATGTAGATTTGTTTCTATCACTGTAGCTGGTAGTACCATTCAGTATTTTTTTTTTTTTTTGTAATACTAACAATCATTTCGTTAGTATAATTCGCAAAGACGCTAAGTCCACTTTCTTCCAAAATTGAGATTTTAATGCAAAACGATAACACTATACCAAATACATATTTTACGACAAAAAAATGTCAGTAATTTTGTGGTTTGCAAAAACGCTAAGTCCACAAAACTACGAAAAATATTAACAGCACCTGCTAACTCCAAGAATATTAATTATTAATTATTATTAATTTTTTATCTAGGTCATTTAAAGAGAGGTATTTTGTAAAAATAATTGCGTTTAAATAGTTTACAAATTTTAAAAACTGAAGAAGCCGCAATGTTTTTTGTGTCTCCTGTAAAATTTGAAAAAAGGGACTTAACACATTTGAGAATGAGACTAACGATTTGAATTTACATCCAATAAAAAGCTAATGTAAAAAACATTTTTAAAAATTTGTTTTCAGAAAATTTGTAAAAGGTTAACTGCATTAAAAGACAATCCAATACAAATCGTCTGTAAATGTCAATGTATTCTTAAAGTAAATCCAATATAAAAATAGAACACGTAAATATTACATTTTTCAGATGACAGTTATTTTATTCTTTCATTATTTTTTTTTGTATGCTTTGTTTCCAATAAAAACGCAACCCTTAGTAACAAATACTTATTTAACACCTGTTAATATATTAGTATACTGTAGGATTCAAAAGTGTACGTCACTTTAACTATAAGGTAAGTAAACTTATATTACTTGATACCAGCCAACTTGTTAAAAACCTGTCAAATCATTTAGGTAGGTTGTTTTGCAACATGCTATATCATCATAGATATAGTATTTAACAAAAAGTGCAAGTGATGAAATTATTTTATGCAAATGGGTGTTCTGTTCGGGCAACGTACCGCCCATTTTACGATCCTACCGATAGGACTATTAACAATGTGGTGCATAAATTCGAGACCACTGTTTAGTTTACTGAAACCAATATCCGCGTATCAACAAAACGTAAGATCTGCCGAAAACATTGGCTCTGTCCATGAGATTATGTAGAAGAATTCAAGCCAGTCAATTTAGCGTTGCTCACGAAAAGATCACAACTTGGCGAGTTTTGCATCGTCACTTGAAACTGCACAAAATTCAACTAACCCAGGAACTGATGATATACGCTATGCTTTCTCTGATTGAACTCTGCAGCAGTTGGCAACTGACCGAAACATCTATTTCTGGATGAATTGAGTTTAGGACGATATCAATCCACATGAGATCCAAGAATATTCAATTCATCCCGAAAAAATTATATTTTATGGTGGATATTGGGCTGACGGCGTCATCGGTCCATATATAATTAAAAAAGACGTTGACCAAGTCATCATGGTCAATAGCGTCTGAATACCAACAAAATGTATGTTAACAGGACGGCGCTATGTGCCTCAGAACTCATGCCACATTAAATATTCTCCAAAAGCGATTTTACGCTGAGGTAATGTGAACTGGGCACCTAGTTCTCGCGTTTTGAGCCCGTTAGACTTTTTGTTGTGGGGTTCTTTTAAGTAGCAGGTATATATGAATAAAACATATACTAAAGCGGCCCTCAAAGTCAACAGAATCCACACCATCGGTTAAATTCAACCTATTTTGGTGGCAGAGTCATGGAAAATTCATGCAAGCCTAGGCGATGTACTATTGTAAATATACAAATTATATCATGCATTGATTTCTCAAACGAATAGTATATTCCGATGATATCTCACACATACTTTGTTTTATTTAAATTCAAAGATAGGGCGTGTAAAATTAACAAGTATAAAATTCACCCAAACAACATACATAAGTTATGTGAGAAGCTAGGTCGTAATCGTAAAGGGTTGTAATGACCAATTATAGACCTGAAATTACCATTTCTTATTCTGATATATTCGATGCTGAAATCTTTATTATTATTATTTATTTATTTCTCTTAAGTAAATAAACTATAGGGTTTTTATTTCGGCATTAAATTCAGTTTTGATACATACGGAAAAAATTGATTTTTTATAACATTTTCTTATTTCGTCTCTGATGTAGGCACTTCCCTTTCAGTTCATTCAGTTCACTTTAATAACAACAACTAATTTAAGTTCATTTGAAGAGTTTTTTTTTTGTTTGTTTTATAAGTTACATTGTTGGTTGTCAGTTTTATCGTGCTTGCAATAGACCGCAGCTTTTATGAGAGCTCACAGTGTATCCACTTCAATTTCCGCTTTCATTTTACTTACTTTTTTGTTTTTCTTGATTGAGTACCAGCCTTGCTGTAGTTGGCGCTATTCAAACCATAATCCTGTATGGATGGCATTCATGAAGTAAAAAGCCAATTACCAGACAGAGAATCTAAAAGCTTTCGATTTCATCTTTCGGATAAAAGGAACTCAACGTTATCATCAACAACAATAATGATGGCAACGATTATTTGTTACTTTTTTTTATATTTTTCCATATAAAATGGAAAAGTTGTTATTTTTGGGTCACTGCATGATTGTGGCATAACCATTAAATATTTTCTCTGCCTTGTTTTTATTATCATTCACCATTTATATTTTACTAGCCATCTTCGGGTGGACTACGACAAAACATAATGTTTTTCTGCTTCGTCAATAATACTTGGAACAAACCCTCGTTAAGTACAAAACCTTCAATGAATTCAAAATTCTGTCTTTTTTTTAAATTTGATTTCTCTTAAATAAAACCTTGAAAAAAGGTATTTTGTATTTGTATTTTGAGAATACAATTTCGTTCAATTAAGAATTTAATTTACCATAAGAACGTAAGAAATTGAAGTTTTTTCTAGAGAATATATTTAAAAAAATTTACCAACATAGATATAAGTATTTTCACCGTTTTCACTTTTAATCTAAATTTATACAGCATTCCTCTCAATGGATGTTTGTCCAGAAGACTGGCACCTCAGATTTTAACTACGGATTAGAGTCAGTTCAGTCCATTCAGTAAAAGATGTTTATCCCAGATTACCCTGTTAGAGATTGGGAACTGTTTGTTATATGTCTGGTGTAATTGTACCGCAACAAATTCACCCTCCTTCCATTCCGAAAGCATTTAGTTCCTGCGATCAGAATGGTACTAAACCAATTAACCAGAACCAATTAAAACTAGGAGTACAACCCAATGGAATAATGTTAAAGTCTCCTAACGTGTCAAGAAGTCTAGTCGCTAACCTATCGTTTTCCAAGCGATCATGGCCAACTGAGGAGGTTTATGAGACCTTTGACTAACCAAGATCTCAGAGTACTAGAAAATATGGAAAGACGCTTTTCCGTAGTTGATTGCACATTAAACATTGACGCTCATATTTCCAGTGAACATAACGCATATCACTTCTCCATTACATCTATTTTATCCAGTTATTATTATTCTTTTTTATTTGTATTCCTATATATGTACACGAAAACATACATATGTACTTAAATTATACTTTGAAAACCCAGTGTTGGCCTGGATCATACCTACAAAAAACAACCTTGAAATTAGAAAAACTAAGAACGATTGACAAATTTTAAGAAACAAATAAACAAAAACGCATTTGAGTGATTTAATGCATACCACTTGAGTATATATCAACCTATACTCTACACATTCAAAAGCACGTGCAGTAAAATAAAAAAAGAAGAAACACCGCGTTTCAATACACTCTATCCACCACCTTCAACCACGTGAAAAGTAAATTTGAAAACGTGTTTTGAATCTTAACGCACGGATCAATAAAATGTTCGTAAATTATTTGAGGCGGAGAATATAAGCGAAGGTTGTGGTAAGTGGCTCTTTATCGTAGTCATTTAAAAAAGAAATGGAGAAAGAATAGATAGACAGACAGACAATATTTCGTGCTATTGAAACAATAAATTTAAATATTTTTCCCTAACTGGGTAAATAAATAAAAGTACAAAACAAAAAAATTAACAAAAAAAAAACTTTTGAATTCAGTTGAAAGTTTTTGGACTCTGAAATGCAGTATTCAAATGTATTGGAAAAAAATTTAAAACTTTTTCAATTAAATTTTCAAGTTTAAAAACAAAATCAACTAGCAAATGGTAGTTAGAGTCTTCCCCACTACACCAAAGTCCAAAAAAATTGTCGATAAAATGTGTTGTGTAAACTTGTTGGCCGAAGGCAACAATTTGAATTGGAAAATTGCAACAACTCATCTACAACAATAAGCTAAAGCTCTATTAATTAAATAGTTTAAAAATTTTTCTCCGAAATAGCTTAAAGGAAAATTAAAGAACTTGATTAAATTCCCTTTTAAAGTTAAAACTAAAAAATTGAATAAATAAATTAAATTATAAGTAAATAGATACCACAGATACATAAATAAAGAGTTATTAAATTCCAAAGATGATGTAAATAAAAATATAAAATATGAGTAGCCTATAAGACTAAGGAAACGATTATTTATGGTGGGTCATCTATCGGTTTAAATTTCAACCAACGGTTATTACGAATCTGCCAATACTCGGATGACTTCCAAAAATATCAATTCAAAGTTTGTATGCAGTTCTACTACGGTATATACATTTTGTACAGCGGCTTTATGAAACAGTACACTTTGTTCAAACACAAAGCAACTAACATTTTGGAAGTCAGCCCTTATGTCATTCTATTCTGTCACAAAATTCAGTATATTATCTCCACTGAACGTAATGAATCGATTTACGCTTGAGCAAAGTGGGAATTTTTTGGAAAAAATCAAGTTTTCAAATGAAGTTAATTTTCATCTCGGTAGGTAAGCAAAATTGACGTACTTGAGGCTAAGAAAACTCACACGTGGTCTTGCCAATGCACCCATTACGAGTGACTGTTTAAATGTGTGCCAAAAGGATTAAATAACAGACCTACGGAAAAAAAGCACTTGTGACAATATGCTTCAGAGACACGATTGAAAATCACTGCTGCATCGAATTGTTACTGGCGATGAAAAATTGATTTATTTTCAGAATCCTAAACGGAAAAAATCATGTATGAATCCGAGAAAACCACCAAGTTCGGCTGTATGTCTGGTGAGACTAAAAAGGTGTGTTGTACCACAAGCTCCTAAAACATGGTGAAACCGTTAATACAAATTGCCATCGACAACAACTGATCAATTAGAAGCATGTATCGATCGAAAAACAACCAGAATAGGCCACAATCAATGCAGCTGGACCAGTTCAGGATGCAATCAAAGCATTGGGATGAAGGTGTTGCCCCATCCGCACCTTTCACCTGACTACTATTTATTTTCATTGATGGCTAACCAAAACTTTGATACCTACGTGGAAGTCAAAAATTGGATGACTAATTGGCTTACTTCAAACGATGAATATTGTTATTGGCGTGAAATCCACAAACTGTCCGAAAGATGAAAATAAAGTGTAGCCAGCAATTACCAATACTCTCAATAAAACGTATTTTACTTTCTTATTAATAAATAGTGTTTTATTTTCACAAAAAAAAAACGCTAACTTCATACGGGTACACCTTGTACCGAATATATACAGCACCCAATCTATAAACTCCACAAAGCTATTTACGGTGAGGTGAGTTAAAAAATTTAATAAAATGTTGTCCAAATATTCCCCATAAGACAGAGGGATTTACATACAGCCTTGTCATTGGTGCTGTTGTTGTTAATATATACGTAGTAATTGCCATAGATTAAATCAATTATGAATATTAAATTAAAACCAATTAAAAATTTATGAATTTTTAAAATCGTTCACATTTTGTAACCCGAATACACTCCACACTAGCATTGCCAATTCAAGAAAATTAAATATTCCACTCCATTCTAAAATAACTTGTACTCTATATTTAGAATAAGAAACGAAATTGTCAATACGTACAATACGTTTATAATAGAATAACTTATCAGACTGACAGACAAAGAGGAAGTACATGTTTTATTAATCATTTATAAGAAAAAAGAAGAGACGGAACAAAAGAAATCAAAATCCATATTTATTTAGTTCGGTTAGATAATTAACTGTTTGTGAATACCGCCCATCGATTTGCAATTAAATTTCGTATTTCGAAGTGACAAACTTTGTTTTTAAAGCGTTTTTGGTTTGTTTAATAGAAATATATTTTTAGAAAATTGTGTATTTTTGCCAATTTTGGGCCCCAGATGATTTTCAGTGTATAGATGAGGATCCGCTCAACTTCTTTTTGGTTAGGCAAATTGAAAGAGATGGAGAACTTGGTACAATATCTCTGTGCCAGTCTAAGTATATACAGGATATGTGGTCTTATGGGCAGACATCTTAATCAATTCTAAATATGCAAAAATATTTCTTCGGTGAGTTCCTATCAGCCTGACATTTCTGACAAAAATTCGGGGAGTAAGTAAAACAGAAAAATAGAAATTAAAAATAAAAACAGAAGTTATGAAAATACTAGAAATTTTTAATCACTTTGTTTTACATTTCCTCAGCTTAAATTTTCGTTCTTTTTAGTTTCGTTTCAGGTAACTCAAAAAGCCAGAAAATTAAAAGTTTTATCCAAAATGAAAGAAAAAATTTTGTTGGATTTTTTCTAAATAACCTTAAATAAATTTTGTTTGAGAACAACACATGCAATTAGTAAAATTTTAAAATATAAGAAACATAAAAAAGTTTACATTTAATATACAGTCAAAGAAAATGGTCTACGTACACCGTTGTATGTACACTGTTGTACGAGAATGTAGTTTTTTATGTTGTTTTCTTAATAACTTCTACGTCATAATTTTTTTTAAATTCACTTTTTCTTCAAACATTCCTAATTGTAAATAACTTTCAATTTGGTAAAAAATTAAAGTACACCACTGTATGTAGAATTTACTTGCAAAAACGAGAACTTTTGTAAAGTTACCTAATTATGCGATCGCCCTCGTATACATCCAAAGAAAGAAGTCTACATACATACGTAATTGGTCAGTACAACCCTTAAGTCAGGATTATGACCTAGTTTCTCATACCACTTATGTTGTGTGTGTTAATTTTATACATGAGTGGCGGGACCTACAGTTTAAAGTCGTATCCGAACGACAGATTTTTGAGAAACTTTTCATGGCAATTTTATTTACTCTCAGAGTTTCTGTCAGAAATCTGCTGAGGGGAAGTCGCCGAAGTAATACTCTTTGTATTTTGTTTGATGTCTGGCCTGGGTATTGAATCCTGGCATTACGTCTAATAAGCCAACACACTACCTACTAGACTACGGCGACTTCATTGAACTGTGGCCTCACGTACAGTAAACCAACACACTACCTATTAGATTATGGCTACACGGTAACATATTAACCTATAACGAGGAAATGAGCTTTGGACAAATATAGCATAAAGAAGAAGACTATGTTGAAAAACTAAAATTTTTTTATTAAAAAACCTGTTACATTAAAAGAAGTCAAAAACTGGTCGAAAATCTCCATCTATCTACGAGGAGAGCAGGACACTGACAGATGAGGTGAAATATAGTCTCATTCTTCTCCTCAGACCCACAACTCCTTCAGAAGTAATTTGCCGGAATATTAAGTCGTTCGTAGTTAACAAAAGCCAAACATTATACGACCACAGGCAGCACAGGCAACTCTGGAACTTAGAAAAAATTTAAGAATTTTTTTCATTTCATGTAACCAGTGTTTTATTTTCTGCTCATTTGGTGAAAATTATCAACAACAAAGGATAAACAAAATATGGGTCTTCCAACAGAAATTTTCAAACTTTGACAGTTAATATTGTTGTAACTACATCTGCCAAATTAATTATCTGTTATGCAAAACCATCTTAGATGCCAACAGACAATGAAGCAAATGACCTTAATTATCTTCAGCTTGAGGCCCATTTCTGGATGAATTGGTACGTGAACAAATTTATCGAATTTGGAACAATACCAATCCACAAGGTCACTATTTAATATGGATGTAGACCGACATTGGCCAAGGCTTCACTGTTAACGGCGAGCATTATAGGCCGACGATTAACAACTGCTTTTGGTCTGAATTGAATAATCTGGACACCTACGACATGTTGTTACATTACTACATCGCTACGTCCACATTACTCATTCCATATTGGATGTTCTACACGAAGAGAATAAAAATTAAAAAATTTGGGCTCTAATTTCTTTCGATGAGTTTTTGAATAAAAGATCTTTTTAATTTAAGAACGACTAGAAGAATTTGGTTCGCCGTAGTCTAGTAGGTAGTGTGTTGGAAATTACTTAGACGTAAAGCCTGGGTTCATATCCCAGGTCAGACATTAAAACGAAAAAATTAAAAAAATAATGTTTCTGCAGTGACTTCCTCTCAGCAGAAAACTGTGAGAGTACATAAACCTGCCATCAAAAATCTGTCATTCGGAGTCGACGTAAAACTGTAGGTCCCGCCACTCACGTATAAAATTAACGCACACAACATGAGTGGTGTGAGAAGCTAGGCTGTAATCCTGACTGAAGGGTTGTAATGGCCAATTATGTATGTATATATGTGTAGAAGAATTTGATTATTTTATATGCGAGTATCTCAAATATTAAGTTAGAGTTAGTTAAAGAGTTGCGAAGATAAAATAAACAGTAAATGTTAATACTAGAATAAGAACATGAAAAACAAAGAATTTAAAAACAATAACACGGATAAACAAATATTCAATTAGAATAACAAAACTACATAGAAAAATCAAGTAAAAGAAAAAAAGAATGAAATAACAATTACAAATCAAGAGATTCTAGAACAAATCTGACTGAAAGTGGATGAAGTATAGACAGTGCGAAATGTAATTACTAAACTAATAATTTAATAAATGAATTTATTCGTAGAAGTAAAAAGTAACAAATAAAAGTAAACAATTTCTTTTATTTCAATATCCAAACCTTAAATGCTTGTTTCTAAAAGGTAAAAATGTAACAATATATTCAAAAACATTATTTAAAATTTTTAACTCTATTTTTTTTATAAAGAAAAATATTTTATTTATATTTACAATTCTAGACTCATCCTAAAAATCAAAAGTTTTTAAATTGAAGTTGTATTTTTTTAAAAAGTAGTTTTTCAAATCCATACAATAATAAATAAGCTATAATATTCAAAAGATTAAAAACCGTTATAGTTAAGTATATTGAAAATTTAATTAAAAATAGAAAAAAGAACGTAAGTTCATCTAAATCACAAAAATATTTGACAATTCACAAAAGCCTTTGTATCATTGTATAATTAATTAATTTACTTTCTTCCGTAATATTTTTCATTTCATTGCTTGAAAATCAAAGTCTAGTAAAATCAAATTCTAGTATTCTTCTTCTTATCGCCTTTTAAAGTTTAGAATACAAAATACAAAATACAGCATAACACTGAGTGTTCACATTCAAAATGTGTATTCAATACAATATACAATAATACAATTAAATAAAGTCGTGTGAATTAGCCAATTCTTTAATGCTTATTATTGTTAGTGAAGGACTAACAAATTATTTTTATTCAAACTTTTTAATTTACCAATGCAAACATATGAATATGTATATGTTAGTATGTATGTACATATATAAGATATCTTTTGTATGTATGCATGACTCCTATAAATTGTAAATAATTGCTTTTGTAATTGCGTGTTTATACTGGGTGTAACTGGCCACATTTGAGTTGAATTTCAAATATAAGTGACAAGTACACAAATGATGCATTTCAAATTGATTGGGTGTGTAAATTGTGTTTATAAACATTAAGCGTTGAATATGAGACGTATGTCATATTGCATAAACACACAAACTTTAGTTTTGTTTGCGAGTTGAACATGTGTGTGCTAATATTAAATTTTATATAAGCGGCTTAATTTTCGTAGATAAAAATAATAAGAAATTTAAATAAAAAACAAACGTAAATAAATAACATTTCTGACGTAAACATGATTACACATATTTGCAAATTTTCTAAACGAGTAGACCATTTACGAAGTATGTACTACTGTAATTGCACAGAGTAATGTAAAATATTAAAGTTTTCAATTATATTGAAAGACTGACACTTCATATTTTCAATCGTAAATGTATTGGCCCGTTATCGGTGGTAGTTTTTCATGGTGGGTGTTCATACAATTACTTGAACAAATTTTAAAGCAAAAGTATTCAAAAGAAGTTGCGAAACCATTTTGTTGTAATTTTAAAATTTTTTGTGTTAATGTACACAATGCATGGATAGAAGTATTCAATTCACATGGCGATTTATGACTGTGTAACTGACTACTCGTACACCTCATTTCACATCACCCTAGCGCAATGTGCAATGCTTATATCAAAGCATAGGCACTGTAACAAGATAATTTTGACTCAATGGTTTTACACGTTTATTGGGAGTTATTTTACATTTTACATATTTACATATTTTATGTTACGTAGAGTATCAACTGTTCAACATTTAGCTGCTTTAGTTTCCAATTCATTTAAAATGTATTTATTTCTATTTTAGATATTTTCTGATAGACTGAGTAGCTTCAAGGGGGAAATAAAAATATTTACATTAGAGTACAGATGAAAAAGGTGAAATGATTTACCATCTTCAACTCAAATATTACTTGAATATAATATGTATTCCATTATGGTCAAAAATCCAAGCTAAAACTGAATGTATACTGTTTAGAATTTTAAATGAATATATTTCAAATATAAATCCTCCTTAATAATCTATTTAATATGTGGAAAAATGTATCCGATAACATAGGCTTTACAACTCCTCTTTGATTCAGATTATATTCTTAAATATTTCCATTACTTGGTTGTTTGTCCAATTTTTTTAGCTGTCCTTTGAAACCCATGACACGTATTTTTTATGCACTAAAATAAGGCGTTCCGTATGGAAGTTGTCCTAAAGCATAAATAACATACAAGACCTTCAATCAGGATTACGACCTAGCTTTCCACACCACTTATGTAGCGTATGTATGTGTTAGTCTTATACATGAGTGACAAGACCTACAGTTTAATATCGACTCCAAACAACCGATTTTAGAAAAACTTTTTCATTGCCAAAGAAATATCTTTTTATATATCAGTTCTAGAGGGTCTTACGTAAATAGGTTGGAATAGAAAAGTTTTAATTTTCAATGACTGCTGACTTATTTTACCGAAAATATGGCATACGGCTATGCGCTATTGAAATCGTATCGCTCGTTAAGTTCATTAGTCAGTTTAATTATACATTTAGCTTCTGGTATTCCAAGTGCAAATCTTCATACCAAGCGTTAAATTTGTTAAAAGATTTGGAAAAAATTCTACCATGACATTGACCAAGTTACTGTGTACTTAACTGAAAAACACTGTTGTCACTATAAGAGCCAACAAGCAACGTACATATAAGTAGCAAGAGGCTGCACGTCATCAGTTATTATAAAATTTTTTTGTCTTTGACCTTTATTTAAAGTTTTGGGTAAATTTTTTATACATTTTCTTTCTTCATTATTTCACACAACACAAGTAGAGGGAGGCTACTTATATTTCTTTGTATTCCTCAATCCATCTTCTGTCAAAAAATTTTAGGTTTTTCGATCGAAAATGTTTAAGTCATTTTATGCAGAATTAAAAACATTTTCTAGTTTAAATCAATATAAAAGAAATATGTTTTAAAGTTCAATTCAATCAAATTTACAATCTACCTCACGTTTAGTCAGTTTTTTTTTATCAATTTTTTCTTTGCACAGTGTACATACATAACATAATTGGTCATTACAACCCTTCAATTAAGCTTACGACCTAGCTTCTCCACCTCTTATGTTGTGTGTCTTAATTTTATACATACATAAGTGGCGGGACATACAGTTTATAGTCGACTCCGGACGACAGATTTTTAAGAAACTTATCAGGGCAATTTTATTTAGTCTCATAGGTTTTGCAAGAAATCTGCTGAAAAGTCGCCGAAGAAATATTTTTAAATATTTCGTTTTGTTGGAGATATCTGACCTGGTGTTTAAATTGTGGCCTCACGTCTAATAAGCCAACACAGTACATACTAGGCTATGTCGGCTTTGACAAAGATTTGATAGTTTTGTATTACAAGGTTAAGATAGAAAAAAAATTTAAGTCACATGACCATTAACAACGTCGACAATCGTTTTTAGAAAATCAAACTTGAAAGATTCGTATTCTAAAATATTTGGAGATCACTTTAGCGATTTTTGTAAAAATTTTTGTATAATTATAGCGTTCATAGTAGTACGTACACTCAAAGAAAAAAGTCTACATACAGCGGTGTATGTGATTTTTATCAAATTGAGAAGGGTATTACAGTGTTGTTTAAGGCAGTTACAATTAAGGATATTTAAAGACAAAAACGAATGTAAAAAATATCAACTAGAAATTATTAGAAAAAAACAAAAAAATTAGTGGCTAAAATTTTCCTATGACTGTATATGAATATCTTGTTCAATACTTTTAAAATTCTTCCAATTTGTGATTCCATTCATTAACAAACTTATTAAACGATTTGTCATGAAATAAAATTCTGGATTCATAACACCTTCGACTTTACATGCTTACCCCAAAATAAGTTGCGTTTGCTAATTATTGATGATGAATTAAATTAAGTAATTAACTGGCAATAAAGTTAATGATGATTTAACTTTCATATAAAAAGTAAACAAATTTTATTTATTTACACATTCCGTATACATATATTGCTGCACTGGAACAATAAATTTCATAGTTGTTTTTTTATTCGCCCCGTTTTTATTTTATTGTGTTTGTGGTGTTTGTGTGTAGTTTATTATTGTCGCAATTGTTTTTATTATATAGTTTTATTTCATAGTTTTATGAATAATAATTAAATATGTATACTAACATGGCATTAATCATTAAAATTAGTCCATTAGTTATTCTTTTATTTTATTAGTTGGGCCCATGCTTTTTACTTCAGTTCGAAATCTTTTATTTCTTTCCTTGTTAATTATGTTTGTCACAAACACAAATTTTTTGATTTGCTAAAATGAATCTTATGTACATATAGTATCGAATATCACGATCTTTTTTGCGTGAAACATGCAAATATTTGTATTCATTTCTTAATAATTATTTCCTACCAATACATTTCTAACATTTTTATTTAATTACGCTACTAACTTCCCATATTCTATATTCGTATAAACTAACACGAACAACAGTGTTATTTTTATTCATTTTTATGAAATTATAATCCTACGAACTCACCAGCATATACACTTAGTTTACCAACTTATATACATTTACAAACGACTTATAATCATATTATCATTTTCCACTTTATAAAGGAGGGCCATTTTAAAATTTAAACTTAAAAAAGCACTAAAACTAAAACGGTTTGAAATTTTTGGCCAAATTTACGGTGTATGTAAAGCTGCAGTTACCCACACGTAACGTAACGGGCCGTAGCGAACGTTCTCTTTTTTGCATATGGAAAACAATGTAAACGCTTAGCGAAATGTCCTCTCTCGTTAGCAAAACGGAACAATCTGTATAAAACAGAATTCTCCAACGTTTTTACGTGACCAAATAAGAAAAAATATAACCAAAATTAAATTCGCATTTTTTTATTTTATTTTTTTTTTCAAATTTAAATTATAATTGAGAAAAAAGAAACAAAAAATAACAAAGTAAAATTATAATCTTACTAATTAATTAATTTTAACAAACAAAACAAAAGTTATTTTTATAAGAAAAATCATAACCAAATCTACACATTGAACAAAAAAATAACAAAAAACGGCAACACTGATGATGAGTGCAAATGTCTGTATACCAATTTCTTTGCATTATGTTGTGTTCGTTTGTGTGTTGCTTTGTGTTTTGTTTCGTTTTTATTTACATTCTTCGTTGACATATGTCCCGTTTTTAACGTTTCTATAACTACACAAACGTTTTTAAGGCTACGTACGTTACGATTTTACGTTTCTTACGTATTCATAACGAGCTCTTAAACTTTGAACTGAATGAACTACACTTTTAAAGTCTTATTACAGTCAAAATTAGTAAACTAGCTTGTTATTTTCGTCTTTGGGTCATTACTAAACCTGTCTTTAACTAAAGGCAGGATTTTACCGGGCATAAAATTATATTTTTTTTTTTGTTAAGTACACAATATGGTATAAGTAAGCGTTAAGTCAATGCGGTGTTCAGATATGCACCTTTATTGCACAAATCGCAATAAACCCCATTATTGAGTTCAATATTTAATATAATACGGTGTGCAGATATGCACCTTTATTGCGTAAATTGCAATAAACGTCATTATTGAGCTCAATATTTCATGTAAAGTTTCAATTAATTATTGCGCAATAAATACGCAAATTGTTATAATATTGAGTAGAACTTAAAATACAGCACTGTCATAAGTATATTCAGTGCGCATGTTACAATTAACCGAAAACTTTCTCTTGATATTTGACAACTCAAATTAATTTCTAAAATAGCTTGATAAACAGTTTAGTTTATATTTTATAAAGACAAGATTACCATATGAACGTATTCTGCCGCAAACTATTACATTACTAAACCCGTTTTCGTTACACTTGGGTTCATATCTAAGTAACATATTAAAAAATATTCCTGGGCTTTAATCTAATTATGCCAGTCTTCTTCGATTTCTTTCTGAGTTGTCCACAGGACCTTCTTCATTAAAGAGTTTACACTTAACAACCTGACGATCTATCAATACTGTCATACTTAATCGGCCATTGCAACCATTTAGTCAGTATTACGACCAAGCTTCTCACACCACTTATGTTCTGTGTGTTATTTATACATGATTGGTGGGACCTACAGTTTAAACACGACTTCGAACGACAGATTTTTGAGAAACTTTTCATGGCAATTTTATTTAGTCTCAGAGAAATCTGCTGAGGCAGTCGCCGATAAAATATTATTTCATATTTCGATTTGTTGGAGATGTCTGACCTAAGCTCTGTTGAATCGTGGCCTTACGTCTAAAAAGACAACACACTAATTAACCGAAATGGTGAAGTCAATCGGCCGCCAAGAAGCTGCGGTTTAACACTGTTGGAATATTTTCTGCGGGACGCCGTTGAAGAAACGTGTTATTCCGACGAACCAGAGGCAATTGAGCATTTGAAGGTCAATATTGGTGATGCCATTGCTGTGATACGACCCCATACACTCGAAAAAGTGCACGAAAATTGGGCCGATCGAATGAGCTACTGTGAAGCCAGTCGCGGTACATACATGAATGAAATAATATTCCGTTTCTGACCGGAAAAATTACACTTCACAACAAAAAAATAAATTTGACAAAATTTCAAACCGTTATTTTTCTTGGATTTTAAAATTTAAACTTAATTAGATTTATTTTGAACAAAGTTACGAAACATTTAATGAAAAGTCAATTACAATTAAGATTGTTATTAAAGTAAATTTTATTAAGAAATAGTCAGTATTTGTATGGATTAAATGGCGAATATTTTAAAACCTTGCATGCACATGGTGTACACACATGCGTACATTAATTTATTGAACAGCCTACTATGTATTTCGGAAATACATATATGCAGACTATAGCTGAATTGTAAAATGTTAAGTTTGTTCTTAACTAAAAAAAATAAAACAAAATATGGAAAAATACTACCTAAAATCGCCATCTTGTTTTGTTCACTTTTTGTCACAAAAGGTCATTAACTTGACTTTGAGTCCAAAAACATTTTTTTTTTCATTTTCAGTCATACATTTCATGCCAGGGCATTTGTACAACACAACATATATGCGTGGTGTTGAACAGACATGTAGCAAAGCAAAATGAGTAAGTATACGCAAAATTTTGTTCAGGCAGCTAGAATATATAAAGCGAGAGCATAATACAGTGCGAGCTCGAAAAATAAAATAAAACCAAATTTCGCAACAAACAAATTTTTTAAATTACAATATTAATAAGTGCAACTTATTTTCAGCATTATTCTCAATAAGTGCAACATATTCTTTTAATTATTTACACTGTTGTTTTCTTTTGTATTCTTGCTAAGAAGTGCAGATTTGTCAAAGTGACTACATTTAGACAAAAATTACCATTCAAAAAAATTTTTACGCGTCAACAATGTCTCAAAAAACTGCTTCTTCATACATACATATTGTATGTACATATACGATGGACGGCAAAATCCTTAGTACCCCAAAACATTTGAGGCAAAATTAATTAAAGTTTTTATATTTATTTTATTAATTTATTTCCGTTATATTATAAAACAAACAAAATTTTTATGTTTCTCACAAAATGAGAGAAAAATACGGAAAAGTTTCTGATGACTCCTTATTTTTGCATCGCAAAAGGGTAGATACCCCCAAGAAGAACTCAGAGTAAATTTAAAACTCAAAGGCCTAATATATAAAAATATTATTTCTTATATTTAGTATCTCTAAAGTTCAAGCACTTTTTTAACCCATTTGGACTTAAATGTACCAGTTTTGTCAAGTGTTGGCTGGTGATATTTGCCGCCATGCACTCATGAACAAGTTTTTCGTTCTGCTTTTGTTTGAGATTTAGCGACTACGTAACCGTTCTCCTAAATCTCTTTTGGAGTCATACCAGAACTTTGTGCAAGATTACGAAGCCTGTGGGAACTTTGGTAGGCAAATCACATCTTCACATTAGCAGCAGTATGAACGGGTTCATTGACATGTTGGAAGTAATACTAATACATTGCAAATTCTTAATTCTTCCGAATTTGTTCTTTACAATGTTTAAATACTCTCTCTTATTAATTATTTTCTCAATAAATTCCACACTGTTCGGTAATTGCAACAGGCTAGATTTTGTAAATTTAAAATAATCGAGCTCGCACTGTATATCCAACCACAAAAATTTGTGAAAAAAAAACCTAAAAATCTTGACATTAAATATTGCCTGCCTGCAGCCAGAACTGAATGCGAAATAACTTGCAGTCATGAAGAAGAAAACAAAATGTAAGAAAAATATTTTTATTTTCAATTTTTAAGTTTTTTTTTTCTTTTTTGAAGATTAAATTATTTATGTGGATTCGCATACGTGGTATGTGTGTATGTATGAATATAAGTAAATGTTCAGATGTTTACTTATGCGGCAAAACATTGGTTTATTACATACAAATATAAAGTGTACATAGTTACAGATTGTATGTATATGAACTTTAAATAAATATTTGTGTGTTCATACCCTGAACATATATTTCCTTTACAAAAAAAAATGTATGCATGGACAAAATGATAAATGACTTTACAGCTTATAATCTTATATTAAATTTTACCATAAGTACTTACAGCCTAAGTGGCATATAAAAATAGATTTTCCAAACATTTTCTTGTTTTTTTTAATTTTTTTTTTTTTTTTAATCTACAAACATTCCTTTTTGTTCCAATTATTTCTAAAGCTGATACTATCACAAAAACCAATACGTGTATACTTGCATAGACATAATTTTTTATTTGTAGTTGTAGTTACAAGTATCCTAGTCCTGGTCTTTATTTGAATGCAAAAAAAATTTTATCTTGTTGTCCGAGTTAAAAGTCATTCTACCTCGTTATAGCATCAGACAACTTTAGAACCATCAAATATTTAGCTTAGAAACAATTCTCTTTTTTCATCTTACGACGTGCAGCAAATGGTCATCTGACAACATAAGGTGTGCATATACAATTGTACCACGAATTTAAGACACAACAAGTATCTAATTTACATATCATGGAATTAATATAATTCCATAATTCTGGCTGGTGGTAACTAAATTTAAAAAATATGATAAGCACACCTTTAAATTAAAATTAAATAAAATCACGAAAATTTTTAGTACAAAAAATTTTTAAAATAAAAATTTTAAATATTTTTAATTATACAAAAATAATGTTAATGATAAATTTTTTTATAGCGTTATTGCGCTATTATACGCACTTTTGTAGTTATTCTATGGCCATAGCAAAATGAAATGATTATTTTCGTTATGATAATTTTTGTGTCCTTGTTAAACAATACAAGGAGACTAGCAACGGCAGCAACTGTAGTAGCATCATTGCCATCGGTACCACTTAAAAGAAAAATCTCGATAGATATTAGACTTTTGGTATATCAAATTTCATAATATTGTAATGCCTTTATATACCCTGACTCAAAAAATGTTCGCATACTATTCTATTGAAAATAAATTACCAGCTCGATTCGAGTCAACTGAATTTTGTTCGGGAGAAACTCAAGAAATAAGTTCAAAAGATTATTCGCACAGCTTGAATAAAGGCAAATATACTCCTCTCTAACATAAAAGTTTTTTGAAATTGAGTAGTTTTCAAGAATTCAACGTACATAATTAATAGTTATTAGGTTTTGATGGGAAATAAATATTAACATAAAAATAAGTTTCAGTGACAAAAATTAATTGATTAAATTGTTTAAAAATTGATTGTTAAATTGTAAAATGATGACAAAAGTTTGATGAAATTGTTGAAAATATTTCAACCAACATCATCAATTCAATATGTGTCACAAGATAACACATTCGCTTTTAATTTTTCGAGGGAGAGGTTGGACATAAATAAAGGATGCTTCTTTAAAAGAAAAATAGAACCGGTAACTTGATTTAAAAAACAATGCTTTTAAAAAATAAAAATATTTATTAAATGCATAAACCTTATGGAATTTTCTTCTTATCCAACAAGGATGTTATATGTCTGAACGAAAAGACTGCATTGCAGTTAAAAAACTTAAAAGCAACTGTCAAACGTGGAGGTGGCTTAGAGGTAGCGTGGAGTACAATGGCCACTGTCAGAGCTGCAAATCTTATATTTGTGTTAAGAATGATGGACAAATTTTAATTTTTAATTAAACGCTGTAAATGTGGGAATATAATACGTTTCTTGTTAATTTCGCGAATGGTCCGAATAACTCATCGCACAACAGAAAAAAATAATTTCTTTAGAAATCACCGTAGTCTAGTAGGTAGAGTCTTATCCCCACAGCACTGAACATTTTAATTGATTTAATCGAAATTAATTTTTAATAACGGTTTGATGTCCATCGGTGGAAAAAAATTCTTCGAAGCGATTTTAGATAGATTGCAGTCCCGAGAGTTCACCCATTTGCAACAATGATATTTTGGGGCATTTGCTTATTAGTTATTGAGAGATGTATTTTTTTTTGCAAAATGCAATATAAGTGCTTTAGGGACTTACAGAACAGATACATTATTAGTCCTTCCAACCCTTCAGTCAGTGTGTTAAGGTCTACTCCGAATGACAGATTTTTGAGAAACTTTTTATGGCAATTTATTTACTCTAATTCTATCTATAATTTGATAAGAGGAAGTCACAGAAGAAATATTTTTTCATATTTCGTTTAGTTGGAGATGTCTGACCTGGAGTTTGAATCGGTACCTCTCGTCTAGTAAGCCAACGCACTACATAGTAGACTACAACGACTTCAAGTATACTCGAAATAAAATTTGGGGACAATTTTCAATTCTCACAACGAAATAATGATTGAACAAAATAGGTGGACGCAAATGACATTTGATTTCGCCAACAGTCTTGCATCCATCGCTCGTCCTTATATGCGATTTTTGACTTTAGTAAAGTCTTATTTTGTTTAAATTTATGAAATGCTTTTGAAAACATATTTATTCGCAAGATCTGTGCTTTACAACAAGTGAAGCACTTTAAAAAGACTCTTCCATCTTATTCATCGACCACCACTTTCGAATTACTTTGCTCAGCGACAGATATAATTATATGTCTGGTGAAATACGTTTACTATAATATTTTTTTAAATTGTATATGTTTGAATAACTAAACGAACATGAAAAAAATATGACATAAAAATTATTGGGGGGAAAAAAACACTGGTGTATGTAAACTTTTTTCTATGACTGTATTATTTTTTTTTTGTACCGAACGTATTAAAAGCATTCAACTTCATTTTCAGTATCTATCATTACTTTAGCACCTACAAACAAGGGCGGTATAAGCCGTCTGCTGTGGTTTCGTTTATCTACTGCAAAGGCGTTTTAACATGCTCTGTTCCAATTCCTATGTGGAATAGTCTATCACTTCTTTCTCTTGTCTCTAGAGGTTAGTTTACTCGCTACACACAATTAGAAAAATACCAACAGAAAGTAAAATGAAAAGAGATATTTCTCTGTTTGTTCACGTATTTATAATACATTCCTGGTCTATTGCATGGTGATGGTTTTTTAAAATTTTCAAAAAAACGAAACGACTACCAATTTTACGTCCTTATTTGTTCTCACAATCGTACGCTCTCATTATACATTGCATTAAAACAATACTATCCACCGCTCTTTTACATAAAAATTTGGCATGTCGTACGACTTGTGTGGTCATGTAAATTCACCTGAAAAGCGATACAAAGTAACCATGTCGTTACACTAACACGTATTAGTATATGTCAATCCACAGAAAACGTACTAGTCCATGTAGCACATGCAATCTGTTAATTCTTTTTTATTTTTGACAGAACCTTCTGTTTCTTTCGAATACATTATTTCTAACATTGGCGATTGTGACAAGACTTAGACAGAAGAATCAGAATGGTGATTTAAAATATTGAAATAGCCCTTTACGCAAACAGTCATTAACATAAATTTCGCATTTAATGGACTCTTTAGTAATGAAAGACATGCGAAAATTGCTTGCCATACTAAACATGTTTAGGGTACGTTGATTTTTTCTACATTTGTTCAACAGCACACTCGTACAAAATTTCTTCAGTCCACAAACTTTTTACTTTTGTGTTTCTGTCGTGTACTATTAGATCTTTAAGTACCTTAGGAGCAGTTTATTATTTAACTTATCTGACAGAAATGTTGAAGCATCTTACTTTAATATATTCTTCAAGAGATGTTAGGGTGTTTTGACAAAAATCTTTTTTTCTACCAATTCTGCCTTTTAGTTCACAAACAAAAGCTTTTTTTGTTTTGTATAATCAGTGAAACAATTTACCGGCTAACATCTGTGGGCTTGGCTGGTCTTTTTCGGCGAAGCGAATTATATGTGACTTTACACGTAATTAAAATAAAACTTTCACTGAATGGAATGATCAAGAAAAGCAAAGTAACGGTAATTATTTTTTAAGCGTAGTAAAAAATAAACATAAACTTTTTCATGTGCACTCTTTATAATAAAATCGTTGCATAAAATTGATTTCAGTTATTTTGGTATTAGAAAGGTTGTGGTTTTTTACTTTAAATAAACTTTATATGAAATAAATGAGTATCCATATATCCTTATAAGATCGCATTTGAATTAAATTTTTTAGTAGAAATGTACGTCAAAAAATATTATAACGCATATATATTTTTAGTTATAAGCCTTGTTTCACTTACTGATGAACTTTTAACATCATTTTCAACATTTTTCATAAATCTGTACACATATAGTGATGTAATTTAAATATTTCGTATGGTATTTAGCAGTTTAGTTAATTAATCCATTCGAATAACTTCAACCATAACCCTGCAAATAATTCCAATTCCATTAACGTTCTTTTGGTCATAATTTATCTACGAATTTATTCCATTATTCCTATAAAACGGCGCCAAGTTTTATTTATTCTATTGTCAGCAGATTTATTTATAATCAAAGTTCTTATTATGAAAATGGGGGAGTAGAAAAAACAGACAGTTATTAGCGATATAATGCACACATACATATGTCCGTCCATTTGAGGCACGTACATACATTCAATTCAATTATAAATTCTTAATGCGTTTGTTCGTGACAATTATTGGATGGTATTAAAAATAACAACAAATCCCCATAAACCCCATTCATTCGTAGGTTGATTTCAATAAGTTTTAAAAACAGAATTAGTATCAAATATGATAATATTGGTGCGGAAATTATATTAAAACAGTAAATTGTGGTTATGACATATAAATTTGAAAAAAATTAAATAATTTAAAAAAAATTAATTCAGGAATAAGCAGAATAAGTATTCGAATTAAAAACTATCTTTTGTAGATAAAATGTATTGAATATCACATTTAATATTTTCGCAATAAAGCAACAATTCAGGTGACAATCCGAACACAACATAGACCAAATGGATTATTAATACTGAGCCGAATTTTTAGATAGCATTAACAAATTACAACGAAATCTCGCCGAACGGAGACCGCATTTAAGCGGATAATCCCCGATAGCAAACGAATTTCCTGGTCCCATGCCTTTGATAGCAATTTTGGAACAAACTAACCTTCGTCAGACGGAGTGTGTTTTGCCATGAAAAGGTTCTCAAAAATCTGTCCTTCGGAGTCAACTGTAGGTCCCACCATTCATGCCTAAAATTCACACACACATCATAAGTGGTGTGAGAAGCTAGATCGTAATCCTGACTGATTACAATAACCAATTAGGTATGTATGTATGTATGTACGAGTATGTGTACACTTGCAAAATAGAAATTATCAACATTAGCATACATAAGTAGTTTGGCAATTCACATTTTTTTCTGTCATCATTGACAACGACAATGGCATTGTAATGTTTAACGGTGTATGTATATTTTTTAAAGCTCTTAGCACATTCAACTGGTGAGAAAGTACCAATTTCAGCATAGGTACCTGCCTATAGCGAGCAAAACTAGCACGACAGTCGTTGCCCTCGCCTATGGGAGATTCCAATGTAATACCACAATGACTATTGATCAAAAAAGACAAACAAAAATAACTTGTACTTAAAAAATTAACTTTTTAATTGGTTTTTTTTTGTTTCAAAAAAACTTGTCTGGCTATTGAATTATTTTAAACGTTACCTATTGGTTGTTTAAAAAATATATATTTTAATTCGTTGTAAAAAAAAACAGCAGGTAGTGTGCTGGCTTATTAGACATGAGCCCATGACATCTTCATCAAAACTAAATATGAAAAGATATTTCTACGACGACTTCCTCTCAGCAGATATCTGATAAAATCTCTTAGAGTAGATAAAAAACTACAATGAAAATTTTCTCAAAAAAATCTGTAGTTTGGCGTCGGCTTTAAACTTGTAGGTCCTACCGCTCATGTATAAAAATAACACACACAACATAAGTGGTGTGAGAAGCTAAGTCGTTATCCTGACTGAAGAATTGTAACGATCAATTTTGTATGTATGCATGTATGTTATGTTACATGATAGGAAAAATTTTCGTTTTGACGAGTATAGTCGACATAAACACTTAAAGGGTCACTTTTAACAATTTTAAAGTAATTCCTTCCTTATGCCCTGGTTACCCAAGCGTAAGAAACGTAAAATCGTAACGTACATAGCCTTAAAAACGTTTGTGTAGTTATAGAAACGTTCAAAACGGGACATATGTCAACGAAGAATGTAAATAAAAACGAAACAAGACACAAATCAACACACAAACGAACACAACACAATGCAAAGAAATTGGTATACAGACTCATCATCAGTGTTGCCGTTTTTTGTTCAATGTGTAGATTTTTCCGGATTTGGTCACTATTTATCGTATACAAATAGCTTTTGTTTTGTATGCTAAAATTATTTGATTAATAAGATTATAATTTTGTTTTGTTAGTTTTTGTTTCTTTTTTCTCAATTATAATTTAAAGTTGAAAAAAAATAAAATAAAAAAACTGCGAATTTTATTTTGGTCATATTTTTCCTTATTTGGTGATTTTTTCACAAATGTTGGTTACAATATTTTTTTTCGTGGCAACACTGCTCATCATCTCTCAATGTTCAAATGTCACGTAAAAACGTGGGTGAATATACAGATCGTTCCGTTTTGCTAACGAGAGAGAACGTTTCGGTAATCGTTTACATTGTTCTCCATTTGCTAAAAAGATAACGTTTTATACGGTACCTTACGTTATGTGTGGGTAACTACAGCATTATTAACAACGCCTTGAATAAAATTGTATCTATAAATAGTTCTTTTCAATAAATTTTCTCAACTTCATTGAACTAAATGTCTCATTTAGAAATTTGTCTATAATACAGTAATAAATTTAACATAAGTTGTTGTTAAAACAACTCCATTTTAATTTTTGGTTGAAATTGAAGACCCGATGAAACTACATATTTAGATTAAATATGCTTTGTTTTGATAATAAATCATATGTTATAAGTATTACTATTTTTTATCGCCGTGGTCTAGTAGGTAGTGTGTTGGCTTAAAGCCAGGGTTCGAGCCCCAGGCCAGACATCATCTCTCTCATCATCCTCTCAGCAGATTTCCGGCAAAAACTCTGGGTGTAAATAAAATTGCATGAAAAGTTTCTCAAAAATCTGTCGTTCGGAGTCGACTTTAAACTGTAGGTCCCGCCACTCATGTATAAAATTAACACACACAACATAAGTGGTGTGAGAAACTAGGTCGTAATCCTGATTGAAGGGTTGTAATGACCAATTATGTATGTATTAATATTTTTTATAGAAACTCTAATAACTATTGGCAAAAATAGACTTTACATAAGCTCCCAATAAGTCAAATGTTTCACGAACAAAATTAGTTAACAATCACATGATGTCAGATTGGGACTTTAAGACGCATGTATAAGGGCCTATCAGTCAAACTGACATAATTGTAGGCTTTGTTGGTGTCGTCTTGATGTAACATAATTTTACTCCTACTGACTAAAAGTGGTCGTGGCCTTCACACTATTGCTGGCAGTATAGGTTAGAACTGAGTGTTTGGTCTTAGGAAAGCAGATCAGATGATTGTCTACAATGCTCTAGAGAACATAGAAAAAAAAATTCTGAATATTGATCTTGAATTGTTGGAGTTTGCACCTGCTCACATCCAGCTAAACAGTAACATTTTATTGCTTATTTGAAGAAATAGAATATAGTCCATCTTTGAAATGAACTAAATTTAAAGGAACGAAGTCAACTAAATCTAAATCAACTAAAAAACCCTGTTAACATTTTCAGATGTATTGACTTTATCGAAGTCATTTTCATGTGCTTTAAAACGAAACTGGGTCAAATGAGCACAACTGCTAAAGAAGTTTGCAGCTATAAAACATAACATACAGACTACTGGGTGAATTCTTTTGATAAATTATTTTTACTAAGCCCATTTGAAGTTATTTATTATACCTTTGGTTCTTTCAACTGATGGTTGACCGTAATTAAGAATTTTGTTCCCAAAAAAAAAAAATATTTCTTACTTCCGTTGTTGCTGTTTTATGAATACCAACCATAAATATACATAAATATTACTGTTTGGCAAATAAATGAGAAAACCAAATAGCTTGAGGGTTTGTTTGAACGTAGAAAGAAATTTTTGGGTAATGCTGGTGCTGTATCTATCAACATTTACGGTTCATTTAACACATGAATATATTCGAACGAACAGAGAAAACAGCCGAAAAGTATAACAATTTTTATGGGAAAGGAACACACATCCATTTATAATATCTTTAATACTACAACTATGATACATACTTTGAAATGTAAACTGAATAGGTCTTTCTTATTTTCTATAAAGATTTATTAATTTTTTCTATTTTCTACAAAATTAGAAAGAAGACCGCAAATAACATGAGTCAATAGCAAAACAAAAAATGTATATGGAAATAAAAAATAAATAATAAAAGTGAAAATCTGGCACAAGATCCTACATATAAATGACTTACATTCTATGACCGCATTTCAAGGTCTTACTTTAAAAACTTTTAAATTTTACGCTTTTAAAATGATTTTACTTTTCATTTAAAGTATTGTTAGGTAAATTTGAGAATATATTTTACTGTTATTGAAAACAAATAATTACCGTTACTTTGTTTTTGATAGTCTGGTAAACATGTGTAAGGTTTCATTTTCATAACAAAATTAATTTTTCTTTCTTGATTACATAATAGAATAATTAAACTTTCGTATAACCAACTTTTTCGTTTACAAAAAACAATAACAAAGCTATCAGGTATTATTCAAAACACTGTTTCACTGGTTACGATGAAATATGATGAGGTTTTGAGTACTGAAAGAAAACATGGAACTGATAAAAATAAAGTAAGGAATTGCAGGATCTAGCAAAACACCCTAAAACCTCGGGAAGAAAACTTGTTCAACAAAGTAAATTACTATGAGGACATTTAAAGTTCAGAAAGTGCCCAATGGAAATGTAAATAGAATTTGTTTGGAGGCTACAAATAGAGTGGAGAGTGCATAAAAATATACAGTGCTTCACACAGACTTTATTGACAGAACGTATCCAGTCAAAGGTGATCTTGAATCCACACCTTCATTATGCCATTTTGATGGCTGAGACATTGTTGTCTCTAATGGTATTTAAGCTGAAAACTATTCTCTTAGAGACAACTGCCAATTTAATCAATTGACGTTCACGTCAATACCATGAAGAGTGGGTACAAAAAATCGGTTATCATAATGCGATAGGTGTCTCCATTGACCGTAATGGTATTGCCGTCCTTATTTTCAAAGAAATATGGGCCAATGATGTTTCTACTCCACAAGCCGCACCAAACTGTTACTCGTAACGAGTGTATTGGCATCTGAAAGACCCCGTGTGGGTTTTCTGCGCCCCAAATACGGCAATTTTACTGATTAACGTACCCACCAAGAAGAAAATGAGCTCCATACGAAAAGATTTTTTTTGCAAAACCTTCTCTGCGATCAAATTTCGTACGACATTCGCTGCACAAGCGTAAATCGATTCATTACGTTCAGTGAATATAATATACTGAATTTTATGACAGAATACAATGATTGAAATCGAAAGATGGCCCACCCTATATATTCTGAAACAGAATTCAAATCCCTACAAAGTTTTCCAATCTAAAGGAAGAAAGCAATAATGTGAACTCAGATATAAAAGTGCACTGACGACCAAAGTACAACATACATACATACATAATTGGTCATTACAACCCTTCAGTCAGGATTATGGACCTAGTTTCTCACACCACTTATGTTGTATGCGTTAATTGTATACATGAGTGGACCTACAGTTTAAAGTCGACTACCAACGACAGATTTTTGAGAAACTTTTCATGGTAATTTTATTTGCTCTCAGAATTTTTGCCAGAAATCTGCTGAGGAAGACGCCGAAGAAATATTGTTTTATATTTTCATTTTGATGTCTGACCTGGGATTTGAACCGTGGCCTTACGTCTAATAAGCCGACACACTTAGGAGTTCCATAAATTGATAAATAATAAAAGAAATTTTAAAAAATTTCGGGAAATATGCTTTAAGCGCAACAGCTTAAAAGTAAAAATAATTATATTTAATTCTTTACGAGCTGAGTAACTGCGGTGTAGTGTAACAGACCAGAGCCTCTGGTGGGAATCGAACCCACAACCATCACGATAATAGTCTAGCACACTATCCATTAGACTCCTAGGGTATCCCAAAAACATTTAATATAATGATATCATTTGGTATCCCAAATAGTCACTACATCGACATTGATCAAACAAGTTGTCTTTCCTCAATCTATAGCAGGCGTAAGCAATGAACAATGAAAGAATAAATAATGAATAATGAATAATAAATAATATAAAGTAACCAATAAATTATTTCGATTACAAAGCAGCTTTCTAAATTAACTTGGCAAATACTCACAATTAAACTGTTAAACTCAGAAGGATACCCAAAGATGGAACACTCATGTGTTAAAAATTGTAATCTGTAAAGAGAATGAAAAACATGAAATACATTTATTAACGTACATATGTATATATTTAAGCAATTATTTTCTTTTTTTTAATTACATAAAATCACAAATCTAAATACTTTTATGTTGTAATAATTTCCTTTAATTATTTTTAATTAAAAACAATTGCTACCACCGTACACACAAACACATTGAGAGAAAGTCCAACAGAGTAAAATCATCGAACTGTATACACATAAACACCATGAAAAATACGATTTCTCCCTCTATTATACAATTTCATTCACTAAATAGAGTTTGCCTAGACAGATGCAGCTTAAAAGAGAAGTCATTTTACAATTGGGCTCAATCTATAAGTGCGGTCTATTACAAAAGCTTTTCTAAAGATAAAATTGTTGCTGTCGAAGGAAAAAAAAACATTTTATAGATTAAATTGAAAACAGTTTGTATACCATAAAATTAAAGAATAAATTATATTCATAAATGTGGCGATTGTTGGTATTGACCCTTATAAAGTGAAGTATGGACATTACATGCCAACAAGCATATGACTTTGAAAGAATGAAATCGTTTTATTCGTGCATTTTTAATCGAAAAGAAACTTTAGTATGCTTAACTTACGTACTCCTTAAGTAACTGTAAAAATAAAAAATATAATTAAGCCAAAACAGGTCACTGTTTAATAATATTTGCCCCACGCTTATCACACATCAATTTACTTATAGATTTAGCCTGTGACGATACAATCTTCTAACTGAATAAGTAAACAAAAGTAACTAGAAATATGAACGAGGAAATAAAATTGATGTCGCATTTCATAAGAATATCTCTATCAGGAGACACAAACAGATCAATCGATAAATAACATTACTATCGGGTGGGCCATCTTTCGGTTTAAATTTGAACCATCGCATATTTCGTATCTGGCAATACTTATGTCATTCTATTATGTCACAAAATTCAGTATATTATCTCCAGTGAACGTAAAGAATCGATTTACGCTTGGGCAACGTTGGGATTTATTGGAATTTTATTTCCAAAACAAAGACGATTGATCGGAAATTGCATGAAAGGCTCATTTTCATCTTAGATGGTACGTTAATAAGCAAAATTGCGGCTCAGAAAAGCCACACGTGTTCTTAAAAAAGCAATGCACCGACTACGAGTGACTGTTTGGTGCGGCTTGTGGAACGGAGGCATCGTTGAACCATATTTGAAAATGAGAACAGTGCAACCATTGCGGTCAATGAAGACGCCTATCGAACCATAATAACCAATTTTTTTGTACCTACTCTTCATGGTATTGATTTGAACTCTGTTTAGTTTCAACTGCAACTTGCCACACATCTCATTCCACAATCGATTTATTGCGTTAAGCAATTTAAGTTTAATTAAGTAGCCGAAATGATGATGTCAATTGGCCGCCAATAAGTAATTTGACACCGTTGAACTACTTTCTGTGGGGCGCCATTAAAAAAAGCGTTATGCCGACATACAAGAATTTGAAGGCTAACATTCGTCATGTCATTGCCAGGATACGACCCCATATACTAGAAAAAGTGCACGAACACAAGTCCGATCGAATGAGGTAATGTGAGGCCAGCCGCGGCAGCCATATGAATGAAATAATATTCCATTTCTAACAGGTTTGTACTTCACAGCAAACCGTTTTTGTTTCATTGCATTTTTACATTTAAGGCCATTATTACAACTTACCGTTAAAATTGGGTTTAGTTAAAGGTAACTTTAGCTAAAGTTACCTTTAATTTCTTTTCGTTATTGTTGTTTATTGTTGTAATAACGAATGATGAAATAAAGTTAACTTTTAAAAAAGACGGCAGTGCCGGAGCAATGTCGATAACACAGCTTAATTAAACAAGTGCTTTAAAACGCAGTGGCAATGACGGGCCTTCTTATTTGTTACATTAATAATTGGTCATTACAATCCTTCAGTCAGGATTACGACCTAGTTTCTCACACCACTTATGTTGTGTGTGTTAATTTTTATCCATGAGTGGCGGGACCTACAGTTTAAAGTCGACTTCGAACGACAGATTTTTGAGAAACTCTTCATGGCAATTTTATTTACTCGCAGAGTTTTTGCCAGTAATCTACTGAGAGGAAGTCGCCGAAGAAATAATTTTTGTATTTGTTTTGATGTCTGGCCTGGGGTTTGAACCCTGGCTTTTACGTCTAATAAGCTGACATACTACTTACTAGACTACGGCGACTTACCCTTCTTATTTGTTATGTTTATTTATTTTGTTTATAAAATTTGTGTTTTGAAGTTTTAGGTTTTTCATGTTTGTGCTTTTTATGTATATATAATATGGAAAGTTTAAAGATAAAGTGAACTTTAAATGTCAAAGGTAGGATGATTTTCCCTTTAGCTTACCGCTCACTTTTATCTTATTGGGTACTCATAATAATGAAATTCAATTTATCTGCCCGTTAAAATCCTGAATTTAGATAACGGCAAGTTGTAATAATGGCCATTAAACTTTTAAATGGCACACCCTTTACACCTTTTAATTAAATTAAAAAAATCATAAAATTAAAACTGAACATTTAAAAAATTTTGTATACGATTTCATACTTTACGAATTCTGCGTTATCAACATTTACGTCATTGCATTATGATGGACAATTAAAGTCAATTGGCCTGTAGGCGAACTGTATTTGAATTCCCTTTTCACAATCCATGAATTCATCGTTACTTGACTGAATGCTTGGTTGGTTGCCATTTATTCATCCACATTATCAGTGTCTATGGTTGCAGCGCATACAAGCAAAAAAACTTAACGATAAACTTTTTCCAGGAATGTTAAATTATTTGGAACAATGTACACACTGGTCATTAGTCAACTTCATTCAATAAGGTCAAATACGTTTTATACTCACTGTTTGTTCCTTTTATCTTTTGAAATAATAACGATTGACATTTTGTGTCTCCATATAAACATTGTTGATGATTAAACATCCATTGTTGATGATCAAATACTTAATTTAAAAAGTTGTATTAAAAACCGTCGTAATAAGGATACAAAATACATAAAAAAAACATAACAAAATACATAAAACGTATAATATAAAAGTACACGTGTAATAGAAATTTATTACAGGAATTTGAAATTTTTAAAAAATTAATGAAAAATTAATTTTGCGCATGACTAAATACTATAATGGACACTTCTTCGCAAAATGTGTTGGTTATTTATGAATACTACATACAATTATGTAAATGTATAGAAATTGGAAAATTGTATTCTTCATTTTCTATTTGTCATAAAGGCCACAATTTATATACGCACATTGTTCAAGGCTATTTGGTGTTTAGTACATACATACATATCGTTAGTCTCATTCGCAAGTGTGTTAAGTCCCTTTTTTCAAATTTTACAGGAGACGCAAAAAACATTGCGGCTTCTTCAGTTTTTAAAATTTGTAAACTTTTAAAACGTAATTATTTTTACAAAATAGCTCTCTTTAAGTGACCTAGAAAATTAAGAATAATTAATAATTAATTTTCGTGGAGTTAGCACGTGCTGTAAATATTTTTCGTAGTTTTGTGGACTTAGCGTTTTTGCAAACCACAAAATTACAACAACTTTAAACTACACAATGACATTTTTTGTCGTAAAATATGTATTTGGTATAGTGTTATTGTTTTGCATTAAATCTCAATTTTGGAAAAAAATGGACTTAGCGTCTTTGCGAATTATACTAACGATATGTGTGAAGTGCGCTACGTTTAGCTACAGTGAATGTTATGTCAACAGAAAAGTGAAATATGCAAAAATTTGAAAAAAAAATTCCAATAAAATAAATAAAGTCACAGGTAAGTATAGAAACTAATTTTTTTTTGGTTGTTTTTTCCAATAATTTATAGGTTATATTTTCTCGTTTTTGTATTCAAACATATTTGATTGTAACTGCCTTAAACAACGCCATAACACTTTTTTCAATTTGATAAAATCACCGGGAAGAAAATCGACATACAGCGGTGTACGTAGACTTTTTTCTTTGTCTGTATATACGAAAAAAGAGAAACTATTTCCTTATTGAAGAAAATGGAAAATGTAACTCCTTTTTAAATATTATATCGTACATAAATCGAACAGCACTGGTGCAGCAGCCTTGAGAGTATTCGAGAGAAAAGTCCTGCGTAATATCTTCGTTCCAGTACGAGTTGGCGATGATTTCCGCATCCGATGCAACAGTGAGCTGTATGAGATCCTCAACGACATGGACGTTGTGTAGCGTATTAACATCCAGCGGCTAGGCTGGCTCGGCCATGTCGTTCGAATGGAAAAGGATTCTCCGGCAAGCCGGGTATTTGATGTGGGGATCTGCTAAATTCGGCGAAGAGGCGCCTGAAAGGATATGTTAAGGCAGGCCGAAATCCGGTAATAGGGTTGTTAATGGCCACTTAAGTAAGTGAGTAAAATAAATAATTTGGAAATTAAGGTACGTGCGTATGGGTGGTAAATTTAAATTTTATGTTAACTAATGCGAGTTGCTTTAGTCTAGTAGGTAGTGTGTTGGCTTATTCGATTTTATTTTCATGTATCTTATTATCTGTTAATTTGGTCCATATTTTCCTTATTGTCAAATAAAAATTTTTAAATTATCGAAAAATAAAAACGGAACTGAACTTAATATTTATAAGTATTTCAAGAGCCGTTAAGGAAAGAAAATAAATGATTTCAAAATATATTACCTCCCGTGGAGTTAATATATGTACACAAAGGAAATATTTCCTTTTATTTAAGATGCGATTGGAATAAGTATGCAACAAGAATTATTTTTTTAACTTTCGTGGTAGAAGAAGAAACAGGAAAAGAGGAAAACAAATCCTTAAACACGAAATACGTTGTTATCGGCAAAATAAAAAATAATACAAAATACGAATACATCTGAACAGAAATCTTTATTCGTTCAATAAAATGCTAAAATATACCTTAAAGTATTAAATTTTTTTAATAAAATCAAGAAAAATATGATTTTTGAAAAACAGGTATAAAGTGAAATTTAATAAAAACAGGTGAAATAATTAAATATTAAAGCAAATTAAGACATAGTGATGGGAATATGGGAAGTTAACATTTAAATTCGTAATAATTCGAGGAAGACGTTTATAGGTCTGGGCTATCACTAGTAGTTTTGATATCTACATATGTATACAGCATATGTACAAATTCACAGTTATTCTTACAGCAATTTCCTTAGCCTGAAATCGTCTTCATAAAAAGCATTTTTTTTTAACCGATTTTTTATAAATTTTCAAAGTTAACCAAGTAAAGTCTAAAGTCGTCCATAAGTTGTTTCGAAATTGAAATTGCTAAGGGTAGTCATCGTTTTTTAAATAATAATTACACTATGCGAGAAAAAAATATGAAATACACCCAGCTAATGACATAGTGTAGGCTGTGAGTTTTGTTGAGTAGAACTCAAAAATATTTTTTTGGATTACACGAACATTTCTGAACCGATGTCCAAAATTTCGACCTTATTAGAAACGTGAAATTGACACATTTTGCGATAAACAATCAATATCCATCAAAACTTTTAAAAATTTTGATAAGATGACTTATATAAAAAATATACATAACACGACTGTTATACTATTTAAATAACAACTACGGTAATTTTGGGTCAAAGGAAGTGTTATTCTCTTCACAAGGTAATGCACTTTCAGGATATCATCACTTATTTTATTTCTTTTAATTAAATTTTGCAATTAAGAATAAATAAACTTGAAGAATAAAAGAAAAAAATCATATTTTCCAAGTTCACCCGATTAAAACTCATAACATGTAAGTTTAAACAATATGCTTATGTATACAATTTTGTAAGCTCATCTGTCCCCTTTTCAAAATAGGTTAAAAAATTATTGGGGTAATCAATAATTTTGTGTGTAAAGATTAAAAAAACCGTTTTTATCAAATAATACAAGTTCGGTTCGAGAAAAGTATAAAAATATTTTAGAGTCCTACTCAACAAAACTCACAACCTGCACTATGTCATTAGCTGCGTGTATTTTATTTTTCATTAAAAATTTTATTTTTCTGGTTTTATTTAAAAATCAAACTAAAACTCATTGCTTTAAAAGTTTTAACATTTTGTTGAACGCATACAACACATACGTATATGATGATAATACATACATATGTACATATCTCAACATACTTATCTTCACATCCTTAAAATAAAATGCGAAAAAAACCGAACAAAGCGACATATATAGGACACGAATTTGAAGGTAAGTACCGTATAAGGTGTATTTGAGTATATGTGTTGCGTATGAAAGTATTAAAAATGAATGAAAAAGATATCTGTGGGTGTTACAAATTATGCAGTCTTATATTTAAAATGAAAGAGAGTTGGAAGAAAAGAATTTAGGACAAAAGTGAGAAGATTTATAAAGAAATATAATAACAAACCTAAAGTGTAAATGGCAATATAAAATTACAAAGAACTGAGATGATACCTGTACAAACATTGAACAAAAGGATTATAGTTTGTTTACGATAACTTAGAGAATAAAAACTGAAAAATATCACCCCTATATCTGTCTTACTTTCGATTTGGTTTCGAATGGTAGAATTGGTATGCTTATATCCGTATGCCTGAATCCGACGTAACCGATAATTTAAAGTATTTTTGGGGAAATTCTTACGAAGAACAAATTATATCGGAAGTTTTCTAAATTTGTAAAAATAATTGTCAAATAACACGAAATAATGCTTTTTGATTTGTGTAAGTATGTACATATATATACGGATTTATAAAATTGCTACTAGGTCAAGGATAACAACAAATCGCACACAGTATGTGATGATGTTTGAAAGATTGAGCGAAACACTTGAAATTGTTCGCGGATTTGCAAAATTTGCTAAGGAAAATGTGGAGCTACTCATGCAATTCTTAGCTGCAACATGCTCTTCCTTCCATTATAAAATAAATATATTTCATTTAATTTACGATGATTTTAAATTTTGCTTTAAACTCTCAATTATTTTTGTTGTCAAACAGCTGATTAACAACTTCGAGTTACTTGTTTTAAGTTGGAAACGCGCTAAAGAATTACGATCGGATTACATCATACAGCTGAAGGTCCATACAATGCTTTTAATGCGTTCATGCATTACATCCAAGATATAATTATAGGCCTGAGTTTCATAAACATATTATTTTCTTTTAAGATATAGATTTTAGATTTTATAGAGTGAGTATCTAAGTCCCAATGTTGCTTTAAGGTAGTGAAGATTAATTGTCAGACTACTTTTAAAACAAATTCCTTTGTACCAGATTTTTATTTATGATGAACAGCAAATCATTTTCTTAAGTCCGGGATATTGCACTTTTGTGTCTCATGAACAAATTTTTTTTCTTTTCAGATTGTAATTTTTTTTTTTAACTTTTACCTTTTAGTTAAGTCTTTCACAGCAAATACAAAAGCAAAATTACAAACACTTACGTCTAAGTACTTCCATATACATACATACATACTCGTATATAGTTAAATCTTTCATAGTAAACACCATCCTTAAGCAGGCATTTTTTAAACGAATGGTTGCAAATTCATTCTAAAAGGTAGTATTTAGGTTCAGACAAATTTCACTGTATAAGCATTTATAACTCATATTAAAGACTTGTAATAGGCATCCCCATTTCAACTTTGAAAATTAAACACAACTTGTGGATATTTTTAAAGACGAATGATAAAAGCGGAAAACAAAATATAGGTTATACACAAACACTTTCACACTTACGCTTTAAGTTATTGTTGGTGCTCAACCAGTTATATTTTTGTAAGGAAAATAAGGATACGCTTATGAATTTAAAGTTCGTGAGTGCGCCAAATTATATCTGACTAAAGTAAAATTACTAAAAAGCAAAAACACTATCACTTGCAATTAGTTTCATCAAATTATGTTTCTTAAAAAAAAATAATAAATCTCGATTTTGTTTTAATTTGCATCGATCTAAAACCTATTAAAATATATAACTTTGTATCAGGTTACCCATTTACATAATTGGTCATTACAATCCTTCACTTAGGATTACGACCTAGCTTCTCACACCAATTACTATGTTGTGTGTGTTAGTTTTATACATGAGTGGTGGGACCTACAGTTTAAAGTCGACTTCCAATGAGAGATTTTTTGAGTAACTTTTCATGGCAATTTTATTTACTCTCAGATCTTTTGCCAGAAATCTGCTGGGAGTAACATTGGAATTGGAGATGTCTTACCTGGGGTTTGAACTGTGGCCTCACATCTAATAAGCCATCGCACTACCTCCTAGCCTACGTGTTACCCATTTAGTGGTATAAAAACTGCTGTCAACTGTTAAAAATCTTTCATTTGAAGTGTCATCCATTTATGAACAAGGATTATCTAACAAAATAGTTGAAACTTATTACAATAGTGATGATTTAAAGGTGGCCACTTATCGAGTATCAGAGAGAGGCTTAACTCTCCCACTGCGAAAGATTGTGAAAAAAGATTGTAGCGACTAGAAGAGTTACCGATGTAGTCACGTCTTACCTCATCGCAAGCTTTTGTTTGAGAAAGTGTGATGTATAATCTGAATTTGTTGTTGCCACGGCGGTCTCTTTTTGGCATATTTTGCTGTTTAACTTTCAAAGTAATCCATATAAAGTCCATCCAACGCTACAATTGAAACTAACGCTTTAGATACATTGATTGAGTGCTAAAGAGAATGACTTTAATTTTTCATTCGGTGGTTACGTCAATAAGCAAATTTTTACACATGGGACTCGGAGAACCCAGAAGTGATAGTGGAAAAGCCATTGCATCCCGAGGAGTGCGCATTAGGGTCTAGAGGAGTCATTGGCAGCGTTTTTAATATACTGCCACGGAGCACATAACACCACCGGTTTTTTTACCTTATCGGTTGAGATGTTTTCAAAAATTTTAATTTCGCATATTGGCGCCATCAATTAGCTACCAAAATCATGTCAGTAATGCTGTCAGACAATAATATGTGGATGACAACTCCTTCAACAGGATAAACGATTTAAACCATTCGTACATATTGGCCTGCGAGCGATAAGATTTCCTTCCATTACATTTAAAATTTTGTTTCTTTCCTTTTTTTCCATCCTTCAAGAACTTACAATAATTTGTAAAATCGCTTTTATTGGACAAAAATTTTAGAGTTTACGAAATACTAAAATGTTCAAACTTTAAATACAATAGAAAAGTAGACTCGCGTAAATTTTATTTATTTATAATTATCTTTGACTAAAATTAACACACTGCTCAAATATCACTAAATATTTGAAATAAAATTCGATTATTTATAATCGTTATCAATTACCTTGACTCCCTTAGATTATAAATTTTTTGTGTTAATTTTATCGAGTTACCTTATCAAAAATTACAAGCTGTTTTCAAAATTAAGTTGTAATTCAAAAATCAATTTAAAAAGTAACATTTCATATTTTATAGTGTTTTCACACAGTGGTTTAACGCAAAAGTTGGTTTTAACGTTAAAACCAAAAATAAAACCTGTTTTTACCATACAAAACTATTGTGTTAAAACCAAAATAAAACCTTTTTTGAATTGAAGGTTTTATGAAATACAACCTTGTTTTGATGTACTAAATGTACTAAATCAGAGCTACCAGCTCTGAAATCTTGAAAACAGCTGATAAAAGTAAACAAAATAAAAACAAAAATATAAAAAGCCGGTTGTGAAAAAAATTAAATATCTTTAAAAATGAATAGTGAAATAAAAAATAAAATTAAAAGAAAAATAAGTCTATGGACAGAGCAGACAGAAAGTGTTTTTATAGAAATGTGGGAGGAAAAGATAGAAGATTTAAGGGGGAAAAGGTAGAACTCCCACATTTGCAAAGAAATGGCTGCTGAATTAGCCAAAAAAAAGTTAATGCCAAAATAACTAATTTGACCACAAAATTTCGGTAAGTAAATGAAGTTTTAGTTATTTTCAATTCTTGTATGTGTAACAATAAAATTGGTTCTGCAGGAAGTGCAAATCCTGTACTGGGCCTTCTGGGGGATCCCCATCTAATTGGGCTCTGTATGACAGGATCAGCAGAGTAATTGGGTCGCAGCCTATCCACAACCATGAAGCCATAACGGAGGACAGCATAACAGGAAATAAGTTGAAAATAAATTTGTTATTATATGTGTAGTATAATTTTTTATTAATTTTTTAAATTTAGATATATAAGACTGCCAGATAGAAAATATGGTGTCTCAATCGCTGACGCCATCGTTAAATAATATATCACCGAGGATACCGCCTGTCGAAACACCGACTTCATCTCGCGGATCTAAAAATAAACAATTCATGGAAATGTTTGAGAAGTTTGGAAATGCTTTTGAACAAGCGGTTAATGATGATAAAAAGTGTACTGCTTGGAACGTTCGAAGATTGCAACTAAAAGAAATTATTTATTTCTGAACTTAATTTGTTTCTTTATGTAAATAACATTACAATTTAACTGATAACACTGTGCTATCAATATTTATTCACGATCCTTATTAATAAATATAAAATTTTTGTTGTTCAATAAAAACGTTTTAATACAACTCTTGGTTATTATCACAAACTTACTTTTCATTACTGACTGACTATACACTACTATCTGCCATCGTTGTCCTTTACTTCGCGTTTTTTATTTTTTTATGTTCCCTTCTCGTAATTTCTTAAGTATTTATTAGTGTAATCCTGTGTACAGGAGTTGTGTAATCCTGTGCACTATATGTGTATTTTGTTGTCTATTTATCTGGTTTACTATATTTCGTTTAGTTTATTTCAATCGTCGTGACAATATTACATTGACATTTGCTATCCATACCATCGTGTTGAAGCTACATCTGACACCGAGACAGTGCGATTCAACCCTTCCAATCTTAATCTTGTGGAATTTTCTTAAGCCGCATATGTAGGCGAATAAGCCATAAATCATAGCCATCCTTAGAACCAATGGCCAAATTTAGCCTGATTTGGAAAATTTTACATTTCGTACGTGCTCTACCAAAAGAAGCCGTGGCAGACTTTTTAAAAATGTTATTTTCCACACATAAAAGCATCTATATGTACGTCTTTAAAAGGAATAAAACATATCGGTGATGTCTAACACCCATGTACATATTATTAAATATATCATATATAATAGCATTTTAGGTAAAATAAAATAAGATTTTTTGCATTACCTGTTTAGCCATCAGTGTTATAAGAATCTTAAAAATTAATATTTTACGCGGACAAAAAGAAACTGAACGAAAGTAACCAAACAAAACAAATAGACAACTAAAAACAACACACAGCGCACGGTACACAGATTATACAAAAGAAGGATTTAGCAAGAAGAGAACAAAACCAAGATAAACATTATAATAACAATAATTTCATAGAAAGATCGTGAAGTTAACAGACATAAAATAAAGGAGTATAAATAGAGCGATAGAACGATGCTACCAGTCAGTCAGTCATGAGACGTGAGTCTGTTATTACAGTATTTCCCGGATATAAGAACTTTAAAAATGCTTGTATGACAATGCTAATAAGCGGGGAATTCTTATATCGAAATCCCGCACCTGAGATCAAATGCCATGTGCCATTCAATCTGATAGAATTTTATTTGTCTCATTGACAGCATTGGATGGAATGCCGGCTGGTCGCAGAAGGCTTTGATCATTTTCTACAACTCAGTATGGTAAACAAAGTTGTAGTTTGTGAAGAAATTTGCTGAAGGAGGTACATTCGCAGCAGATTTTAAAGGCATAGGCAAGAGTCCTGTTGTAGGACTATCTATATAGTCCGGTTGTTGACTCCTCCGAGACCTACACCAGGACAGATTAGTAGAAGAACTTTACAAATTACGAAAGACGAACATAGGTGGATTGCACGTTTTCTATCTGAAATCAATTATTTGAGATTGTATTGCCCCAGTTGATTCTGTCTTCAGGATGGGATAGAGTGCAATCTCTGCCTCAAGGGGAATGAAACCATAAGGAACATTTTATGTAATTGCATTTCGATACCCAATTATTTTTACTACATTTTCCAATAAATCTATCGTATGGCGTTAAGGGTGAATAGTGACTTTCAATAGGTCGAGTTCCTATTTTATTAGAATAATCCATAAAAAATCCTGAAATGCTTAATCGCATGAACGCAGGTACTAGTGAACAGGACCAATTTTGGAAAGAAAGTTGCCACAAAGCGTGTGCATATAACGAATCTTTTAAAATAAATTTAAAGTATGATGCACAATTTTTCGCGTTTATAATACTTAAAAGCGGAACGCATTCATGTATCGAAAAAGTTGAAAAAAATCTCTGTTAACAAGGATTGTGAATAAATTGGTAACGCAGTGTTATAAGTTGAAGTGTATGGTTATTTAAACGTCTCCTCTATTTATTGAATCCTTTATTTAATGATAAATACTAAATTATTTCTGTTATTTTACTAGCAAACATCAACTCCACGATAAATAAACGGTTTGCAATATTAAAAACGTGTCATAATTTCCACCCTATTTTAAAAGTCTAGCTGTGACAGTTTTAGAAATAAATAATAGAAATATTTCCTTTGTGTGGTTTAGATTATCTTCGCAACATTTTTGTATTACTAATGCCGATTAGTAATCTTATGACAGCTCGATTTCTCAGCTATTTCTTCACTTTTCACACCAATAGATCAGATTAATATTTAACTGTACTCTTTTAGCATTTACTTAAATAAACTATATTTATTGTCTTCGCTGACAGATAAATTACGCTATGATCCTACTCTTTCTCGGATTTAGCTGTATCATAAAACTTTGTTTATCAGACTAGGTAGCCTCATCAGTAATGTTTCAAATCACCGATAAAAATTGTGTTCTCTTTACGATCGCACATATTCTTCTGTTCCCAGTCTCCTAGATTTCAATCCATATATTTTAGAAATGTACACAAACAATTAATGCGTAATAACGAATGCTTGAGTGCACCATTTTTCATTATCCAATCGTTTTAATTTATAAATTTGAACAAAGTGGAAATGTGTGAATTTTCAATTGAATCTCACAGTTAGGTAAGACAATACTGCAATACCATCTTATTTATTGAAATTTTTTTAATTTTCTCGAAGGATTCTGAAGTTCTAACCAAATATTCTATAAAAAACCAACCTCAGTTTTAATACGAAAATGTCATTATTTTTCAAAATGATTTGCGTTATTCTTTGAATTTTTTTTATAAATTTTTAATACATTTTCAATGTTGACTTCGATTATAAACGAAAATAGTCTTGTTGTGATGAAAAAGAAAATAAATTAAACTTTAACTGTTTTCCATAAGCAAAACAAAACCATTTGTTTGTTTATTTAAACGTATAAAGAAAGTTAGGATTTAAAACTATTTACTGAAAACTATAACTGCAGACAACAGGAGGCGCCTCTACGACAGACAGGCACCAGTAACTAGTCGTCATCGATAGCCACCACATCATCATCCAGTTCATTAAACGTTTCGCAATACTACGATAATCATAAACTATTGCAATATCATACTCATACTCATACCATATACATATGTATGTATGGCTAGTAGGGTTGGTGGTTGTAACACTTTTACAACCTTGGTTGTTATTTTTCATTGGGTTTAAAAATGTCTCAAATGACATTAAATTAATAAACAAATTTAGAAGAGTAATACAGTATTATAGTTACACTTACATACAGGCTAAGACCGTTCATATGTGTATTCTTCTTTATTACAGCATCAATTTAATTGAGTTTTCCAGAAACACTTCAATAACTCAATCAAGTTATTGATTTTATATTAAATTTTGCTCCACTTGGTGTAAAAATGGAATATCTAAAGACTTTATTTTAATTAAAATAGCAATTTTTATCAAAGTATTTAATTAAAATATAAAGAAGGATAAAATTAAAGGATAAAACCTTCTAAGTAACAACAAATAACTTTTAAGTATGAGTTATAACAATTATAGTAACACCATGTATATGATAACAAATATAATAAAAATATAATTGGTGAACTATTAGCATTGGTGAACTAAGATTAAGCGCCATTATTACAAATTTCAGTTAAACTTGGGTTTAGTTAAAGGTACCTTTAGCTAAAGAGAACTGTAAAGTTAACTTTAACTTATTTTCGTTATTACAACTTACAGATAAAATAAACTTAACTTTTCCAAAAATATGGTTAAACAAGTTTAACAACAAGTTAAACAAGTTTTATTTAAACGCAGTGGCAACGACGGGCATCTTTTTTTTGTTGTATTTACTCACTTTGTTTATATTTGAAGTTGCCGTATTGAAAATAATATATAATATGGCAAGTTCAAACATAAACTTAACTTTAAAAGTACCCATAGGATGGTTCTCCATTTAGCTTAACGCTCACTTCTACCTTATCGTTCACTTATAATAATGAAAAACAATTTATCTGCCCGTTAAAATCCTTCCTTTAGTTAATAATGCTCCTAAGGGTCATAGATTGTATACCCAGAGTCTGGTCTGTTTCACTTATTTGTGGTTGTATTGTAATAAATAATAATAGTCTAGTAAGTAGTGTGTTGGCTTATTATGAGGCCACGGTTTAAATCCCGAGTCAAACATTTCCAACAAAACGAAATAAGCAAAACTTATTTCTTCGGCGACTTCCTCTCAGCAGATTTCTAGCAAAAACTCTGAGAATAAATAAATTGCCACGAAAAGTTTCTCAAAAATCTGTCGTTCGGAATCGACTTTAAGCTGTAGGTCGCGCCACTCATTTATAAAATTGACAAACACAACATATGTGGTGTTAACAGCTCGGTCATCGTGACTGAAGGGTTGTAAAGACAAATCATGTATGTAATCATTCAAAAAAGCAACCTAAGCAAATGGTTATATACTATTTTGACACACTCTGTATACTGTTAGTGATAATCAGCTTTTGCAAAGCTTTCTGGGTGTGTATAAAAATAAATTGCAGTTTCAAATTAATTCAAAAAATAAAAATATGATCTGATGAAAATAAAAGAAATAAAATTCATTACAAAACAACAATGATAACAACCAAAAGAAAATAAACATTTACACTGACAGACGAGTAGAGCGCTATAGTTTCACCACAATAATCTTTTAATCCCTAAATAACAAAAAAAAAACTTATTAAGCTGATGTACAATTACGGAATTCATTAAATAAAAATTGTTTTTCGAATTTAATTACAAACAGTGCTCACTAAACAGCACAACTTTAGATGCATTGCCACAAGTCTAAATTTTTTTATTGTTCAATAGAGTTTTAAAGTTCATGTCCAATATATTAATTAATTTGATTATATAAACATTATGTTTGATTAAATTACTAATACTGTATATAAATATTGAACAATAATTGTTGGAATTTGTATTATTGTTATTCTTATTGTACTAATTAATCACAAAAAAAAATACTTTTCCGCATATATGTAAGTCAACAGAAAAAAATTTCTTATGGTATAAGAGTCAGAAAATCAGAAATTAGAGCACCAAGTCAGTAGACGTGATGAAGAGTCGTACATTGAACTTTTTGAGATTAAATAACTTTATATTTATTATGATTAATATTATCTATTCGAAATCAATCAGCACATATAGAAATGAAAATAAATAAAAACACGTTCAGTGAATAATTACTTTATTGAAAATATTTAGATGAGAGTATGTATTACATTTCTTTTATTAAGATATTCGCACAAGTTCTGCATATTTCATTATATTCTCTACAAGCTTCCATAACTATCAATTTAAATTTTCAGCACACGTATACACGTGTAATACCTATAAAAAACTGAGTACATACAAGGTTTTGCTGTAAGTTCAAAAATATCAAAAAAGAAATTTCGAGAACTACTCGGTGGATACAGCTGTCGTCTGCTCACTTAACGCTCTTATAAGTGCAACAATGCTAACTACGAAAGAAAAACTATCTAACAAAAAAACAAAAAAGGGGGACATATGACGTAAGCTTTTCAGCGAACGACATTACATAATCTGACTAGAGTCGATCACCAAGCAATTATGATTAATACAAAAGCAAGTATAATTTGACCTGGGATCATATAACACAGAGAAAATCAGTCACAAAAGTATAAAAAAAGCAATTTTTGTTGTAGCACAAGATCTTATATTTCTTATACGCTTTCGAAAACCATCCATATCCCGAATATATTAACACAACATGACATACACAGTTTTGGTTTTCACGAAGAAAGATTTCCGATATAAATCAAACCAGAGAGCTATTTCGTCATCCTAATCTAACGAAAACATACATTATTTTATTGTTGTGATATTTTTGAATATTAAAAGAACATTTCCCTCAATTTGACTTAATCGACTGAAATATAGGGGCTATAAATATAAAATAAGTCATCCTGTAATTTTATTAAAATTTACCTAAAGTTTTCTCAATGATTAAACTTTTTAGTGGAAATTAAAAGTTATAAAATTGAAAAGGCAATGGAATGTTATTTCTACAACCAATGTATGTGTGAAATATATACGAAATTTTGTATTCTTTTGAAAGATTTATTGATGTCACAATATAACATGGTTCAAATGTCCGCCACTGCTTCTCTGGATGGATCGTATTTAACATTTTTAATTTTCCATGATTCTGTTGTAAAAGTCAGGTTGAATTTGACCGATGGGTTTGGATTTGCGACTTATTCGAATACAAGAAAACCTCACAAGAAAGAGTCTAACGGGCTTAAATCGCACAATGTCGGTGGCCAGTTTCGTCAACTTAAAATCGATCGTACAGAATATCCAATGTGACATGAGCTGTGTGACACGTTGCGTTGTCCTGTTGAAACCATGTGTCGTTGCTATACTTACATACTTAATTAGTCATTACAACACTTTTGTCAGGATTACGACCTAACTTCTCACACCGCTCAAGTGTTAATTTTATTCAGGAGTGGTGGGAGTCGACTTCGAAAGACAGATTTTTTAAAAAACATTTCATGCCAATTTTACTTTACTGTTTGAGTTTTTGCCATAAGACTGCTTAACCATGGGTTGGCGTCTTACAAGCCAACACTCTACCTACTCGACTATGGCGACTTCATTGGTATACAGATCATCTAATTCAGGCCAAAAGAAGTTGATAATCACCGGCCTATAGTACTCGCGTTGACGGTGATGACTTAAATAAGGCCTTTGTCCAAGAAATATGAAACATGCATCCTGAAAAATGATTTTTCGAGGATATTCAGGGTCAGGTTTAGGGAACACATGCCATATTGTCGGCCATGGTGAATTGGCTTAACAGACTGCATAAATGACAACTAATTTTGCAGATGTGGCTTCAACAAAATGATCGTTATGAACTGTCAAAGATCAGAAATCCCTGTTGGGAGTGCTAATATTTTTAAATTTGATAAACATGTAAGCATAAAAAGTTTACTTTTCTTTTTCCATTTTAGTTATAAAGTACTTCGAGCACTTTTGCTGTCAATTTCATTTTCATTCTCTTCAGTGCAGTTATTTTTATGGAATTATTTATTTTGTTTGTTTTTTTTTGCCATTATCTCTGTTTTTTATTTGTTTTTATTAATGATTTTGAATTACGTTTTACATCCGGTGCAGATACACAATTTTTTTCTAAATATAGTAAAAATGAGTCACAGCATAGCAACAACACTGGATGGGAGATGCAGTTGCTAATGATGGAAAAAAAATTAGACACAATTTAACATTACTAGCAGCATAGAAAGTAAGAGAAAAAAATTATTTAAGTTTTCATTCATTTTATAATTTTAATTCTTTGTTAAAACTTTATTTCACGTCTTCGCAACGAAGGTAATTTTAATTAAATTTTAAATAACTTATAATGAAAGAGTGACAATTACGAACTTCAAAGTACAATAGAATTTTCAAGTACACAAAAACCTTAACTCTTAACTCTTACTGTCTGCCTTCTGAAAAATAAACTCAAACTTAAGAAAAATAATGCTCCTCTTGAACTCATGCATGTAATTACTGTAATCAGAGACCGCCGTTGACTGATGTCATCAGACCAATTAGCTTTTTGTCTTGTCTAGATAGTATTTCTGCTTACTGTGAAGACACCACTGTTATCCGTGTTTCGTTTGCGTTCCAGATACGCGTTACGTTTATTATAGTCTTTGATCTTTCTCTCTCGTTCCGTCTTTTTTCCTGACCTTATTACTATTTTATATTTTATTATTACTTATTGACTATTCGAATGATCCCCGGATAAAATTTCTTCTTGTCATGACGGTAAACGTATCAAACTTCCTACCTTCTTCGTGTAAATATAAAACGGAATGACATTTTCTCTTTAAAATCCACGAGCACATTACGAATTGTTCCAGGCGACTATATTAGCTAAGCATTTTGTCCAATAATTTACATTAAATTTTTTCAATGCAGAAAACTTGTTGGGAATTTTATTTATTGTGCTTCAATAGCCTTATCTTTTCTCCCATTTCATTGTGGGGTACACCAAATTTAAAAATTGTTGATGCAAATACTCATTCCCAATACACAATCACCGTCTTTATGTTTGCCTTATGATAAATCCAACAACAACCAAACCGGTAGATTCAGATCAGATGCAGATTCAATGTGGCATGGATATCTAGTTCTCGAAGCAAAAATTTCCAAATAATAAATCGGTTAGAAGAACAGAAAAACTAAATCTCTTTTTGAATGGTTTAATACAGGTGCTCTTAAAACTACATCATATAAGACTTTGTCCGCTTGCCTTAACTGGCTGCCACTAGACATGTTGGCGAAATAAGTGGTTTCGAACACGGCAATAAGGCTAAATGCCGCAAGAGTACGATAGCATTATTATCATCGTTGTAAAGAGGTGCCTTACGATATTTTGTACTCCCTTCGAAGTTGATAGGGTATTCCAATAATGTCTTCTCCAAGTCTGTTGCCATGACAAGGATCAGAATGCTTCTCGGTGATAAAAATTAAATTTCTTGCCTAGCACTTGCTATGTACACACATGTTTCTTTCTACAACGCGTTATTGTCACATAGTTTCTCCGAACGTGTACTGATGATTCATTGCCATCATCACAAAATATATTTGTTGGGCTCCAGACTACCCCCGTTCAGACATCCTCTTACAGTAGTTTCGCAACAAAAGTTTCGAATTCTTCAAAACCCTAATCTAAATATGTATACTTTGAGTCTACAACGCCCTGCCAAAAGACTGACTTCTAACTTCAGTTTGTTGCTAGGCACATGACTCAGATCTCTTTTTACGATAATTTCACAACAAAAACTTTATTGCTTAAACATACTTCGTTTGAAAGGAGTCTTTGCCACTCTTTATCTTTCCTTACATTGAGCATAGTTCTTCAAATATAAGTAAACATTCCACAGAATTGTTCTGGTTCCAAACTCGCCTACTTGCTCATTACATAGAATTCAAACATAAACTGGAACCATGCAGAGAGGAGCCTTATAATTTCCCTGCCTAGCCGATTCAGCTTCTACAGATGGTCCCATGCTATCTTCGATTAATCATAAGAACGGGGTGGTCGAATAAACACATAACTATCAAATAATATTGCTATTTCCTGTGTTTTGTACCTCCTATCAAAGTTTAATTGAGCACATATTTCAATGACAGAAACTTTCGCTTCGAATATATCTACAAATTTCCCCATGGGCACAAAAAATTTTATTCTTGGAGCAAAAACTCCTGCTCTTATTGCAACATCTGTTCTTAACGCATAAAATACACCCTCTTTTAGAAGATTCCAAATTACTTTATACATTTTTGGTACTAAACCTTCCAAGTTCATTAAGTCAAAAACGGAAGCATAGGAACTATGGGCATGCCAATTGGTATTACGATGAATCTTACAGAACCAAATTGAGCTGTACTTATTGGGGTGGTTGCCAATTTAATTACGATACATATTGTTACGTTTTTACCTTTTTAAAAACGTTTAAAATATGAGTTCGTTGATTGCAAACAAAAACTTATATTAATTTGTGTTTAGTTTCAGATAGATTCTTTATTGCTCGCACTACTTTTGTTGCGTTCTCGCTTAATTGTCTATCCCCTTTTCTTTCATACTGATGTTGTTGGTTTACTGGTAACAAGTTCGCTGTATTTGTTTGTGTAGCTTTTCGTAACAATATTTATTATTAAGGGCAGCATTAAATACGAAAGTGCCAAAGGTAGGCAAGGCAAAAATACAAATAAGAAATAAAAATGAAAACGTAAAAATATTAAACAAAATTTTTATTTATTTGAATCTAAATACTCGTCTTAATAACTGTGTTTTACAACTATGACTTCATATTAGTTCAACTTTATTAAAATTGATAAAAACTAATCTATTTAGTCCAAAGTAATAAAAGAGAAAATTATATTTACAGTTATATTTACGTTCCTTAAGTTAAATCGAATGTTAAACAAATTGCACTTTAAGAGGAAAAGTTTTTTTCAACAAACTTTAAAATCTTTAATAGAAAAGCAAAAAAAATTATCCTAAGCTATTAGCATTTGCCTCGTTTGTATTTTACATTCATTTCCTTAACATTTTCTCTTTTATATCTTTAAGGTACAAAGTTCAACTGTTTGAAGCACCACTAAAAAATTTTAACGAAATACTTGATGTTGTATACATTTTCTTTATTTCCTTTATTTGTATCACAATTCCTCTGTGAAATCTGTCCGTCCATTTATCCGTTACTGTCTATCTTTAGACTTGAAGTGTGCCTGACTGCCTTTGTGTCTGACTAGTTGCTATCCGATGTTTAAATAATGGCTCACATATGCGCCTTTCCACTCAACTCAAGTCGACTCATACTCTCGAGAATGTCATATTTATGCATAATCTGTGTTTGCATCTGACAGTTTTAAGGCTTCATATAAATACAGAACAATAACAACAGCAACAAAAATAGAATTTTAACACCAACAGAAGCAAAAATACAAAAATACAAAAAATATATGAACACTAAAGACCCCTGAACTTCAAAGTATGTATCTCAAAACAACAACTACTACTAACATTATGAAGAAAAATGAAAATCATATAGAAAACTTTATTGCTACGACAAAAGAAGACATTTTACCATATACATACTCGTACATACATACATAAACAAAAACACTACGCGTTATTCACTTGAGGTATGTATAAGCATTAATTTTTTAATCGAATATGTATGTACATATTTGGTAAAGTAAAAGGCAAAAATTTAAGTTTAAGTTTTGTTTAACATAAACATTATTTAAGTAAAAAACAAAAAAAATTTCAAATATATAAGTACCAGAGATCAGCAAAGTTTATTCAAAAAGATGAGTAGAATCGAATCATACTCATAATTTCTGATACTTATGCACATTCATACTTATGTTAATATTATACTCATATTCGAAGTTTGAAGTACTCATCGTACTCATACCTAACAATACGTATGATGTTGTTGATTTCGACTCTCCATGACTCAACATTTACAAGAATCACAAAATAAGTGTGATTTCCGTACGAACACTACAATACTCACTAGAAGCTTGTGTTTGCTTTGCTTGCTGTTTTTTTTTCCTTAAGATTGTAAATTTTGATGAATGATTCAAGTCACTCGAGTCATTTATAAGTATTATAAGTATTTTTCTAAAGTTATCAATCTGAATGAGTAGGCATACGAATCAAATATAATTCGAATATTATGAGTTCGATGTCAACGTTGTGCTCAAAATTGTTGTACTCATACTTATAAATCAACGTTGTAGTATTTACGAATGAATCAGAGCAGTTAAATTTCAATATTGTGAACTCACTTATATACAAAATTTCATGAGTGCCTATGAGTAGCGAAAAAACGATTCATTGCTGACCTTTGATACATGCATACTTAATTGGTATTTATTACAGTAGTAATAAATAAAAATTTCATCTTTCAATTTAAATTTTTCCTCAAACAATAATTAGAAAAACAAATTCCAGGTTGTGCCCAAACTTTTGCTATCCACTGTATTATAATAAAGCAATCCGTAAGTCATTGAATCGGGGTATGGCATAATTGATGTACAACAATTTGAATAAACAAATTGGTCGTTATCTTCACACTTTTCGGCAAACTCTTTATCCAACTTTATTTATCAATTTTACTTGTGGCATCAACATTCAAAAAAAATTCGGAAGTGTTTGTATTAATGGCCTCATATTTTTATTGTTATTATTGTATTATTGTTTTAGCATTCCATAATTCCTGCATAAAATTACACATTTACTTATTTATTTACATATTAGCTTCTTATTAAAATTATAGATAATATAAGGCTAGAGCTTTAGGTACATAGGCATTTAGCTCAAATTACACATTTATTATCATTTTCTGTATGAAATGTTGTCTACCTGCTATGTTTCACATGCAACGTGAAAATCTGATTGTCGGTTGAACGAAAATAAAAATTTTTGAATTTTTTTTCATTCCTTAGATCTCAATTAAACACAAACATTATGAACCTCACAGCAACTTCCGACTTTAATCAAATAAGTTTCATCAGAGCCGCCACTATCCACTTCAACGTTTTCACTTAGAAAATTTGCTAAAAAAAAGGACAATGCCCAGAATGGAAAGTCTAATAATTTCAAAGATCATTACACACAGTTTGTGGAATGTATCATATCATATCGATTCATAGAATCGGTGAGCGTAAACCCTTATCTCAAGACAATTTGATTTCACACCGTGTAACACTGTTTACATTTATCAAACCTTGTCACCCTAGCTCAGACATCTTGAACAAAACGAAATATTAAAAATACTTCATTCGGCGATTTCCGCTTACTTCTACTGGCAAAAACTCTGAGAGTTAATAAAATTGGCATGAATAGTTTTTAAATCTGTTGCACTGAGTAGAGGTTAAACTTTAGGTTCTGTTCTGTGAGAAGCTAGGTTGTAATCCAGACAAAAGGTTTGGAATGACCAATTAAGTATAATTTTAAAGACTGCCGACTTTCATAATAAAAACATTTGGTAATATTCAAGGAACCTATACACCCCAACGATCCCAAGTTATTTCAAAGTAAAGCACAGTCAATTTGGTTGCCATTTTCAATTGCCCTATTCAAATAACTCTGAGTTGTCCAATAGGAAAGCATATGTTATTGTTTTTTGTAAACGTCACGTTGCCACTTTAAATAAAAATAAAAATATGCTGCCGGTTCGTTGGCTGACTATTTTGTTAGTTACCATTTAATCTACAAGTTCTGTTGACACTGCACAGTACTATACTGATGCTTATAGTGCTTTTATATCCATTGTTGTTATAGAACATGTTACTGTTATAGCTGTTGTTGTTTTTATACCATAACTCCAAAAACTCTGGTGTTTACGAGTGTAGCGAAGACTTTAAAATTTCTCCTTTTTCGTATACTATTCTCCTGTTCCTTTTTCCGTTAAAGTAATGGATGATGTTTTGTTATTTTTGCCCAAAACATACGAGAAACTTGTTTTTAGTAGGTTTGCAAACAGAAAATTAAAAAAAAATATTAAGTATTAACCCACCCACACATTTAAATTAACACTACAACACCAACAACAAAAAATGACAATCACTTTTTATTTATTATGACGACGCTATTCTTACTTATTTAATTTTTTAATATTTTTCTTCTTTTATAAACTAATGTTTAAACAAAATCATTTTGCAAACTCAACAGAAAAAGCTCTAAACTCGGTTTGCAATGAGTAAAAAAACTCAAGTCGTGACTGCCCTGGAGGTTGGCAAAAAGTAAACGTAAAATAAATTGAAGCTGAACTAACGGTTTTTGTGTACAGTGATGTAAAGAAAAAATTAGTTAAAAATAGAGAAATGCAGTGAAGATAAAACAAAAAATTTTTTTCTCGGTTATTCAAGAATGTTTATCATTCCAACAAATTAAAAATGGAACCGAACGCAACGTTAAATATCAGTCTGTTTAATTTTTTTCAAGTGTATTACTGGAATAATTAGTAATGGAAATGATTGTTTCGTACCACTATCACTATCAGTGAATAAACCATTTTTACATCATTTTTCCGACATGTCTGAGCCAGCAATTGAACCATGTGCTTTCGTCTAATAAGCTAACCTACTACCTACTACCCACTAGACTACGGCGACTTTATACAAATCATTAGAGCAGCTAAATAAGATATGAATATTTTTGTACGTACTAAACAAAAGTATCCGATTGCCGAGAAGTGCCCTTTTTTCATTCCAACACGGTGATCCAATGAATAATAACATTTGGATAGGTAGTTGTCATTTGTTCGTACTTTCTGCCTCCTAAAATGCAAAAAAAGTAAGACACAGCGAGCATTATTTTAGATTCGTATAACCAGAAAATTTATACTTGAGATGTTACACCATTAATGCTTCTTTAATAAGTATTACAGACACAAGTTAAAGTATTCTGTAATCGGTAATGCTGTAAACACAATAAACGCAATGCAGGAAACGGAGCAATCTCTCAAAAAATATAAATATAAATAGGTGGAAAAGCCAGCGATTATTTTAAATTCAGCGCGACAACAAGCAAATATTTTGTTGCTTTGCTTTTAGACAAATTCGTGCCGGCAATGGGAGAATTTATACTATCAATGTAATAACATGCAAGAAATAGGGGTTTTAAAAGTATAATGTATTAAATATAAAATTATTAAATAAGAATTAATAAAGTGTTTATTTTTTATTTGCATAATCCTCTATGACTCAATAAAAATTTTGCTATCAATTCAAGGGCCAACATGATTTCAAATAGCAGAAGACAACAGTATGATTATGTGGAATTATATATATGACAATTTTACTATGTATTCATTTTAAAATGTTAATGAATTTGTAATCAATTTTATCAGAATTACAACGTATTTGAAGATTATATTTTAATAATTAATAACGTGTTAAGACGGTTACACAACACTAAAATGTTTACAGGTAATTGAATTTCAACCTTTAATGATAGAATAGTCTACTATCGTTACAATTGTTACATATACAAAATAGGCAGTTAAAATTCGTGGTTAAATTGGTTTTTTAATATAGGAACTACTTTATGTTGGCAAAAGTTTTTAAAAACCAAAAATGTCAAATTCATAAGAACTCCAAAAATATTGCATAAGGTACCCAATTTAAAATAAAAAATTAACGTGAATTAGGATTTTTAAAATTTGCTTTAAACACGTTTTAATTAAATAAATAATCAAAAATAACAAAATTGTTAACAAAATAATAATTTGATTTAATAATGAGACCAAGAAAATCTTACATGTACTATAAAAACTTCAATTTATTGCTGACATCTAATTGAAAAAAATTTAAAACAATGAAATTCATTTAAATGGAAGAATTCTTTTCATTTCTATCTAAAAGTATTTTTTTTTGTGTGTTATAATATTGTAACAAAAAATAAAATAAATTAGGCTTTAAATTACACTTGATGGTGTATAAAAAATCAATTTACAAAGAAGTGGATGAAATAAAAAGTGGAAATATGTATGTACACATGTATATTTGAAAAGAAAGGAACTCCATTGTATTTTACATTTTTCTTTTTATTTTTGTTTTTGTTTTCTTTTAATTGATTAGAACTTTTGTAATTGAAAAAAAAATTTGCACAAACTGAATAATTTATTTCAATAGAAATAAATTTCATGTATTGATGGCGCCAAATAGATTCTGTAGCTAAATTTTCAATCAATCTACATACAAACAAATTCAAATTTGAAATATATTTATTTGTATACAATATTATAATAACACTATGCGACAAAATAAAAATAATAAATAATGCCTAACGACATAGTGTAAGTTGTGAGTTTTGTTGAGTAGAACTCAAAAATATTTTTTATATTTCTCGAAACCTCCAAACTCGTTTTATTTGACTTAAACTGTTCATTTGGACTTTTCGCACAAATTTATTGATTGAATTACATTCAAGCCGTCGATTCTGTTTCAATTTTTTCCTTTTTTAATGATGGAACGCGGTCTTTTAGCAATCTTATTTATTTCGATAGCGTGCTCTTCATTACTTTAAGATGAAAAAGTTTTTATGGTAGTTATTTGCATAACGTACATTAACAGTTGATTTGGACCATCTTGTTGAAGATACATCTTCCAAATTAGTTCTATTTTACTAGGTCTGTTTCGCCAATTCATTATGGACGGATATAGCATTAAATACCACGTATAAATAATAAAACTGTGTTATTTAAATGGCTGCGCTGTTGGGGCAAGGGACAATACCAATCCATATGATATCCAAGGGTGTGATATCCAAGTGTGGATTTTTGACTGACAGCGTCATCAGTTCATATTTCTTTACGAAAGACGTCGATCACTGCCAACGACGAGTCCTATAGTTCGATGATTTCAATTTCTTTTAGTTTAAATTCGATGATCACATATGATTTCAACAGCACCGTGCTACGTACGACACCACTATAACAACACTATTTAGAATGGCCGCGGAAGATAGAAATTAAAGAAATAAAAACAATAAATTAATAGCAACTTCTCGAAGTTACAAAACCAAAACAATTTAAATACAAGAGGAGTAAAAGTTAACGCGACAAGTCGGTAATGAGTGAGTTGTAATAAAAAGTGCGACGTTCGAACACGGTTGTATTGTGCACTGGTAGTTTGATATTCTTAATTAAAGGATTATGTAATGAAATTGATAGCATATTATTAAAATTTATTTATTTATTAAGAGATTGTTGTTAATTTTAAATAAATAAATAAATACGAACACAAGAAAACAATTTCTTTACTGTATTTTAAATCGGAAATTAAACAAGTTCTAATCAAATATTATTGTATTATTTCATGTAAATTATTTATTACAACACAGCACAGAGCGTAAATTTATGGAAAATTCCTTAGTAAATTAAAACCATTTAACAGCATTTTCTCTTAAAATTCATAAAATTAATCAGTATATGGCTAAATGACCTCTCACAAGTATTTGATATTTATTTTTTCTGACAGTTCCATAAACAAAGAGAACAGCTGCCTGTCAAGTTACACTTCAGATATAACATTTTAGAATTTAAATTAAAATAACTTTTTTGTCAAAATTTCATTTACATACCATTATAGTGAGTGACCTGTAACTGGCAGACCAGATTTTGGAAACAAATTTTCAAATTTATTATTTATCTTTATAGTTTAACACGCACTTACACACACACCTGAAAATAAAAGGAAGAAAAATAATCATAAATAAAAATTGTAAAAATTTGAAAAGAAAAAGAGTATTTCATTAGAATAAATTTTAATTTCTTATGGTAGATAGAATAGAAAATTAAAATTCTAACATCTGCTGACATTTATTTAAATATCAAATGAACAAACATGACAGAAATAAATCATTACAACAGAAAAAAAATTATTAATAATTCACAGAAACTACGTATCCAATAAATTATTCAGTATAGCAATAGTATATAACACAAAAACATATACATACATATACAGATAATATTTACAAGAATTTTAATGAAAGTCATGAAACATTCGAGTGTTCTACCATATAGTATAACATGATTGAAATAATTCTAAAGTATTTTGTACAATATCCAAACTAATGCAACGATGTCTAAGGTCCCAGCTTATTTTTCTGATAGTGATAGATCCAGTAACAAAGCATAATACAATATATAAGTCAAGAGGCGTCATATAATATTATAAATTTGTCCATAAAAACATACATACATACATAATTGATCATTACAACCGTTCAGTCAGGATTACGTTTTAAATACGTTAAAAACATTGATTCGAAGACATCTATTATAGCATAAATTGTGTGTAACAGTATTTATCAGAGATCAGCAATGAATATTCAAAAAGATGAGTAGAATCGAATCATACTCATAATTTCTGACACTTATATTATCATTCATACTTATTTTAATATTATACTCATACTGCTCATGTTCAAAGTTTGAAGTACTCATCGCACTCATACTTAACAATACGTATGATGTTGTTGATTTCGACTCTCTATGACTCAACATGTACAAGAATCACAAAATAAGTATGATTCCCGTACGAACACTACAATACTCACTAGAAGGTTGTGTGTTTGCTGTCATTGTCTTTTTTTCTTTTTCGTATATGCAACAACAACTAAGACTCTAAGTTTTGATGAGTGATTCGAGTCACTCGAATCTAAAGTTATGAATCTGAGTGAGTAAGCATACGTATCAAACATATTTCGAATGGTATGAGTTCGATGTCAACGTTGTACTCATATTCATTGTACTCATACATATAAATCAACGTTGTAGTGCGTACGAATGGATATATTTAAAATTTCATGATTTCTAATGAATAGCGAAAAAGCGATTCATTGCTGATCTCTGTTATTTATGTCTCTAATAAGTATACTACAGCGTCATATTTCATTTAGGGCCGGAAAACAAAATGGCCGTTTTGGCATCAACATTCGAAAATACCAAATCAAATACTAATTATAGAATGTGATTATAATTTCGGTATAACTGTACTTTAAGCTTTAAATTAGCCATGGCTATCCGGTAATAAATGTTGTTTCAATGAAAGGATTGCTAATTTATTAATTGATTAATAAAACTGAACAAATGAAACAATTTTAAATCTTTTATAATTTTGACTAGTAGCAATTTTAAATCCCTCTATGCTATGTGAATAGCTCCAATTGTATCCAATTATTTCATTATTTTTTTGGTTAACCACTTGAAACCATTTTCAAGTCTTATCTGGTACAAGTGGATACCATATGGAACATCAGTAATTCTTCAAGTACTTTTTCTCCTGCTGTAACCATATACTCTCCGAATATTAAATTTTATTAGTTTTATTCTTTCCACCCATAATTTTAGCTTCGTTATTTTATATTTTGAGTTTTTTTTGTTTCAGTGATTTTTTTCTAATGTTATTGCTACTGTTGTTGTGAGAATTGAACAAATACAGTAAAATCATTTATTTTTTGTTGTTTAAAATACTTTACGATTTATGTTTCAATTAAATGAAAATTTAAATTATGTACATATTTTGTAAAATTATGCATTACCTATGCATAGCTGAAATTTATATTCGCTTGTGCGTAAAAGCTTGGTAGTACTACATGTGTACATACATGAAAGTCTTCAATAAAAATCAGTGAGGAGAAACTGTATGATTACAAAAGGGTAAGAAAATTGTTTTTTTCAATTAATTTTTTTTAATTAATTTTTTTTAAATATTTTTAATTTTAATTACCGAGAGTGTAGACTAAAGAATTCCAAGTGGCATAAATGATTTATGATAAACTAATAATTTTGAAATTTGAGAAATTTCGATTTTGAAAAATGAATTTTAAAATAAAATTTTTTATAAAAATATGAGGTAGTTCGAGATCCCAGTTCCTTTGGGAACTCCTAGACTACGCCAAATGTGTACTGTTGTTGATTCTTGCGTCTCTGTGCAAACGACGGTCGCATCTTCTTGGTCATAAGTTTCGAGATGCTCTCAGTGACCTCATCAATCGTCTTGCTGACTTCGTTAGCAGAAATTATGGTATTATTTTTATTTTCGCGAGTAAATTCAGATTCGGAGTCCCCAAACTGTATTTAAAGGTTGGGGTGGCTTTGAGCCCTCCTGGTATCCAAATTATCTCTTTTAATAGTGCATTTGCATTCAACGAATTCTTTACCACAAATCGATGGATGACGACGGTACATGACTCGCGAGTAAATCATCCCTTTACGGGATTTATGACTCCCTGTACCGTAACTTCACTTTCATTGAGGTTATTTTTCATATTTCTTTTTTGTTTTAGGGCAAGACCCCCGATGCTGGAAGGAAGTCTTAGACTACTAGAAAATTATCACATTGCCTTTTCTTGATCAACATAGTCAGCTCATGAAAAGACATTGTGGTCTCTAACCGACGTCTTGAACTCCCAGAAGCTAGCCGCATACCTTTGCAACGTATGGTTGGTAGAGAGAATGCTCCCACCTTCAAGCCCCATTCAGCCACCTGGAAACGTGTTGATTAGAAGACCAGCATCTCCCGCGAGTAAATTATGGTTTTAATAAAGTATTAAAAATGTAAAACTATTGTATTTGTTCCAATAAAACTTTGAGCCACTGAATTATGCATATTTCGCATTCAGTATTTTTCGATTAAAATTTATTTTCTCTCAAAATTTTGCGGCAAGCGCGTACTGTAATGAAATCAATTCTTTATTTATGGCTTCATTTAATATGTATTTTTTTTTTAAGTGTTTTATTCAGTAATTTCATCTTAAATTTAAAAATAAAACCACAAGGTTTGGTAAAAAATTAGTAAAAATTTACTGTTGTTACAGCAGGAAAACAAACCGTAAAAAGAACAAAATTATATCAAACCGAACATTGAAATAAATTCTGCAATAATTTTATTGTCAATTTGTTAAGCAATACAGTATTTATTTCCATTGCGATTACGTTTACCTCAATGCATTTTAAAGATTTAGTTCATTTAAAACCCCAAACGCGAACACATGCTTAAACTACAGAAATTTAGTACGAAACATGGTGAAGTACATAAAATTTTTGGTTTTTTCTCCAAAGATTTTCAATAATATTTACATGTTGTTCGTATATACCAATGACCCACATAATACAACAAAATGAATTTTTTTTCATTTAATGTCATTTTTTAAAGCCTTTCATTTTGGTTTTTGATTTTCTACACTTCTTTTCAAACAAATAAACCTCTCATTAAAAGGTTTTTTTAGATATAGTCTACAAAATAATTTTTTCGTTTAATAATAGCTTAATATTTTTTAAAAAACCACTCTCATAATCTAAAATTAAACAGTAAAGAATTTCAAATTTAAATCTTAATTCAAAACTCTTGATTAACATAATATGTATATTTAAAAAATTTAATAACAAAAGCCTTTGGGGATGCTCTCTTGCTATTTACACCCGCTCAAGCAATTGTGCGTACACCAAACAGAATATTTTCACAATATTTCAGAAACTGCGTAATAGATCTTAGTAAAATACAAATAATTTTACAAGTGCAATTTAGATACAAAAAATTAAACTTAGATTCGTCACTCTAGAGAACTCTGTTCCAGAAACATCGTTTCTAATTATAAGGCCGCCACTGTATGTTGTGTGTGTTAATTTTATACAAGAGTGATAGGAGTTACAATTATAAGTCTATTCCGAACGACAGATTTTTGAGAAACTTTTCATGGCAATTTTATTTACTCTCAGAATTTTTATCAGAAATCTGCTCAGAGAAGCTCGCCGAAGATTCATAGTCATATTTCGTTTCGTTGGATAGAACCGACGGCTATATCTAATAAGCCAACACGTTAGCCACTAGACTACGGCGACAACACTATTCCAATTGAGTACTCAAAAAATTGTCCTTACAGCAATGGATATTTAAATTGTTCTATTTGAAATTTATATTTTATTATGGGATTGATAATCCCATAAATCCCTTGTAAAATCCCAAGTTTGGTGTGATTATTGTTCTAATAATCGAGACTTTTGCAACTATGGTATCTTTGGGCATTTGCTTATTAATTATTGTATAATGTCAAATTTTTGTTTTCTACAATACTCCATTAATGTTTATCACTTCTCTAACATTATATACGCAAATCATTCTTCCACAATTTTGCATTGAGCGATTCAGATCATTATCGCAAAGGAATAGGATAATGGTATGGCCATATTTATAGCTTTTTTATAAAATTTTCTTTTGAAATATTTAAATAAAAAAATTTGTCCATGTTTATTTTCTCAAGCATAATATTTAAAGCAATAGCGATTGTACCTCGCACTATCACTAAAACACTTCTATATATTTCAAGAATATTCTAAATATTCAAGATTCTATATATATTCTAAATATTTCAAGAGGCAACCGTAAAGGGCCTTGTACCTACGGTCACTTTGGAAATTCGGGACCTGGATGCCCTCACAACCACTGAGGAAGTTTTGGCAGCGGTACAAAGAGAAGCGGGCGAAATAAATCCGGATATATCTGTTCGTATAACCGGGGCGAACAGCCAGGAGCAGAAAAGAGCCTTCGTAACAACCTCTGCAGGTTGTGCGAATGCGCTACTGAAGCTACAGAGGATCAAAATAGGCTGGTCACGCTGTAGAATAACTATCAGGGAAGAACCGACACGCTGTTTTCGATGCTTCGGAATAGGTCACAGACGGTGGGAGTGTGGTGGACCGGACAGGTCAGACCTATGTATGAAATGTGGAGAAAAGGGGCATAAGAGAAAAGAATGCCGAAACGAAATGAAATGTTGTATTTGCTTTGCCGAGTCGGGAAAATCTCTGGATCACCTCCCGGGATCGCGGGGTTGTGAGAGGACCTTACGGAAGGCAGCATGAAGATATTGCAGCTAAATATGCATAGAGGGAAGGTGGCTTTTTCTTTGCTATCGCAGATAGTCAGGGAGCAGGAAGTTGACGTAGCTGTTATAAGCGAACAGTATGCAGCTAAAAATAGTGGATTCTGGCTAGGTGATGAAACATCTACAGCGGCTATATGGATAACGGATAACCAGGGCCCCCGACCGAGAAGATCTGGTAGGGGGGTTTGTTTACCCGGATACAGTTTGACGAGATTACTCTAATGAGGTGTTATCTGACTCCCAATGATGACTTGGGAACCTTTGAGGAGAAATTGGCCAGAATCGAGGATACAATAACGCAGATTGGCGGCAACCTCATAGTGGCAGGCGACTTTAACTCCAGAGCTGTAGAGTGGGGAATGCGGAATACCAACCCAAGAGGCAGACGAATTGTGGAGATGGCAGCTCGAACCGGCATGATCTTCGCGAATTTGGGGAACGTATCTACCTTTAGACGACCGGGATGCGAGGGCACTATCCCTGACATAATTGTGGTCTCGGAGGGCATATGTCACAGAGTCAGGGACTGGAAGGTATTGGAAATATATACGGGTAGTGATCATCAGTACATATCGTACACCTTTGCTTCGAGAAATAGAGGAGAGGAGAACAATTACACTCCGAACAGTAGAGGATGGGATGCACGAAAATTGGATAAAAATCGGCTGATCTTGGAGGTTGACAGATTGTGTGGCAGTGTTGAGCTCTCGGACGACGCGAGGACGAGAGTAGAACAAACTATGAAGATAATACAACGCGGGTGTAGGAAGGCAATGCCCTTGTTGAGACCCCCGAATAGCAGGAGGAAGGCTGTGTACTGGTGGGACGAAAATATTGCAGCACTCAGGCGAGAGTGTCTACGACTACGACGGAGGTACACTAGAGCTAGACCCAACGGACCGGCCGTTGACGAAATGCGATTATACAAAGAGGCAAAGAAATCTCTGAAGGAGGCGATATCGCGCATGAAAAACCAGGCGTTACAGGAACTACCTAAACCCTTACGGATTAGGATACAAAATTGTAATGGACAAACTGAACAGGAGGAAACCAGTGGGAATTATGGACGAACGAGTGATGAGAAATATAGTGGATACACTATTCCCTACTCATGTATCGAGGATCGAACAACGGCAGAATACACTCGGTATAGAATCCTTACCATTTACCGAAGAGGAGCTGAAAATAGCTGCAGCCGGACTAAAACCCGGCAAGGCACCGGGGCCCGATGGCATCCCGCCTGAGGTAGTGCGGGAAATTGCCGATCAAAGACCGCAACTCTTACTGGGAATGTACAACGCGTGCCTAAGAGAATGTATTTTCCCCGAAATATGGAAGAAACAGCGACTGGTCCTAATAAGCAAGGGAAAGGGCGACCCGGAGCACCCATCCGCGTACAGGCCACTGTGCATGCTGGATACGTCAGGAAAGCTGCTCGAGAGGCTTTTGAAGCCACGGCTTCCGCTGCTATTGAGAATAGTGGAGGACTGTCTGCTCGGTAATATGGTTTTCGACCCGGTCGGTCAACAATTGGCGCTTTGAGAGAGGTGACTGAAGCGGCTATGGTCACACAGCGTGGGAGTCACTTTACGAGGCCTGTGGTACTGCTTGCCACTTTGGACGTCAAAAACGCGTTTAACAGCCTTAGATGGAGCGACGTACTGGATGCTTTGGAGAACAATTTCTCTGTGCCACATTACATTCTGGCCATGATAAGTAGTTATTTGAGTAACAGGCAGCTGGTGTATAGCACAAGCTCGGGATCAAGAGTGAAACAAATAACATCTGGAGCGGCACAAGGATCCATCCTCGGCCCCGACCTGTGGAACGTTAGCTATGAGGGAGTTCTGAGGGAGGATATGCCAGACGGAAGTTTCTTAGTTGGATACGCAGACGACGGCCAGGAACACGGAAGAGGCACAACGAAAAATTGAGACGCGTTATGCTAAGGACAAAAGCATGGTTGGATTCCCACGGCCTAGAGCTGACCATGCATAAAACGGAATTGCTGCGAATCACTGGTCGTCGTATCCCCTTACATGTGGACATGAGCATTGGAAACGAGACAATTAGGACCGAGAGCTCGGTGAAATACCTGGGAATAAGGCTGGACCCCAGACTGACATTCTCGTATCAGATTCAGTACTCGGCTAACAAGGCCCAGAAGATCGTCGAACAGCTCAGCAGATTAATGGCGAATATTGGAGGACCGCTACCGGCGAGACGGAGACTCCTGATGGATGTTGGAAACAGCATTATGCTTTATGGGAGCGAAATTTGGGCCGAAACACTAGATGTTAAGAAGAGGGCAAACTCACTTGTATCGGTACAGAGAATGGCTGCATTGCGTGTCGCGTCGGCGTACCGTACAGTGTCCGCTCCGGCCGTACTAAGCATGTCGGCATAGGTGATACTGTCACACGTGCCGGGCGTAACCGAGACGATGATCTAGACAAAAGGAATAGTGGAGACGCTTAGATGACTCCTCAACTTTCGATTCGCAATCCGGACGCGGATATGAACATGAAGGGGCCAAAGGGCCAAAAGGACTCCACTCCGAAGTAATACCACCGCAGTTCCGGAGTGGGCACAAACAAGTCCACAGGAGACGAGGGGGATTTAGTGGGTGAGGGCCCCACACACGGAGGATGTGACGACTTCCTCTATGGTGCGGTTAGGTACATTTACCCCTCCTCGGCGAAAAAAAAAAAAAATTCTATATTCCATGGTCGCTTTTAAGTTCTTAGACCGCAAATTTTGTGTTACTTTTCTGTCACATATTGAACTAATGACCTTGGTCTCAACATTTTTTACAAACTTTTAATATGAATATAATTTGTTTGTGATATTTGTTCAAACCGAGTAGCTATTAAATACTTAGAATTTTTAGATTTTGCGAAAACAGTGTAAATTCCAAAAAATCGTTATGTTAGAGAGGGGTACCTCTCTGTTTGATTTTTTGTTTGCCTTTTTTTAAACTTCAACTATCGAATTAGTGCCGGTGTTCCCCAAGGTAATATTTTGGGTCCTGTTTTACGTCTGATTTACACTTCTGATATGCCAACAAGAACTTATATTCATACTTCCACATTTGCTGACAACTCTGCCTTTTTAAGTGCTCATGAAAGTCTATTGGTTCATATTAACAGGACTTAATATTTTTATTGGAAAAATGGTTAAAGAAGTGAAGAGATAAGTAAACGAGCAAAAGTGCACACACATAACGTTTACTGTGTGTAGAGAATCCTATCCTGCTATTCGAATTAATGACCAAATTGTATCTCAGCATACGCATGTGAAATACTTAGGCTTTCATCTCGATCTGCGCTTTACGTGGAAGTATCACATTGAGGCAAAACTGTTACAACTAAAATTAAAAGCAACCCAAATCAATTGGCTAATTGGCAGAAATTCAATTCTGAAACTTCTCCTTTATAATTCTATATTGAAACCGATATGGGGTACTGCCTCAGCTTCCAATTTGGACAAAATTCAAACATAAAATTTATAATAACTTCTGCCTCATGGTATATCAAATATTCAAATTTACACATGAACCTTAACATACCGATGGTTAAAATGGAAATCAAGAGACATGGAGAACATTATTTAAAGATGCTTAACTCCCATCCAAATCCGCTAGTGCGTGGCATGCTAAATAATAATGGCCGTACACGAAATATGTATGCTGCCTGGGGAAACATAAAATTATTTTACATTAATATATGTATCTAGCATTGGTTAGATTTATTTAATGTTTATTTGTTAAAATTAAAAGTACAATTATAATTACATAGTTATCTTTTATTGAAAATCTAAACAGAATAAAAACAACAATTAAAGAATTCCAAGCAAAATTTAAATAAATTTAATGCCTATAAAACACTGTTTGACCTACAAATTGTAGTTGATGTTGTTATGAATTTAACTAAAAAAACAAAACTTAAATCCTACGGTTTATATTCCTCGCCTCTATAACATTTTTGTTTTGAATTAGAACGATCTAATATAATTCGAATGAATTTAGACGTCATGCGATATTGCAATATAAACTAAATTTCTATTCATACATTTCTAACGAACAAAATAAAAAAAAGAGGAATATGATATTTCATATTCAGATATGATATAAATTACGAAAAAATTAAAAAAATATAAAATTTCAAAAGTTGTTAATGTTAAATAATACATATTTCAATGCATGAAAGACAAAATATATTACAAGGCCAATATGGTGTTTACGAGAATATAAAAAATATTAACTAAGGGTACAACGATGACTATTTTTTTATGCAATAGATAAAATAACAATAACCTATTACAGTCTAAATAGTCACCGACTTTTTTATTATGACCTACAATATTCATGATGATATTGGAGATAACACTGCATTAACAGGATGTAAGTGCTGCTTACTAAAACAAATTTGAAATAGTTCTATTACACAATAAACAGTTTAATAATAATTCATAATTAATTGTTCTTAACAAATGTATGCTAACGAACTTACAATAATAATCAGGTATAACAAGTACAAGAAGTACAAAATTAAGTATCAAACTTTAAAGTTATATCAATACTTACTTAATTGGTCATTACGACCCTTCAGTTAGGATTTCGACCTGAACTGACGACCAAGTTTTATCCATTAGTGGCAGGACCTTTTGACTTTTGAGAAACCATGAAATTCTATTTACTCCCAGAGTTAGATTTGTAAAAAAACGACATAGAAGAATATGCCAAAAAAGTAATTTTTCATATTTCGTTTTGTTCGGCTTCTATCAAGAAGCAACCTATTTTGTAATTATTCTCTACGCCAGCTTTTAAGTTTATAGGTTATGACAAAAATCAGTAAAGTCAGAATATTAAGTACGGAAATACTTCACACCTGAGGTTAATCAATTTTGAGCGTACATAAATGTAGAGCTTAAGTCAATTATAAATTTGTTTATACAAAATAGGATTTAATCTGTCGTATATTAAATAAAAACTAATAATCCACTGCTACTTGTATGGATTAAACTGTTAACTGGGTATGACGAAATATTTCGTCAAACACGAAGTACTTCTGCAATAAAGATGACGACATTTTTGACGTAATTTTTTGAACGCAGTTCTATTCTATGGAATACTTATAATTATGATGAAAAAATTCCCCCATGTGAAACGAGTTGATCAAAAGTTTATTCTCCCTTTAACAAGTTAATACAGAGTGGATGAAACGTTCAAGATTTAAAAAACTTTGTGAAAGCAGACAATGAAATTTGACGGAATTTCGTAATAGAATACAATTGATTAGATATTTCTCAAAATATTACTTTAATCGATAAGTTTTCTTAGGTTACAATAATTTGATGACTTGTCTTTACTAAAATTTTAGAAGAAGGGACCAATTGATGATATTAGTACTAAAAACTTAATTAATACTATGTAAAATAGAACATTTAGTTAAAATTTTAATAAAGGTAAGCAAATAAACATAACAAAAAAATATTAAAATATTTATTTCTTTTGGTGTCACTACACCGATCATATGGTCTACGTTACTCAGCTCGTAATAATTACAGTATAATTGTATTCTAATTAATAAAAAATAAAAATAACTATTTCTGTTTCTTTAACCCTTTAACTGTTTAATTTTGTTTCAAAAAACAATTTCTGCCTGTTTAATTATTTTCCAGCGAACAGGAGTATAATCGACATAAACACAGTAAAATGTTTCCGCCTGTAAAAGTAGGTAATAATGACTAAAAATCAATCATTCAGGGTTTGTTTTTTACACAATATAAGAGCAGATATCGAACAAAACCAGACAAGTCCCTTTAACTGTTTTTTACAGGAAAAATAAATAACAGAGCTTTTTCTATCTTACAGAGGACAATTTAATCATACATTAAACATACATACGTCATTTTTCAGACATTGAATGGTTAATTTTTTAAAGAACATGTCGATTTTTTCTGTTAGGAACATAGATTTGGTTTTGTCCGAGCAGTCAGTTTTCGTTATTATTTTAAGGTAGAATCAAACTGGTTTTATATTAATAAAAATTTTACTGAAGTCATGTCTAGCTTTGATCGCTAGTGTCCCTTATATATTTTTATAAATATAAACTTTTATAACGGTAATTCCCCAGAATTTTTTATTTCAGTTAAATACACGCTATTGGTCAAACTAACGAATGTTTCTGAGTGGAAAAAATTGTAATAGATTCATTGAATAATAATACAAATGCAATATTATTGTCAAGACGAGTATACTCGACACAAACAGATAAAAGATTAAAACGAAAATTAAAAAATTGGCATTATAATTATGAAACAAGAATAAAAATTACACAACATCAATAATAAAGTGTTTAAAAATGGTCTTTCCTAAAACTAACGAACAGATAAGAGATATGTATATACACACTATAGTACTTCTGACTTTCAATAGCCATTTTAAATTAGTAAGTAATTCATAATTCTGTCAGCGTATATCTATTTACACAATTTAAAAATTTTAATTCTGCTGCATTATAAATAAATGAACAAATTTAGAACAATAAAAAAATAATGCAAGAAAATTGTATATCAAAAACAATATGACCTTTCACGGTCAAAAGTTTCAATTTTGCATGCAGCAGTCTAAAACTCTGACGATAGTAAATGTTCTTACCACATGTGAACATGTCGTGCAATATTAGACTACTCACCACAATATGTATGAATGTATGTATGTTTATTGGTTGAAAGCACTATCCATATACAATTATTCTACCCTGATACTGAGCAGTTGGTTAGCAGTCAGACATTAAAAAATTATGTCAATTTGAAACTGGTATCACCATTATGTGCTGGTTGGCGGATTTAATTTTATTTTAAGGAAAAACTTTGGCAACATTTATATTGTTCTCGTGTGGCGTCTTATGAAATGGCAGACACGGTGACCGCTAACTGTCGTGTGCACTAAAAAGGGAAACGTTTGCCAAGTGCTACAATATATGGCATTGATATCTTTTTTTAATTTTTGGTTGTTCGGTTTAAGATTCACTTTTAAATTCGATAAATTAAGTGAATTTAGTGGTAGAATTTAAAAAATGTCCTGTCGAGAAGGTACACCTAATGTGTTAACATTAACTGGGTTGGATACGGACGGTAAGACTCCCGAATGTTAACATACCGATCTGTCTGATGCGGTTTGTTGTCAGGCGGCGTAATTGATGTTAAAATTGTAGCACGTATGAACGGCATTCGTTACTAGAATATGACAACAGATTTTTACTGCCTTAACTAAACGGTATGTACCTAACCATATGGTATTTTTGACTATATTCGAGTGGATCAGAAAACGACTAGATTGTTAATTTAGAAACCATATCATACTTTTCTAAAAGATTCTAGTGCGCTGCAACTCAGTTAATATTTTTTCTCAAATCCAATTGCAGCGTTTGAAACCTCTAATCTTACCATTCAACCATCTTAAAATTTTTACGGTTTCTTTTTTCTCAGAGATATCGGGTTTCTGATTTATTTGTCTATTGAAATTTTGTAGCCCTGTGTTATTAATTTACTCATTAAATTAAAAGTTTAAAAATTACTAAATTTGTTCCTTTTTTATATGATCCGCAGTATTGATCATAGTCTTCTCCCCTTCTTTTTCTTTCGGTTCAATAGAAAAATAGAGTATCAAGTTTCGATCAGCACGTAACTGAGTGCGAGAATGTAATCGATTTTAGTAGGCGTGTTTGATTAATTAGTATTCAACAAACTTTTCAGAAATAATATGCAAAAAATAAATACCTTTTTTAAAATCTTGCAGGATGCTTATGTATTATTTTATGAGGAGGATTTTTAACAAATTACGACTTATGTACACAATCATAGAAAAGGATATAATCATTAATTTTTCACTTAGTAATAATTACAAAAAAAAATAATAATTTCTAAGTTAAATATTGAAATTTTTTGAAGCAGTATTTTTTTATAAATATTAAACGTTTACTCTAATGGAGGTCATTACATCGGCGATGTTTCATTCGTTTTTTATTGTTGGATTTTTGTTGATGGCTTTTTTACGTACATGTTTTCACAACTACAATTTTAAGAGTCAGTAAACAATGAAATAATATTTTTATATGTTACAGTAACAATAAAAATACAAACTTTATTGTAAATATTGTTGCACCAGTTGTGGTTACATTCAGTGGTAAAAATTTTCAGTAACTTTTCTGTGGAATGAAAAATGAATAATAACCGTAATAATATAGTTTCAAATATTTGAATGGTGGTGGGATGGACGGTCTGATGGCCATGATAGAATTAAGCCATTATTCACTTTAGCTCTTACAAAAGACGAATACAAAACAAAAAATAATAAAATAAACACTTTAAAATAAATAAAATAAAATAAGAGGTGAAAGCCACTTAGTTTAAAGAAATTGTACGAGTGTTTTTCTGATTTTTGGATTTTTGATTTTTTCTCTTTTTACGTAGAAATGTTGTTTTTGGTTTAAACAAAAGGTCATCATTGAAATGGGATATTTTTGTTTCTCTCCACATAGTTTATCATTGTTTTAGTGTTTCAACATCATGAGAAATGATGAATATGATCATTATCATTAAGTTGTTATAAGTATGTGCGGTTGTTGAAGAAATTAATTTTGTAAAAGAAATAACAAGAAAACAAAAAGAATAACCTTTTGAAAGTTTCATTGAATTTTGTAAAATCATGCTCATTGAAGAAAAAAATTCAAATATGCCGTTATTTTTCTAGCTTTTACCGATGTTACAAGCAACCACCCATAAACCAAAAACTATTGAACCGCGAATACATTTTCTCGAAATCGTGATACACTCTGTAAAAACCAACGAATGTAACAAATATAGAATAAAAATTTAAATGTCGGTTATATCACTGCACATAAGGTAATAAAAATTTTATAATTTTGTTTAAAATTTTATTTCTTTTTTCGTAATAAAAAAATCCTGAATAATAAAAAAAATTGATTTTATTCAAATTTTGCACAGTATATTAACTTAAAAACTACAACAATATCAGTGTATATATGTATATATAAACATGAATTTATGTGTAGTTTTTTTTACTGTTTTTATAAACAAAATAAACTTTTTGTATGGATTTTTTTAAGATAATAAATGGTAAAATAAATGTGAAAATCGTTTTAATTTTTTCCTTCAACAGCCACTCTGTCGCCATATGGGCCTTAAAATAAACAAAAAATACCAAACGAAAGGCAGTTGAATATAATTTGAAAACATTTGTCAATTTATGGTATTGTTGTCGATTTAATTTTTTATATCCCCCCAAGAAAAAAGAAGCAAAAAAAATGCCATTGATTCCCACGCCTGGTGTTGGGTGCCACTTCAAATCACATTTTATTTAGTATATTGTCGTCAAGATATGGATACAAACGCTCTAACACTTATTAATAGCTGAGAATTTAACAATGTTCTTGGGTTCTAAACATTAACGTCTGAATTCATTTTATTTCGTTTCCTTTATGTATGCTTGTAATCATTAATTATGAAGACGAAATGTATTTCCTTCTCGGCATACCATACCATGTTGTTTTTGAAGTAAATTTCAAATATCCACAGCAGAAGACACTTCACTTAAAATGCGTTTTATTATAGCACCACCTCATTTAAACTCAAACTCCAAAATAATAATTTGAAATAATTTCAGTTGTTCTGTCTTAAGAATAGATGTTTAAAATCTAGACATCTTTGCCACAGATTGTTGTTCTCAGTGCCTATTTATTTATTTACATATTCGTGTTGTATCACTTTATGTTTATTTTATTTCACTCTCTCAGAATGTTTATTTCTTTTGCTTTATTAAGTGTTTCAAATAATTTTATATGTTTTAAATAAACATAATCCGACTCAGTTGCCTTAACTCACACACAATTTCAAAAATTATTCTCCAATATTCAAATGTAGTGGAACATAATGTTTGTTTTTAATTTTTAATGATTCACATTTTGATATACTATTCTATCGTGTATGGTGCATTGTGATAAGTTAAGCAATACATATCAACTAAAGAGAAATGGAAATATTTTATTCATGTTAAAAATTAAAAGTTTCTTAAGCCTCATATTGAAATTCTTGAATTTTGTGGAAACATGGTCTCCGTTTCCTTTCTCATTAGCATATAATCATTTCCATTAATATAACAAGCAAATTCGACTACAAAGTTTAAAGAAAGCTTTTGTTTTGATAGTCCTCCCTTGTGGCATGAAATATTTATTTTTGTTCTCAATTTTTTGTTCTTCTGCAGTATTGGTCAGTAAAATCCTCAATTTAATGTAGAACTAACAATAAGATATCAAAACATTTATCGAAAAACTATTTATGCCCGTTTAACACTAAAAAATTTCAGCTTTCTGCGTGATTGTCCTATCACCATTCGACTTGGTACTCGTCTCGAACATGGCAACATATTGGCCAGACACTACCAAGAATTTGCAAGAATTTTGCAAAGCTACCGCACGTGCTTTATCGATACACGGTCTGCGGGAGAGATAACAGAGAAAAGATAAGAGGTTATTTTTTTTCTTGAAACCAAAAACGATGATTGGAAACATTCTTTGGTGGGAACCGAACCCACGACCCCTACGCTGATAGTCTAGCACACTGCTCACTAGACTACCAGGGCACCCACACTATACAGTAAGTTTATAGAGATGGTGAATAATTAAATCCAAAAATTTTATCGAATAGTGCAGAGCTAGATAGAATAGTATAATGCTGGTATATCTCTCTGTGTAAAAGTATTGATAAACTACTTTTCCAAACTGTTGGTAACTGATGAAAGTGATGAATACCCTAAATATGGTAGTTACTGAGTGTATATCAGTCAAATAAAACGAGCTCAAAACTTAAATATTTCTTATGAAATACGACAAGAACTATAATGAAATCATGCCCGATCATTGGAACTTCAGTGTCTTGGAACCTCTGTCTATAGAAATTGGAACCTTAGCATCCTAATTTCAACCTACAGAAAAAGACACAAAACCATGTGCGTTAATTACAGTGATAATATAAGAGAAGATTCTACCAAGCATTTTGGATTAAAGTAAAAATAATAAAGTGGACAAGATAATTGGATGGAAGTGGCATATCTCCAAACTAAAGAAAAAACTCACGAAAAAGAAATCGACATATGTATATTATATTCACGACGATTATAAAATAGCCTTCGATACTCATTTCTGAATAGGAGCGAGTTAATCTGTTAAAATAGGAAAGAACATTTCGAATTATTAAAAATTAGACAAAATTCCGCGTGGTAGTTTATTGTTTAGAAACTTTCTATTAGAAATTATGTAGCAACTCACACAATGAGAATCACGTGAAACAATGATATTCACGAAAATTGCATTCTCTTTTTACAGCGAATTTCATGTTTTTATTTTATTTATTTCAAGTCTATGGAAAATCCTTACAGAGTATTGTATTTTATATTTCAATACAAAATTATTATTATTATGATTTCAATACAAAAAACGTTAAAAAAGAGACAACATTGAAATTATTAATTAAATGAGTAAATTATAGCTTTTTTAATGAATTCCAAATTTTTGTTAAAATCTATATGAAGGTAAAGATTATTAAAATCATTACAGGTTATACGAAATGTATCGAAGTTCGCATAGTTATTTGTGTAATATTTTATATTTATTAAATTATAGTATCTTGTTGAACTCTTATATAAAGTTTTTCCAGAAGAAATTGAGAGTTGATAACACCATCAATCAGCTTCAAGAGAGAGACAGCATTTAGCATTTTACAACGGCTTTTTAAAGATGGTAATTTAATGAGTGCTAGGCGTTTTTTCATAAGATGGTAACTATTTATTTGGATCCCATACATTCCCTAAACCACGAAGATAAAATAATAAGAACTGTATTTGAACTGATTCGATTTTGTCAGAGTGTACAGCGTATTGAGGGTCCCATATTACAGGTCCATATTCAAGAATTGGGCGAACCAGTGTGGTAAACAATTGTTTGATAACATAAGGGTCAGAAAATTCTTTAGCCCATCGTTTCATAAATCCCAGGATACATGTAGCTTTACTAACAGTTGATGTAATATGATTTCTGAAGTCCAATTTACAATCGAAAATTATTCCTAAATCGTTAGAGGAATCAACTAGTTCAAAACAGCGCCATTCATTGTATCAAATTCATTGGTTGCCTATGATCTAGTGAAGCACATATGTATATTTACATTTTTAACATTCAGCTCCATTAAATTAGTACTACACCAACAGGTTAAGTAGTTAATATCCTCTTGTAAAAGTACTTGACTTCAATATTATTAATTTGAATTTTTATGTTTGAATTTTTGATAACAGAAGGGAGATCATTTATAAAAAGAGTAAATAGGAGCGGCCCAAGATGACTACCCTGAGGTACGCTTGACAGTACATCAATTAAGTTAGATTGCATATTCCTGATTTTAACACACTGCTTTCTGTTTACTAAATACGATTTAATCCAATTTAATAATGATGAACTAAAACCAAGTTGATTAAGGTTACGCTTTACTGAAATCGATATAAATGACGTCAGTCTGTTTGCCTACAATAAGTCCATCATTTATCAAAGTTGTAAATTCAAGAAGATTTGTGATTGTTGATCGGGCCTTACAGAATCCGTGCTGGGATGCAGATAAAATAGAAGATATTTGAAATGACAGTGTATCACATAAGAGTTTTTCAAATAATGTCTGTATAATGTTGAGTTTAGCAATTCCTCTATAATTTTAAATACAGCTTTAGATCCTGATTTAAACAGTGGAATTATAAATTATTGTTTCCAAAAGGAGGGAAAATAGCCCAATTTAAGCGATACATAGGTTAATGGAGTATTCAATAATTGAGAAAGGTGTTTTAAAATACTACTAGGAACCCCATCAGGGCCGGCAACATGCGAAGATTTTAATTGTTGTATATACTTGGAAACAGTACGTTGATCAATAAAAGATATATCAAAGGTTTTTAGTTCGGGAATATAATTTTGATTATAGGCGTTAAATGTAGATGATGAATAGGAGCAAAATTGCGTAAACAAGTTACTTATAACCTTATTATCTGAAGACTCATGACTACCAAGCTTCATAACAGAAGGATAATCTGTTGCTCGAAACTTTTATGTTAGCATAATCGAAAAATTTGGAAAAGAGCAAAGAAAAAATCGTTGACAAATTGATCAAATTAATCATTTCATTCATTAGGATCGCTGATATAGTCAATCCTATCATGACCACGATTAAGTTCATTCCGTTTCGTTTATATTATGAATAAAATCTTCCAATTATTGAAACCATTAAATGAAAGGAAAAACATATTTGCAATTTGTTTTAGTTAAAGAATTTATTCCTTTAAAATTATTTACATATTTTTTCATAGATGATACTGATGTATAGTATAGCAGTACATACATTGAAAGGGAAAAGAAGTGAAATGAAAATGTACAATTCAATTTAAAGAGCTACTGCTGCTACCATTGCTGTTACATATCGTATGAAAAGATCATAGAAATGAAAAAAAAACAGACAGCAATGGCATGAGTACAAACGCTAAAAGTGAATCTGAATTAAATACTAAAGAAGAAAAAGTAAAAATAAACTCAACAATATCTTCGTAAAAGATAAACAGATGACGTGAATTTTGAAGAGAAGGGCAAAAAAGCAAAAATAATAAATTGAAGCACGCCATGCTACACATTATTTTAGACAATGAAATGAAAATAAAATACCAACATACAATACAATGATATACAATATACTCCGTAATGAAGGAAAATGTGTAAAGAAATAAATTTTCTATTATACATTTTACAAAGGCTTTTAAAATGAATTCAAATATTAAAGATACTTCCTATATGGTATATTGTATGTACGTACATGCGTTACAATTATTTTCGTTCTGTTATCACAGTTGTTTGTTTTCTTAGAAGTTTCTTTTTCGAAAATCATTTTTATACGAAGACATGTAATCAGATGTGTACAACTATAATCTACATCACATATTCGCGACGGGGCTTTGCTGGCTTCGCTTAGTGAGGTTACGGGACCGTTTTTTGTCAATTGTTACAATCGCGCAGAGGTTGAGAAAAATAGCCATAGTTTTTTATGTAATTAATATTTATATATTAAATATTAAAGAAGGGAGCATAGAACTTGTCTATACACAAAAATGAGGGTTTGAAATTATACTTCTAAATATTTTTGTTATTAATTATTTTCAATAATTTTTCAATAATTTTCAAGCTTTAATTCATTGTAAGTCAATATTCTTTTTTTGTATGTAATGCTTGAAAACAGTTTTCAATATGTAGGGGAACTTTACAGCTCCTACACTTATATGACGTATCACGACGTATTTTGTGCGAATAACATACACGACATTTTTTTCACAGTCTTAGCGTTGCTTAAAACTTTCACTTATTCGTGATGTTTTATGTTTGCTGATAACCTTTTTGTTGAGTCAAAACGGGGCGTTCGTGTAGAAGTTGAGAGAAGCATTGCTTGCTTCTGCAGTATTAGAATGTGATATATCTGGGCTTTCTTCTATCCAACTTTCCGCTAAACTCAGCATGAAAACGTGAAATCTAATTTTTGATTGCGAATTCAGAATTTGATAAACGTGGAATGAATTAAATATGGCGCAATGAAGAAGGTAGAAAAAGACCTTTTTAGTCCATTTGAGAGTTTTTCTGAAGATGGGGTTATAGGCAAGATATTGATCGGCAAGATCGACACCATTCAAAGGTTAGCTATTTCGGTCGATTTTATTACAGTCGATCATGTCGGCATTATGGATAGTAGAGATCATTTGAACATTGCGCTTTTTTTCCTGTTCCATACTTGTACCATAATTTCACCTCTCCATGTCGCAATTTTATATTTCTTAAAACATTCGGTACTCCCCCATTTGATCTTATTGTCCCACAAACTCTGTAGAAGCTTACTTAACACTTGTAATAGTTACACTATGCGACAATATAAAAAAGATTAAATACGCCCAGCTAATGACATAGTACATGTTGAGAGTTTTGTTCAATAGAACTCAAAAATATTTTCGTTATATTTCTTGAACCCTCCAAATTTGTTTTATTTGACAAAAACTGTTTTTTTTTTACTTTACGGCCAAATTTATTGATTACACAAACATTTCTGAACCGATGTCCAAAATTTAAACCTTTTTAGAAGATGGGCCTTTAAAGCGACATATGTACATACATATATATATTATGACTTATTATGCTTTGGGGTTTGATAAGGTAAACTTGTCAAATGCTAATTTTTTTCGTATTTTTTCAAATTGGTCCTTTCATAATAGCAAACTTTAATTAAAAATATGAAATAAGTGATGATATTCTGAAAGTGCATTATCTTGTGAAGAGATTGGCACTTCAAATCAAATTATTATTTAAAGAGTCTAACAGTCGAGTTATATTTTTTATATACGAGCATGACATCTCATCAAATGAACTTTCAGTTCAAAAATTTTCAAATATTTATGCTTTTATTTTTTTTCTGTAAAAATTTAAGAAAGTATTTTATTTTTAAATTTTAAAGGAAACAAAGGAAAAAACATCATTCAGGAATGGGAGTTGACAAACAATCTAGCGTATGCAACGTATTAGAGAATACGAAAACTCCCTATTTGACAACAGCAAACCAATTATCGTCAGCACCAACCACCCTAAATCCCAAATACAGAAATTAATAATTTCAACAGACAAAGCAGTCAGGGTGACTGACAAAATAAAAGCAACAGTTTTTGTTTTCTATAGTAAATACGGGGAGAAAATTGAAAAGGAAAAAAGAAATTTTGCTCTTTAAGATTAAAGACACGACCAAACGAAGAAAGCAATAAAATGCTTTTTATGGATTTCTCAATAGGGTTGATGGTTGAAGGAAGGCACCATTGAGAGGGTGGATGGTTATGGTTGTTATTAAAAGCCCTAAAGAACATAATAAAGCCTTAAAGTATTCCGTACACATTTATACACCAACGCTCATATATTACGGCAGAAAAAAGAAAACCACCCTTCTTGTAAAAGAAATCCAGGGGAAAATATTGTAAGAGGAAGTAAATGGAATTTCAAATATCCCCAGGGTGTGATGGTTGTGTATTGATAAACAAAAATGTACAATTTTCCTAAAATTAAGACGAAATGATTGGAATGATCAAAGCACGTAGTTAAAGGCAGTGAAAACGTAGTCATTCTAATACAAAGCTCAAATAGCAATCAAGAGAACTGTATGCACTTGTGAATATTTCAAATATTTTAATGTATAGGAATATGTCGACATTATGTGAGACATTAAAACAAGCAATTCGCACTTTCCTGCTATCGCGTGGGCCAACTAACGGATTAAATTTGAACCATCGGTTATTTCGAATCTGGCAATACCTATGTCATTATATTCCGTAACAAAATTCAGTATGTTATCTCCAATGAACGCAATGAATTACGCTTCGGCAACGTTGGGGTTTATTGGAAATTTATTTCCACAACTAAGGCAATTTGTCGAAAATTGCACGAAAATGTCGTACAAAATTTGGTTGCAAAGAAGGACCAATTGGGCACTATACGCAAGTTTATTGATAAAATTCGCGAAACTCGTTTCATTGTTGATACACAAAGACGTGAGCGTGCTCGTACAGTGCATACAGCTGAAAATATCGACGCTGTGGCTGAGAGTGTACGTGAGAATTCATCAACATCAACTCGTCATCGTTCTCAAGAATTGAACATTTCACGCACCAGTTTACGTCGAATTTTGCGAAGAGATCTCGGTATGACGTCTTACAAAGTTCAATTGGTTCAAGAGTTGAAGCCGCTTGACCATCTGCTGCGTTTTCGCTTCACTAGAGGAGCGGAAAGGGCACGAAAATAGCTCCGATCGAGTGAGGTACTGTGAGACCAGCCGCGGCAGCCTTGTGAATGATATAATCTCTATATCTAATGGAACCATTTTACTTCCAAACAAAAAAACAAATTTGGTAAAATTACGAACCGTTTTTGTTATTCTATTTTTAAATATAAACCTTTAAAAGGCTTACTCTTTATTTGAATTTGTCAAAGACCAAATATGATTCACATTTATTTGTTAGTAAGCCAGCGGCCAATTTAGCGTAATTTTTAATTCAAAGACATGCCATAGACCTAAGCTTAGTGCCAACCATGTTTATTATGCAAATAAACAAAAGACCATTCGTTTGGTATAATTTTCATATTTAACAAAACAAACTATAAATGCCAGTGTTGTGAAATATATGGAAGGAAATAGAATCAAATTAAAACCGATGCCGTCAGAATAAATAAGACAACACAAACTGTAGAGGAATAGTTAACCAAATTTCTTTCTATGAGGCATATTTGCCATAATTGTTATAACCTTTCTATGATTAAAGCTGTTCGGTTTGTGGTCTCCTTTGACAAATTGACAAATGATAAAAAAATAATTCTATATTTGGGCTGCTTGAATTATTTATTAAATGCAAAACAAAGCCGCAAAATTATCAGAATTAATTAAAATCTTTATAATAATTATATGAATTTGTATGCCAGTGGCAATTTAAGAGAAAAGTTATACAGATAGTGGTATGGAAAAATACACATCCATATGTACATACATAATTGGTCAATACAACCCTTCAGTCGGGATTACACCACTTATGCTGTGTGTGTTAATTTTATCCATGAGTGGTAGAACCTACAGTTTAAAGTCAGTCGACTCCGAACGACAGATTTTTCAGAAACTTTTCATAGCAATTTTATTTACTCTCAGAGTTTTTGCAGAGTTATATATTGTCGTTTTGATATCTGAACTTTTGTTTGTACGTCTAATAAGCCAACACACTACCTACTAGACTACGGTGAATGAATTTATGAATTTACTAAATAACTAAAACTAGAGTTACAATTATTGAAAAGTGGATTATTATTGTCAATTTATTGTTATGTTTGGTTATTGGACATTATAATAGAATTGAATTTTTGCCTTAATTGGAAGCTGCGAAATTACCTGCGAATTTATGTTATTGTTCTTCTGCAATATGGCAAGATGAATTCTTAAGGTGATATTCTTAAATAAATAAGTATATTAAAAAATATACATACATTTACATAGATTTCATAAATAATTACCTAAAAGGAAAGAGAAAGCATCATTAGTATTTAGGATTCCAGAAATAGAAAAGCCAGTAGTCTAGTACAAGTCTGCGAAATAATTATAGGCACAAAAGTAAAATGATATGAATTAAAACTGTATGACAATTTCATTTTTTGGGTTCATTTATTTTGAAGAAAAATGAATTCTGAAAAAATTAAATAATAAAAAAAATTTATTTCAAAACAGTTTCTGTTATGTGTTTCGGTTATTCATTTCATTAATCCTCTAATTTTTTGCGTCAAGTTTACGCGTCAGAGCGAAATTAAAATTTTTCATATAATGACGAGTATACTCGTCTTAAAGGAAAAATTGATTAGTTTTATTATTCAATGTATCTACTGAATTTTTTTTTCCTGAGGAAAGACAAAAAAAGTCTTTTGAAAAATGTGCGTTTTATAACTAATAATTAATTAATTAATAAAGAATTAATAAATAATTTATTTTTTTTACAATTAATAAAAATATATATTTTCTTAAAAAGCAACACGCAACGTTTGATTTTTAGTCACAAATACCTACTTTTCAAGGTACAATGACAGGAGAACTTAATTAAAATGGAATTGAGGCTTTATTCCATTATTATCTTCAGGTTTCTATATCATTTTTCACCGAGATCTGTTAAAATTACCTGTTAATTAATTTGAAGGTCTCGTGTAAGAATTACGTATACGTATATAACACATCAAACAATATAACATGGGAACGCACATGTTTGTCATCTGTATCATTTCTAAAATTCTTAAACTATCGTAAAAGATTCTTTAGCATCAACTATTTAAATTAAAATACTCACATACAAATTTACCTCTAAAAGGAAACACTGTCTGTACACCATGCTATTAAAAATTTATTACGTTGTATTTCAAAAAAAGCTTGAATTGAGTCAACCAATATGTTTTCAAGGCATGAAACAAGCTATGAATATGTGCGGCAACAGGGTGTCCTGATCGTCTAGTGGGCAATGTGCTAGACTATTAGCGTAAGTGTTGTGGGTTCGGTTCCCACCAGAGACTCTGTTACACTACATCGAACATACGGGCTAAGTTAGTCAGAATTATAATATAAATTGTAATTGTATTCTAATTAATAATATGAACATGTACTACAAAAACAAATTATGTCAAACAATTGTCCGTAAAGATCAGATAGAATGTCTCTTCTCCTCCTTAAAATAAGAATTTTTTGGAATTTGTATTGTTTTAGCAAAAATCTATGAATTCTACGTTTATAATAGTTATTCAGTTTGATGGAACATAAAAATTAACATCAAAGTGAGTGCCAATAACAAAAATTACCAAATAAATAGTTCAATTTCTGACTGAAAGGAAAAGCAAGATTCGATTTTTATTTCCCAAGAAAGAGGTTGAGCAAAAGGAAAATCGAACGGATAGCTTGATTAAATCACCACCAAAACTATTCAAATTTATGAAAACATTTTACTAAATACACAAATCTTAAGCAATTTTTCGCTTGACCATAAAACATGTTCTCCAGGTAAGAAGCCTTTTATATTAGACAAGGATATAAAACTGCCTTCAAATTATGCTACAAATATAATAATAGGTCTAACGACTTCTAATAAATAGTTGCAACTACAGTCAAGAGGAAATTTAAATTTGTTGGATCAAATGATTGAGGATTAGAGAGACGGAGCTTATGTTTGTGGAAATAATAATAAAGAAATATCACTATTTACTTATTTTATAAGAAAATTGTAAAATAAGCGCTAAAAATTTGGCCATACAATACAAATTTTCGATTTGTTCACGACAATAATGTAAGATTTTGGAAGAATGATTTACATGCAATGTGAAAGAAGTAGTACCTGACCAACCCCGACTACAGATTTAAACACAATAAAGCATAAATTATGACAGTTACAACAAATAAAGAACAATGCCAAAAGATGTTAATATCGAAAAGCATATTTCTCCGATAGTTTTTGACCCAATATTTAAAATTGCTTTTTGAGTTCTTTAAATAAAAAATAATTGAAACTGTTTAAGCAAATCTTTTATATATAATTATTATAAGTACAAATTGATATTTTAAAATAATTTTTCTTTAGTCGAATCTGAAGTCGCCGTAGTCTAGTAGGTGGTGTGTTGGCTTATTAGACGCAAATGCCTGGGTTCGAGCCCCAGGCCAGGCATTAAAGACAAAATACAAAAAGTATTTTCCGGCGACTTCCTCTCAGTAGATTTCTGGCAAAAACTCTGAGAGTAAATAAAAATTGCCATGAAAAGTTTTTCAATAAATAAAAATCTGTCGTTCGGAGTCGACTTTAAACTGTAGGTCCCACAACTCATGTATAAAATTAACACACACAACATAAGTGGTGTGAGAAACTAGGACGTTGTACAATGGGTCAATTCGACCTCCGGGTACTGTACTTGTCTTAATTGACAAGTACACGTCCTCTAACCTAACCTAGTCAAATCTGGTAAGTGGCAAATCTTTTATATATATTTATTATAAGTACAAATTGATATTTTAAAATAATTTTTCTTTAGTCGAATCTGAAGTCGCCGTAGTCTAGTAGGTGGTGTGTTGGCTTATTAGACGCAAATGCCTGGGTTCGAGCCCCAGGCCAGGCATCAAAGACAAAATACAAAAAGTATTTTTCCGGCGACTTCCTCTCAGTAGATTTCTGGCAAAAACTCTGAGAGTAAATAAAAATTGCCATGAAAAGTTTTTCAATAAATAAAAATCTGTCGTTCGGAGTCGACTTTAAACTGTAGGTCCCACAACTCATGTATAAAATTAACACACACAACATAAGTGGTGTGAGAAACTAGGACGTTGTACAATGGGTCAATTCGACCTCCGGGTACTGTACTTGTCTTAATTGACAAGTACACGTCCTCTAACCTAACCTAGTCAAATCTGGTAAGTGGCAAATCTTTTATATATAATTATTATAAGTACAAATAGATATTTTAAAATAATTTTTCTTTAGTCAAATCTGGTAAGTGGTTTTTGATATATTTTAAAAAATAATATCCTCTTGCTTGGTGTACGGACCACTGTAGGAGTCAGTGTACATTTCGATAATGTAGGAAAAATTAATGCAAAAAATAATACAAAAATTGTTTTGACATTGTGCAGAATTTTGCGTTGCTTTAGAAAAACTCTCAAATGGATGTGAACAGTAAAAAAAAAACACTCTTTTGATAAAAATATTCCGTAGATGCTGTGATTTTTTCATACGCTGTAAAGTGTCTTGTGTCTAGACAATGGATGGTTTTTGAGCTCTGAATCATTGCACAAAAACAGTGAACAAAATTTTGCAACATGACATTTTTTGCATCACTTAGGTAAAGAAATTAAATGAAGGCAGGAGAAAATAAAAATGCAAAGAAAATCATATGAGTTGAATTAGATGGGACTTTCAAATGTTTTTTATATCCAACTCATACATACATTATAGGCACTTACATCCCTTATCTGAGATTCGCACACCAACAACCATGTTGCATGTAGACGGCTGCAATCGAAAAATTTAAGAAAATTTTTTATGACAATTAGTCTACCGTTAGACCTTTTGCCAACAGTTGAGCTGAGATATAAACTTGGAGATCTTTTCTAGTAAGCCAGTACACTGCTCAGTAGACTATGAAATCAAAGAAAAAAATTCCACACATTACATTCTCTCTCACTCCACGACCACTTATGTTGTATGTGTTAATTTTATACATTAATGGCGGGACCTACAGTTTAAAGTCGACTCCGAACGGCAAATTTTTTGAGAAAGTTTTTAATGGAAATTTTATTTCCTTTCAGAATTTTTGCCAGAAATCTGCTGAGAGGAAAAAATTAATTTATTCGATTTCCCTTTACTTCATTTTATTTAGCATTTTATATTAAAGTCAGACATAAAACTAACATCCGATACGTTCCTCTTGCGTAATCAATTGATTCTATTTCTTTTTTATTGTCGTATTAAATGTAGTTTTTTTGAATATTTACTTTACTTGTAAATTACTTTACATTTGTAAGAAAATTTAATTTTAAATAATAAATATTCTTTAACACAATTGGATGAAAGTAAATGTTTGTTATCCCATCTAATGCAATGCAACTACAAATATTTCCTAAATAGAATTTCAATTTATTGAACAAATTCATACACAACCGGATTGATTCCTTTTTTGATTCAATTAAAACATGAAATAGTCGCTAGAGAATTAAATATGTATGTACTTTTGAAATTGATTTGTAAATAAAAATATGTACATTGATTTACTTTATTATGAAATTTTAATAACAACAATATTTATAACAATCAATATAATTTGTATGTATGTATGTTTTAAAATTGGGCGCTTAAATTATTCTTCTTCTGAAAGCGAGCCATATTTCACTTTAACTTCTTATACTTTCATTTTAAATTATAAATCCAGGGGGAAATGTCATGGACATGAAAACCTATGATAAGACTTGTTATAAAAACCGTAACTATTTATTTATAAATCTATAAGTATTTTATTTTAAAATATTTTATTAAATATTGTAAACAATTTTATTGAAAGCTACCCATCCAACAAAGAACCTAAACTACATACAAATTATTTCAATGATATTTTTTACAATTGCTTTAACTCTTTTACGGCCATTATTACAATTTGCCGTTAACTAAAGGGAGAATTTTAACGGGCAGATAAATTGTTTTTCGTTATTATGAGTACCCAATAAGATAGAAGTGATCGTTAAGCTAAATGGAGGATCATCCTACCTTTAACATTTAAAGGTCACTTAATGTTTGAACTTGCCATATTATATACTATTTTCAACTTCAAATTTCAAATTTAAACAAAATGGGCATATACAACAAAAAAAAAGCCCGCGGTGACCACTGCGTTAAAAAAAAACTTGTATAACCTTTAACGGAACGCGTTCCGGACTCCGGTTCACGGTTCGGAAAAACAAGCCGGTTCGTTCCGGTTTTTGTTCCGGTTCGGGTTCGGTTCAAACCCTTGTTTATAAAAATACATATAAAAATTCGTCAAAAATTAGAAAGAAAAAATTTTTCAAAACGTCAGCCAATTCTCATTATCAAAAATCATCTCTAGTTCCGGAACACGTTCCTGTTCAAAAAGGAAGTACCGGAACGACGTTCCGGAGCGTTCCGGCTCGACAACACCATTGTCCGGCACTGTCATATTTTTGAGAAATTTTATCTGTAAGTTGTAATAACGAAAATAAGTTAAAGGTAACTTTCCAGGTCCCTTTAGCTAAAAGTTCCTATAACTAACCCTAAGTTTAACGACAAGTTGTAATAATGTCCCTTAGAATTTATTTTCTTATTTTATTATATTTTTTATTGCATTTCATCACCGATATGGTAAATTTTTGTGCTCTATCAAGTTCTCATACATTGTACATATGTCAGTACATATTAGGTCACCCCTTGTATTAAATGAAAGTTGCATAATATACTAAATTGATGAAAATTTTCATAAGAACGATTATAGTCGCCATTCTTACAAAGTTTAAAAATATTTGGATAACTCTTTCCTACCTGCAGCCTACACCGATGTTGATGAAAATCGATACATAATGTAATCCTTTATACAAAATTAAAAAGATTAGCGAAAGTAAATTTTTGCTTAAACAAATATAATTCCAAAATTTATTTTAATTTGGTCAATAATTGATCCTATCATGTATACTAGGGATGCCAATCGGGAAATCCCGGTGTTTTCTGGGATTTTCATGATTGTAAATTCATACATATGTATATACTTTATAAAGTAAGAAAAAAATTGAGTTTAGGGCTATGTTTTTTACTTAGTATTACATTATATAATACCCATGTAAATTTTTAAGTGTATCATGCAATAATTAAATGAATATTCTATATCACTCGACATCAAATTGAACGTAAACTCAACTTCTATCGTTGAAAAGTTAAACGTTGCCTTCGAAGAATGTAAAATACCAATAAAATCTGTTAATACCGCTGATGATTTAGATGTTTAACTTATTAAAGAAATAGGTTTGATTGTATCATGAGGTGTTGAAGGTGAATAGTTATATCCTGCATATAGCTATCTTGAAACCATTTTTCTCACAAATATAAATTGCGAAAGATGTTTTTTAGCGGCAGCGTGTGTTTTCAACAAAGTCCGTTCAAGGTTCTTCGATGATCTTTTTAAAAAATTACTTCAAACAATAAGTGTAAGCAGTGGTATTGTCGAGCCGGAACTCTCCGGAACGTCGTTCCGGTACTTCCTTTTTGGACAGGAACAAGCTCCGGAACTAAAGATTATTTATGATAACTAGAATTGGCTGACGTTTTGAAAAAAAGTTAAAAAGAATTGCTGATATTTTTTTCTAATTTTTTTATGTATTTTTATAAACAAGGGTTTGAACCGAACCAGAAGAACCGGCTTGTTTTTCCGAACCGTGAACCGGAGTCCGGAACTAGTTCCGGTAAAAAAAATTATCACAACACCACTGAGTGTAAGTAATATATATGTATGTATATTTTGGACTTTAAAAAGTGTTCTGAAAAGGGTTGGTATTTGTTTCTTCACTAATGTATTTATGTATGTATATAGACAAAGGTGAATTATTTTTATTTTTGGTAATTTCTGGTTTTTTGTTACTTTCTGTTCTGTTTTTTATTTTATAAGATGAGTATTGTGATACGGATTAAAAATAAATGAAATTTTTAATGTAACAATTGGTCTTAGTTTTTTATTAAGAGAAAATCCTTACATCTCGGGATATTTCGGAATATTCCCTGAATAGTTTGGGATTTTTCGATCACGATTTATCTCTAAAAATTTCGGGATCGGGATTTTTAAAAATCAATTCCGTTTGGCATCCCAAATGTATACGTATGTTCTTAAAAAGTTTAAAGTTTAAAACTTGTTTAAACATTTTTATTATTGATTGTAAATAACAAATATAAACTGTCAGATAAAATATTTCTATACTGCCGCAAAGAATTGTCCGTACACAAAACAGGATGTCCTTTCGATTTTCCTTCCCAAAGAAGCATCTGCCATTATGGCATTACGCGTACCCTTGTCTTACATTTCCGTCACATATTGAACTGATGACATTGGTATAACATTTTAGCGGTTTCCTGCAAACTTTTGCCTTCAGTATGCAATTTAACAATCAACTCTTTGACGTCAATGTGAATTTTGGCAATCTTTGTTAAACCTTTTTATGTCAATATGAATTAGTTTTGTAATTTTTCAATTATTTGGACTCACTAATAATTTTTATGTCGCATCAAACCATATAACTATTAATAACGAAGTATTATTAGATTTTACGAAAACAATACAAATTCCAAATAATTGTTTGGTCAGATATAATTGTTTGATCTTATTTCTTGAGAATTTTCAATCCTTGAAAAAAATTTAGTTGTGCTGGTAATGTAATATACTCGCCATAGCATGGTATACGCACAATTGTTTAAATCAGTGAATATAAGTTTAAATTTTTTGATAGAGCTTTAATTTATCATTGTTGATAATGTATTTATTATATTTGAAAGAGGCATATTTGTTGCTCATGTAACAGGTACACAAGTATTATTTCTCTATATATAAAGGTGATGGAAACATGCCTAGTAGGTTGCATAGTCCTGGTACCAGGGATTCTAAAATATCTTTGTCACGATCGTCCATTAGAACAGAAAAAATGAATATTAGATCATCCCTTACACTACCAGATTATTGTAGTTTTTTTCAGGCTGAAATAGTGGCTATATGCATATGGGTGTTCACGCCAAATGACTGGAAATACCTCATTGGAAGAAGAAGAATTCTTGGACACCCAGAATTTAGTGACAAAACGTGTCCAGTCAAAGATGATATGAGAAAAATTCACAACTTCGTAAGTCTCTCGGGAAGATTGAGAGAAACCAATCAGGAGCTATAATTACATTGCGGGATAACTAATATTGGTGTAACACCAGGACCTTACCGAACCCCAGTAACCTTATCTAACCTAAATCATTATTTAAATAATAGATATCTATTCAATAACAAAATATTGTAGAAAATTTAAATCCGATAGAAACATCACACTACATAGGGAGTACATTCCTAATAAGTCTTAGAAGTCGCCGTAGTCTAGGAGGTAGAGTGTTGGCTTATTAGACGTAAAGCCAGGGTTCGAGCTCCAGGCCAGACATCAAGACAAATTACAGAAAGTATTTCTTCCCCTCAGCAGATTTCTCGCAAAAAGCTCTGAGAGTACACAAAATTGCCATGAAAAAGTTTCTCAAAAATCTGTCGTTCGGAGTTGACTTTAAACTGTAGGTCCCACCACTCATGTATAAAAAAATTAACACACCCAACATGGGTGGTATGAGAAACTAGGATGTACAACGTCCCTAGTGGGTCAATTCGGCATCCGGATACTGTACTTGTCTTAATTGACAAGTACCTATCCTAACATAACCTAACCATATCCCTAATAAAGTCTCATTAGCGGCATTTCCAATATGATTTTAAAGTTTGAGAAAAACGGTCTTTTAATATAAATATGCAAAATGTGCAGAGAAGTTAAGGTAATCCTAAAAAATGTAATCATGGAGAAAATATCACACTACATTGTGATTGTAGTGCAAGAGGTTCCTAATTAAGTTTTTTTAATGGGTGCATTTTTAGAGGTTTATAACTTTGAATTGGCAATACAACTTGCAAATTGTTGAAATTTATTTTTATCAACATGATTGTTTTTTTTTCAAATTTATCGTGCATTTCGTTCATTTTAACGAATTATAACTCTTGCTGACAATATTCACAGGCTGTGCCGAACCGCTGCCTATGTAAGATGAAGAAAGTACAAATGAATGAATTCATCGCCGTTCGCAGTAACTGAGATTGTGTCCTCCCCCTTTATGGAATATTTAAAAAAAGGATTATGACTTATAAGCTTTTAGTATTCAGCTGGTGTAGGAATTAAAACAAAGCGCCTTCAATTCGACTAAACGACTGGAGCCTAAATTGATACTGAATTTCTATTTTAAATGATGATGGTCAGTACGTTAAAGCCAAAGTTACTATATAATGAAAAGATTTTCTAATCCAATGCTAAATAATTAAAAAGCAGTCTTACTGTTGTATGATACCGATTGTTGTTCTTCAATTTTATTTATTGTACGCTAAAACAAACTAAATAAATCGTACAAACGTAAAATACCTTTTTCAAAAAGGAACATTCAGGGTTGTATTTTCAAACTGTTAAAAACACAGCTGCCTCTGGCTCTCTAAAGTAGTCATTGTTATAGTCATGGCGTTTTAGTAAATGAATTTATGGTCTGGTTTAATAGATATTTTCAAACATTTTGATTTATACATTTAATTGTAAATATTTTTTTGTTTTTTATATGCAATCAAAATATGAATTGAAATATTGGAAAACATAAAGAATTTCCACTACGTTTGCCTCTACCATCAAAATACTGGAATGGCATTGTTGTCGTTGATGACATTGTTTTTCCTCTTTTTTTGGTTCGGTCAACCAATATAACATTTTCTGAATTTTTGTATTTGTTCTCTTTTTTCTATTCCTGTCTATATTTGTTTTCAATTTCAACCTTTCTTTATGGCATGTTTTGAATGACGGTGAATTTCGTTGTGTTATTTAACAACTGTAAACGAAAATATTGTAAAAAAAAATTTTAAAATTCAGGTAGCAAATGTAATTTAGGAAAATATAATATCAATGCGGAATATTTGTTATATTTCAGCTATTTCAACTACACAACGCGGGGATTGTTTAGTCTGCGTATATGTTGATTCATCGCTGACCCATTAATTTAGTTTGTTAGTTCACCACCTCTTGACTACCTGGTTTTACATGATATTTGAACATCTGTTGCAGGAATACTAGGTAGAGTAAATAAACCCAAACAGATGTAGATATGTATTTATATTTAATTTTCCTATTTAAATTGATAAAACAATCTAAACAATATGCCACGATGAATTTTATTTGCATTTACCGCTACTTTATTTTCAATTTTAAACTGTACATGGAATTTCAACGATCCAATAAAGATAATTATATTTTCTCTTCCATTTTCTTAAATATTGCACAATTGCATGCTGATGCCAGCGTCTAACCAATTTTTCTATTAAAAAATTAATTCAAGTTGGGAAAAAGTTCAAACATTTTTGTATACCATTAGAGAACTGAATTTTATAAGAAATTTTTTACGAAATGCTTTAGCTGTACTTGGTTATACCAAAAAATCGTTGTTATTGAGATATTTTTAAGCGACAAACTAGCAATTCACTATGACTCTTGAAATTAGTTTACTGAGATTTTTATCATAAATCTCTATAGCAAAAATTATATTTTAGGAAAACAACGTAGTAATTCACTTACTCAAAAACCGATAATTATACCAAAAATTGTTGACATAATGGATTGGTCAGCAAGTTCCCCAGTTTTTAATAGATATCAGGGGAATGTTATATCAGAGGGTTTTTACCGAAAAGTGCCAATTTGATGACTAGTGAGCAATTAAAAATTATAAACAAAATATTTTTACAAAAAAATATCCAATAAAGAAAATATTTTAAAAAAGGTTTGAACTATGAATAGTACAAGAAGTGACAAAATCGCAATTGATTTATTGATATTCATAAACAAAGAATCTTTGAGTGACAACGCAAAACAAAGGTTTACAGAAATGAATAAAATCTTTAGAAATGAATGAAGACGTTAAATGTAATCACACCAGAGTCTAAAATGTTTGAATATTGCTTTTGTGTCTTTAATTCCCTTTCAGTATACATATTGTTTCTACACGTCAAAGTCATCGTCACTATCATATTTATCGCTTTCGCCAGGATGTGAACGTGTGTTCTTGAGTTAATGGTTCTTTGTGTTTGTGTGACAGGTACTTTAACCAGAAAATTGGATGGGTACGAATTTTTTTGTTACGTATTGATTGCTCTTAAAGTCATAAAAATGTGTAACGCAAAGTGCGAGAAAAACACATCCAATCGCAATAAACATTTTCATTGCTAAACAATATGCATCATACCAGTGTCGCAAGTCAAAGTTGTATATTTGAAATTTATCAACTTTTCGGTAGAAATTGTTCTGGGATATATTTTTTGTTAAATTTATAAATACAGAAAAGTAGCAGATATCTCTGCCACTTTAAATTATTTACACTTTCTTTTTCCCATTACATACTTTTTTTGTTTTTCTTTAGCTTTTCTTTAACAATATATTTAAAAAAGTTTTAACAGCCACCATAACAAATATTACACAGCGAAAAACAATTTTTTTCGTCGCTTTTGTTGTTGTTAATGATGATGATGGTATCGATAATAGGTTTGGGAGTTGATTGGGTGGTATTTGTGTTTGTTGTCACTGTTTGTGATGGCATTTTTGACGTTGTGTTTTCTTTTTCTACGAAAACCATTATCAAGTCATAGTTTCATTTTCTTGTTGTTTTTTTGCTGTTGCTATTACTATTGCTGTTACGGTAAATGCCATTATATTCCACATTTAGGTAACGAAAAACGATAAGAAGTAATTCTACATCTATGACTCGTACCGTACTATAATATTTGAAGAACGCAGAGTTATGAGGAAATAAAATTCTTTCAATATTTGACATTTTATCCATTCTCTTATAAACGTATGTTTGCTGATAGTGCATATGTTTTAGTTAGACAAACGTATACATATCTTAAGAATAAATTCTTTTGAAAATGAAATTAACCAACTGATAAGTATTTAATGTCGCTATTATTTTAGTAGATGATATCGTTCTATTCTTTGTTGTGTGTTATATAGATTTACCTTCATTGTTTACCACTCCGCACCTGGTTGTTTATTACAGCTGTCCTCTTGTTTGAATATATGTACAGTTAGGAACACAACTATTTCTACACTCCCTATAGTCACTCAATATAAATACAACAACAAAACTATAGTCTCAATTATTTTGATATTTATTTTATTTGCTTATTGAACTTTTATTTACAACCAACAATGTAACATATCTGCCGTAATATTTACTGTTATCGAATGATAACAAACAGGACGATTTTTTGGGTTCAGTATATTGTAGAGCACAAGGGTCCAAAATTTTTTCAGATTTACAGGAGTACAAACCATAATTTTTTCGAGAACCTAATAATTGAAGTAATATTGTTCTTAAAAAAATTGTTTTATTTTCATTTTTTGTTATTAAATTTTGCTTTATTAAATTGTTTATAAACTGTTTGGATAAATCTTTATATGATACTTATGTAAATTAAAAACAGAAAAATTTTGTGCAATATGATCTAGTTCTCGGAGCATTATATTTTAAATATTGTTCTTTCAATCGTTTTTCATGTCTTGACCAAATATTAATCATAAATTAAATGAGTATATATTTTAAACACGTACAACTGTATAATAAAAAAAGTTAGTTGTTGCTAGTTGCATTGTAGACAGCAATGTAATAAGCAATTTTTGCAAAAATAAGAACACATGGCAACTTAAAATGAGAAGAATCCTATGGTCCCGACATTATACGTTGCTTTGAAAGCAATGTCAATAAACTAATACATACAAATTATAAGCATTATACATAAATATTTCACAAAAAGAAGTTTTTTATCCACTTCTATAACGTGGGACGAGAATTATTTCAATAGACATATTCAATAGTTAATGATGACTCGAGTTTCAAAATGTATAAAAGAAACTACAATTTACAAATATGTTTGTAATCGAACCTGCAGCACATTATGCTGTTTACTACTGACTGCATAATACTGATATACAGTGGCTTGCACTTCACTTCAACCAGACTCTTATCGTCTAAAGAACACTCTGTGGTTAGTTTACAGTTATATTTTTAAATTATAATTTAAATTTTATATTTCTTTTAAACTAGTTTTGCCATTAGAAAATATTAATTTGTTCGTTAGTCCTTCTTTCGAAAGAAATTCTATTTGCCGGCAAAGAGAAAAAACTGAATGGTCTTTATTGCGATCTGTAATTGAAAACGGCAACAATAAAAGTTTTGTTCTAAACAGAAAGAACTGTTGTTATGCTTCAACGCGTCTACGGTAATCAATGTGAAGAGAACGTTTTCCATTACAAAAAGTTTAATCACCTTTTGCTTTAAAGTAAACATAATTTTTATCAATTTGTATACAAAAGCAAATATACTTTATCTTTATTTCTGTTTCTACGATTATAAAGTAAATAAAACAAAATTAAACCATTTGTTGTACAATTACGGAAAAATGTACACAATTATCGTGCTCATTCCCAGTAGAAAGCAAAAAAGGTGACATCAATTACGATGAATGTTAAACTTAACTAAACAAATATTAATAATTTGTAAAACTCTGAGTAACTCTGAAGGGTCATTATTTGAATTACAGTGGAAAATTATGAAAACTAAGGTAAATGAACTGCATGGTATTTTGTTTTGATACCACCACAAGATAAAAATACAATAGAATTGTAAGAAAATAATGAGTTTTGAATTTATGATAAATATTTATGTACATACATACATACATAATTGGTAATTACAATCTTTCAGTCAGGATTACGACCTAGCTTCTCACACTACTTATGTTGTGTGTGTTAATTTTATATATGAGTGGCGGGACCTACAGTTTAAAGTCGACTCCGAACGACAGATTTTTTGAGAAACCTTACACGGCAATTTTATTTGCTCTCAGAGTTTTTGCCAGAAATCTGCTGAGAGGAAGTCGCCGAATAAATATTTTCCTTTTGATGTCTGACCTGGGGTTTGAACCGTGGCCTTACGTCTAATAAGCCAACACACTATCTACTAGACTGCGGCGACTTCTATGTACATGCAAATTGGAAATCGTTTCGTTTAGGTAATAAATAATTAACAACAAACCGGGATTGTTATAATTCATTATGTCTTCTTTCTATCTGTAGTTTAGTTTTATTTATTTTATTTCATTGTTTTCATTCGTTTGATGTCTGTCACTGAATGAACGCTCCCTTAGTATAGATTACAAGTACCAATTTGTGCTCTTTCCTTGATAAGATTATAATCGTTAATATAAACGCATATTTCATTACATGTTTGTGTATTTTTATTAATTTGTTGGTTCCTTACTTGAGCTATAAAAACAACATTTTTGGTCTATTAATATTAACAACTTTGACATTGATTGATTATTTCTCTTTAGCTGGTATTAATTTATTCTTGGTTCTGCTCCTGTGTCTATTTTTATTTTATTGACTATATTTAAAATGTTTTTACTATACATATATGTGGGTTTTATTTATATGTATACATTTTTACATAAAAGATTACATTAAGTTTTTATCTAACGGGAAAAAAGGCAGGAATGAAGAAGTAATCATGGGAGGGTTTTACCATTGATGATATTAAAGAAAATTTTTTTAACAATTTACTTCAATGATTAACGAATTTTTTGATATTTCAAACATTAAAATAATATTAGTAGTCAATCCATCATATAAAATATGCTACAAAAATATCAACATGACCAAATTGGAATATGGGGACCTACTTTAAAGGTTTTACTTTTATTAAATCGAATAGGAAACCTAACAGAAATTTTTACATCAAAATAATATTAAAAGAATAATTTAATAAATAAATTTTAAAAAACAACTTTTACGCCCACCAGTAAACAAATTATGTAGTGATAATTTATTGTTAAAGAGTTTTATTCATATTTCCTGATCTATTATAAAAAATACTATTTCAAGACATATTTTAGCATTTTTTCTCCACACGCTTAACAGAACCTTCAAAGCTAAAAAAGAATTTAAGATATTAAATAAAATTATATTTATATATCTACCAAGTGTACCGGTATGAAATAAGCGGTTTTTTTGTGAAAAGCACATATTTCTAATTGGAAAATAATGATGATACCCTAATGCTTTAATTGTATTGCTTTGTGAGCAGTCTTATCGCACATTCTGATGGTTTTTTGATCATTCATATTTGCTGTCGGTAGCGATCTGTATTAAAGGTTTCACTAGGTTTTAGGAGTTCATGCTACACCACACCTTTCTGGTACCACAAGACATACAGCGTTGTCTTCCTGCCGAATCCATCAGGTTTTGCAGCCAAAGTTGATAGTTGTCCTGGATTAACGCACGAGTTTTTTCGTTAACATAAAAACTCTGAGAGCAAATAAAATTGCCAAGAAAAGTTTCTCAAAAATTTGTCGTTCGGAGTTGATTTTAAACACCATAAGTGGTGTGAGAAGCTCGGTCGTAATATTGAATGAAGGGTTGTAATGACCAATTATGTATTCTAAAAATAAATCCATTTTTCATCGCCAGTAACAATTCAATGCATCGCTGATTTTCTATCGTATCTTGAAAGCAAAACTTCACAAGTGGTTTTTCGGTTTTCCATCTGTCTGTTAAACATTTTCCAGACTTTTGGATCTTCCCTACCTTTTTAGCGGTCAGAAATTGCTTGTTATGCAATGTTTAACATTTCTGTCATTTCTTTCTGACTCAAACTGTCATCATCATCCAATATTGTTTGCAAATTTTTTTGGTGGTCTTCATTTCTCTCATCAAAATCGTTGTCGAAATCATCTTCTGTTGCTTCTGTTAGAGCATGATCACCATATGCCTCGACAAGTATTAGATCCAATTTCCAATCACTTTTCTTTAAATTAAAACAAAAAATATTTCATTTCAATATTACCACTAAATCTGGTCCACTCAGATTCTGGATTACAATTTTTACGTAGTGGGTAATATAATGGTTTAAATTTATCATACCTTAGATAATCATATATTATTCTGTTAAGCACCCTAAAATGCTTACTTTATGTTTTTACAACGTTAATTCTAATTTATTTTTCACACGTTGTATATATACATACGTTCTCAAGTTTAAATTATAAACGAATTGTATATAAAAAAGTCTTTATTAGACTCTAAAACTTTGCTTTTTTAAGTACGCGTTTTAATGAGATATTAATGTGGTTTTACTTTCACTTTTCATTTTACCTAAACTTTTACTAGTTATAAAAAAATTATATTTCTTGTTCTTTTTATTGCAATGGAAACTAAAACAAACTGCATAAGCATTTCGTAATTCGTATATATTATAAAAAATATTACAATATACGTAATTTTATTTAAAAAAGAAAGCATGTAGTTTTAAATTTGCAGTTTTATGAAAACAGATTATTTTTTAACATTATATTTTCCAATATGATGAGCAAATGCACTAATAACACTATGCGACTAAATAAAAAAATGAAATACACCCATATTATTTAAAGAGTATAACAATCGTGTTAAATTTTGTCATATACATACATATGTATATATTTTTTACTAATCAACTTTCAATTGAAAAATTTTAAGAATTTTTGGTAAATTTTGATTGTTTATAGGGAAATATGTAATTTCACGTTTGAGCAACCACCAAAATTTGGCCAATATTTGCGCAAAGCGAAATAATAATATTTGCAAAAAACTTCTGGTAGACGGGCAAACGTAAAATTGACACATTTTGCGGTAAATAATCCAGATCCATCAAAGTTTTTGAAAATTTTTGAAGTGAAAGTTCATTTAATGAGATAACATATATAAAAATATAACACGATTGTTATACTATTTAAATAATAACTACGGTAATTTTCAATAGTCTCTTCTTTAGTGCACTCAGCAACAGTCCACTTTCTAAATTTGCTGCCATCCTTTTTTGCAAAAGGCAACTTTGAAATTTACAAGTGTCGCATATGTTTATCTCGATTACTGAAAATAGTGCGCTTAACGAAAGAACGATGCGTTGTTATTGTGAAAACTTATTTAAAAAAAACTTTGAAAGTTATTCTAAAATCGCCTGCAAACTTCGAAGATATTTCAGTTAAGAAAGCGCAAAACTGCGTCAATCATGCAAAGAGTGCTCAACTATTTAAAAAGATTAAGTCGGTTATGGGTACTAAGTTTCCAATGCGTCAACATTTCTACTGTAAAACGAAACTGTCACAGAAAACCCGAAAACTTGAATTCAGCATTATCGTCAACAAGTTCAAATTGCACGAGACACTACCTGGTTAATTTTGATAAAAAACCTCTGCTACATGATCAAAAACTACAGCTTACACAGAAGCTCAAACCAGCGGACCATGGAAAGATAATGAGGCAAAGTGAAGTCAAAGCCAATTTATCGAAAAATCATCGGTTGCGATGATAAATATTTCTATCTGAATGTCTTAGTAAATACACAAAATTGTCATAAATGCGATTTAGAAAGTATTTATGAAAAACAAATGCACTCACAACGAGCAACTGCCTGGTGCGATTAGGTCTGGCCTTTTTAACGGTGAGGAAATGATTGTGCATGAAATTTGTTGCAGAAAAAGGATAACGGAGTTCTTGTGGCCTCGACTGAACGTCAAGGAGCTGGACAACATGTAATTTGAGTGCAAACAATTTCCAGAACAAATTATCTCAAAAAATTCAGACGGCAACTAACATGAGATTTAAAGCCGAGCGAATTTTTTTCTTGGGGTTTAATAAAATTTCAGGTTTATGCGATTAAATCAGAAACAATTTCGGAGCACTATTATGACATATAGTCTCATATCTGTAAAAAAAAATCATGGAAAATTGTAATGCAGTAATGGCCTGTCATAAGAACAGAGGTGGTCATTTGACGGATATTTTATTCCATACTAAACATACTAAGACACCTTTTATTAAATTTTTAATACAACAAAACTACTCAGAATACAGCACAATAAGATTAATAGAAGTGTACACAATGCGCAATACCCAATTGTCAATTCATAATCATTAACGTTCTGCTTTAAATTCAACTTTTGTAGTATATGTATACTCTCTTTATTATAGAACTAGATAAATTATGCATTATAAGCAAGAGCTATGAGGATAATTATTCGTTTATAATTAATATCTGGCTTGCGACGAAAACATTAGACATTTAAGCCCAAAGATACGTAATTTCCCACATTGTCTGTGGGAAAACATCAAAATACTTCAAAATCGAAGCGAATACAATTGAAGCTTGCAAAAAATTAATTTAATTTAATACGTAACAGTAGTTGACGTTACGTAATAAATATCAAATACACATGCTCTTATAGTGAAAGTGCCTGTTTACATTTATAAGTTAGGATACATACATATGTATGTAGGTTTCAGTTACGACCTAGCTTCGCACACCACTTATGTTGTGTGTTAATTTTTACATGAATGGCGAGACCTAGAGTCTAAAGACGACTTCCAACGACAGATTCTTGAGAAACTTTTTCATTGCAATTTTATTTACTCAGAGTTTTTGCCAGAAAAATCTGTTGAGAGGCAGTCGCTGAAGAAATATTTTTTATATTTCCCTTTGTTGGAGATGTCTGGCATGGGGATTGAACCGTGATATCATGTCTAAAAAAGCCCACCCCCTGCCTACTAGATTGCACCGACTGAAATATATCTGTGTATTTATCTTACGAAATTTCCTGCTTATGAGCGGATGCGAGGCATGTATGCCATATAGAAAGAAGCTTTTTGTAACAACCAAGGATATAAAACTAAATTTAGTTGTGTTTGCGCAATTGCTTCAAATACTTTAAGAGAAACGTTTTAAATGAGCGTTGTGAATTTAACAATAGAATACCATTTTTGATTCCTTTACGATAATTAAGCCCTCCAACGAAAGATTTTAACATAATAAAGCATTTCATTTTTACAGCACGCAATAACTAGAAAGAGCCCATCAGATTCGCTGAACGGATAGCTTTTTTAGTTAGTTTTTGGTTTTTAATATAAAAATAATTGAATCTTTTTAAAAAATCGTTTAAATTAATTTTACTTTATTCAAATCCGGTAAGTAGTTTTTGAAATATTGTGAAAATAATATCCGCCAGTCTGGTGTACAATCAATTACTTGATACAGTGTGTTTGAGATGCATAAAAGTCTTATAAATAAGAAGTATAAGTATGTATATCGCAAAGAAGGAAGGAAGAAAACTCTCGTAGAATATAAAGATAAAAGTAATTTTATTTTAAACAGTACACAATTTATTTTTATACAGTATTAAATTTTATATATAAAAATATTTTATTCTCTAGAATGCCAATTTTTTTTTGTAATTTTATCATTAATACATACATACTACAAAAAACGTAGTAGGTAGTGCAACAAAAAAAATAATAATTTATTCTGTTTTGAGTATTTTTTGTTTGTATCTACTCACCTTGAATTTTTGAAGTAAAAGTTATTTTCTTTCTTTTTTTTTCTGTCTGTTCCAATTATATTATAATAAACACGCTATTTGATCCAGAAGAGACAAAATATTCAGGAGTAGATTAATAACACTGTTTTCGAGGTATAATTAATGGAAAAAACGAGTGTAATTTAATCCTCAAATGGTGTTGGTTATTTACACTGCTTGTTGCTCTGGGTTTTTGTATTCTATTTTAAAATACGTTTCTTTAATATTTTTTATTTACATTTCATGCAATGTTAGTTAAAAATTCATGCGCTATTTATTGTACATATGTATTGTATTTCACTTATTATTTTTTATGTTTATTTTTATCAAGTAAACTAATTTTAATTTTTAAGACTCTTCTATTTTTTCAAATTCTTTCGTTGTTTTCTTTCTTATAAAGATGAATCACTGAAAATACACAAAAAAAGAATAAAAAACAAAATTATGACAACAATAACTGCATACTCATTATTAAATAACTTGACTTTGTCTGGTTTTTGTCGTTGAAAAATTGTTGATACTCTTGAAGTTATACGTCATACAATTGCATGTGTGTAAAAGTTATTTCTTATTATTTTTCTCTCTCTCTCTCTCTTTCATAAGTCGAATAAACTGTTTTATGCTGAATGACTGCTTCCATCACTAAAATTTTTTAATAAAAATTTTTATGCTGATCATTAATACGGCCATTATTGAGCTCAAGATTTCATATAAGGTTTCAATTAATAATTGCGCAATAATACGGTGTTCAGATATGCACCTTTTTGTGTAAATCGCAATAAACGCCATTATTGAGCTCAATATTTCCCATAAGGTTTCAATTAATAATTGCGGAATAATACGGTGTTCAGATATGCACCTTTTTGTGTAAATCGCAATACAAGCCATTATTGAGCTCAATATTTCATATAAAGTTTCAATTAATAATTGTGCAATAAATATACAAATTGTTACAATATTGATTAAATCTTAAAATGTAGTGTGTTTAGTGAGCATATTACAATTAACAGAACACTTTTTGTTGATATTTGACAACTCAAATGTCAACAACGACAAACAAAAAAACAAAGAAAAAATGTAGTAACAACCAGCTGTTTTGTTTACCAGCTGTCAAACGAATATTGAATAAACACCTGAACTGCGTATACTATTATTATGCCTGAACCCTTAAAATATTGTACTCAATTAACCGAATATTGACTCAATAAAAGTACATATCTGAACATAGTATAAGGCCCAACTATAATACGTTTTCACTGGCTTTACCGTAGATACTGTCAAAAATCAATTGACCCAAATGCTTCGTCTAAGTTTTATTACTTTTAGAAAACTTTTGTTTTTTAATAGTTTTAAATTTATTTTCATTAATCGAATTATTAATTTATTTAAAAAATAAATTAAAAAGAGGCAAAAATAATTGTTTATTATTATGCTACTAATTATGCTGATTATGCTTAAAAATTAAAAAAGTACAAAACATCCACTTCTCTTGTTGATTATTATTAAGCATTTTTTAATTATATTTTAAGTTAGTAAAACTAGTATTCATGCTGTTATGTACAGTCAAAAAAATCCTGCGTTGTCGTTTTTCCCGGTGATTTTTATCAAATTTAAAAAGGTGTTGTTTAAGGCAGGGATTGGCAATTTAAGCTAGTTTATGTACATTCTAGTTGGAATTTAACACGTTATACGGTGTTCAGATATGCTCCTTTATTGCGTAAATCGCAATAAATGCCATTATTGAGCTCAATATTTCTTATAAAGTTCCAATTAATTATTGCACAATAAATACGCAAATTGTTATAATATTGAGTAAAACTTAAACTGCAGCACTATCATATGTATGTTCAGTACGCATCACGGCGAATTCATTAGAAGTTGTGATCGAAAGACCAGCTGATAGCAATAACAATGTCAAAAAATTTTGGTTTTTTGTGTATTTTGTTTTTGATAATCAATTTCGTTTTTTCTTATTTCGTCAGAAGTTTGTATATTTTCTTTTAACATTTTTCTTCCCATCGTCATTTTTGATCAGCATTTTTCTTCCCATCGTCATTCTTTAATCAATTTTATATAAAAAAATTTAACATTTTTTTCCTATCGTCATGCTTTAGTCAGCTGTTTTTGACAAGATTACTATTTCTCAACAACAAAAAATCCCTGTTGTTTTTGTATTCTTGTACTTATTGTAATATTAGTCTCACCTCATATGAATTCGCCTTGGTGCGCATATTACAATTATCCGAACACTTTCTGTTGATATTCGACAACTCAAATGTCAACAACGACAAACAAAAAAAAACAACAATAAATCAAAATAAAAACAATGTTGTTAAAACAACCAGCTGTTCTGTTTACTAGCTGTCAAATGAATATTGAATAAGCAGCTGAATTGCGTATATTATTATGACTGAACACTTAAAATATTGTACTCAATAAACTGAATATTGACTCAATAAAAGTGCATATCTGAACATAGTATTAAATTTGAGGTGATATGCACAACTGGATACAACCGTTTTAAAGCGGCCACACACGTTGTGATTAGTTGTACAACTTGTTGAATGGACAAATTGGTCGTCTTCACACGTTTCGATATTTCAACCAACTTTACTTGTACAGCGTTGACAGCAATTTTTTAACTTTATATTCCTGAAGAAACACTTTTTTACAAAAAAAGGAACGTGTTCTCTACAAAAGTACCAACTTTTTAAAATAAATCAATTTAGTCCGGAGGCTCTGCTACTTCCTTTATCGATGTTTCTTTGCTACTTTTGCCCGGGACTTATAAAATATAAAATTTTTGACTTAAATTTTGACTTGCTCTTCGACCAACCGACGACCGTGGTCGTGGTTGTACAAAATAATCATGTTGTACGTATAGGAGCCGCATAAAGATACAAGAACGTATAATGGATCCAGACAGACATCCACATCATTAAATTAAAATATATACTTTACGTTCAATAACTAATTTTTTGAGAAAAGTACAGCCTCTCCACCTTTAATAAGTTCGCCAAAGAAAATGAAATTTTTCTTTTTTATTTAACGTCCAAATATGGTTGTTTTTTTTAATGGTTTTCTTGGTTACTCTTTTATGTGTTGATATTTGTTGTTGGTGTCGAGTGTATTTTAGAGGCTGTTTGTTTATTTCGTTTGTTCGTTCGTTCACATGCAGTTGCCAGTTTAAGAATTTAAAATAAAAAGAGGAATTAAAAAAGTACAATTTTTTGTTTTTGTTCGTGTTTTCGTTGTTGTTTTCGCTTAAAATTTTACTGGCAGAGGCCAGGCAGATTTATTGTATACATTCGTAGTATGTATGCATGTTTATTTGCCGTATTGTTATTTCCATTGCCTTTGTTCTTGTTATTTTTCGCTTATTGGATGGCTACCAATTCAACTTTAGGCATAAATCAAGGGGTACTTGTTCTTTATTTATTTTTCTTTTGTTTTCTTTTTAAATTTCTTCTTCTTATCATCTCTCTCTTTCGGTGGATGCACGAAAGAGTTTTATGAATGTGAGTTTTTAATTTCTTTTAACCATTTAATGGTATCCCCGAGACATACATGCTTACAAAGAGTGAGAGCAAAGAAGAAGAAACAAAGAAAACGAAAGATAAAGCAATAAGAAAAGAAACTGATGAATTTTATAATTGAGTTTTTATTTTGGCTGAACCACAAAGAAAACCCAGCTAAACAAAGACTCACAATTAGTGATGTCAAACAGGCAGAATAATTTGTTGGCACACCAGAAAACTAATGCATAAGACGTTAAATGTTAATTTGACCTGTTTTTAGTTTTAAATGCAGTTTGTTCTAATTAATAAACAATTAAATCTGAGAAAGAGGTGTGGTATTGAAAAAGTAATGCATGGTAAATGAAAACGTAATTAGTTTAAAAAATTAGTAGAATTTTAAAACTCTTAACCTTTATTAAGGTTCGTATGATGTGTCAAGTTTTTATGTAGAAGAGAGCGAATAGTATCGTGACCAAGATATACATATTTATACAGGTAGTGTTATCAACGCAGCTAAGTGTTTCTTTTTTTACTGTTGTATAGCCTCAGAATTGTCAAAAATAACACGAATAGTTTGTTAACTATGTATTTACTTTTTGCGAGTATTGTTAGTTTTACCAAAGATTTGTCATTTTTGGCAGGCGAATAAGATTTGACAGTTATTTTTGGCAAAATTCAAAGCGAAATGAGTTGTTGTAATGGAGCCACTATCTGACAAAAGATTGAAAATAGGACAGCCGTACTGCTCTCTTCGATTTTAATTTTTTTTAATCATAAGATCTCACTTTTAAAATATGTAAATTGGCCTTTAGGAGCATTTATATTGTTTATGTTATTGACTGTTATCAAATTAATGTGGTTTGCTTAAATTTAAATCAGTTTAAGATGATTCATAACACTATATCCCTCTTGCTCTGAATTAAAATTTAATGAAATCGGTCAATGAATATCGAAAAAATTGTATGTCAGTAATTTAAAGTTTACTCTTCAATGAAAAAGTTTGGTCTCCAATTTTCACATGGAGAGAAGTTATTTCTTAAAATTTAAGCTTAAATAGCAATTATAAGTCTTTGAGCAACCTTTTAAAAAGGAGAGAAAAGAATATGACTATATTAAGGATGGTTCTTCTAAGTAAGTATTGATAATGGCACTTAAACTGGATTCTCCCATGTTGTCCGTATGTAAACATTATTGTTAGTTTTACAATTTTGTAGTACTGCACCCTTTCGTTATATTTTACTCTATTTTGTTGGCGTCAAGAACATATTTTAAATTATTTCGAAAAATTGGATGCTAATAATGAATCAAAAATGGATTTGCTATAGGTATGTATATATATATGGAGAGAGAATTTATGTGAAGAGAAAAGAAATAAGACACATACATATGTATATTTACACATTGGTTCCAACAATGTGCTTAAATCCCTCGGTATCCTTTATAAATTTTCATCGAATGAATCCCAAAACATTTCAGGAACTATTTATCCTTTTAGGACCTGATTTGGTAGTTATTCCTAACCACATAGAGCAGAATATTTCACCAACGGATAGGTTATAATTAACATTAAGGTATGTAATATACATAGGTGTGTATAACCAACGAAAAATTATCAAAGAATCATGTTTTCGCAGATATTTGGGTTAGCAGTAATTCAATGAAATATTACCGTTTGCGAATTGGTGCTTCCACTACATCTTAAATAATAAGAGAACCAATGAAGTTAATATGACAAAAACAAAAATGAAAAAGAACACAGAAATGTATAGGAAAGAAATACTAAAAGCATAATATTATTCCAAAAAAAAAACTTGTTTTATTAGCTAACAAATTCAACTAAATTTTTTTTAGTAGTTTTTATGTCCGGACAAAATATCCAATTAAACAAATGCAAATTGAGTTGTTCTCTCTGAAAAATAGAAATGTCAAACTAAATATAACATAAATTTTGTTCGAACAACATGGGTGAATCAAGCTTTGTGGTTTAAGGGTACTGAAAATACTTTAAATAATATTTTAAATACGGTTACTTTATGTCGCATCGAAAAACTGTGTTATAACTTCAATTATAAGATGAATTTATTTTAATTCAAAGGTTTATTTACGAGCTTAGCAACTACGACCTTATGCTCGGTGTAGTGTAACACAACAGAGTCTCTGGTAGGAATCGAACCCACAACGCTAATAGACTAGCATACTACATACTAGAGTACCAGGGCATCCTAATTCAAAAGTTATTTAATATTGTAGTGTAATAAACTTTTTTTAACTGTAGTGTTTGGAGACTTGCTACAGACATGTGCAGTACTCTTTTATTATTTCATATCATGTCACTATTAAAAGTTGTAGGTTAAGAATGTAAATATGAATGCCACAAGACTAAACAAAGTGAGCTAAAAATTGTCTAATAGAAATTAATTAATTTCTGTTATTTTTTATTTCATTCTGTAGGGCATCTTTCAAAATCTTTAGTATTTCAAATATCATTATAATCTGGTAGATAATTTAATGGCATTTATTTCTTAAACATTATTTCCAGATAGATAGATAATTTAATGGCATTTATTTCTTAAACAATATTTCGAGAATACTAGTCACACGACTAGTATTCTAGCTAATAAATCAGTGTCAGTTTGAATAACGTCTTATCTGCGTTAACCATAGAGTATAAAAAATAATCCAGAAGTATTAAATCCCACTAAAAAAGAAGCCTATAAACAAGAGCACTTCTGAGAGGACAGTTACCACCAAATTGATTTTACTTAAGCTGGACTATTAAGACGATTCAATGCGCAAGTCGCTGCGTCTTGTTGGAACCAAATTTAGCTAATGTTTGGTTGATTAATTTTTGGGGAAAAATTCAGTTAACATGACTCGAAAGTGGACGCCATTCACCTTAACTGCAGCGTATTGCCCATTTCGAAAGAAATAAGATTCGATGATACCATCAGCGTATTAATGGCTTAACGAGTAGTGAACTTTATCACTAAACACAAGACATCTTTGGTTAGTTTCAAATAAGCCAAATCGGCGAAAATTCGACACACAAACAATGTTCGTTTGTACGTTGGTATGTAAATTAGATACCAACAAGTTGAGGATAACGAAGCTCAGTAATTCTTTTTTATTGTTGTATTGTCTCATACATGTCAAATACAAGGCGAAAAGTTTGTTTATGCTTACTTTATATGTGTGTTTGTCGTTACTTTTAGCTAAGATTTGTCATTTTTAGCAGGCGAATAAATTTGGCAGTTGTGAGTCTTGAAAATCAACAAACACATGTTGTTTTTGGTAAAATTCAAAGCGAAATGAGTTATTTTAATGCTGCAACTACCTGTATAAAAATGCCATGTTGTCAACGGTACTTATCTAGAATCCAGAAGAGTACAATTAGAGCGAAAACGTTCTATAACTTTACAAATTGCTTGCTAAATTTTCAACCATAAAATTGAGGAAGGCAGTATGAACTTCTCGACCAGATTTTGAAATTTGATTATTTTCGAAGTAAATTTCCCTAGAGTGGAAGCGTTACTCGAGCGTTACATGATTTGTGATGGCTTGATAAACTTTACGTGAACAGAAATGTTAACACAATTTGACATTTTCAGTTATCGAACTATAGTCACCGAAAGTTTTAATGCAGCTAAAAAAATCACCCGATAATATAATTTAATAACTTCAGTATATTCTCACAGCTTCAATTCACAGTAAACTCTTGATTTTGTTATTTGTTTTATACTTTCAAACTGAGGGTGTGTCTGCTAAAACTTAAAAAAAAAATTATTTCTCACTTTAAACACTTTGTTACGGGTTTATGTACCAAGTAGAGTACGTACATTATAACACCATGTAGTATATATGTATACATACATGATTTGATATATTTTTTGAAGTTGGCAGATGTAAATAAACTCAGTTATGTGCTGAAATTTTATACATATCAATTATGTTTACAGAGAATAATATCTGGAATGTACACATCATCAATGATCAGTTTTAACACTTAAAAAAATATAAAATTCCTTTAGAACAATAGTTCATCAATTAATAAGAAATTTTGTTTTTTTTTTTTGCACTTGAGCGAATACAAAATCACAGTTTTCAATATTCGAATCTTTTTTTCTTAATAATTTTTTATTTGACAGATTATATGTAAATAAAATTTTTACACATAATTTATATATTATTTAATAGCTTCAGCGAATGACACAATTTTTAATATAAATATTTTATTTATTTTTTTATTTAATATTATTGAACCCATTAAATTTAAGCAAAATTATTGCATACAAATTTGTTTCTTAATTTTATTTTTAATAAACTTCTGTGAAATATGCACTTTTCAATACGTTTAAGGGTTAAATTACCAAACACTCAAAACAAATGTTGAACAAATAATTTGGTTTAGCAAACTAAAAGATGTTTTGCAGTTGCACAATAGGCTACAACCATTAATTGAAACTGGTTTTTTTTAATAACAACAGCAATAAAAAATCAGCGACGATAGCAACAGCTTCTCAGATACAACAACCAGTTTCAGACACCAGAAATTCAACAGTTGATCTCTGTTTTGTTTTGTTATTCAAATACATCACAAAGAGCTTAACAGAAAATAAAAACAGAGAGACGGAGAAACATTTTAGTCACTGATCTAGCTTAGTTGTTATTGTCATTACTTGTTTTCTATGTTTCTATTAACAATGTGCTGGAAAAAAAAACACACACACACACACGAAACTTATCACCAGAAGAAGAGGAATGAAAAAATGTACTAAACAAAAACCGGTTACTCAAGATCGCTTGTAAATATACAATGGCGGAATGACTTGCTGGATGGATGATTGGCTTTAGGCAGTTGCAGTTTATCGCAGCTGCTGAACGCGTTATTAAATGCACTATTCAACTGTAATAACAACACTCTTAAACTGGCATACATACATATTTAAATATGATATTGCTCTAATTGTGTGCACACGCGTTTACGACTATTACAGTTGTATTGTATTTTTCTCTATAAAATTTATTTATCACAAGTATTTCTTCATTTTTTCTGTTGATACACATTTACTTTTTTTTATAAACTTCATTCTTTATATTCTCTTCAAACTGAATTTATTAATTCAATTAAAAAATATTTTTTTATTTAATTTATTATCCACTTACATGTTTATTTACTCATGCATTCATGTATGTACATATACATATGTACATGTGTGGTATATAAATTTAATATACATAAGTATGTACGTGTATATGAATATATTTTTTTTTAATTTTCTTTTAACAATTGATTCAATTCGTTGATAACAAAATGCTTTTAACAATTAAATACGTAAAAATGCATAGTGAGCATTATATTTTTATAAATTATTTAATTATTTTTCTCTTTTAATTTAACTGTGTTTGAATTTCACAAAATAGGTATAATACAAAAATTTATAATTATTTTTGCAATGACAATAATGATTTGTTTTTTGTAGAGTTAAGCACTTTTGTTGAATTAACAGCTGCCTTATTTTTACAATTTCCTTTTGTATTATTGTTTTCAATAGACGCGCACGTTTTTATGATAAAGTGAAGACTTGTCAGAAACATTTTTTATCAGACAAATAAAACATTCACCAATAGAGCACCAGAAAATACGCCCAACGCTCACCACTTTCGTTTTTCCATTCAACCAACACGACCGGTGTTTACAAAACAACTGACATTTGCCGTAGAAGTAATCAGACAGCAACCAAACCAGTCTAACTGTTGTTGCTATTTCTATAACAGTAAAAGAGCGCATTAAATTACCGTAACAGAGTGTACAAAAGTAAATTTAAAAGAGAGCCTACATTAAATTTTCTATAGAAAATGTTTAATAAGGCAATGCCATTCATCTCTTATGTTATTCACTCTCTTAAATTTTGTTTTAAGGAGAGTATGTAACATTAATTTATAGCACACGCTCAAACACGACTATGTATCACTTGTGTCAACATTTTGTTTATATCTATCGACGAGTAATACCTAAAAAGAAATTTAGGTAAAATTCTTGATTCCTTTCAACGTAGGTAAAAAAGAAATGCGGTTATAGAACAGATTGGATATTTCTTGTTTCATATTACAAACGTACATATTTACATTACAACTTATTTGCCTACATCCATATAGAACATTTTAAAAACAAATACTATGGTATTCAGACACCATATGTATGTATTTAAAATCGCGTTTAACATTTAAAAAAAAAGAGAGAATTAATTTTTAAGATATGTAAAATTTATATTAAAATACAGTGGTGCTTATAAAATTGGAAAATTATTACAATCTCTATCGGCTTAAAATTTATTTATCATATCAGGGCTTATGGAAATATTTTAATATATAATTTACACTTCGGACATAGTAATAAGAATGCATATTCATAATTCCATATTTGCTAATGATACTGTAGATGAAAGTCCGCCCATTGGTTGCCTCACAGTACTTACAGCATTGAATACAGTATTCCTTGAATATAAGCATTTTCAAAAATGCTAGCAGAACGGTGCTAATAAGCGGTGAATTCTTATATCGAAATCCTGCACCTGAGTGGAAAAAGCCGCTTGTCATTCAAGCTGATAGATTTCTATTCGTTTCATTAACAACAATAGCTTCGTATTAAATGGAATGCCCGTTGGTCAAAGAGGGCTTTGATCATCTTTTACAGCTCGGTGTGGTAAACAAAGTTGTAATTTTCTGGGTTCCAGTTTCACTTCGGGATCTCTGCGAAGCTATGGCTGAAGGATATGGGTCTGCAGAAGACTTTATAGACATAGTCTAGAGTCCTATTGTAGCATTAACTAGGCAGAGAATCAGGTAGTTGACTCGCACGAGACCTGCACCAGGTCAGATTAATAAAAAAGTTTACGAAAGGCGAACTTTGGTGGATTGTAAGTTTTCTATCAAAAATCAATTATCAGAGATTGTGTTGCCTCAGTTGATTCTGTCTTCTGGATGGGACAGCCTCTACCTGAAAGCCTTATGGATCCTGAAACATTTAAGGACGGAGTAGTCTGGACACTAATTTGTTCTGTGATAACCAACACAGTTACTGCAAGTTGCACATCTTTGTGTCAGTTAAGCCATTTAACGGGACCTGACCGCTTATAGGATCCTTCAATTTTTTTTTTTTTTTTTTTTTTTATGAATGTAAATCACATCAGTGTTGAAAAATTCAGTACCTTTGTACCTTTTTCATTCCAAAAATACCGCAGTATCCCCGCTACGCTTTCAGTACTTTTTTATTATTACATATTTTATGTATTGCGCTTTTCAACTATTAATGCATTAGCAATACGTTCAACCCAATGCTAAATTAGGCATTTAGTCCCGGTTAGCCAAACGTCAACGGAACGTACGTACGTTCGTTTTTAGAATACGAAAAGCATTGTCATTGCTCTTCAAACGAACGTGACAAACGGGTCTTATACGTTTTGCTAGGTTTCGAATCAGCTGTTTTTGTCCTGTATGTGTAATAAATATAAATAAATAGTCTAGTAAGTATGTGCTGGCTTAATAGACGTGAGCCCAAGGTTCAAACCCAATGACAGACATCATCTCCAACAAAATTAAATACGAAAAAGTATTTCTCCGGCGACTACCTTCTGACAAAAACTCTGAGAGCAAATAAAATTGCTACGATAAAGTTTCTTAAAAATCTATCGTTCGGAATCGACTTTAAACTGTAGGTCCCGCCACCACTTATGTATAAAATTAACACACACAAAATAGGTGGTGTGAGAAGGAAGTTAGGTCGTAATCCTTGAAGGGTTTTATAATGACCAAAATTATGTATTTTCTACGTATGTATTTTTTACAAAAGTATTATTTGATGCAAAAAAGTACTTTTTCAGTTATAATTCAGTACCATTTAAAAATTTCAGTTTTGCAACACGGTTTCACATTATTTCACTTCTTTAACTGTAGTTTTTTCTCGATTTATGTTAGAAACATTTTTTACTTTAAAATCCTGGTTTATAAGATCAATTTGGGGACCCTTTACACTTTTCTATTGGTTGATATAAAAACTCTTTTTATTATTATCACTCAGTCAACTTTCATACAATGAGTCAACTCATTGCGCTCTATTTCTTTTTAATGTTTTTTTGCCTTTGTCTCACATCACGTCAATATTTTATTGTGATAAATTTGTTTCTTTCTATTTATACAATATCGTATTCAACAATTTTGATAGCGACATAAGGAACACTTCCGAACATGACGAAAGTCAATGACGAGCTAATTTCTAAATGAAATTCAATTGAAAGTTGAAGATTCAGTAAATAAATTTCATGAACATATAATAAAAAAAATTAATGGCATATTTTAACTCACAAAGTTTACAGAAAAAAAACAAATTTTAAAAAATCAATTTTGGTGCAGACTACTCGATCGCTAAAAACCTTCAAGGGATTTTATTATTATAGCTTTCAATTTGCAATTTTAATAAATTTGCAAAATATTTTAAAATCTAGTACTCCTTGACTATTTCATTTATGAATTCGTTAATTTAAAATTAACAATGAATTTAAGGAATATATACGAAAAAGGTTGCTATACTAAGGCTGAAATTATTTTCATCATTGCACTGTTGGATACTATTGCAAAATTCATTTAAGAGTGATGTGGACAGTAATACGTACATACATAACATTAAAGAGAAAATGAGGGTAAAATCTTGCAACAGATTTTCTATACATAAGAAACCAGAACAAAGGCCGGGTTCACCCACAAGTTTCTGAAACATTTTTGGTTCGGAGAAATTTCTTGTTACTGAGAGTTTTTTGCAGCATGATTCACCCATTTCAGAAATTTTGTTCGTAAAAATAGTGCTGCCATATTTAATTGAAAATGAAGTAAATACATATGTGCATAAACTTAAGAAAGTTAATTATATTTGTGTCAAAATAAAGAAATAAAAAATTAATATTTATAACAAAAAATATTTGAGGTGAATTATTTGGTAAGAATAAAAACATCTTGTGCTGTGATGGATATAAATCATTTGCTACTCTTGTTTGCCATTGAAGTGACCAAAGTAAAATTACTTGCAAAATATATTTATAAAAAACGAAAATCAAAGATAAGCAAGATGACTGCTGTAAGACCACTTTTGAAACAAAGAGAAGTCAAAGGGTATTTTCACTCACTAGTTTCCGAAATGCGTTTAAATGACGTAGATTCATTTATAAATTTTCATCGCATGGACCCTGGGACTTTCGATGAACTTCTGCAAATATTGGTGTATTGTATTAATTTCATATGGTGTGGCAACCTTTTCTAAAATGGTTCGGACCAAATTTATAATTAATTTAATTCACACTGAGAGTTGTTCGCACAAAATAATTTCTCTCGCTCTCTGAGAGAAACGTCAAACTTCATGTAAAAAAAAATTTTGCGAACCAAAAATGTTTTAGAAACCTGTGGGTGAACCAGGCCAAAGTAAAATTAAAGCAAGTACATATTTAAAAAAAATTGAATAGAAATTTTTTTTGATGCAGGCAGCAACTATTGGGTGAAAGAAGATAGGAAAAAATTCTTAAAAATGAATCGAGTAGTTCAATGACGGGAAAGATGCAAAAATTGGGGCTTGATCATTTTTTCCATACAAAATAACATAAAATATCGTCGGCAAAATCAGTCGAGAGATATAACCTATTTTATTCTGACAGCGTTTTTTCTTAAGCTCCTGTTAAACAAAAGTTCACGAAACGTTCATTTTTAGAATACGAAAAACAGGTGTTTACCGAACCGTAATTTCAGTAAGCATTTACAATGCTGAACTCGTCGTAGTCTACTAGGTAGTGTGTTGGCTTATTAGACGTAAGGCCACGGTTCAAACTTAGGTCAGACATTAAAACGAAATATGAAAAAATATTTCTTCGGTGACTTCCTCAGCAGATTTCTGGCAAAAATTCTGAGAGTAAACAAAATTGCTAAGAAAAAAATCTCAAAAATCTGTCGTTTGGAGTCGACTTTATACTGTAGGCCCCGCCACTCATGTATAAAATTAACACACACAACATGAGTGGTGTGAGAAGCTAGGCCGTAATCCTTTTTGAAGGGTTGTAATGGCCAATTATGCATGTATGTATTTACAATGCTCTTCATATGCCAAAAACGATCGTACATTTCGTGGACGTTTGGCTAACCGGGGCTTTATTCTTGCAATTGTGCTCTCATAATCTGTATGTGGCTTTGTCACATATATTTCATTAAGAAAGTCCTATTTTGTATGTCCAAGATAATATTTACAAACATGAGTGAGATATCTGCAATGTAAAATAAGTACATACTATTCTATTGATATCATAACTTACAGTAATGTAAGTGAAAATCGCTGCTCCGGATCAATTGATTTTCTTCTCGAAAACTTTTCCATATTCAGTTATAGTATTGAAAGTAACAAATTATATTCTCTACATCCTTTCTTGCTGCCTTAAAAATGTTGGATCATGACCTTTTATTTGCTTTAAGCACGTTTCGACAAATCCAGTGGAATCTCTAAGTTAACCGGCATTACCCGCCATCTGCGATTTCTTCTTGCTACTGTCTCCTCTTATGCAGTTTTGCTGTTTTTACAATATCAACAATTTTAAGATTATAAATTATACTTATTCAGCTCATAATATTTTATAAATCAGACGCATAATATAAGATAACATTTTTTTTTGATATTTACTTTGTAATTGTTCACAAAAAATTTTTAAACATATGTTTGAATGTAATTGAGAGAATTTGAAGTTATGGCTGTCGATTTGATTTAGCGCCATCTTGTTTTTGGTAGCGTTTTTGCTTGCGGCCGTTTTCTTTTTAGCTATGCGAGCTAAAGACTGGGAATCTTCAAAATACAATGGTAGCACTGGCTATCCAATGTGCAGTATTCGACGAAAGACTTACTCCCGTCTGCGTACTAAATCCAACATAAATCATCACATATACTCCGCTGTTACGCTTGTATTTTGGCATAATGGACACGCTCTACCACGTCGTGGTCATACTTGTAGAGGTATGCCCTATAGCATCAGTGGCCCGTTAAGAACTGTGTTAGGTAGAAATTTCCATCTAGTCCATTCTTCTATATTTGGTATTAGTTTATACGTCCATCTTCCCTTTATGGAAGAAGCCGAATTGTGCTGTCAGTCATTCATTGCATCCTGATCAAGGTGCACTAGCGCCGCTCTCCTACCTATCTAAATGTTTTCCTCTCTCTACATCCACTACTATTCGAAGCGGCATCATCCCTGCAATCACCAAGGCCGCGGTCGTATTCTGTTTTATCACTAATGTTGCAACGTATAATACGGCCCATTCAAATTGCGATTTATTGTACAAACTGTTTATTCAAGTTTATTTATAAATTTTTCTCGTGGCCTCAACATTCGAAATGAGTTTAGAAGTGTTTGCATTAAGTATTTTATATTTTTATGAAAATTGCTTTTAGCATTTTACAATTCAGGTTTTTTTTGTATGCCTCAATGAATATACATACTCATTTATTTTTCACTTGTGACGTCAAAATGAAAATGGCGAAAGAAATAAAACAAAGCCCTCACACGTTGTTTTTTGATTTTTCATTCAACCGACCACCAACCGTTGGCCAACTTGGTCAAGTTGCACAACAAATTGCAAGACTTTCGAAAAAGTTACAACCAGAGTACTAAATAAGTTTTATAAATTTTTGTACACTCTTCAACGCAACTTCTGACTATTTAGTTCGCTTAGTATGAGCAGTGTTTCCAGATGAAGAGAATTTTCTTCAAAACAGGGGACTTCTTTCTAAACGGGGATAAAAATTTTGTCCTAATCCCCAGGAGATTTTTCTGGGGATAACAATTCCACTTGCCATCGATTTTTTTATTGAAACATTATTTAAAATATCATTCACAAAATGATTGATTTCCAATGCCTTAAAAAGAGACATCATTGATATTATGCAATGAATATATGAAGATTTCTGTCTGACAAGCTTAAATTATGATTTACTATTAATACAGAATTTATATTTATGTTCTGTTACGTTCCGTTTCTGTTTTGTATATTTAATACACGCACGTAATTAAGACAGTTTGATACAAAAAGATAACACCTTTTAGCTAAAAACTTAGGTTTCAGTCCCAATTTTAAACATGAAGGGATATTTTTAATCTCTTTAATGGATGAAATTACAAAGCAATCAGAGGGACTGAACTTTCTTAAATATTATTTAAAATTTCTTTCGAAATTTCTTGTTTAACAAGAATTCATTTCACTTGTACTAATGGTCCAAACAGAGATGGTTACCACGTATTGTATATAGCAAACTCAGAACATTACCTTTCCAGTCTCCGGTTTCTGAAAGGATCATACAGATGTACATGCTGTTTCTTTTCATAATCTTATATCGTGTTCCTTTGAACTGGGCACTTTAACAGTCCGCATCTTTATAGATTTTAGGCACATCATCCTATCTTAAAACCCTGGAGAGAATCGTAAGCCTCTACGACTAGGTACTGTAGGTAAGGTTATTCGACAAAGAAACTGTGGTACGTTCATCAGTTAGTCACATAGAAAAATCCTTATACAATAAGGAATACAGTCTGAATGATTTTTTAACTACAGGAGGTTATTTCAATAACTTTAAACAGGAGTCCGTTATTAACACCACGAGGGTACTGGTTAGAAAACTGCTAACGCCAAGTATCTTTGAGAATCATATTGGACAGCAACTTTGGTAAACTGAAATATGAATACATTATACATATTCTCCAAGATGGAAACTACTATCTTTTCCAACAAGAAAACAACAGGCCTAAACTGGGGTATAAGCCTTTAAAATTCTTCTTGGCTAAAAATGTCGGGTATAGCGAGACATTCGACGGTTTCCTTTAAATACTTCACTAAATATTGGGAAATTGAAGGTAAAATCAAAGGTTCACAGTTGAAAAGGCTGGCACATCGAAAAATTTAATTGAATTGCTGCGTGATATTGGCATTCTCCTGCAGAAGGCAAACAAATGATCTCACACAAACTTTACTCATTTGCAAACAAAACATGTGGTAATCACTGGTGTTGTGCTAATTTTTTTTACCGGAATGCGTTCCGGACTCCGGTTCACGATTCGGAAAAACAATCCTGTTCGTTCCGGTTTTTGTTCCGGTTCGGGTTCGGTTCAAACCCTTGTTTATAAAAATACATACAAAAATTCGTCAAAAATTAGAAAAAAAATCAGCAATTCTTTTTAATTTTTTTTTTTTTCAAAACATCAGCCAATTCTCGTTATCAGAAATCATCTTTAGTTCCGGAATGCGTTCCTGTCCAAAAAGGAAGTACCGGAACGACGTTCCGGAGCGTTCCGGCTCGACAACATCACTGGTGGTAATGAATCCACTTGTATAGAGCTGTCCTCTCTCCGGTGGGTCGAAATACCTTGGGACGATGAAACGACCATATCGGATCTTTCATTATGCGCTTCCTATCCTTAAATTTAAAAAAATCAATATGTGTGATATCGAAATTTTTTATTCGTTTGCCCAGCTGTAAAATAGAAAAACAATTTTTAAAATTGTTTTGTTTAATGCCAAGTGCACCAGAAGCGAACAGTTTGACTGTAGTTCATTAATTGATTCTTATCCCAAAAATTACTCCGAATTTATACATAAATAATGCTGATGAAGCATTGTGTCTACAGTGGAAGGTATAGCAAGAATTTCGATCGATTACTAAGAATATGAACATGTCCAACACTAACAGTGTTGATAGCATTGACTATTAAATTGCAAACGCAAGCATATTGATCGTTGCTTGAGTTTACCAGACAGAAGTGCTAGCGACAATGTGTGTGCATGTACATACTACGTACGTTATTGATAGTTTGTGTTGTTATAACAACAGAATTTCTTCAAAAATGCGTCGGCAATGCCGACATCATGAACACGCTACACAGCATGGAGAGCACCCGAAATGTCTAATTTTCAATGACTATTGCATAAATTAAACTGTATTTGAGCGATGGCATGGGTTATGTTGACTTTGAGTACTGCTGTAGTTTGTGACTTATTCTCTTACACTTAAGAAAATACCACAAGAAAAAATCTAACGGAGTGAACGTGTACCGTCTTCTCATTATTTATTTATTTCATAGGATATCACATACAACAAGAAATTAATCTTTTAAATTACAGTATATGATTATATAATGATTACAAAAAATAGAAAAGATGTTATACAGTACAATAAAAGGAAAAAACAATATCAAAATATTGTTACGTTTTTACCTTTTTAAAAACGTTTAAATATGAGTTCGTTAATTGCAACAAAGTAAAAACAAATATGTCTTTAGTTTTTCTTAAACTCTCTTTATTATTTACACTACTTTTGTGTACCACCGTATATTTTGTTCACACGCAACTTCACACAAGGCTGACTAAATTAACTCTCCCTGCTGCTTGCTTTGTCCAGCCCTTTTATAGTCCGCACGCACGTATGATCAGTATGATGAACGTTCTCGATGTGGAAGGTTCTAGCTCGCGCCTTCTCGAGAATTCTATTGTTTGCATTGTTGTTTGTGTACTTTGCTTATGTTGTCCGTTACATATTTGTCGTAGCTGGTTTACTTTATGTTGTTGCTACCTGGTTCGTTGTACACATGTGTGTGTGCAGCTTTAGATAATCAACACGTTCGTTGTATTCTTAGTGTTAGTGCGTATTTGTGTCGTGTGTATTGTGTTGGTGTAGCTGGTAGCTTTTGTTTATCGTTTTTATTGTTAAACGATATTAGGTCGTTTCGCTTTGCGTAACACTGCCGCCCACTTAAGCCTGTTCGTCCCGAATAGGCTCATTATCTCCTTTCCCATATGTTGCCAGTCGCTCTATGTGTACGACCTTCATTTTTGTTCGGGGGCTGTTAGCTTTCTGTATCCTGTACACGACATCGTTTAACCGCTTAATTATTTTATACGGTCCATCCCAGCTGGTTTGTAGCTTGGGAGATAATCCCTTCTTCCGCTTTGGGTTGTATAGTAGAACCATTTGTCCCTCATGGAAGCCCTCCGTGTTTGCTGCTCTATCATACCTGGCTTTCATTCTATCACTGACCATTTTTATACGGGTGCGTACAAACTCATGAAGTTCATTCAGGCTTTCTTCGTTTCCAGTGTATGTTTCGTTCCTCTCTGTGGCGGGCTTAACACCAAATTCTAAGTCACCGGGCAGTTTTATCTCAGTCCCAAAGATAACCTTGGCGGGTGATCTAGATGTTGAATCATGGACCGCCGATCGGTACGCCAGTAAAAACCTCGGAATGTGTTCGTCCCAGTCTTTCTGTTGCTCGCTCACTACTTTTCGCAAGTATTCCTCCAGAGTACGGTTAAATCGCTCTACCATTCCGTCTGACTGTGGGTGAAGAGGCGTCGTTCGAGTCTTCTTAATGCCATATACTTCGCACATTTCCTTGAATACAGCTGACTCAAAATTTCTGCCTTGATCGGAATGTAGTTCTATTGGAACCCCGTAGCGGCATACCCAGTTGTTCACAAAAACGTTAACTATTGTGTTCGCCTCTTGATTGGGTATGGCATATACTTCCGGCCATTTGCTGAAGTAGTCCATCACAACGAGAACATATCGGTTTCCGGCATTGCTGACTGGAAAAGGGCCTGCAACGTCCATCGCTATCCGCTCGAATGGTGCGCCTGAGTTATACTGTTGCAGCTGACCTCGAGTTCTTCTTACTGGACCTTTAGCTGCAATACACTGGGTACAATTTGCTATCCAGTCCGATACTGCTTGCTGACATCCAACCCAATAAAAACGTTGTTTTAGCCTTTCCAGCGTCTTGGTCACTCCAAGATGTCCTCCGCTGGCTCCATTATGGAACTCCTTTAACACTTCTTTCATTTTGGAGGAAGGCACTACCAATAGGTTGGATGAGGTCTTGCCATCAGCGCTTTCCCAAAGTCGATATAGGCACCCATTTATGATCTTTAAGCTGTCCCATAGTGCCCAATAAGCTTTTGTAAAAGGACCTTCTGCGGATATCTCATTTCTGGTCGGTCGTTTGTCCTCTTCCTTAGCTGCTATTATTTTCGCCAATATTGGGTCACTTCTTTGTGCTTGGGACCAGTCTTCGTTGGCTTCAATCCGCGTTAGCCGGATATCGACGATGGATTCCTTTTTCTCAGCTTTCACGCAATGTTTACACTCCAAATTGCAAGGTCGGCGTGAAAGAGCGTCAGCATTTCCATGTTTTATGCCCCTTCGGTGTTCAATGCTGAAGTCGTAAGTCTGGAGGCGTTCAATCCAACGCGCTAACTGTCCTTCGGGGTTCTTGAATTGTAACAGCCATCTCAAGGCGGAGTGATCAGTCCTTAGCAGAAAATTTTGGCCATACAGGTATTTATGGTAATGTTTGATGCACTCCAGAACTGCCAGTAGCTCTCGTCGGGTCACACAATAATTCCGTTCAGGCTTTGACAATGTGCGACTATAGTAGCCTACGACTTTCTCTGTTCCATTGACCACTTGGGAAAGTACACCACCAATACCATATCCGCTAGCATCACTGTCTAAGATGAATTTTTCTCCTGGGACTGGATACGCCAAAACTGGTGCAGCACACAATAGGTCTTTTAGTGTCTGGAACGCCTTCTCCTGTGGCTCACCCCATTGATAGATTTTTGACTTCTTGGTGAGCTCATGTAAACTTGCAGCCACGCTGTCAAAGTTAGGCACAAAGCGTCTGTAGTATGTGCATAGTCCCAAAAAGCTGCGTAGTTCATGAAGATTCTGGGGACGAGGCCAGTCCTTTACTGCTCGTATTTTATCTTCATCGGTGGATATGCCATCTGCTGTGACAAGATGCCCCAAATATTTCACCTGCTTTTGGAAAAATGCACATTTCTTTCGTGTCAACGGCCTTTTCTAAATGTGACACCCTTTCTTCGACACCAGTGATCCTTTTGCTGACCGACTCATGGATTTCCTGGAGCTTTCCAGATGTTGCTTCCAGCTCCATTTCAATTTTTGACAAAATTGCTGCTTGCAGTCGTTGGTTTTCGGCTCTAGAAGCTTCTTGAACATCAGCAAATAGCTTTTGGTTGGCTTCTTGCATTTTTCGATTTTCGGCTATAGAAGCTTCTTGCACTTCAGCTAGAAGTTTTTGATTTTCACTTCTAGAAGCTTCGAATAGCTTCTGGTTTGCTACTTGCATTTTCTCCATAATTTGTTCACTATCTTTTCGGGAAGCTTCTTGTTTATCAGCTAATACTTGCATTTTTTCCATCATAGCGGCTAGCAACGAATTTATGTCGACACCGCTAGGCGTTGCAGGGGCCTGTGACTCTCGTTCCTCTTCATCCTCGAACTCGTAGGATTCGATGTCGATGCCCTGAAGCTGAAGTTGTTCCCTTAACCGCCTTTGTAGTTCATTCTTCGTACCCGTTGTTGGCAGCTCTAATTTACCCAACTCTCGTTTCAGTCGGTCCACTCTTAATTCCGATAGATTCATTTTATTTATTTATTTCTTTTTATTTATTTTTACTTTTGGATTTTGCAATCCCACTTCTGACACCAATTGTTACGTTTTTACCTTTTTAAAAACGTTTAAATATGAGTTCGTTAATTGCAACAAAGTAAAAACAAATATGTCTTTAGTTTTTCTTAAACTCTCTTTATTATTTACACTACTTTTGTGTACCACCGTATAGAACTTAACGATACAACAATAATAATCTGTTTATTCACTGTACTAGTTCACACAAGTTTTCGCTAGATCTTTACAACCACGACTTATTTTGTTCACACGCAACTTCACACAAGGCTGACTAAATTAACTCTCCCTGCTGCTTGCTTTGTCCAGCCCTTTTATAGTCCGCACGCACGTATGATCAGTATGATGAACGTTCTCGATGTGGAAGGTTCTAGCTCGCGCCTTCTCGAGAATTCTATTGTTTGCATTGTTGTTTGTGTACTTTGCTTATGTTGTCCGTTACATATTTGTCGTAGCTGGTTTACTTTATGTTGTTGTTGCTACCTGGTTCGTTGTACACATGTGTGTGTGCAGCTTTAGATAATCAACACGTTCGTTGTATTCTTAGTGTTAGTGCGTATTTGTGTCGTGTGTATTGTGTTGGTGTAGCTGGTAGCTTTTGTTTATCGTTTTTATTGTTAAACGATATTAGGTCGTTTCGCTTTGCGTAACAATATTAATAAGTACAAACAAGAATAAAAATATATGCATGTAGATATGTAATAATTTTACACTAAAATTTTGAAAATAACATTTTTTTAAATTGCAAAGCGTTGCCATTGACTTGTAGTGGGTTTGGTAACGAGTTCCACAGCCGTATTGTATTTGTAAAGAACTGCCACTCGGATATTAAAGTTTGATATCTTCACTGAATGATCCGTTTTCCTCTGTTTGATCTTGCAAACTGAATACGATTAAATAAATAAGATGGTTCTTGAGTGTAGATAACTTTGTGTAGTAAAATTAATGCTTTGATTTTAAGTAAATCCATTAATTCAACACCATATAATGATTTGGAATATTGAGAAGTACCATCATATCTTCTTATGCCGTAGACATATCTAAGAATCTCATTATACGCTACAGTTAAACTAGTTTTACTTGTTGAATCGCAATAAGCAAAAATTTCGCAGCCATGTAACAACTTGGGCATTAAGTATGTTTTCGCAAGAAGCACACGAATATTAAGAGGTATAATGTGTTGTAGGGGATATAGCGTTCTAAGTATAGGAAAAATTGTTCCGGAGACAGAATTTATATGGGTATTTCTTTCAAGAGATTTGTTTAAAATTGTACCAAGATTTTTGCTGATTCTGCTATTGAAATGTTTTGATTTCCTAAAGTGATCGGGCAACGACAATATTTTGAATTCGTTGGGCTATAATTATGCCTTTTGACTTTGTAGGATTCAGGTATAAGCCATTTGACGATGCCCAGTAATGTATTTTGTCAAGGTCCTCCTTAAGTTTTGCACAACAGTAGATAGAGTCCTTTTTACAATTTATATATATTTGTACATCATCTGCGTAAATGTGGATATCACTATGCAAGAAACAATTAGGTAAATCATTTATGTACAAAGTAAACAGTAGTGGTCCAAGAATAGAGCCCTGAGGTACTCCTTTGGACACGGGCATGGGATTAGATACGGTTTCACCAGCAGAGACTGACTGGTATCTATCAGCGAGATAGGTTTTTATTAGCGATGATGCACTCGAAGAAAAATGAAAATTGTTGTATATCTTTTTACAAAGTATATCATGGTTTAAAGAGTCGATCGCTTTTGAATGGTCCAGGAGTACCAAAAGTGTGATACCACCATTATCGATATTGGATCTTATATCTTCAGATACTTTTAACAGCGAGGAAACACAGCTATGACCTGTTCTAAATCCAGATTGTTTGCTGATGGTAATTTAAATAAGTACTAATTTATTTATGTAACAGTCGTTCCAATACTTTAGATAAAAATGGAAGTATCGATATGGGGCGATACTCATCTGATGATTTAGGTATGCGAATGACCTTAGCATGTTTCCAACAGTTAGGAAAAAGGCTGGTAGTGATAACGGTGTTAAATAAGTGCGTAATACAGCGTGATATCTTAGGTAGTAAAAATCTTATGAATTTGGGACGGATTTGGTCAAAACCAACTGCATTCGAAGTCAGTGATAAAATGACGTCATCCTCAAAGACTCGAGAAAACTCAAAACGGTGTAAGGAAGAAATTCTTGGGGGCTGTTGCCCTCATTTTAGGGCATTAGAGATGGAATGTTTATAAAAGATTTATTAAGTTCATTTGCGTCAATGCTGCAGACTGCGATTTTTTGCCATTTTTTTTGAGTCTACAGCTGATCTAAAACGGTTCTCATAATAAGAAGTTTTAGCGTCATAAACAGTTTTGTTGACGAATCTACGGGCTTTGCGGTATTCTTCGTATAGCTCAGGAGTTCTAAACCTTTTCCAACGTTTATAAATGTCATCACGAGTTTTAATTTGATGTTTGATAGTAAAATTAAGCCAGCTTTCTTAGAGCTATTACCATACATATTATACAGGTTGATAAGGTTACTATTAAGGAAGTAGAGTTGATCATCAGCAGATGAAATATTATATATATTGTTCCATTCCATTGAGTTGTAGCATTCTTCCAGTAAGTGATAGTTAACGTGTCGAAAGTCTCGATAGTAAGTTGTATTTTCATCTTTTTGAAAATTGAAATCATATGACATGTCAATAAGATCATGTTTTGAAAAGCTTGGTGCTCTGATCTGATCGAACAGTAAAAAATTAGACATGTTACCTAATATAAATATATCGAGTAAAGTACTGTAATTGTGTGAAGTGAAGTGCGTAGGTTGCACAGTGTTGACAATATATAACCCAATAGATTTAAGCTGATCGAATAAGATTGAGCTTGTATTACACAGTAAATTACAGTTGAAATCACTCGCAATAATAATGGCGCTGTATTGCATAGCCAGTAACTCCAAGTTACACACAAATGAATCGAAAGGAACACGAGAATTTGGGCTGTAAGTGCACCCATTATGTCCTTGTGAGATGACCATACCCTCAATTCGATTGTGCGTAATATCTCATGTAGAATGAATTGTATTGCACGTGGCGCCGTCCTTTTGCAATCTTATATCGTTGGTGGCCAAATCATCTAATTCAGTTCAAAGGATGTTGGTAAGCATCGACCTATAGCGCTCGAGATGCATTGGACACTCCTTAATCTGTTATGGATTGGTATCGTCCCAAATTCGACAATTTTGTTCGTTCTCGTTCCCATTCATCCAGAAATAGACTTAATCGCCACTACAAAAAGGTGGCCATTATCAACCGTCGATTCCCGAACCACTAAGAACCATTTATCAATTTGAGAAATAAAGAAAAAATGTGTTTTTCCAGTTAATACGATATATATCGCCTTTGCTTTAGAGGTGTAGATGAAGATATACTTACGATGATGAAGCAAATAGCTCAAATTAAACAAATATAGTTAATTCTTAAATTAACTTAAAACTATTTATTTAATGAAAAAAGATTGAATATCAAAAAAGACTTAAGCGTCTGTACGATCAAAAAAGAAGAATGTTCTAGAAGAATTTTAACAATCATTAGCGTTGCCAAAGTGTACAAAAATAATGTTGTTGTCAGATCGTATGTGGGGGAACGTACGCCACATTACTCCCCCTTCCGGTTGAGGCAAAATCGTACCTTACGACCATAACGCGAAGTGATGGTCCTTGGCTCGCCGTTAGGATCGAGGAGAATGTTAGCAGGTTCCCTTAGAGGTAGCTCGTTGGCTGTTGATTCTTTGGACGTTGGTTCGTTGACTGATGGTTCGATGACCGATGGTTCGTTGACTGTTGATTCATTAGTTGGTGGTTCGATGTATGTCGGTTGTCTATTACAATCGTGATTATCATTTGTAGAGTTTCCTGGATTTAAAATAAATGCTGCCTTCAAACGGTCCAAACTAATGTTCATTTTCTTTCCTTTAACATTTACAGTAAAATATTTCGAATGACGTTTTAAAACGGGAAATGGTCCCTCATACGGAGTTTGCAGTGGTTTGCAGACCATTGAATTACGTATAAATACTTGTGGAGATGTATGTAAATCTTTTTCAATAAATGGTTTATCCTTAGCGTGGAAAGAAGTTTTGGTGGGTCGAAGATCGTTCATAAAGTTTCTGAGTTTGTTGACGAATTCATTTTGAGAGGTTTCGTTTTTATCACCTTCTGTTAAAAACTCACCTGGGAGACGTAAACTAGATCCATAGACTAGTTGAGATGGCGTTGCATCGATGTCCTCCTTATACGTAACTCGAAATCTCAAAAGAATTAATGGTAAAATTTCTACCCAATTTTCTGATTCATAACATTTAATAGCAGCTTTCAATGGGCGGTGGAATCTTTCGATGATACCGTTCGCCGCTGGATGATAAGCTGTCGTTCTCAGATGTTGTATGCTAAGGATTCTAGTCAATTCTTTAAAAAAATTGCACTCAAATTGACGTCCTTGATCCGTAGTAACCCGTAATGGTATGCCGAACCTCGATATCCATGTTGAATAAAAAGCGAAAGCGACATTTTCGGCTGTAATGTCCTCTAACGGGCATACCTCCGTCCAGCGGGAGAAACGATCGATCATTGTTAAGCAGTATCGGAATCCTTTAGATGGTGGTAATGGCCCAACAATGTCGATGTTGACGTGGTCAAAACGATCGGAAGTAGTAAAATATTCACAAAGTGGTGCTTTGTTGTGGCGATGAATTTTTCCTTTTTGGCAGGCGATACAAGACCTTGCCCAAAGGTGGCAATCCCTTTTTACACTTGGCCAGACGAATTTTTCAGTAACCAACTTTGTGGTTTTTCTTGCATTAGAGTGGCATAGATTATGGATTGAATCAAATGCCGTTTTACGAAATTCCTTAGTTAGGAATGGTCGCACCACTCCGGTTGAAATATCACAATATATAGAAAAGTTTGTGTTAGGCAATACGAACGATTTAAGTTGCAAGTTTGAATTAGAGTTGAGAAATGATTTGATTTCCTCATCGTCGTTCTGATGGCATGACAATTTTGCAAAATCGATCGTGTTGTTTACATGAATTGCTTCAAGGCGTGACAGAGTGTCCGCAACTACGTTTTCTTTGCCAGGTATGTGCCTTATGTCCGTAGTAAATTGGCTCAAAAAATCTAGGTGACGAATTTGCCTAGGGCTTGCTTTGTCGAGTTTCTGTTTAAATGCGAATTGAAGCGGTTTGTGATCCGTATATATACAAAATTCACGACCTTCCAGCATGTGCTGAAAATGTCTGACTGCTTTGTATGCACTCAATAGCTCCCTATCGTAGGTGCTGTATTTTCGTTGAGCTTCGTTTAGTCTCTCTGAATAAAAACCAAGTGGCTGAAAGTTGTCGTTCACCACTTGCTGTAAAACGGCACCTATGGCAATGTCTGAGGCGTCTACCATCAGAGCAAGTTGAGTGTTGTGTTTAGGAAAAGCAAGGCATGTTGCGTCACGGAGCTGTGCCTTGCATTGCTCAAAAGCAAGTTTTCCCTCTTCGGTCCACTTTATAACTGATTTGTCGTTTTTTTTATTACCACGTATAAATTCAAATAAAGTTGTCTGCTGGGTAGCGGCTTTTGGCAAAAATCTTCTAAAGAAGTTAAGCATACCCATAAAACGTTTAAGGTCACAAACTCGTTCCGGTAATTTGTACTGAGTTATAACATCTACTCTTTCCGTTGGAGGACGGATGCCATTTACGTTAACTGTAAAGCCAAGAAATTTTACTTCGGACTTACCAAAATTACATTTAGATGGATTTATAACGATGCCAAAATTTTGTAGTTTTTCAAAGACCAACTTTACGTGTTGTTGATGTTGCTCTAAGTCTTTTGAGGCGATCAAAATGTCGTCCAAATAAGCATAGGCGAAATCCAAATCACGAAGGATGTGGTCCATTAGGCGCTGGAAAGTTTGTCCCGCATTTCTCAATCCGAATGTCATATGAGTAAACTCATACATGCCGAATGGCGTTGTTATGGCTGTCTTTGGCACGTCGGATGGCGCCACAGGGATTTGGTGGTATGCTCTTCGCAAATCAATTGTTGAAAAAATTTTACTATCCTCTAACCAATGAGTAAAATCGTGTATGTGTGGGATCGGGTATCGATCCGGTTCGGTAATGGCGTTCAGTTTTCTGTAGTCCCCGCAAGGCCTCCACTCACCGTTTTTCTTCTTTACCATGTGAAGTGGGCTTGCCCAAGGACTAGATGAAGGTCGGCAGATACCAGCGTCGAGTAACGATTGCATTTCAGCTTTAGCGGCTTTAAGCATATTAGGTGCTAGGCGACGGGGTTTGGCGAAAACAGGTTGTCCACTTGTGATTATATGATGTGTAACATCGTGGGTGGTGTTGTTGATTGAATGCTGTGATTGTGTAATTCCAGGGAATTGTTTGAGAAGTACCTGAAACGTGTCGTTGATGTCGATGGTAGATAAACCAAGAATCGGTGATTCGATGGTCGCAATACTGCAATTGCTAGCCATATTAGTGTTACCATCAAACAGTTTACGCTGCCGCATACTTATTATCAAATTATGATGACCCAAGAAGTCTGCGCCTAGAATAGGTTGTGCAACTTCAGCAATTACGAAATTCCATGCAAAAGGTCGACGTAAGCCTAAATTAAGTGTTAAGCTTTTTTCACCATATGTCTTAATCGGCGATTTGTTCGCAGCAAATAAAAAAATGTTGTTGTCCGGAGACTTTAGTTGATGTCGGTTGGAGGGATAACGCTGACTTCCGCTCCGGTATCCACGAGAAATTTTAAATTTGAATTTTTATCAAAAATTATAAGACGGCGGTGTAGAACTTTCTGTCTGTCATTTACCGTCGATAGTGACAGACTGCTTAGTTTAAATTTTCGCTGCATGGCTCTTTGCATTTTTTAGCCTTAGAGCCGAATTTTCTGTGGTACCAACATTTTCCATTGGATTGAGCTTCTTCACGAGTATTACTACGATTACGATTGCCGGAATTGGATCTGTTACGACTACGCGAGCGTTGAAATTGTGTCTTCAAACTAGCGACTTCTCTTGTTAATTGCTGTAGTTGTTGTTGTAAAGTTGTGTTGTTTGTTGTTGGGGCTTTTGCCAGTGAAAGTTCTTGAATTGATGAATTGTCGTTGACTTCTGATATTTTATCGGCCATTACAGCGATATTGTCAAGAGTCTCACGACTTATCGAAATTATGGTACGCATGTGGTTTGGTAAACGCGTCATCCACATAGATTTCAAAAAAGCGTCATCGACCTGGTTACCGGCCAAATTTTTCATTTCCCGAAGAAGTTGCGATGGTCGCATATCCCCAAGTTCTATGTCTTGCAAAAGTTTTTTTAACCGTTTCTGTTCAGAGTCGGCGAATTCTTCCAGCAAGCGTTTTTTAAGGGTTGCATACTGATTTTCCTTTGGCATGTTCAATATGATGTCACTCACCTGGGACAAAATTGTACCATCGATAGCTGCTACCACGGTGTGGTACTTAGTCAGCTCGGCCGTTGTCCCGGCTGTGGCAAATTGCGACTCAATTTGAGCGAACCAAAGTTCTGGGCGAGCATGCCAAAATGGGGGAATCTTCACGGAAATGCGTGCCAATTCTTCGGTGTGTTGACCTGAGGCTGTTGGTAGATTCCGTAATGGTGGTGGTGGTAAATTATGTGAGGCACCAGGAAGAACGTCTGCATTCTTGCCATCGTTGTCCATTGCGCTGTGTTCTTTTTGTCGGGGTCACCAAATGTAGATGAAGATATACTTACGATGATGAAGCAAATAGCTCAAATTAAACAAATATAGTTAATTCTTAAATTAACTTAAAACTATTTATTTAATGAAAAAAGATTGAATATCAAAAAAGACTTAAGCGTCTGTACGATCAAAAAAGAAGAATGTTCTAGAAGAATTTTAACAATCATTAGCGTTGCCAAAGTGTACAAAAATAATGTTGTTGTCAGATCGTATGTGGGGGAACGTACGCCACAGAGGTTACCCTGTTGAATAAATGGAAATAATAAAGTCTCTGTCACAATTAACTAAGATGTGAACAGATGACATTGATTTATCTAGACCCAGATAGCATGGACCGATGAATGGAAAAATATAAATTTTTCAACAAAAAAAGTTCAATTTTCAATTTATTTAGGCTAAATATTTTGGTGGAGAAAGTGTCATGGTGTAGGAAGCATTATTTTATAATTTCAAACTTTCTATTTAATTCATTGCCACCAGAATGAATGCAAGAATTTTTTTAACTTCTAGGAGATAACTTTGTCACGAAACTTGATGAAAATTCTGTAAATCACTACATTTTACAACAAGACAATAATCCTTGCGCTTCATTTTACGAAAATAAATTTAATATTTTCGGTTATTAGTAATAAAGGTGGCTGCACAAAGCATAAATTATGGTCTTTAAATATTTTAAAACAAATTATCTTCTTTTTCAATTCAATTGTAATTGCATTCAAACGAATGTCATCTAATTTTCCTATTTTGTATCATCTTATTTAATTAAATTTTATTTATTTTTTCTCCGTAGCCTAGTAGGCAGCTTATTAGACGTGTGGTTTCGGTTCAAACCCCAGGTCAGAAATCAAAACGAAAATATGAAAATATATTTCTTCGGCGACGTACTCTCAGTACATTTCTGGCAAAAAAAAAACTCTGAGAGTAAATAAAATTGCCGTTGGAAAGTTTCTCAAAAAATATCTGTCGTTCGGAATCGACTTTAAACTATAGGTCCCGCCTGCATGTATAAAATTAACAAGCACAACATCAGTGGTGTGAGAAGCTAGGTCGTATTCCTGACATCAAATTTCTGGATAACACATGTAAATATTATACACATGTAAATATTATACACATGTAAATGCTCATGCTTTATTAGAAATTTTGACAAAGCGTATGCCTTTATTTGATATTTATTTTAACGCAGCTGTTTATATTGTATTAATTTCTCCAAACCACAAAACCATGCAGCCGTATACAAGGGCAATTACTCTTACTAAATATTGAACAAACAATGAAACCATTCCTTCCGTCTTCTTAATCAAGCATATGGAACAAAATCACAATTACGAAATCGCACATAAATGTAATACAAGATGAAAAGAGTACTCCAAACATTAACAATGACCCAACTTTCGATGCCAAAATCGTTTACTTTGCACACTCAGATTTTTCGCTATGAACATGAGTTCATGTGTACTATGTAGCACGTGTGATCTTTGACTTGAAATTGCAAGGAAAGCGGATTAGACCACTAACCCACACACGTTCATATTCTACATTTGCCACAAAATGCGCATAAAAAGTGGTTGTAAATTACTAATAAATGAGATCCCATAATGTAGAGACGTGCAACACGTGACGTAACATCGCTTTTATTGTTCGAAACGATTTACTACCTCCGTTTTACCCTTTAATAAAGCCAGAAGACAATAAATACATTTCTTTCTTTTGTTACAAACCCAAATACACATATTATTTAAGTTTATTACCAAAAAAATATTTTAAAATAACCATAATAATCAAAAAAAAAAAAACAAAAACATGCGAGTTAATATTTCAATTTGAAATAAATTTTTATTACATTCTTGCTGTTCAGAATTTAAAAGTTACCATAGATAGATAGCAAATATCTTGAACAGTAAGTGACTAAATTAGAGCACTGTATAATTCTTCTATCAAATAATAGAATTCTTAAAAAGAAAACGAACGATGGGAGATTTACCAAATCTGATGTTTGGTTCGTTAGGAAGAATAAGTGGTGACTATGGTTTTGCAACACTGATTAACAACTACAAGGTACATTTTTTACGACTTCACTAATTTTTAAAGAAGTAGAAAACACATTTTTTTCCTTCTTCTAGAACATTTAACAGTCAACGCCACACTTAAAATTTGTTCTCCTTTGTATAGTTTGTATTTGCCATAAAACAATAAATAATATTTAGTTTTAAATTTAAACAAAATTGATTTTATTGATCACACCCCCTACAACTTGGTGACCCCGCCGTGATCAGTGGCAAATCAACATACATACCGATGGTGAGAAAGACTCAGAGGAAACATAGGTTGCGGCCAGTTCCAACAACGAGCCCAACACCATAAATTGCGTAGGATTTAAAGTTCCTCCTTTTTGGGCAGACCATGCCGAGGTTTGGCTGGCGCAGGTGGAAGCGCAATTTGCTGTTGCCGACATCATGAACGACTCAGCAAAGTTCAGCACGGTCGTTGCCGCAATCGAATCCAGCGTCCTCGTGCAAGTCTCGGATGCCATTTTGAACCCTCCCGAAACCAACAAATACTTCAACTTAAAGAAGTGCATTGTTGAAGGTTATTGCGAGAGTGAGCAAAAGAGGACTCAGAAGTTGCTGTCTGAGGTCAACTTGGGTGACAAAAGTCCGACGCAACTTTTGAACGAACTGAGCACGTTGTCGAAAGACAATGTAACCCCAGATTTCTTAAAATATTTGTGGATCCAAATTTGGCAGCCGTAAGCACGACACCACGAGCATCGAGAAGTGATTTTAAAAGCAGATTAGAATGTATCGAACAGCGTATCAATAGTATTTGCGACATTAAAGGCAGACGTTCGAGAATATCACGATCAGCGTCTTCAAATAGAAAAAAATCGGTGGATTCCGCAACAAAAACGGGTGTTGGTATCATCGTACGTGTAGTGAAAAAGCCACCAAATGTCGCGAGCCTTGTTCATTTACAAAACCCCCAAAAAACTAACTTCGTCTTCAGATTGCACGGACGAATCGGAAATTAAGTATCAAACAGCCCGTCTTACGATTTACGATAATTTGTCAAAAAAAAATTTTTTAATAGACACAGGCGCCGCTGTTTCTGTGTTACCGTATAAAGTTTCTAAAGGTGTCCACGTGGAAAGAAAGAAACTGTTGTTTGCAGCCGACGGTTCGCTGATAGAAACCAGCGGTGAGAAAACTCTTAACATTTCTTTAGACCTCCGACGAAATTTCGTATGGACCTTTGTAGTCGCGAACGTTAACTGTGCTATTATTGGTTCCGACTTAATAAAACATCATGGTCTTTTGATCGACGTTAAGTGTGGAAAACTTATTGACCGCACAACGCTACTTGACACGAAGGTTTACCCCACACGTCTCTGAGAGTAAATAAAATTGCCATGAAAAAGTTTCTCAAAAATTTGTCGTTCGGAGTCGACTTTAAACTGTAGATCCCACGACTCATGTATAAAATTAACACACACAACATAACTGGTGTGAGAAACTGGGACGTTATATAATGGGTACTGTACTTGTCTTAATTGACAAGTGCACGTCCTCTAACCTAACCTAACCTAACATTTACCCCACACGTACATCATGTGTTCTCGTTTTGTCCACACAAAATAGTTACGCCCGTTTATTGCAGCAATATAAGGATCTAGCTACAATCAGTGCCAACAAGCGTCCCGTTGGATCTACGGTCAAACATCATATCACAACAAAAGGGCCTCCTACATATGTTAGAGCCCGTCGTTTCGCCGGTGATAAACTTTAGGCTGCTAAGAAAGAGTTTGGGTATCTGATGGAAATGAGAATTTTCAGACCCTCCATGAGCAATTGGGCTAGTCCACTGCATCGCGTTAAGAAGGACGATGATAGTTGGCGTCCATACGGCGATTATCGCGCTCTAAATAATATCACCGTTCCCGATAGGTATCCAATACAATTTTTGCGTGACGTCACATGTATTTTGCATGGTAAGAAAGTTTTTTCATTCATTGACCTGCAACGTACGTACCACCAGATACCTGTCGAGACATGTGATATTCCAAAAACCGCCATCATAACACCAACGTCATTTGAACGAGGTTTTAAAAGGAATTGATTATGCTTTCTCATACATCGGTGACATACTCATCGCCTCTACATCAGTCGAGGAACACGAAGAACACCTTAGAATGGTTTTTGGCCGGTTGCGCAAATTCCACCTGACCGTCAATTTTGATAAATGCCAGTTCGGTAAGTCAGAACTTGTATTTTTAGGACATAAAATCAGTTCCAGCGGTCTTACGCCACCTGAGAGCAAAGTTGAGGCAATCCACAATTTCGAAAGGCACACTGTATCGAAAAATCTTAAAAAATTCTTGTCGATGCTCAATTTCTACCACCGCTATTTCTTGCCGCACTGAAAAATCAACGATTGCTGTTAGAATTGATTCCTGGTAAAAGGAAAAGCGATAACAGCATATTAAGTGGACGAATGTAAAAATGATATCGCCAATGCTACATTGCTAAACTATATGGCTCCTGACGCTTTGTTAACGCTTTTAAAAAGGTAAAAACGTAACAATATATATAGGGTTAATAAATAAATAAAAGCAATTTGGTAAAATTTACTACAAAAACTTAACAATTTTTACATAAAACTTAAAAAAACTTATTTGCCGTATCTAAAGTACACATGTTGGTTTGATTGTGTAATGCCAGAGTACCAGTGTGACAGATACACAGAACAGAAAATTTGTATACACCGGATTGCATTATCTTAATTCTTTTTGTTTCATGGTTTATGTTTACTTTTATGTTTGAAAACTTTTTTACATTTTCTGTGTTTTGCGTTCTTGATGGTCAAGACTGCCCCTATTACTATTCCTATTACCATCCTCAAATCTTCAATACCGTGAGTAAAGTATATATATCAATTTTTTCGTATTTTTAAAATTTATTATTATTTTATTTATTTTATTTCAATGGATTTTGGCTGTGAAGCAATAGCGCCTAAATTTGTACATCGGGAGACACAAACCGAGTAAATCTAAATTTAAATTGCTATGTGCACTGATTTAAGACATATTTGTTAATCCTTAGAATGTTCTTTTCGGACCAGCTTGGTTGGACCACCTCGTTCCTTCCAAAAACTCATTCAGAACAAGAAACGTAAACAAGATGAGTGAATTTTTATAATATTGGACATATAATGAAACAATTTTTTTTTATAATTTCAGGTTCATATTAGATAAACGATAAGAGTATTATAATAAAATAAGATCTTTAGAATCTCAGATCAAAAATCTAAAAAGCGAACATGGTGAAGCCAACGCAGCGCTAGCAAACGTCAGTAAGATTTTTACGGAAGGTGAAGTGAGGAAGTTGGCAACTTCAGATTCTGTACAATGGTAATGGAACGACATATCCATGCTGCGGGGGCGAGAGCGTATAATCATTTATATGTCAAAGGCTTTCCACTTCCTCATGTATTCACTTCAGCACTAGTGTCGAAAGGTTAAAGAGGAAGGCGTGATAGATACATCAATAGATTTTGAACTCTTCCGAATATTTTAATATTTCGCTACATCTATATATATTGTATTTAATTGTATACAGTGCGAAATACCGAAAATCTAATTGGAAATGGAAATGTCAATAACGGCGGCTCGGAACAGCTTTCCTCCAATTCAACTAGCACCACTCCCCGCTTTGACGAAAGTCTTATAAAGGAAGTAAATAACCTAGATGTAACCAGTTTTGATGATATTGGTATTCTTAAAGAAGATGCTTTAAAGTATATATCGGGATACATTATACGAAAGTTGAATATTGAAGAATGATGATTCTCATGAAAATTCTTTTATATGAGTTGATGAGGTATGGCTTCACAAAAAAATCATCAACAAGTTTTTTAAAAACTGTAAAAGGATTAAAGTCAATATTTAATAAAGGAAATAATATGGTAATATCGCATAGGAGAAACCTTCACGACTGCCTGATTCAAAATAGTTTCTCCAACAGTCTGTCCGAGCGTTCTTCAAATGTCGTATAAACTTCCGCGTACGACATTTGAACAAACGACGGAACGGCTCTTTCCAGGACCACCGATCATATAGCAAAAGAGATGAGTTTAATGTGTGTAACATATTTTCGATCCCACTAAAAAAAACCAGATTAAAAATTTCCTTAATCAATCTTGGCATTGCTACAAACATGTTTGCCTGATGATGTAGTAAGCTGTGTAACTTAAAAAAAGTTAAATTAAATTAATACGCAGTCTTCTGAAGTTTAAGAAATATTTTCTTTATTCTTATCGTTTATCAATTCTTATATTAAAACTTTATTATTGCACTTTATTTATTTAATTGGCATCTGTCAATTTTGTTTGCACTTTAGTTGCTTTTTACACTGAGCTGTGGGTATTAAACGTATCAGACCAAAAGCAATTTTAACCAAGGGATAAATCAGAAGCAGTAATTATAATAATGAAAAACAAATTATCAGCCCGTTAAATCTTACCTTTAGTTAAAGGCAAGTTGTAATAAGCGATTTTTTGTGCAAACTGTATTGTCTGGTGTGTCAGTGGGTTCGTTTTTATCTTCGTCACTTTCATCTGAAAGAAAATTGAGACACATATTAACCTATTTGCCAGTGGTTGTATCAACGCGACTTCTGAGTGCAAATGTTTTGCTTAAATATTAGCTATTCTTCACCCCCAATGTACAAAAGATAACAAATGTAAATATAGAAAGATATCCATAGTATGGATTCCATACCAGAACAATTATGGTTATATTGAAGAAGAAAAATTGCAATATGAAATATTTATGTAAACATTCGAGTACGTGTGATATTTTATCTCCCTCTAACATATGAATTCTTTCGACTAGAAAAAGTATGTCTAATCTGCTCACTCTTTTGTTGTTCATAAACCACATGATGTAAATACTATTCACTATTGGTGACAGTTGTCTAGTAAAAGGTGTCATAGTTAACTCGCAAAGAATTCGAAAAAGTCTTAATAATTATATTTAATTACTTGCCTTTGCTTGCGCAAATTCTGGGGTTTCTAATTTATTTTCGACTTAAGCAGTGGACTTCAGATGGTGTAAAAGGGATATAAGGGAACTTTCAACTATGCCTAAATCGCTAAATGACTTACAAGGTTTTACAAAAAGTTTTTCGTTTCTTTGAAAACTTTGCACACATACCTTATACTCTTAAATAATTTTTTGGTATTTATAATTTTATAGGACCTAACTTAGAAACATTGAACAAACGATTTAATTCCCTGCCTTTTTTCCTAAGCGAAGAAAGATTGTTTTTGGTCTTTTTTATACACTGCATATAATTTTCAAATTTGTATACTGAAAATGTTTCTAAAGGACCGTATTGCAAAACGTAATCAACTAAATGTGCAGCCCATTAACAGTAACACTAACTAATTCTTCACCATATAATCTGCCAAAGTAGTTTACAAAATCTTCTAATACTCTTTGAGAGGTATCTGCCTGCCCTGCTTGATTTTTTCACTGGACAGAAATCTTATACTACTGTGCAATAATAAGAAATTATAATAGTGGTCACTGCTGAGTATAACAATCTTTAAAAAGAAAGATACCTATGTATATAAAGCAAAAATTGCATAAATTCTGGGGACTTCAATTTTTTATTTCATCTATACTCCTAGGTACAAAGCAAAATTCTGAAGGAACATTATCTTTAATAAAATTATTATGCCATTATTTGTTTTGGTATTGCTTTTGTTAATTAAAGTTTTAAGCAATTTCTTAGTAACTCTTAAATCAACAAAATTCATAGTACATATCTCATGGAAACTGAGAAACCATTCCAAAATCTGTTTCTTCTAAAATACTTATTTTTACTTAAAATTCTTCTAAATGTCTTGGAATGTTGCATCAGTCCTTAATTTCCTTTATTTCTTGGAAAACATACCCTTCTTTCCCTATATATATTCTTAGCAACATTTGGAGCAATAATTTTTGTTATTATGAGACACTACACACGCAACAAACGCCCTAGCTGGAAAATCACAGATAAATAACCGAATGTTAAATGGCAACATCTTTTGACTATTGTCTACTCTTATACCGGTTTGTTTTGAACCCTACCTCACACGCCAAAAAATAAATTACTTCTGTTCAGAAGCCCGCCATAAACCGATATAAGTTTTGTGGCTTTTTAAACCCTGAAAAATATGCTATCATAAATGGAGTGGCATTGTTGAACCCTACAATTGCGTTTAAAAGGGACCGAAAAACTCTATTAGAACTTTCAAAATGTTTATGTTTTGTTCCTCTAAGCAGTCTTTTACAAATCTTGAAATGTGCTTAGGGTGATTGTCGCGCAAGTTTAATAGTAAATGTATCTCCGCGTGTGGTGTCATAGTATTTTTTTATAAAGGTTTTGTAAACTGTTCAATGGTCCAATACCATGCAAAGAAGAAGCATCCCATGCCATAATGATTCACTGCCACCATACTTAATCGTTTTGATCGTACATCTGGAATTATGATGTTTGCTAACTGGAAGCCTTACATACCATTTTCCATCTGATCCCTGAAGGCAAAATTTGGTAAATATTTTTTCAAAAACTTATTTGTTTTTTGTAGTTTTTAGTCTCAATTTTAAGTATTCTTTTTTAATACTAAAGGTTTCGTGTGCGATATATGTACATATGTATCTACGTAAGCAAGCTTCCTTAGGTAGCTCTAGATGATATATTAATACTATATGATAACGCAAATCAACTTTAAGCTCCTTATAGATTTTAATTAAGTCACCTTTAGACGCTCTACTGAGTATTGCATTTTTCCTGGTTGTGATTATACTGACTCGGCACATTATTTCAGGTTCCAAACGTATTAAAATGTTTCATTGCATTATAAATTTCTCTTATAGTAATATTTTTTTATCGTCTTTACTTCTTCGGAAGAACTTTGCCCTTTTCCTACCACTTATGATTAATTTCTACATACATATTAATTTATTATTACATACATACATAATTGATCATTACAACCCTTCAGTCAGGATTACGACCTAGTTTCTCACACCACTTATGTTGTGTGTGTTAATTTTATACATGAGTGGCGGGACCTACAGTTTAAAGTCGACTCCGAATTTATTATTATTGATATTAAAATTAAAAACAACACTTTCAGTAAATAATGACTTATTATTATTATAAAAAGTATTAATATAATTTGAATCTGTATACCAAAAATCAAGTAAATAAAACAAATCCAAATGTAATGCGTAATTGCTAACTCGGAATACAACAATCGGAAATTAAATTATTTGCGAATACTTGTAATTATTTGGTATAATATATTGGTATATATACGCGATTCTTAATTTTGATGCAGAATTAATATTAAACAATTTTTATTAGACGGAATGGCAATTTTTCTCTGAAGAGCAATTTCGAAATATTTGACTTTATCCCCTTAAAACAAAGATACCAACACGTACATTTTGTTTAGAGCTTTCGAATAGATTGGTAAATTTTATTACATACATATGTATATATCATACAGATTTGCGGAAAAATTTAGCAGTCTTTTAAACTAATTCGTTTATGTACACCGACTTCAACAATTGTATGTACACCATGCTATTGGAAATTTTTTTAAGAGATGAAAAACTACTATAAATAGCTGAGACAACAAATATTTTGAATTTTTTGTACTTCAAATACAAATAAAACCAAAAAACCACAAGAAATAATTTCAAACAATTATCCGTACAGTTTAAATAGAGGCAAATGCACCACCATTCTCTAATATAAAGATTTTGTGGAATTTGTATTGTTTTCACAAAATCTAAGAATTCTGCGTTATTAATAGCTATTCGGCTTGATAGAACAGAAAACTTAACATCAAAACGCGTGGAAATAAAAAAAAAACTTACAAAAAAATTCGTAGTGATATTGAAGAGTTGATTGTTAAACTGCGTAATAATGGTAAAGTATTGAGAGGATTTTGTTGAAAATATTAGATCAAGATCATCAGATCAATATTTGACAGAAAGTTAATACAAGAGTGAGCTTTCTCTATTAATTTTCCCAAGAAGAGGTTGAGCAAAAATGAAAGACGCTTCTTTGGGAAGGAATATCAAACAGCTAGTTTGAATAAAAACCCAATGCTGTGAAAAACAAATTATTCGAATTCATGAAAACATTTTATTATATGCGTAGAAATCTTATGAAATTTCTCTTCTTATGGGAAACTTAATATTTTTGATTCAGATGGTATACGATTTGCGTGTATACAGTTACATGATATGTTTATTATATCGTTCTACTATCTCACTGAGAAGAGTCTACTGCTACATCTTTATATTTTTTTATACTCCTTATGCCTTAAAATAATAAATTTGCTAAAAGTATGCCCGATTAATTTTAACTCAACTGTAGGTACTTTTAGTACATTTTTATTTGGGATTAATTCTAACACTGAATATCCATTAAAGTCGAACATGTAACGTTATAAGCAATATTTTGGCCCAGTTGCCATTCATGTATGTCTTTTGCTTATTGATCGGGTGTTTGTAGCCTATTTTATATTTATTTATCAATAATATGTGTCAGTAAGCCACCATTAACACGCACTCAATAAAGAGGTTACATTAAAGATTCGGTACGTGCTTCATTTTTTAATTAAAAGGCAAAAGAAAAACAATAATGTTATTATACATATGTATGTCGAAAGGAATGTTAGACGTTTCTTAACTTGAAGTTTAAATAACATAATGGAATATATTTTTAATATCAATAGAAATACAATATTTGAGTAATGGGTTTAAGGCCTGGTGAATATATCCCCTTCGGGGTACATCCTAGAAAAGAAAAAACTTAATTTAATATATCTTTGTTCTTATAACTTTCTTTGGCGTTATAATGTTGGCAGTCTCTGTTTGAATGCGATCGTTGAAAGACGTATAAATCACAATGTACACAGTGGCGACTCGGGATTTTGACATTTAACCGTATACTAAGAAAGGGACAGCAAATATTACCAAAAAGTATTTCTGACCCTTTCAGATTGTCTGTCTGTTTTGTTTATTTATGTTTTTTTAGGTTTTGGGGTGGGTTTTTTTATATTGGCGAGAGTTAATAAAAAATGTAATTTTTGTGTAAAACTATTAATAAATAATAAAAACAACTAATAGCAATAACAATTTTTAACTTTTTCTTTCAAGAAATTAAAAAATATTGGCAACTTTCAGCAAGAAAAATTTTTTATGAGCAGTACGTCTTATTTTGATCTTGTAATATTTAGCTTCTTAATTACCTCTTGCACAAGAAACTATATTCATTGTGACCGAAAATCACACACATTTCGATTAATATTTAAATATTTAAGAATCTTTAAACTTTTCATTGAAGAAATTAATAAATATTCCAAATTTTTCCCTTTTTAACACAAAATAAATGTTTATTTACATTTAGTTTTTCTACTTTAACCGCCAGTTTTCACTCTGTATATCTGTTGCTTCTAACACATTTGATTCGCAAAATATTATAACATTTTTTCTCCCTCTAAATTGGCCTATGCTTTTATGTTATAAAGGTTTTTCATCTGTCAAAACTTTCGTTACTGTATGGATGTGATACAAACTTTAATTTTTGACTGACTAAATATTTGTACATTTATTCTTATAGGCCATTTACACTACAGCGAAATCTAGTACTTATGAGATTTCGAGCCAAATCTAGTTGATTTTAACTAGATTTCCCATACAAAACAAAATCTACTTATTTAGTAGATTTCGGCAAAATCTACTCAAAATCTAGTAAAAATAGAAATGCAACTATGTGTTTTGCCAAATAGTACTTAAAAATACAACGCTGAGCAGGAAAAAATTACATTTCAATTTAAAAACAAAACTTTAACCTCTTCACGCCCTTGGCCACATATGTGTACGTTTAATTTTTTATAATCATAATTATAAAAATGATAAAAAAAAACAAAAGTTTTATAGTAAGTTATTGAGTACCAAATCCTCCAACAACAGAAGTAAACATTTTACCGTTTGTCTGCACTGATGATATTATTTCCGACGCAGAGTTAGATAAATAAACAAAAAAGTGAAATAATTCTTCGGCAATCTGTTTTAGTGGATTATATCAAGAAACCGTTAATATTTTTAAAAAAATAATATCAGTTATATTTAATATAATAAGTTTTACCATCACTATCTAAAAAATCTAAAAGCTGGACTAAAGTGAATCCTGGAATTAGACTGGACGGTATGGGTCCTTATCCTAAGTACAAGGAACTGAAAAATTCCCCCAGATGTCACGACGAACTCTCTATATTTGTGAGAAATGTTAAGAATATATATGCCTGATATGCCCGGAGTGTACGAAATCATATCACACATAAATTACCATTAACGCTCAGTGGCCACAAATGTGTACGTTATTTCTTTTGTGAATTTTCATTCTTTTTTGTTTTCTGAATTCCTATCTAAATAAAATTAAATAATTTAAAAAGAAAACAAAATTTAATCATTTTTTTGTCACCATAAAAAATCGTCCCTGAAGAGGTTAAGCATAACAAATGAAAAGGTTGGCGGCTTTTCGATGAACATATCATATAAAATATTAGGAACATCTTGCTCCCAGAATGACCCATGACGAACCTGTATTCAAGTGCGGTTTAATATTTCTATATTAATGCCTATATATATGCTTATATGTATGTATATATATGCTTAATGTCCTATATTTTTCATTTTTGTTTGGTATTAAACTAAATTTGGAAATATTATTATTTTCTTTTAAATTTCAGTCAGCTGTTTTTGTTATTAAAATGAAATCTTGCTACTGTCAAATAAATCCAGTGTAAACGATCTAGATTTTGAGCAAGATTTGAAATCTAATCTACTAGATTTCACTGTAGTGTAAATGACCTATTACAATAATAATTGTAAGAAAACAAACATTCTTAAATAACGGCTGATTTTTTAGCTATTATCTTCTTGGCAACACTGGTTTAAACAGCTCACGCACGTTTCGTGTTTTGTTTCATTGTCAAACATCTTCAGTTTGGTCTATATTATAGATATAGATTATATAGACTCTATAACAAGGCATATTCATAGGAGGTAACTGCAACTGTACAACAAGTACAACAATGCAAAAACAACAGGCATTTTGTTTTTGTTAAAGAGTACTCAGTTTGTCAAAAAAATTAACCTTCAAACCTCCATAGGAAATTAGTTAAAGCAATTAAAAAAAACTAAATAAATATTTTATATTGAAAATTCTTATGATTTTTATGTCATGCTGAATTACACAATAGAACAGCACCTGTAAATATCAGCTGCAAACGTTATTTCTTATTTATTATTGTACCAATTAAAATTTGTACCTAATTTATATTTATTTTATGACTGAATTTTGAAATTGAATACTTATTTAAACTATTATCTCTTGAATTATATTGTGAATTATAATAACATATTTTCAACAGAAGATTGGCCCAATTTGTTTTAATCCCTATATCCCAATCTTCTGAAAGAGAATTTGTTTTAAAAAATAACACACAAGTTATTTCAGTCATAGTTTAGGCAGCTAGTTAGAGACATGGAATTATTTTTTTTTTTTTTTTGGTAATTCATCACTTTCATTTAAATAACTATAAATATAGTAAATCTAGGTTGTAGTTTAAAAGATATATGTATTAAGTGTTAAAGGCTTAAATATTGTTAATCATCTTGCAAAACTTTTAATATAATTGGCTTTTAAATAGTAGGTTAGGTTAGGTTAGAGGACGTGTACTTGTCAATTAAGACAAGTACAGTACCCGGAGGTCGAATTGACCCATTGTACAACGTCCTAGTTTCTCACACCACTTATGTTGTGTGTGTTAATTTTATACATGAGTGGTGGGACCTACAGTTTAAAGTCGACTCCGAACGACAGATTTTTATTTATTGAGAAACTTTTCATGGCAATTTTTATTTACTCTCAGAGTTTTTGCCAGAAATCTACTGAGAGGAAGTCGCCGAAAAAATACTTTTTGTATTTTGTCTTTTTTTATGCCTGGCCTGGGGCACGAACCCAGGCTTTTGCGTCTAATAAGCCAACACACTACCTACTAGACTACGGTGACTTCTTTTTTTTAAATAGTAATCCTAAAGAATTTCTAGAGTGCGTATCGTTAAGGATACATGCGGTACATATGAGGGTTTATGACTAATATAAATACGAAATTGAATATCGAAACAAAAAACAATTTTTTTGACAGTCAAAATCACCGTATAACCAGTATAGAAACATTTGACGTTTGACAAACGCTCATAGCAGCAAATTACTAGCCAATTTAGAGGGAGAAAAAAAATGTTATAATGTTTTGCGAATCAAATGTGTTAGAAGCAACAGATATACAGAGTGAAAACTGGCGGATAAAGCAGAAAAATTAGATGTAAATAAACATTTATTTTGTGTTTTTGCCTTCCCGGCAATAACCCAAAACGGTCAATTAACTTATGCTCAAGCAGTGAGAGGTGCAAATGATAATGTTAACAATCTAAATAATGTTCTTCAAAAAATCAAGACTATGCTTGAAAAACAAATCGAGTTAACAAATACATTAATAAAAAAGCATATTTCACTATAAATTTAGTACTTAGTTGGGTATCCATTATTTTTTTATTACAGCTGCCAATCTCCTTGGTATACTTTCCACAAGTCCCATACAGCGCTCCACTGAAATAGCATACCAAGCTTTTTCTATTTCTGTCCATAAATCGGCCAAGTTTTTTAGGTCTTGCTCTCATTTCGTGCTGCTCCACATCATTCCAAAGATTCTCAATAGGATTGAGATCCGGAGATTGGGCTGGCCATTTTAACATGTTAATATTGTTCTCTTCCAAGCAACTCCTCACTAAGTGTGAGGAGTGTTTTGGGTCATTGTCGAGCATAAAACTTCACCTAAGTGGCATGTTATCATCATAAGGCATCATTGTATTTAGTAGTATATTCTGGTATACATATTGGACAATACGTGTATCAATCTTGAATATAGGACCAACGCCATGTCCAGAAAACGCTGCGAACACCATCATATTTCCACCAACGGGTTTTGTTGTTTTAGAAGTGTACTTTGGGTTGTGTTGCATGTTTGGAGGACGTCATATATACCTCTTACCATTCGATCCGAATCTACAAAAATTGGATTCATTACTCCAGAGGAAATTTTCCCAAAAAATAATGGCTTTTCCAAATGCTCACGAGCAAAACACAACCGATCCCGTAGGTTCTTATTTGAAACGTGTGGCATAGTCTGAGAAATGCATCCACGTACATTTTTTTCATTAAGTCTTCTTCTTATAGTTCTGCAGGATACGTTGACACCATATTTTCTTGAAATTTCCCTCTGGATTAAGGTGGAGCTTTTAAAAGGATCTTCAATAGAGATTCTATATACTAAAGAATCCTCTTTACGTGACGTTTTTCTTGGGCTAGGAGCCTGTGTAACATTTTTAAATGCTTCATGCTACCGAATATGGTTTAGTGCATTATAAATCATCTTTCTGGAACATTCCAAAGTATTAGCAATCTCACTTATGCTTATTCCTCTTGAGTACATCTGTTGAATAATCTTACGTTGTTCCTCTGTACACCACTTTTTTCAGACATGTCTACATAATGTGTATTTATGTAATTTTTTATCTTCATTGATGAAGTAATGGGTGATTTTTTAAGAGCTATAGAAAAAATTTTCAAAAAAGAAACACATAAATTCAGAAAAATTCATGAAATCTTTATTTGAATCGATAGTACGGTCCATATAATTTAATGTTTGAAGATTATTTCATGCAAATGTTGACCGCGACTGCGCCTCAAATGGTCCATCCGCAACGTCTAAAGGCGTTAAATTGCACGATCTAGGCGGCCAATTGACCGGTCCCGAACGTGAAATAAAATGTTCACCGAACTCGCCTCTCATGTTACGCATGCTGTGTGGCATGTGGCACCGTCTTGTTGAAACCACCTGTCATGCAAATCAAGCTCTTCCATTTTGGGCAAAAAAAAGTTGGATATCATCTCATGGTAGCGCTCACCATTCACAGTTACGTTACGATTCGCAGCATCTTTAAAGAAGTACGGTCCAATGATGCCACCAGTCCATAAACCGCACCAAACTGTTAATATCTAAACTTACCAATTAATTCTTTATATTCACAAAAACATATAAAAAAATTTAAACATACTTGCTTGTGCTAAAATTGTGACCAGCTTATTTTGCCTATTACTGCACTTAAAATTTAAAAGAGAATGGTGATAGAATGCAAAAAAAGTAATGGGACTTATTGCAGACACCAAAAAAACACTCCGAAGTAAAAATTTTAGTAAATAATTTTAATTAGAAGAAATAATTTTCATTTAAAAACAGTAGTTATGATTTGTGCTAACCTCATGGCCACCATGCAATTAAACCTTATAATAGCAGAATGGAACGCGAATGGAATTTTGAACCATATTAATGAAATAGAAGTCTTTCTTAAAAATAATGTTGTTGATATTTTACTGGTCTCAGAGACCCATCTTACTAACAAATCCCTTTGCCGTATGAGAGGATACGACGTAATAGTTGCCAATCAGCCTAATAACAGAGCACATGCAGGTGTTGCTATTGTTATTAAATCAATTATTTCTTATGAAGTTTTAGAACCTGTTACTGAGTTATACTTGCAAGCCGCAGGAATACAAATAACTTTCAATAACAGTAGTGTTTCTATATACTCTGTTTATTTTCCCCCAAGATATAACATCAAATGTGATCAGTATAAACGATTTTTCAACAAAATTGGCAATCGATTTTTAGTAGGTGGTGAAAACACATATGGTGGGGATCACGTCTAACTAACCCTAAAGGAAAAGAACTCTTTAAATGGATTACGAAAAATCAGTACAATTCGCTATCAATGGGATCACCTACATACTGGCCAGCTGATATATTCAAAATACCAGATGTATTGGATTTTTTCATATACAGAGGAATTCCACAAACCTCTCTAGATATCGTATCTAGTGAGGATCTCAGCTCTAATCATAGCCCAATTATTGTTAACTTCACTATAGCATGTAAGAAAAATAATGTACATAATGTAATAAGCAATTGGGTAAAAAATTAGAATACAAAAGTGAATGCGGAAAAATCCAATCTCGTCACATTCTCATTGAAAAAAAGGGACTGTCCCCCCATTTACCTCGACGGAACTGTTATACCGAAGTCCGATCATGTAAAATATTTACGACTTATAATGGATAAACGCTTGACTTGCAAAGAACATATAAAACAGAAAAGAAAGCAACTTGAACTCTAAACAAAAAAGATGTATTAGCTTCTTGGTCCTAGGTCCGAATTAAGTCTCAACAACAAACTTTTGCTTTATAAAACGCTACTAAAGCCAAAATAGACTTACGGAATACAGCTATGGGGAACTGCATCCCACTCAAATATTGCTATAATTCAAAAATATTAGTCTAAAACACTTAGACTTTTAACGAACGCACCGTGGTTTATGAGAAACAACGCTATTCACTGTGAACTTAATATACGCCTTATTAGAGAGGAGGTTAAAATTTACAGTACAAAATACCAACAAAGACTGAGCAACCACCAAAATTTAAATTTTGTTAGATGATACTTTTGAATGTATGTATAAATATGTTAATGTAAATAACTATTTTAAACATTGTAAACATATAAATAGTTAGGTTTGTAGGAACCTAACACTCTGTGCAATTGTTGTAGGAGCTATAAGTTTTGCTAAATATTTATTTGTAAATAGATTGCAAAAATAAAAATTATAAAAAAAAATTTTGGCAGTAGGCGAATCCGAAAGCCAGATACGTTCAATTGAATCTACTGACGCCAAAGCGGAGACAAGCTAAAGCATGTCGGGTATGCAAGTTGGAAAAACATGTACTTAATACTCGAATGTGACGCCAATGCTTATTACGGCTAATGGGGAAGCAGAAACATGAATACAAGAGGTTAGTTAATTTTTGAATTTATTACTGGTAGTCTGAGGAACAGAAAGTTCTCAAAGGGACCATTGAAGTTTTCACTGATGGCTCAAAAATTAGTGAAAAGGTGGACGGACGGTGGTATCCTGATTACTGCGGTATTTTCCAAGCAGAGATCATAGCATTTTGAAAGCGACGCAATGCTTGCTGAGTGTCGGGATTCTCCCTGAAAATCTCTTGATTTACTTGTTTAGCCAGACTGCAATTAAGCCACTAACGAATGTAGGTTCAACGCTCGTCCTTGTCCATCAGAGAAATATCGAATCATTCAAAGGTAACTCTTTTATGTGTTCCGGGACCCAGCGATATAGTTCGAAATTGTATTGCTGATAAGTATTGAGTTGGCAATCTCTGACATGCGACCTATGTATTACCATTACCTCGGTTAATTTGGATATTGGCCACTCGTTTTACGGGGAGGCTCAATCTCGTTGGCAGCTAGAGGGTACGTGCATTATTGCCAGACTCTGCTGGACACCTATAGACCAGAAGAAAGCTGACTCACTTCTGCCCTTCTGTAAGGCACTTTTGACCGATCTCGCTAGTATAAATATTGTTGAAATACATACATAATTGGTCATTACAAACCTTCAGTCCAGATTACGATCCAGCTTCTCATACAACTTATGCTGTGTGTGTAAAATTTATACATAGGTGGCGGGACCTACAGTTTAAAGTCGATTCCGGTTTTTGAGAAAGTTTTCATAGCAATTTTTATTTACTCTCAAAGTTTTTGCCAGAAATCTGCTAAGAGGAAGTCACCGAAGAAATATTTTTTTCATATTTCGTTTTGTTAGAGATGTCTGACCTGGGGTCTTTTAAGCCAATACACAACCGACTAGACTACGGTGACTACTAGACTACAGCTGCAATAGCAAGATCTATTTTGGACTAGGAATGGTTTTATCTAGGGAATGGTTAACCTCCAGGCAGAATAAATTGTCGTATCACAATGGACTTAAATGCTAAGTGGGACCTCTACTTAGAAGGGGTTCACCACCTAACCTACTGGTAGTAATTTATGTATCTGCAACAGAGGGCAAACTCCTAAGAATAGGAGAGCGATAATAGGAATGATCTGGTAAGGGATTGGAAGGTACCTTTACACCTTTCCCGATCTAAAGAGGGTAGTGTTCCTATTGACTTTACTAGGTCAGTAAAGAAACGTTATAGAATCTCTAAAAGGACTGATGGGAATTTTTTTAGGAAACCTATAGGTAGGAACGCTACTGAGTGCGTGCAGTGGTAGAAATTACCAAAAGGATTGATGGACGTTACTCGCACCCCAGTAGATTCTTTTGAGCTCGATTGTCCACTTGTTTATCCGGGAGGGCGGAAACAGCCTAAATTGTGGATGACCGGACTTAGGGTGGAAAGGTCAACTGTTAGGAGTTTGTTCAATAGGGCCAAGCAAGTCGCCCAGTCCGTGCAGAATTTTTTGTCCATGCTACAGAACTTAAAAGACAGTGTACTAAAGTTACTGAGTGATATTTGCAGAATATGTCTGCTTACCTAGGATGTGGAGAGCGGTCAGGGTGCTTCTCATTCTGAAAGCGGAAAAGATCTGCCACTCAAAACAGAAGGATATCCGGCCAATCAGCCCATCACGGCATTGCTAAAGAAACTAACGGGACGGGGTAACCGGGGCACTGAATGCAATAATACCTGATAGGGTATTATTTTTCTTTTCATATTTCCTTTCCCCTTCTTCTCCTTCCTCTTCCTTTTTCCTTTCCCAAATTTTTTCTATTTGAAGGATCTGAACTATTTGATGTTATTTTCAATTGATAAGTTTTGATATCGTTCGTTTCCATATGAAACAATTAATGAATCACACTGATTTAGAACTCTAGATTTTCATAACCTATATATTAAATATATATCCCGTAAATATTCCTAACTGCATATATACTTCTTAAATAATGAGCTTTCAGGTGATAATTTAATTGTGTCCTATTTTAAACACACACACATAATTGGTCCTTACAACCCTTTAGTCAGGATTACAACCTAGTGTCTCACACCACGTATGTTGTGGCGATAATTTTTATACATGGGTGGCGGGACCTACAGTTTAAAGGCGACTCGGAACGACAGATTTTTGAAAAACTTTTCATGCCACTTTTATTTACTCTCAGAGTTTCTGTACGAAAATATATTTCCATATTTCGTTTAGTTGGAGATGAATGATCTGGTGTTTAAACCGAGGCCTGACGTCTAATAAGCCAACACACTACCTACTAGACCACGGCGACTTTTAAACACACTTAAATACAAAAAAATCTTTAAGGCTTTAAAGAACGAAGTTTATTACTATAAACATATTCCCTCGAAAATCAATTTTTAATTAAATATGACGTCATATAATTCCTACATGTTTATTTTTCAAGATTTTAATTATTTTTAATTTTAATGCAAAAAATCAAATATAATAATTAGAATTTCTATTTCCAAGTCAGATTTTTCCATAGTTTTGTTTTATCCTCGTTCATTGAACTTTGCATTATGTATTGTTCTTACATTTCTTTGTTTTTGATTTTATTTTTTTAATCCAGTACAAGAATTTGGTGGAGCTTTACTTTTTACTTACAAGCAATGGAGAATAAAATTTATAGCATCGTTAATCTATTGTTTTCATACGAATTCTTGTTTCAGTCACATGCAAGAGCAAAGGAATTAAAGGAAAACTGAATAAATGATTAAGGATGGATGGATGGATGAGTGAACAAAAATTTACTAACTATTCACTTTACGTCCTTAAATGAAATTTAGCATTAAAGGATCCTACATTGTGTTTGACATAATGGGCTGCATAATACCATATTAAGTATTCGTTCAGTACAAATGCATTTTGTACTGAATATACTTGGAATACATTTTAAGCACTGTTAAGTTATATTCGAGTTTTTTACACACACGTCCTGCGTGAAATTATAACAAATTTCCAATAAATTTTCAATTCCAAAAATTGAAAATAACTTCATTACCAATGTTGTAATCAAGAAAATACGTAACAGTTGGGTTGTAAAGTAGGTAAACTAACAGACAGGTTGCGCTGCTAGTAAAGGATTATCTCTGGTTTGTCGGCTTAACACTTTTCTTTAACGGCGTCGCACAGAGAATAGTCCAACGGTGTTAAATAGCAGCTTCTTGACAGAAAATTGGCATCACCATTTCGGGTAATTAAACGGCCATCAAAGGTTTGATGCATTAAATTGATTGTGGCATGTGAAACAAAACATCGTTCACATCAATACCATGAAGAGCGGTAACAAAAAAAAAACATTTATTATGGTGCCATAGGTGTCTCAATTGACCGTAATGGTTGCGCCGTCTTCATTTTCAAAGAAATATGGGCCAATGATGCCTCCGCCTCACAAACCGCACGAAACAGTCACTCGCAATGAAGCACATTGTCTTCTGTAAGACCACGTGTGTTTATTCTGAGCTCCAAATACGGAAATGTTGCGTATTAGCGCACCCACCAAGATGAAAATTAGCTTCATCCAAAGAAAATTTTTTTTGTTGCAGTTTTTAGAAGTGCCGACCAATTACCTTTGTGTTGAAAACAATTTTCCAATAAATCCCAACGTTGCCCAAGCGTAAATCGATTCATTACGTTTGTTTAATGATGATGTGTTTTGCTGGTTCGTTTTTTGTTGTTCCTTTTAATTTTGTTTGAAATAAAATTCATTTATTTATTTTTGTAATTTTATTTTGTATTATTTATTGAATTCACTATGTTATTTTATTTACAAATTTGTTTTGTTTTAATTGTTGTTTTTGTTTTGATTGTATTTAATTTCAATTTATGTTTGTCTTTTTCTTTTATCTTTGTTCACAATGTTTGATGTTCACGTTTTGATTGTCTTTTAGGCAAAAAAAATTGTATGTTAGAGCAATGAATATGAGAAAGATCAAGAATAAAAAGGTGATGAGAATATGTACATATGTAAGGAAAAGAACCGTTAATATATCTAAAAGGGTGTTCTAAAGAGTGATGTTAACGTTGAACATTCCGGCCCCCATGACTTGGTGCAGTTTATCACAAATTTTGAACAGGTCCTATTTGTGAGTTGTGGATCGGTAAGTTGCAAAGCCTCATGAAGTTGTTGACAGATATGGCATCATGATGTATGTTAACGTATACTGCAAGAAAATTGCCAATGTTTGGGGTGTTGAGATTGTTAGGATGCCATACCTGTAAGTATAAAATTAGGACAATATTAGTGTATGTAAATGATTAGGGGTTATACTAATTTGCAAATAAAACCACAATTTTGGTAATTGGTCTGGTGATGACTCCATTTTTGGTTTTGATGTCTACAACTCTACAGTTTTGGTCAGGTCCAAGATATGTTTTGATGATTCGACCCATTTGCCATTCATTGGGTGGCAAGTTGTTGTTTTTGATGACTACCAGATCGTTGATTTTAACGTTGTCCCTTTGAATCTTCCATTTATATCTGCGTTGAAGTTCAATCAAGTATTCGGACTTCCATCTTTGGCAAAATGAGTGGTAGATGACCCTTAGGCGTTTCCAGCGGTTGATGAGATTCAGATTTTCGTTGCTTACATCTGGTTCAGCTGGGGTCAATAATGCACTACCAATAAGGAAGTGTCCAGGGGTCAATGGATTAAGGTCATTTGGGTCATCGCTAGCAGGACTTAAGGGTCTAGAATTTAGGCACGATTCTATACGAGCAAGAATTGTAGATAGCTCTTCAAATGTGAATTTCATGTTCGGTATCATCTTTTTGAGGTGCGTTTTGAATGATTTTACACCGGCTTCCCAAAGGCCGCCCATGTGTGGGGCTCCTGGGGGAATAAACTTCCAATTAAGATTTTGATGACTAAAATGGGTCACTTGATTTTGAAGAGTTTTTATGAATTCTAGACGGTCTTTCCTTAGAAGTTCTGCTGCTCCGACGAAATTTCCTCCATTGTCTGAGTAAATGAGTGCGGGACATCCACGTCTTCCTATGAAGCGGGAAAATGCTGCTAAGAACGATTGGGTCGATAAATCACTTGCTGCTTCAAGATGTACAGCTTTTGTGGCGAAGCATACAAATATGCAAATATACCCTTTTGTAATAAGACAAGCTCGGCCTGTAAAATTTTTGATGTCAAAAGGTCCTGCGTAGTCTAATCCAGTTGTAGCAAAGGGTCTTGATAATGTTGTACGTTCTGGTGGTAATGAAGCCATGATTTGATTTTGCGTCTGTTTTTTGTACAAAACACACGTTTTACAGTTGTAAATTACGCTTTTGACCAAGGGTTTTAATCTGAATATCCAATATTCTGTGCGTAGGACTCGAACCATTAGTTGGTTTTCTCCATGAAGGGTAATTTTATGTGTAAATTCCACTAGTAGCTGTGATAGCTTCGAGTTATGAGGTAGCAATATTGGGTAGCGTTCATTGTACGTTAATGCAGGTGATTGCGCTAGTCGCCCATTGGCTCTAATAATGCCATGGTGATCCATGAAAGGATTTAAGGTCAAAAGACTGCTGGTTGGGGATATTTTCTGCTTGAGTTTTAAATGTCTGTACTCATCTGGAAAATGATTTTGTTGCGTCCATATGATGAGTCGATGTTTGACGAAATCTATTTCTTCTCGGGTGATTTCTGCTGAAGATACGTGAAGATGGGTTCGGTTGTTTCCAGTATTTCTCCATAATCGTATGACATAAGCGAGTACTCGATAAGCTCGTGATAGGTCTGAAAATCGATTTAATGGGTCTTCGCGTGTTGTGGTTGTAAATGCTTTTACAGTTTTTGCTTCTAGATTTGTGTCACCTGTTTGTGTTGGTATCGGCCATTGACTTTTAGGCAATTTTAACCAGGAGGGTCCAAACCACCATAAGTTGTGGTTTTCCAGTTCTTGTGGAGTACATCCTCGGCTGGCTACATCTGCTGGGTTATCCTTTGAGTCGATATGTTGCCAATTTTGATTTCCAACCTTATCCAGGATTTCAGAAACACGATTTCCAACGAAAGTGTTCCATGAGCAAGGGGGTTTCTTTAACCAGGACAGCACGATTGTTGAGTCGGTCCAATAATATGCCTTGATATTTTGAATTTGAAGATTTGGTATAAGTCCACATGCAAGATTTGCCAATAATACGGATCCACATAGTTCTAAGCGGGGCAAAGATATTTGCTTAATGGGAGCTACACGGGTCTTTGAAGCCAGAAGAAATGTGAATACTGAGTTTTCTGCTTGTATTCGAACATAAAGAGTCGCAGAATAGGCTTTTTCTGAAGCGGCGCTGAAACCGTGAATTTCCACATTACAATTCGGGCTAAATTGGATCCAACGGGGAATTTTCAATATGTTTATTGCCGGGCAGTTTTTTATGAATTTTTGCCACTGTAGACAAGTCAAGGGTTTTAATATGTCATCCCAGTCGACTTTATCCAACCAAATCTGTTGCATAATTAGTTTTGCTTCAACTATTATTGGAGCTATCCATCCACAAGGGTCAAAGAATTTGGCAATTGTCGATAAAACTTCTCTTTTCGTGTAGTTTTCTTTTAATTTGACATCTGGCGCTGTAAATGTAAATGCGTCTGACGAAATGTTCCATTTGATCCCAAGAGTTTTTGTTCCAGCGCTATCTGACAGATTTAACCAATCGAGACGTAGTAGGGTCTCATTTGGTAAGTCTTGTATGACTCGTGGGTCATTTGATGTCCATTTCATCAGGTCAAATCCAGCAGATTTTAGAACTGTTGTAAGTTCTTTTCTTGATTTGATGGCGTCGTTTAATGTGTGACCACCTGCTAAAACATCATCCACATACATGTTTTGTTGTAGAGTTTTTGATGCGAGAGGGTGAGTTGATTTTACATCTTCAGCTAGTTGAAGAAGGGTTCTAATGACCAGAAACGGTGCGCAATTGACTCCAAAAGTCACTGTCAGGAGTTCGTAATCCTCAATTGGGTCCTTTTCTGATTGCCGAAATAATATCCTTTGATATTTGGTTTGATTCGGATCAATGAGTATCTGTCGATACATTTTTGTGATATCTGCGTTGTACACAAAACGGAAGAATCTCCACTTCAATATCAGAAGCACCAAGTCCTGTTGAAGTATGGGTCCTGGATACAATATGTCATTCAAACTCTTCTTGTTTGAAGACGGGCTCGAAGCGTTGAAAACTACTCTAAGTTTCGTTGTTAGCCTTTCGGGTTTTATTACTGCATGATGTGGCAGGTAATAATTTGGGTTTGTGTTGATTTCCAGGGGAGAAATTTTCCTCATATGTCCTAACTCGAGGTACTCAACAATTACTTGGTCGTATTGTTTTTTGAGTTCGGGTTTCTGGCTAAGTATGCGTTCCATTCTCAAGAACTGTGCCATTGCTATGTTTCTCGAAGTTCCTATTTCTTCGCTATTTTTAAAGGGTAGGGTAACGATATACCTTCCTGTGTCGTTTCTTCGTGTTGTCGACATGAAATTGTTCTCGCAAAATGTGTCCTCATCTGACCTCAAAACCCGTTTTGGGGTTTCCTCCACCTCCCAAAAGCGTGTGAGGATTCGGTCAAGGGACGTAGTGTTGAGTAATGACACTGTTGTACTAGGTTGTGTCGTTGTTGAAATTGGTCCCCCCACAATCCAGCCAAATACTGTTTTTTGTGCCAAAAGGGATCCAATAGACCGCATCGGTGTGTCCATGCAATATATTGAGTGGCCCAAGTCGAGGCCTATAAGCAAGTCGATGGGTCTGCTTTGATTGAATTGAGGATCCGCAAGTTCTAATTTAGCAGTCTCATTGAAATGTTGCAAATCTAAAGTCTGTGGTGGTAAATTAGATGGAAGAGTCTTCAGGACTGGCGCCCAGACTTCTAATTTAAATTGTGAATCCACCTTGGAGCAAAGATTGAATAAACATGCTTTGGTTGAAGTCTCTGAAACTGTTTGACTCAAGCCTGTAACATGAACTAAATTTCGTTTGGTGGGCAAATTTAGTCGATTTTTCAACTTTTCTGACATAAAAGTTGATTGTGAGCCAGGGTCGATGATTGCTCTTGCCTGGTACTTTTCGCCTCTAGTTTCGATCAGTACAATTGCAGTAAATAACAAGGTCTCTTTCTCATTGGGAGATTGATCGAGACGTTTGCTCTCTTGTAGTGTCAAGGAAGTGATATTTGGTATCGAAAAATTTGATGCTGATGTGGACTATATATTATTGTTTTGTGCTGCGATGCTCCTACTAGATTGGGTCGCGTCACAATTCGGAACTAAAGTATGGGATTCTGATCCCTTATGTAACAAAGTGTTATGTCTTTGTCTACATAATCTACAACTGAATTTACTTTTACAGTCCTTAACACTGTGGTCAATAGAGAGGCAATTGTAACATGAATTTGTGACCTTTACAATGTGAATTCTGTCGTTAACGTTCTTCTCTAAGAACTTGGGGCAAGACCACAATTGGTGAGACTCCTTACAATGTTGGCATTTGTAATTTGAGTCATTTTTCTGTGCCCTATTTGTGTTTAAAGGTTTTATATTTTTCGACCCAGTTTCATTTTGGGTTGTGTTTATGTGAAAAGTGTGAACTCGTTTTGACTTAAACTTTAAATTATCCCTTCTGGATTGTTCTAATTTTGAATTCGATTGTGTGATGGCCGCTATGGATTCTAGAGTCTTAGAATTGTGCGTCAAGAAATTATTGAATTCTTCCCAAGTCGGAACTTTTGTAATGTCCTTAAGTGAATTTTCAAATTCCTTTAAAAGAGTCCGAGGGAGCTTTGTTGAGCAAATGTATACCAGGAATGGGTCCCATGTGGCGGTTTCTATACCTAAAGCATTTAACGCCTGAATGCATCCATTACCTGTTCGCTGAAGTTTTTGAATCGATGAGCCTGAGTCTTCAGCTACGTTCGGGAGGTCAAATAAAATTTTTAATTGTTCATTTACTTGGATCCGATTATTTTCGTATTGGGCTACAAGGTTTTTCCAGGCTATGTCGAAGCCTTGATTTGTCAATGGGGCATTTGAAACTATTTTCCTAGCATCTCCTCCAGTCTTTTGTATCAGATGAAAAAGTTTCTCAATTTTACTAAGTCTAGAATTGTTTATGTATAATGCTGTAAAGAGATCGCGGAAAGTAGGTCATGTCACAAAATCTCCATAAAATGTGTCCGTATCGCAAGGTGGTAACCGCACAAATGAGATGTCATGATTTTCCTGTGCTTGATTTTCAACAGCAGAAATCCGCTCTTCTTTCTTTGGACTCGATAGGGCTTGAATTTCTGCATTAATTGACCCTAAACACGTTTTGTAGGCAGAAAAACCTTTTTTGTAACGATCACGAAGCTTATCTTTATCGATGGGTTTTTCTTTGGAATCTTTTTTTGTGTCCCTACACTCTCCATACGTCCTTTTGACTTGTGTCCACAGAGAATCAAGTTCGACCCGAAGTACCTCAAGAGAGTGAATGTTGTTTTCGGCCGCTCTTTGTGTGTACTCTGTTTCAAAGTCCAAAAGGTCATTTGTACAATTTACAAATTTATCTAGTGCCATTGTTTACCGATGAATTAAAATTTAAAACGATCAAATTAAGAATCAAATTTAAACAAAAAAGTCCCTGCTAGCGATTTCAAAGCAAGATTTACCAAAAATAATAATTAATTTCCCGATTGGTTATTAATTTGGGTATGTTTTGTTTCCCCAGTAAATTACTAAAAGAAGTATGGGTGGTAACCCTTTTCGTTTTTCTATTTCTTTTCTTCTTTTTCTCAACCGCGACAAAAATTTATAAGAGCGTATACTTGTAATAAAGAGTTTTGTGTTTCTCTTTATTGTCTTATTTTTATTATTTTTAGTACTTACTTATCGTTGTTGTGTCTTTGTTTAAGCTGTTGCTCTCTAATTTGGGTCTCTTCTTGCTTGTGTCTTTTGCTGTAATTTTGGTTCTTTTTTGTTTTTCCACTTTGCCTTTTTTTCTCAAAAAATTTAACTGTTCTTAACCGTTGCTTATTTTTTGTGTCTTAATATTTTTCAATTTTTTAGCAAGTTTTTGTTTTTGTAAATTACACTGCATACGGTTCGAAGTGACCAAAAAGATGTTTAATGATGATGTGTTGTGCTGGTTCGTTTTTTGTTGTTCCTTTTAATTTGGTTTGAAATAAAATTCATTTATTTATTTTTGTAATTTTATTTTGTATTATTTATTGAATTCACTATGTTATTTTATTTACAAATTTGTTTTGTTTTAATTGTTGTTTTTGTTTTGATTGTATTTAATTTCAATTTATGTTTGTCTTTTTTTTTATCTTTGTTCACAATGTTTGATGTTCACGTTTTGATTGTCGAAACTAGAGTGTCTTTTAGGCAAAAAAAGTTTTATGTTAGAGCAATGAATATGAGAAAGATCAAGAATAAAAAGGTGATGAGAATATGTACATATGTAAGGAAAAGAACCGTTAATATATCTAAAAGGGTGTTCTAAAGAGTGATGTTAACGTTGAACTACGTTCAGTGGAGTTAATATAATCAATTTTGTGACAGAATAGATCGACATAAGTATTGCCAGATTCGAAATAACCGATGATTTAAATTTAAACCGATAGATGGGCCTTCTGATATTATACCCATATGATTCGTATACAAACTATTAATCGGTTTGTGGAATAGATTATTTTAAATGAAAGACTCTGTGTTAAGAAAAATAAAGTGATATTTCTTCAAAACAATGCACCGTGACAAATCAATGGGAAGGATTGGAAAAATAAATAAATTGGAGTTGGAATTTCGTCCGAATTCTCCAGATTTAGCCCAATTCAAGCAATTTTTCTATATTATGCATACGTATTTTATGTATGTGTATAGAATTTAGATGCGATAACATATGCATTCGATGAATATTAAGTTTCTTACTAAGAGAAAAAAAATTACAACTAAGCGAATGCCCTCTCTTGGAGGTCGCCGTAGTCTAGTAGACAGTGTGTTCGCTTATTAGACGTAAAGCCCGGATTCGTATCCCAGGTCAGACATCAAAACGAAATATATAAAAAATATTTCTTCGGCGACTTCCTCTCAGCAGATTTCTGGCAAAAACTCTGAGAGTAAATAAACCTGCCATGAAAAAGCTTCTCAAAAATCTGTCGTTCGGAGTCGACGTTAAACTGTAGGTCCCGCGACTCACGTATAAAATTAACGCACACAACATGAGTGGTGTGAGAAGCTAGGCCGTAATCCTGACTGAAGGGTTGTAATGGCCAATTATGTATGTATGTATGCATGTATGTGAATGCTCTCTCTCAATTCTGATTTAAGTGTAGAAATTGTGAAAGTTGAGAAAAATGGTATCCATATTAGACTCAAAGTATAGTTTCCAGGGTAGACAAATTTACGGTAGAAAGTGATAAGAAATGGAATGTCATCTGACAGAAACGTATTAATACAATTTCGTTTTCTGCAGTAGAGAAAAAGCGAATTTTCTAATTGCAACGATATAATCCAGTATGAACTACTTTCAGAGATGTTCCTCCAACACCACGGCTAAACTGAACAAAAAAGATACAGACGACAACGTGTAATGTTCCTGAGTCAAAGCAAGAGCTTATGGGCAAGTTGTATTTTCTAAATGATTGAGATAACGAATTATAGGACATGCAATTAATAGGACAACCGGCAAAAGGAAGCATATAATGGATCTACTACAGCTGCTAAGCGTAAAAGTACATAATTCGAGTAGTAGGAGACTACGTCACCCTGTTTCTGGGTTCACCAAAAAATGAAAGACGGAAAGATTAGCAACAATCCGCATCAGAGTTTAATTTATTAGCTAAATTTGCACGCAATGCCCCGACGGAAGAATAGGACGAAGAGGTTAAGGATGCTTTCTACTCTAAACTCAAGGACGTAAACCCCCGGGCCATGACACGAAAATTGTTCTCGGTGGATTTAATAAAAAGACCGCGAGAGACAGTATATTTGTCGGTTAGTTTAGTCTCCACTCGACCACTAAAACTAACAGTATAAATTCATCGCGATGGTAGATCGTTGCACCAAGTTTCAACATCGCAGTATCCATGAAGCTGTTTGGTTTTCACATACGAGTCGTTCTGCTATCAACTCTTAAATAAACTTCGTCGGTACCCCTCTAATCCCAATGAAAATGGCAAGGAACGAACAATGAGGAACTTCGCGAGGCCGCTGAAGCATAAAACGCAGCATACTGGAAAACGTTGCAGATCGCGATAATTAAACCATTGTTGAGAACTAGAGAAAGAGAAGAAGGGAGGGGGACGGAAATTTTTTATAAATGATTCAAGCGTACGACTGAAGGTTTCAATCTCGGTACATCTTCTTGCAAGAATGAAAACGGAGGCAAAACTTCTTTACTCTACTATCAGAAGATGATGACAGCAATTAAGTCTTTAACGATGTTATATCAAACACTATGATGACGGCTTTACACTGATAACCAGCAATTTACTAATGAAATGAAGTTTCAACAGCGTGAAATTAACCAATATACATACACATATTGATCATATTAAAATTAACAGAAAATTTTAGGGATGTTTGCTGGATGTATTAACCGTAAGTGGAGTTGATACACATATGCCACACCAACTACTTGACGATGTATTGAGAAAAGAAGTTAATGTTAATCGCTTGTGGCAACCGCCTGCAGTGTTAAAACTATCTACGATTGCTTGAGAGAAGTACTAAATCGCTTTTGGCAACCAAACTAGAAGATTAAACATGAGGCATATGTAGAAGCGATAAAAACACACTCACAATACCGCAACTTGTCAAAAATCAGAAAATATAATCAAGCCAAAAAGCGGATAGCTGTGAACGCCGATTATATTTTAGATTGCGAGAGGGGCAGAAAATACAGAATCAAGAAATCCAGCGGAGGCACAACTGGAATGATGAAGAAGAATTCTTTTTGTCATCTCCTATATCAAGAGTGTACATCGTTCTCTACGCGAAGCAGGAGAAACCTAAGTGGAAATATAAGTACATCCTCTCTCACACTCAATGAAATAAAAGAAGCGATTTCCAAAATTTAAAGCAAATAAAAGAAGCATTTTATCGAAATTGATAAATTCATATCTCTCCTCTCAGATGAGCCCCTGTTTTTTTAAATATAAGATGTTCCAATAATTGTTAAGATATGAAGAAAAAAATTTTAAATGAGTTGGTTTAGTTCTTGCCACCTGAATTTTAAACATTTTAATTTTTCTTTTATTTTCTTTGAACTTAAAAATTTTTTTTCAATAATTCTTTTTTTTAATAAATTAATACGACCTCAACGATTTGAAATAATTGTCATCAAAAATTCTCAGGTTTTTTTACCAGATACCTGTAAAAATACCAAAATATTAAGACAGTTGCTTTAGTTCCTGCCACTAGTGTATGTAGAGTTGATTTAGCAGTAATGAATTTTTTTTTTTGTATTTTGTATAAAGATGGTAAGAAATTAAGGTCACAAGAAAAATAGTCCATTGTGATCTACTATGGGATCTACTAAGGTACCTTTTTCACGTTTTTCTTTGGTTTACAACTTTTTTAATACACTTAATTTGGTTTAAAATTTCAACATTTGTCGCCATACTACCCTTCAAATTAGAAGGTTATTCCTTGAACATCATAAGAATAGCAAAAGTCAAAGGAAAGTTGCAAAAATCGTTAATAAAGTATAAATAACAGTAAAAAATTACCCAGAGCCTGAAAAATTAAAACCGAGTAAGAAATAAACCAAAAATTCACTCGAAAAAGCTTTCTATACAACATTACTGAGATCAAGATCAATACAAAATCAAGTGTCCCGAAATTCTGAGATATGGCTTCAAAACATTTTAACATAAGTTATAACGTCGAAACAATACGCCGAATTCTCCGAAAGAATTGTTTTAATGGCATAAATTGAAGCATCTTTCTTTTTGTCAGCTTGATTATTTAACGGACGAAACTAATATATTCCTGGTTGTAAGCATTTAGAGAAAAAAAGATCAGGATATGAATCCGATGCACTTACGTCCTACTGTCAAACATGGTGAAAGACTTTTAGTGGATTGGGATGCTTATCCAGCTGCTTGTTTTACTATAGACCAGTTTTAAGCAGAAACAATATTATAACTTAAATTAATGCAAATGTATTCTTATATTATTATTTTTTTATGATTATTTCCAAAAAAGGGGGTGTCCTTATTTTCTTAAAGAGGGTAAATTTTTATTTGATTTTAATTTAATAAAAAAATTTAAAATAAATATTATGAAACTGCAATGAATTTTTTTTTTTGTGATATATCGGGTCCGCCATCTAACGTTTTTTTTTTCAACTAGTGCTTATTTCGTGAATGGTAACACTTAGCTCATGCCTGATTTGACAGATAATTAGTTTTATCCTTCCGCTGAACGAATATGATTGTGTATACGCTTGAACAACGCTGGGAAATATTGCGACATTACTTTGAAAATCATGGTAATGTTGCAGAATGTGTGCGAAGAGAAGCACCGTCAGCTCCGTATATTCGTTATCTTGTGAAAAAAGCCAAAGAAACTGGCATCCTCATCGATAAACCAAAGCGTGAAAAGCGAAAAACAGTGCGAACACCCGAGAATATTGCTGCTGTGGCAGAAAGTGTGGGTGAAGCGCCATCAACATCGATTCACCGTCGTTATCAACAATTGAACATTTCGGAGATACAAAGTCCAATTGGTTCAGGAGTTGAAGCCAATTGACCATCCAATGTGTTTTCGCTTCGCTAAGTGGGCCTGCGATCGACTTACAGAAGATGCCGATTTTGGCAAAAAAATCATCTTTTCAGATGAAGCTCATTTTGATCTTGGCGGGTATGTAAACAGGCAAAATTGTCGCATTTGGGGCACAGAAAACCCGCACGCATACATTGAAAAGCCGACGCACCCAAAACGAGTCACTGTTTGGTGCGGATTATGGTCCAGAAGCATAATTGGGCCATTGAGCAAGGAGTGGCCGTTACAGTCAATGGCGATCGTTATCGGGCCATGTTGAACAAATTTTTGTTCACAAACATTGAAGAGGAGGATATTGGCAACATTTGGTTTCAACAGGACGGCGCTACGTGCCACACAGCCGAAGCTACACTCGATGTTTTGCTCCCTGTTTTTGAAGATCGCATTATCAGCCGCAGAGCTGATATCGTTTGGCCACCTCGGAGCTGCGATTTGACACCGTTGGACTATTATTTGTGGGGTGCCGTCAATGATAAGTGTTATGTCGACATGCCAGAGACAATTGACGCTTTAAAGGACAAGGACAGTGTAGGCTACTCTATGGCCAGTCGAGGCAGCCATTTGAATGAAATTATTTTCCATTATTAACCGGAAGGATTGTACTTTCAAATAAAAAAGAAATTTGAGAAAATATTCAGTAGTTTTTTTTTAAAGCATTTTCAAAAAAAAATTTATTTGGCGGACCCTTTACATATAATCTTAGAATAAGTTCAGTTTTAGTACAATGTTTTAGTATATGCATAGGTAGATTAATTTAAAAATAAATTATGAACGTAACAATTTAGAATCATATTTTTTAAACTGATTAAAAAAATAATATAGATTTCTTTAAATTTAAATTTTAATACTTTCGACTAACTTAAACTTATAACATAAAACTGATAAAGAATGTTTTCAATTTTGTTTACATAATAAGCCCATTAACACTCTTTCATCATTCACATCACAGTTTTTTTAGAGCTGCGGTAATACAAAAATCAATACAAGAACAAGTGATAATTTCCCTCTTATCAAATATAATTTGAAATATTTCCATTCTATGCCCTTGTCCTTAATGATGATGATATTTTCGCTGATACAATTTGGATATCGATAGGTTAGGAGTATGTAGTTGAACTTGCTGTCATTGTTTGTAATCTTCCTACAAATGGTAAATCCCGATTGTATCAATTTCTTTGCTTCCTCTTTACCGGAAATAGTACATGAAATTTTAAAAAATAACAGATAACTGAGTGTCGCTACTTCTTTAGCAGAAAGAAAAAACGATAGCTTTAAGAAATTTTATAATTGTACTTAATTTTTTATTTCACTTGTTTTTTTTATACAACACAAAAAATTGTAGTATTTTAATATTTTAATAATTTCTTCCAAACACAACTTGATTAAGTCTGGAATTTAATTTTCAAAATTCATTTTTACGTTATTATGTTATTAATCTTCTTACACTGCCTGAATTGAGCTTATTACATGTCATTTATCATGAAGATATTAATGGTGATATCTGCGCTGGATTTTTGATCAATGAAATTCTGTTCAACGTTCTCTCACGACTATCACAAAATTTCATTCTCCTATCAGTAAAAGTGTTTATATCTGACTATACCGTTGCTGGACACTTGTTTATTAATGTATAACACATTCAACTAATCTTATAGATTTATTGACTTTTAATTAAATCCAAATTTAGTAATACTGTAATCATCATTTGTTAAAACTCGCGCCAAATAAGATTTGTTATTATTTGATATTGCTGGTTTTTATTTAGCCTTTTAATTGCTTAATTATTTTCCAGCGAAGACGAGTATACTCGACATAAACAAAGTGAAATGTTTCTGTCAGTAAAGTAGACAATTATGATTAAAAAATATATATTTTTATTCGTTGTTAAAGAAAAAACAATATTTATTTAATTTCTTTTATTAACAGTACTGCTCCAGAATTTGTTATTTCATTTGTTATTATTAATATGGCAGATATCGCTATAATACAAGCAACTGACCAAACTAACGAATGTTCTAAAACGTACATTTTTAAAAAACTTTCATTTCACCTTTCTCAACGCAATTCCAGTAGATTCATTGAATAATAATACGAATGTGATTTGTTTTTCTTAAAGACAAGTATACTTGATATTATGAGAAAACAAATTCATTTCGTTCTGGCGAATATACTCGACATAAACAGTTAAAGAGTTAACGACAATAGTCCAGGATTTAGCGGGCTATCGGAGCTTTATTAGATATTTCGCAGAATATTTTTCAATTATTTTTCAACAGATGGCACATTGATATCCTTCATGTTAGATCTTGAACTGGCTTCTTTCAATTTCGACCATATTAGAAGCAGAATAAGTTCACTATTATTGTAAAACATAACCCAACTTCCAGCATGTGATTATACCAACTAACCAGCACAGAGTTTAAATTTAATGTAAGCAAATTTTTGTTCAACGTAGATTTCCGTTTATCATTTCAGATGCGAAATGTTTTAGATGAATAAAGTTTTGTCATTTATTTTATTTTCTCGAGTCGGAGAATTTGTGCCAGTAAATGTCAATATGACTCGCCGTGGTGGAAGTGTAAATTAAGCAGCACAGTGGAGGATTCAAAGTACATATATTTTAAATGCAAAACTAGACCCAATACCAAATCGACGGAGAAACACTCAGAAACTCACCTTTTCAAAACACAAAATTTCGAATGGGAAACGATTAAATTTTGCCAATTAACATGATTATTCATTTCCAAATTTACAGGTGACGCTACAAAATCATAAAAACAAAATAAAATAAATTAAATAAAAAATAAATTGCAACGATAATAGATATGTCATGTCGTCCAGAAATAAATGCAATCTAGAACAAGTCTCTGAACATGGTTGGTCACTTCAAAGTCTGTAATTTATGGAATTTTCTTTATATGTGAAAACCAAAATTTAGAAGGCGTGAAAACTGAAAATGTTACAGTTTTTTGATTAAAGTTTGTAATGCAAACGGTTGTTATTTGTAAGTAATACTCACAAAGATCGCCCAGTTTGTGCAGGGGTACTTGCAATCGGATAATATATAATACGAAATTAATGTGTTTCTTATGGGATCTGTAACTTTTAGGTTTGCCAAATTTACAAGTTCCAAAGAGGTCACCGAACACAAACCATACTGCAGGAAGCTTTCGTGTGACTAAACTTCTAGCAGTTAAGGTTTGAACAAAGGAGGGAAACAGGCTGAGTTCGAGAAGAAAACGGTTCGCATTCTAACAGGAATTCTAACGGGACACTGTGCTATTGGCAGTTTTGCAGACAAGCTCGGAGTGGTTCAAGCCCACCACAATATGCTCATGACAAGGGGATTACTTCATACTAGGTAAAAAAAGGTCCATATGACCACCGAGTGAACATGCCTGTGAACGGCAAGCTACGCTCTAACCTATGGTATGAACAGGTACAGGACCAAGATTTTAAAGAGAATTAACTCAAAACTTATCAATTTTTGGTTTTTGGTCATTTTTAGTGGGTATTAAAAATCTAAATCTCTTATACCATATTCTCCATTAAAAGAATATAGTTGTATCCTTCCAGCATTGGTTCTCAAACAGTGTTCTTCTAGTCGGTATTTTTCATCTTTCTATAAGGTTGCTAATGTAACGAAAATCTCTAAAAAGGAAGAAGCTAATAACCCTGAAAAATACCGCTCAATAGTAATATATTCCGAGGCTGTAGAAAATGTCAAGAGTCTAACAACCTGATCAGTGGCAGACGGTACGGCTTCAAAATTTATCACGCCGCACTTTATCGAAACTTATTGCTTTTGGTCGCACTAACCGAATTTATTCTATTTGATGATTTCAGGTTAAATTTTGGGGTACCGTAAGATTCTGTTCTTTCTCCAATTTTATTTCGTATTTTTATTAATGAACTTCTCTATTCTAAAACTAATCCCATCTGCTCTTTGTAAATGACAGTAAAATTTGCCATTTATATTCTTTCGATCGTAGACCGAGTCCTTTGGAGACTAAAGCAAAAAGTCTTAATGCGAATAACTCTCTCACATCCAACCTACAGTTAATTCCCGAATATGGTTGTGTGAATAGGGTCGATTTTAATGGGCGAAAGATATGCAATTTTTTGTTATCTGTAACTATGGATGGTCAGATGCTCTTTCAATAACAATCGATGTGTTATTACCATGAATACGTATAATTCTTGAAATGAACAATTTTTTGTATAAATGTAAGTGCGGTTGAATGTATTTGCATTTAAGGGGGAATAATACGAAAAGGTTGCATTAGCTAGGCATTTGAGAATTTATTATTAATTCTGCTAGTTTCTAAAGACCGTGTGAACTCAATATTCTTCAGGTTATTGCACCAACCGAAAATTGAATACAACTCTCGTGTATGAAACTGGTGTCGTATAGTCTATTTTGACTCTGTACATGAGAGTGCGAATGTACTTATTAAAGACAGACTGATTCAATAAAACACCGTCGCAATACGACTTGTGTTTGTTTCGCTGTTCTACAGAATGTGTTCGACGGAAATAAAGGGAGTTGTTTCTGAAAATCGCATATTTTTACGTAATACATACATATATACATATGTGCATATGTATTTGTTTGTGGTCGATTGGCCAATGGATCTCACAATGCAACATTCGTTCTTTAGTTGCACTATCTGTATGTGGAACTCTCTTCATACAGAAGCCTTTCCTGTTAAAGAAAATATGCATTACATATTTTCCTAATTTCAGCTCAACGCAATGCCATACCCTAAGTATTGATCTTAAAAGAGGAAGCAGTGCTATATGTTGCTTGGCACATATTCTTGCCAAAAATACCACAATAAACCACAAGCCACTGACAATATTCTACAATACGGCAGATATCACTGCATTATATATATGTATATAGGTTCTCCCACATAGAGCAAAGTCGGCAATTATTAAGAGAAAGGAGAATATACCGGGGAATATAAGGAGAAAATACCAATCACGAAAAAGAACTGGGACCACCTACAGGACTTAAAAAGTTTTTACCTGTAGATTGTCATCTTTTTTATGATAACTTGGGGTTATAAGAACTAATTTTTTACTGTTAACTTTTGATTTAACCCTCTTAATTTAATGAATTACTTGCGTTTATTATTTTTTTTTTTGTATATTATCTATTGACAATAAGTATTCAAATCTTAACCTAAAATAATACATAAAAGTTGTTATTGTCACTGCAACGTACAACTAAAAGTGCTCATCAAAAGTAAATTTATCTGATCAGATCATTTGTTAGAAGCCTTTTGAGACGTCTGTGACCCTCGAATACAAGTATGTCTCTTACAAGACGGTTGGGATGTTCTGACACTAAAGATGTAATTGACACTTGCTATTTTTATTTCCTCTCGAACTAAGGGCACCTTCAGATCATTGTGGATGTTACTGTTTCTCATATACCAAGGAGCACCTGTTATTATTCTAAGAAGTCTAGATTGCCGCCTTTGAAGCTTCTCTACATTGGATGGTGAGGCTGTTCCCCACAGTTGGATACCATAAAGCCAAATAGGTTTCAATACTGACTTATACAAAAGCAGTTTTAGTTCTAAATCAAGGGATATTTTACACTACTATGTTCTGGTACTGTCACACCATTAATCTTGATGGGCGGACAATTTCCCCTTCTCAGTGTAAACGTGATGTGCATGCATTTAGAAACATTGACTTTTATCTTCCATTTCAGCATCCAATTTTCCAACTCACTAACATGAGATTGAAGTCTTTGTGACGCAACTGTAGAATCTCTATGAATACTTAAAAACGCCGTATCATCCGCAAAAGTAGACGTGTGAGTTACTAAAGTTGTAGGCATATCTGCAGTGAACAATAAGTAAAGGAACGGTCCTAGAATACTTCCTTGTGATACGCCATCAGATATCTTTCTGCGGGAAGAGGTGACATCTTTTGATTTTATTTGGAAATATCTATCCCATAAGTAACTTTTTAGCAATTTATGCACATTCTTTGGTAAAAACTGCGTGATCTTAAAAAGAAGTCATTCGTGCCAGACCTTATCGAAGGCTTGAGATATATCAATAAATAGAGCAGAGCAATACTGCATGTTCTCAAAAGCACGTCTAATTAAATTGGTAATTCTGTGCACTTGCTGAATCGTGCTATGTTTTCGCCTAAAACCTAACTGATGGTCGGGAACTATGGCGTTGGCATCAATATGCGGTATTAAACTATTAAGCAGCATTTTTTCGAACATCTTAGAAAGTATTGGGAGTAGACTTATTGGACGATATGATGATACTTGCGTGATGTCCTTGCCTGGTTTAGGTATCATCACTAAATCAGATAATTTCCAAGATGCAGGAAAGTAGCCTATTCGCAACATAGAGTTAAAGATGAACAATGTAGGCAAATTTTTAATCATTGTCGCAGTTATTTTGTCACAACCAGGTGATTTGTTCGGCTTTAGGCTCTGGATGACGGCAATCACTGCAGACAGCCGGAACTTGATCGGTCTACTAACCACATCGTCGATTGTAACTGGGGCAATACTAGAAACAGAATTGTTTGGTGTAAAAACATTATCTAAGTAGTTGGCAAAAGCGTCCACTTTCTGTTCTGCGCTTTTTGCCCAATCACCGTGCTGTAGTCGTAAAGGGGGTTCATGCAAAGTAGGTCTCCTCATTTTCCTTACTGCCTTCCATAAACTGTAGTCCGAGTCTTTCGTTGCGTCCAAATTTTGCAAGTATTTTTGCAGGTTCGACTCTTTGTCCTTCTGCAAATCGTCACGCAGAAGTCTTTGGAACTGATTAAGTTGAGACTTTAGACCTGGAGAACGATATTCTTGCCATTGGCGTCTTAAATTCCTTTTTTGACGTAACAGTGCTTCTCTGAGCAGGGAAGTTTTCGTTTTCTTACCAAAGGGGTAGAGGATGTAGATACCCTAGAAACTTCAGTTAAGATGTAAGTAAACTGGCGGACGCCGGATTCAATTTCCTGTTCACACTTCAAAGAGATATTTGATGGCAGGTGCGAGCTTACGAACATTTTGTATTGCGTTTATTATTTATTATTTAAACCTGAATTATTATAATATATTTCATTTTCAACTCAGTTTAAAAACGGTCTAACTTAATTTTTCTTTTCAAAAATATCAATGAAAAAAGGGCCTATCTTAGATAACTTCGTTAAAATAAAATTAAAAAATTTTTTAAATGAGAAATAAAATGTGTTCCTGTTTTTTATTAAAAATTGTATTAAAATTTTTGTTGTATCTAAAATTTTACGGATTTTAATAAGTTTTTTCCTTCTCCTGTAAAGTAACAAAAATTCGAGTTATGTCTTTTTTATATTAAGCCATCGATATATATGTATATAGGTTCCCGTCGTTCTTCCAATGAGCATAGGGCCTCAATAAAATTTTTGAAAATTTTTGAGCTAACGCCTTTACTTCTCGCCAACTCTTGCCGCTGCTGTTTACTTCTGCCTCAATTTGTCTTTCGATGTATGCGCTGGGCGTTCCCTTCTCTGTTACCTTGCGAGCTTCAGTTTACAGAAATTCTAGTGATGTCGTTGGACTGCTTTCTGAGTGTGTGGCCGATCCAACGCCAATTTCATCTCTTTATTTCAGTCGCTAGGGTTTGTTGACTTGTTATATCCCAAAGCGCTTGATTTGATATAATTGCTGGACAGAATACACGAACTAATTATTTTGTGAAGACACTAAGTGGCTGCATTCCAAGTTTCGTATTCAAAAGTTTGGATTTCACATTCGATAAATGGTGATTTCAAAAGGGATTTTAGGAGGCCAAAAGTTTGTCTCCCAAAATAGCAGAATTAGCTAACATCATCCACCTCGCTTGCACCAATTACAAATATATCCCGGGACGTTGCAATTATACGTAGAATCTTTGTCTTCAAGACCATGAGGACAGAGCTCCGACTTTTCGAAATCTGTGAAACATAGATACAATAACACGTAGAATGTTTATGTGGTCGCTGGTGGACTTCTGCGGTCTGAATCGAACTTGTTCCTGCCTCAAGGTTGGTGTTACACTATCTTATTTATTACGCACAAAAAGGTAATACCGCGCCAGTTATTAGGGACCGTGAGACCATAGTTTAACACTATGAGTACGAGCTTTATTCAAATCAGATTTTGTCAAGACATGTCCCTATTGCGATTATTTCGAATAGCCTCCAGTTTGATGCGCAACTCTAGTTATCACTTATCAAGCTTCCACCGCAAGGACTTCGTATCTCAAATAACGAACCCCACCATTTATCACTAAAAGCCACATGATCAATTTGGTTCTCTGTACTTTGGTCCGGGGGGACCTAAGTCATTTTATGAATCCTTCTTTGAGGGAAAAACGATCCACCTATTATATGGCCCCAGTACGTGGGTGCCCAGATCAGACCCAATCTGCTCTTTAAGATTTCCCATAATAATCATTATGTCACCTAGGTTGCTTATCATTTATTGCCTTATCAATTAAGGAATTCTTCCTTAATTTTCAGGTTCAGGGATATCTATTGGGGCATAATATCTGATGGAGGTAACATTACGGGCGCGAATACACAATCTGGCGGATATAACCCTCACTGCATTAACTGCATTTATTATATACAATAAATATTGGATAATCGACGCGCTTTTTTTTTTGTGGCCCGATTATCTATTTGGTAGTGTGGTCGACGAAGGTTTTACATACATATATACATAATTGGTCATTACAACCCTTCAGGATTACGACCTAGTTTCGCACACCACTTATGTTGTGTGCGTTAATTTTATACATGAGTGGCGGGACCTACAGTTTAAAGTCGACTCCGAACGACAGATTTTTTGAGAAACTTTTCATGTCTATTTTATTTACTCTCAGAGTTTTTGCCAGAAATCTGCTGAGAGAAAGTCGCCGAAGAAATACGTTTTGTATTTTATTTTGATGTCTGGCCTGGGGCTCGAACCCTGGCTTTTCTTCTAATAAGCCACCACACTACCTATTAGACTACGGCGACTTTAAAGGTTTTACACTGGACATAAAACAAAGAAATAACAATAATGCTTCAAAATAAATTTGTTATCTGTAATTATCTTTCCGGTATTCCAACACAATGCACTGCATGAATTGACGTCATATCCTGAGTGTTGGTTTAGAGAGAAATTGCTCACGTCACAATTAGCACCGCCGAATATTGAAGAACGAGCCACCAATGGAAGTATAACGACATTTCGCAGGACTGAAAGCGTTATGCAAACATTGAAGGTTAAGTTAAAATAAAATAATTGAAATACTTATTTTTATCCTTTCAGATGGTCGCAAATTGACAGCAGGATCTGTTACTTCTTTGGGATCCTAATCAAATCGACCGTCATGCAAGTGTATTGGTATTAGTTTACTTCCAACAAAGCAGTTGCTACCACGTATTCAACATAACTGCAACGTTAAAAGAACTCCATATTCAAACTAGAAAATCACAATAGTGTCACCGGAAATTTTAAAGAGTATTCTTAATTTCAAATGAGTCACGGATATTAGCATTTTGTCAATTTGTTTCTCAGCAAGATGGAATTTCCTGAGTTGGTATTAAAAATCTGTATGGGAACAGTATCAGCCTTCTATAACATAGAAAGTTGTCGAATATAATTTGTCGGGTGGTTACCACGACAGTAATTACATTCCTTTAGATTTTGCCACATTAATCCCAGTTTGTCACGCATAATAATGTGTGAAGCCTACCACGATGTCTTCGTATGACTATACTCTGTGGCCATGCTCTTGTCATTGGAGGGATTCTGCAATTCTTCAATGGTGATTTTATTTCACATTGAACATAGGATATGTTTCATTCTTTTCAAGTTTATGTCAGCTGACCTAATTTTCGCTAGAAACCTTCTCTCGTTTAATTATATTTGAGACATCATTAACTTTAAGCTTGACTTATTAGTCCAGTTTATATTTAATACGACATTTCCGAATGAAATGAAAAAACAGTTTTCGTATGTCATAGTTAAAATATGATTTTTTTATTAAATATGCTCGTAATATACAAGAATTAATTTCTATTTAAGTACATTTAACTTTTGCGTTATATAGTTAAAAAGAAAGGTATAATTTTTCACGTACGTTCTTAAAAAATAGCTTGTTAAGGCAACAGTGTTTACATGTGTGTATTTGTATGTTCTTAAAGAAAGACTATAATAATATATAATACTATAGATGTCAGCTTTATTTTTAAATAATTAGAAAAATACCTAACAAATCTACAATATACTAATTTTTATCATCCTCATTTTTACTTACATACAAGTTTACTTTTGACAGTATAAATTTATAAATTTCTTTTTTATTTTAATTTACTTATAAATAAATAATTAGTAACTGTGATGAAAGCTAAACAATATTAACAAACTTAATTCTAATTAAAAATTGCGATAAAAATAAAATACTTCACATAAACAGTACCAATGATATGGTGTGCTCTCTGTATGTTTGTGATTTGTCATAGCTGCCTAGAAATTACAAATATAACAATTTTTATTTGTTTGTCAATGATTTGATCTAATTTAAATTTTAAATGTATATAAAGGCACTCTTATTTACTTTATATAAATAATGTTAAGGATAAAAGTAAGTTTACTAAAAATTAGTTTTTTAAAAAAATAACATTGAAGTAGTATGTAAAATTCTATTATAAAATTAGCGGATAATTATGATTTTCAAGTCCTTACTGTAAAATCTCATTTTGTAGAAATAGAATTCAATATAATACATGAAACTTTAAATTAACGTTTGTTGCTGGCCAAATGCCGATAACTCCTTTCGCGTAACATATCCTGAAATAGGTGGCATATTGGTACTACCATCCTCATCTCTTTGTAACATTGGTGGTTGAGATGCTTTCAAGGTTTTACCTAAAGCCTCCAAAGACGTATATCCATCTGATGATGGTAACAAGGACTGTAAATGCAGAATAACCACATTATTAAATAAATTTTGAAAATAGTAAACAGAAATCTATCTTTACAGTTTATGGTTAAATGAAGAAAATCAGAATTGAAAAAATACTTGTTGCTCTGAGTGTTACATTTTTAATAAAATAATTTTTTTTACAATAAAAGTATATAAAACATTACAACAAAAAAAGATTTACAAAGACTTATTATAACTTAATAAATAGGTTCTACATATATAAAAATATAGAAACACTAAATAAATAAATCTACGCATAGGCATACTTATTACATGTATATTTTTGTTAATTATTTATTATTCCTTAAGGTATATTTGTTAGAGTATATAAGCTGTATTTAAGCGAAATGTTATGAATTGAAAAATAAAATTAAACAAAAAAAAAATTATTTGAAATGATCGAAGTCATTCGAAAATTTTTGCTCTGAAGTTATTATATTGGTTCTGAAGAAAGTACGAACACATATTGTCTGCAGAGGCACAGATGGCACATTACTAATATCGCATTATGATGTAAAAACTTATCTACATTTAAAAATAAGAGACAATTTGGAATATTACAATAGTAAGTTCCTTTTCTATTGTAAAAAAGGTAAGAATGTGTCGCAGACTGATGAAAATATTTATGAAGTTTACGGAGACCAAGTTGTAACATCAAAAACAGTAGCGAATTAGTTTATCGTATTCGAACTGGTAATTTTGACACTGAAGATGCATCACGCTCTGAACAACAAATCATTAAAAAAAAAGAGTCGTGGAATGAATTATGGAAAAATTGAGAAAGACCGACACATAAGCAGTGTGTTGGATGCAAGGAATTCCTCACCAAAAAGTTATCAATCATTGGGAGAAAACTAGAAGCTCGATGTCTGCGTGCTGCATACATAAACAAAGAAAACATTAATGCACATACCTAATTGGTCATTACAACCCTTCAGTCAGGATTACGACCTAGTTTCTCACACCATTTATGTTGTGTGTGTTAATTTTATACATGAGTGGCGGGACCTACAGTTTAAAGTCAGTTTTTCATGGCAATTTTATTTACTCTCAGAGTTTTTGCCAGAAATCAGCTGAGAGGAAGTCGCCGACCACATTAATGCACTGTATTTCCATTTATGATACACTACTACAGGGATCCAAAAATCAACTATTTCTGAAGCAAATTATTAAAGACGATGAAAAGCGGGTCACCTATGACAATAACATCGCAGACGGTAACAAAGCCAGAACTGTTCATAAGGAGTTTATACAATCTAGTCAAACGATAATTTCCAACCTCTTCAGTAAACAATTAATGAGATTGCAGACAGGAGTTCATCTAAAACGACAGTTGATCAACAGCAAGAACGTTGTGTCATTATGATAACACCAGACCACACGCAAACATCTTTAATGAACCAACAGAAGCTAAGTGAGCCGCACCTTGTTCCTTCGGATTTCATTTATTTCGATCTCTGCTCAATTCTTTTAGTGAAATGTATTTAAATTCCAGATAAACCTCAAAGCTCAGAAAAGCCAAAAATTCTACACTAACAGCATAATTATGTTAACCAAAAAAAAATGGCAATATATTATCGATCAAAGTGGCACACATTCAGTTTAAAAAAACTCGTTTCAAATATTACGAAAAATTAAAAAAATTGGTCAAATTTATAACTGAATTTCCTTAATAAAAAGTCTTTAGCCCAATTATCCTAATAGTAGACTAAGACCGTGATGTTTATAATAAACAGTTGTTTTTATAATAAAATAATACGATAAATCGAAATAAGTAAATTTTTAAATGGCGCAAAAATTATGTTTAGTCTTAAACATAATAAAGATAGGTCCGTCCGAAAAAGGTGAAATTTATAGAAATTACAATTGTTGAATACTCATAATGGTCGTGTTTGCCTTAACTATTCCGTTTGTGGGAAGAATCTACAACATCAGAGTTTATTGCTAATGATTATTGTCTACTTCATGCATATGAACTGCCTGTATTCGATTATTTGCAATAATAATTAATCTGTTAATATTATGTACCGAGTAGATCTTTCTACTCGGTATTATTTATCATTTTATAACAAAATATGATTGGATACCAAAAACTCAAATCAATAAAGTGCTAGCACTAATAGATGGGGGACTAATGGGAAAGTGGAGCGTTCAAACGACACGTTCTTTTTCACACAGCCACTCCTTTCCAAATGTCAACCTCACCAACTGTCCTTCAAGGGCTTGGTGTCCCCTGTCACGCTGACGAGGCTCTGACGACCGACGATGGGCGGTATAACCTAAATACTTGCACGGTTAAATCCCGGCAATTTGCATGCCTGGAGGCGATGTTGGCAGCCCCAACACCAGGATCGGACGCTATAGCCTAATAAGCTGTACGTCTTAAATAACTCTTATTACCGAAACCAACACAAGAAGGAAAAATAATGAACCCGATATAAAGTTGACGGAATTTGACATGAAAAAAAGGACTAGAATTGAAACATGGAATATACGTACCCTCTTGGAGCCATCACGGCTTGCACAGCTATGCAAAGAGTTTGTGACTTACAAACTCACCTTACTTGGGATCTGTGAAATCAGATGGAGTGAGTCTGGAGAATTCACAACATCAAATGGACTCACCATTCTCTTCTCTGGTAAACCATCAAACGAGCTTCCCCGATCCAGTGGAGTTGAAATAGTTCTTTCTAAGCAGGCCAAATGTGCGCTTATGGACTGGAAGCCGCACTCAGATAGAATTATCACCGCCAGGTTACGCGGCCATGCCCGAAATATCACATTTGTACAATGTTACACCCCTACAGACACATCTGAAAAGTCAGTGAAGGAAACGTTCTATAACCATCTCGACAGCGTACTCGCAACCCTACCCAAGGGTGATATTATAATAATGATGGGCGATTTCAATGCACAAGTGGGACCTGATAACTCAACAGCAGAGAGCACCATGGGAAAACATGGGTTAGGACGTATGACGGAAAATAGCAAGCTGCTCCTAGACGCATGCAGAACTAACAACCTTGTTATTGGCGAGGATTCACAAAGTTACCTGGATATCTCCTGATAGCGTGACCGAAAACCAGATAGACCACATCATGATCAGCAAGAAGTGGAGAGGCTCGCTAATAGATGTGCGAAACAAACGTGGTGCGGATATGGGAAGTGACCACCACCTTCTAATCGCTCATATCCTCGTTAAAATCGCTGCCATCAAAAATAATTCCCTCGTGTCACAAAGAAAATTTAACGTGGCGAAGCTAAAAAATGAGGCTATCTCTAACGCTTTCACTAACGAATTAAAAACTTATACAAACAACAACTCTGAACGCACTTGGTCGGAAATCAAAGACATATTTATCAAAGCTGCGGAAAAACACCTTGGTTTCAAAAACAACAACCGAAAGGAATGGATTAGCGATACTACGTGGAATTTAATTCAGGAAAGAAAGGGAGTTAAAGCTCCCTAAACTCGAGCAAAACTCGTTCGAATAAAATCAAACACCAGGAAATGTACAACCGATTTAACCGAGCTGTTAAGAGTAATGCGAGGCGAGATAAGCGCAATTGGGTCAGCAATATCGCAAACGAGTTAAAAACAGCAGCAGCAACCCATCGCACAAGAGACCTATATCTTGCTGTGAACAAGCTCACTAACAGAACATTCTCGACTGGCAGACCCCTGAAAAATGACGTTGGCGAACTTATAACATCAAAAACACAGCAACTCAGCTTGTGGGGAAAATTTTACGCCAATATGCTGAATAAAACCTCTACTCCACAAGATTCAATCTGCACTTGTACCTCGCACGTGTCGAATCAGAACATATCTACTGAGTGCCCAGGAATGAATGAGATCAGCGGAGCAATTGGGTCAATTAAAAACAACAAATTTCCAGGCTTGGACAATATTTCCCCAGAACTCCTTACAACCGACCGCGCTACTAGTGCTCGCTTATTGGAACCCGTCATAAGGGCATTCTGGAATAACGAATCTATACCAGACGAAATCACCGCCGGCTCAATTATAAATCTCCCCAAAAAAGGCGATTTGACCGACAGGAAGAATTGGAGAGGCATAACTTTGTTGAGCATGGTCAACAATTACTTTACGGTTGCGAAACGTGGAATATGGCACCCCGAGATTCCCAGTCTATTCAAGCATTTGTGAACAAATGCCTGCGTAGAATCATGCGTGTTTACTGGCCCTCCATAATATCCAACGCCCAACTCTGGTCAGATACAAACCAACAACCAATAGAGATGGAAATAAGAAGACGCAAGTGGGGCTGGCTTGGGCACACTCTTCGCAAGCCATTACATGACATCACTAGGAAAGCCATTGATTGGAACCCCCAGGGAAGCAGGCGCATCAGACGACCATCACACACCTGGAAACGCCAAATCACAATCGAATTATCCAAACTGAAACACCGCGCTGACGATCTGGTTTATTGGAACCAACTTGTTGCGGCCCTATGCTCCCTAGAGGAGTAAGAGGAACATATATATATATATATATATATATATATATATATATACTAATAGATATATATACTAATAGATATATCCGAATAGTTATAGGCGACAAACTTCGAGCAACTCCTCATGAGTCGTTAAGAATTGCAACAAAAATTCAGTTCTTTGATACCATTTTAAAAAACAATCCATTAAATTATTAGCAAAAGAACAAACAAACAAATGCCTACAACATAAAAATAACAAAATATGTCAAGGTTGTAAAGATAATATTGCAAATATAATAGCAAGCAGTCGTATTCTACTGCTGCTAATCTCTCTAATGTCAAACCGAAAGTTAGTATCTCACTTATAATTTTAAAATAAAAAATAATTTGAATATTTTTGAATAATTTTAGATAAAGGAAAAAACAAACACATATCGTTAAATAAAAACTTTGAATTCATTAGGCAATCCATTATTCTTCTGAACCACAATATTTGGTCCTAGTATCTCAAAAAATGATTTTTATAAAAAAATGATTTTTGGAAATAAAAATGAAAAATTATTCATTGATCTATGACCAAGTTTTACATCCTCAAAAAATTAAATAACAATTATTATTAGTCTCTGCATATGATCTAGTCAAACAGTAATTTTTTTTTTGATATTTTGACCATATATAAAATATTTTTTAATAAAAAAAATAAAGCTTTAAAAAGATTTATCAAATAAATCAGACATATGTATGTAGGTCGGAATTTTTTAATTTATATTACGATTGAAAATTATTAAAAAGAAAAGTACAAGCTATTAACCCACCTTTTGAAATAATTGTGGAGCCACATAACCAGAACTGCTTATTGGTAAAGCAGAATGTGCGACATTCGCTTCCGATATAGATTCTGTTTTTGGTAAGTTCTCTATGGGCCAATTAAAAATGTTGTTAGGCTTTATGTAACCGTTTTCAGGCGGTAACATCTGTGTATGTATTGATGGGGGTATTTGTTTAATATAACCATTATCCGAGGGTATGAAAGAAGTTGGCATTTGACGAACCATTGAAGGTGAATCTAATTGCTTTGTGGTACTTAATGATGCAACAATCGAACAGTTCGGTTGTACATACCCGTTGCCACATTTATCGGATTGTGATAACATATTATCTATCGTTGTTGTTGGCGGTGCTGAAGTTAATGACGTATTGTGTTTAGATTTTAATAAATCCATAACCATATACGCATCGTCATGAACCGGTATCTGATCAACAATGAAGCAGTCATCGCTCGTTGAGTCAGCAGCAACTAAAGTTTCTTGGGTACAATACTCTGTAGAGTGATCGGATCCAACGTAACCACTACTTTTGCCTAATGAGCAATGCGCAATGCTATTTAAACCACCAATATTATGATCACCGTTATGATACGCGTAACCAGAGTCATGACTTATTGAAGAAAGTAAGCGACGACTCTCGTTATTGATAGTAGAATCTTTTCCTCGCCGAAAATCATCTGAATCATCTCTGTTTTCTTTTATTGGATAAGCCATAGCCTCTAACCCAGGTGGCAAGGCACAGGAGATGTTGGCCATCTTTTGATATTTATTGCGTGCTACATAAAATGCTGCCATAACTCCAAGTGATGAAACGACGATTAACAGAGCTAACATAGTTATACGACTTAGTTTGGGATCTGAACAATTAGTAATAGGACCTTTTTCCCATTCAGATTCGTACAGCACATAATGGGTTGTGTCTTTATATTCACGCATGATTGCCTGCTGCTGTGTTGCGCTTAAGGCCGTACCAACGCAACTTAAGTCGTTGTTGTCCACATAATAATCGCCATCATCAGATGATATATTTTTCATTGCAAATATATAGTGATCAATTTCAGTATCACGACGTACAAGATTAACCGCACGTACTTCTATCGTAAATCGATAGTCAGCATCAATGCATACTGGTAAATAAAATTCACATTCATTGGAATTAATCACACCCGATATGTGGCGCCGTTGTATTTCATCTTTATACCACAAGGTTATTGCAACCTCGTAAAATTCAACTCGTCCAGATGGAACCTCTGGCCTTCGCCACTGTAAAATATTTTGAGAATTATCTTTCGTTTTAACGTTTCGCGGACTAGAGGGAACTAAAATATACAAAATGTTATCATATTTCAACGCATTATTTCAACGTATATATGTATATATATATATATATACAAAAAAAACTTACTTCCAACAAGGGTCTTTATAATTACATCATTACTATGATCGGAAGGTGCAGTAGTAAACGCAGTAATGTATATTTTATATGTAGTAAAACTGCTTAGATTTTCCAATTTGTATTTAATTTGCTGGGGCCTACATATTTCTTCATTTAAACTACAATTAATAGTATGGTGTTCATTGTTGTATCTAAAAACATGATTATATAATTTATAATATTTATTTATTAAAAAATATTAGTTTCACTTACGCTATTATGTACTTTCTAAGCAAACCATTACGATCTTCTGGTTGTGACCATGTTAATATAACTGAATTGCTAGTAGTATTAAAGGCTTGTAAATTGTATGGTTTAGAAGGAGCTACGTAAGACAGAGTTAAATTAAAAAAAATTAATTAAAAGCTCTTAGAGTTTGTGCAGAAAACAAGTCTCTTACCATCTTCCTGGGTATTTACAATTTGAGGATCACTAAGATTGCCTTGCGATAATTTCGAAAACATATTCATTTGTATTTTATATGTTGAATATGGTTTCAGATTTTTTATTGTAAATTTTTTTGCTGTATTTGCGATTGTTTTATACATATGATCTTCAAGACAACGCAGTTCAGAATCATCTGTGTTAACCGTTTTATTTCGAGTTAAGCTTTCAGTTCGACAATAAGTCATATTATAACCCTCTATTAATGAAGGACAAACACGATCTGTGCTCCATTGCACAGTTATAGAGCGATTTTGAACGCCAATTATTTCAGGTTCCAATTTTACTAATTCACTTGTAACATCTGCCGAGCACATTGTCCAATGCATACCCGTATTGAAGTCTCGGTAATTAGCAGACACAGCAAGATTAAGAACTCGTTCTTGTTCTTGGGGTGAAGTATAAAAAAATGTTGAATCCTTGCTAACATGTTTAAAATATATGGTGCCCTAAAAAGATTATTTGCATACATGCATTCAAATAAATTTTCACAAAAGCAAATGCTAATTTCATACTTCGCATTCCGTAGCAATGGCTTGTTTTGATTGACACCAAAAGACTGTGTAATCAATCAAATGCTTTTGATTATGGGGTGGACTCCAAGAAAGTGTCGATGTGCGATTTGTAGCATGGTAGACGTTCCGTATCCATAGTGGAGAAAATGAACGCTCATGATGTTTCGACCAGGCTGGTACAAAAATGCTGCTATTATTTGGAGATTCTCCCTCAGAATTTTCACTTACTATAATGAAAGTGTAATTATGACGTTTATGCCAAGCAAATGTGGCTGAATTACGGTCAATGTTCAAAGGTTTAAGGGACCTAAAAAAAAGTAGTAATACAATATTTTTTTTTATAACTTCATTATGCACACTTACACAGTAACTCCATCTCGCATAACTCTTTTAACAACGTATTGAAAATTTGGACCGTTTTCCTTATAAAAAGGCAACTGATGCCAATAAAGTCGAACTTTCGTTTCGCTAGAATCTATATAAAAACTTCCAACATCTGTTAGTGGAGCTGTATCTGGTGGACAGGCAAGTGTTTTAAACCTTTGTATGTACGGTTCACTCCAATAGCTATCGTCGATGCGACCCAATTTCTTTACACGTAAACGTACACTTAAATCATACGAAAAGTATGCATATGGTAAATTTTTAACAATTATCTTGTACTCAGATCGATTTTGGCGAATTTCGTAATTTGATAAATGAATCCATTTTAATTCTGGTCCTACTGGTCTTAGACGTATCTCATATTCCAAACCCTTGGCAGCATAAAAACTATATTTTGGGTTGTTCCATTTTATTATGATTGTGTTGTTTGTGATCTTTTCAAGTGTATACTCTGGTCTAGGTGGAATAACTATTTTTTTTTATTTTTTTAGTATTATCATAAAATTGTGCAATAATTGAATTAAAATGAATAAAATTTACATATAAATCCTAAATACATATTTACTGTATATGTATATAAAAACTTTTCCGTAAGAAATGTGGTTCAAAATGGCATTTGAGATATTTACATAACATAGTTGCCCGCATTCTGTTATAACTGATAGTTTACCCGGTATTTTAATGCTTTTTCCGGTAATTTATGCACTGAATCAACCGAGTGATTTACGTAATAATAATAATAATAAAAAATAAAAAAAAGCATTGATGCATTGCATTAAAATTTTTGTTGTGGTTATACCAACATTAATGGGTCAGTTATGTATGGCAACGTGGATTTGTATTCACTTTTTAACTTCGATGCATGGAATAAAAACATTTTGTCGACTATCAAGTAATACATTATCGCCTGTAAAATTTGATGCATTACAACGCACAATTTTTGACTGTCATAGGCGGTAGAAATCGATTTTTAACATAGCAACTAACAACAATATAGTCAGACATCGGTCTTCGCTATCGTTATTACTATTATTATTATACAATTTGATTGTAGGACGCCTTTAATAAGGAAACTATCAACAGATACCATTATTAAGAAGTAAATAGATATCGCATCCTGCATATAAACATATATCCCACAGATATAAACAAATATCAAATCAATATATTTAATTTGTTTCGCCTTAGACGAACGTATTTTGATTCTCTAACCCTAATATACTATTGGAATGACCTAGTAATATTGACATTTTGAAAAATAATAATTTTATTAAGAAAATTTGAATTATAATTTATTTAAATAATATATTACTTTAATTTTGTACCTTCATTTCTATCATTCAAGTCATTTCTTGAGTTGATGCATAATTTATTTCAGTTTCTTTTATCCCCAGCATCTTTATTATTATATATACATATATATATATTTTTAATTTAAGTAATTAATTTTAATATCAATATGCATATATTCGCTTTGCATAAGTGATGATGTACAATTTATATTTACTTACCACTTTCATAGTGATTTATCCAGAAGTTTTGAACTTTTACACCGACATCATTTTGTCCGCTTAATGTAAAATTGAAAAATTCATAATTAGGCCGATAATTATTTTTATCCATAGTCAAATTGCAGATGCCACGACTTTGTTGAAATTCCAAGTAGCATATTTGTATGTAATTCTGTGAATAAATTGTACGGTAAAGACGTTTTCCGTGTTTGTTCCTAACATATATACGCAACTACTTAGGTTTTGACGAGTATGTTTATATTGGAAAGGTGTGGTGTAAGGTGTTATTGTGTATATTTATTTAAATTAAGGCACAAAAGTTGTGTTATAAAATAATACGTGCAGCAAGTAAATGCGATTTAATGTAAATGAAATTTTTTGTATTCAAATGTTTTTTTTTTTGTTTAAAGTTAATTTAAAAAAATATAAACATGTAACCAAGCGTATTAAACACGTTACCCATGAAAATATTTAGTATAATTAGTTACAATTTAGATTAATAAAGAAAAAGTTGTCGTGTAATGAATTTATATTGTAGTTACAAATTATTTAGTAATTGGTTCGAAGTTAAAGCGTTGTGTGTTAGTTTGTATTATTAAAACATATAGCAACAGAAAGGTAAGTAGGTATTGCAAATCGATTATTTCATGCACAAAGAAAGTCCCAAAACGTATGTAAAAAAAGAAAAATGATTAAAAATAAGAATTATTCAATAACATTATCAAAAGAAAAACAACTTTTTTAATATTTAAATATTAAATTAAATGTTAAATTTATGACTAAATCCAAATGTTCCAACATAATAAATAACTATGCATATGTAGACCTATATTCAACGTAATAATCGTATGGGCTTTAATTCTTAGTATAACATACATATATACATGTAAATAAAATAAATTCTATTTGTTAATTGAACGCGAAATTTTGTCTACACGAAACTTTTTTTTTAAATAAAATTGAATAGGTCTATAAAATTGAAATTACGAATGGATTAAAAAATAGTGAAGTAAGGAGAATTTCTTTAATGAACAAACTATGTATACATACAGTAAGAGTCAAATGAAAGTAAGCACTCCATTTTATTCGACAAAAATTTACAGTTTATTATAAATTATTGTAATATATAAAAAAACAAATATTACTCGATTTTAATTAAAGTAAATTTAGACTAAATAACAATGGATTACAAAATACTGTTTGCTTACTGTATGTATGCCTATTGATAAACGAATTAATAATTTAATAGAAAACTAAGAAATTAATTGTCCTATTAGTTTAAATAATTGTGCTTACTAAATTGTAATGTACATTAGTTCTTTATTATTCCCTACCGTCGTGTGAAGTAATATCTTCGTCAAGCGCCCTTGCCATTAAATCTAATATATGTCATTAGACAAATATATTACGTAATTTTTTATTTATTTAGTAATCTTGCACCAATTAATTTATTTCCTATTAGCATGACAGATAAACGTTTGATGATGGAAAAAAATGAATAATTGTCTAAATTTGCACACATTACTTTCGTCCTGCTCATCCTACCTAGCCTAACCCGCATATATAGATTACAACAAGAAATAATATAAATACAGATACACTTAAAACTTAACTCATGAGTAGAAAAATATATACACACCAGCACAGAAAAATAAGCGTGAAAATTGTTGATCCAGGAATGGTGCGATATTTTATATTTTTGTACTTTTATTTAATAATTCATATTATTTTATAAATTAATACTATTTAGTGAATCCAATTCATATTATAGATATAAGAGACAACTAGAAACAAACTTAGTGATATGCAAGTTCATGAAGATATTTAGTTTTTAAGCGGACAGTAAATAGGTGCTAATTAAAAAATTTAGAATTTTACTAATATAACTCAGCCTTTTAAACAAATATCATATAAGACAATTAACATCCGGTAAATCCTCCATTATTCATGAATTCTCTTTTAATATTATTATGGGTTAAGGTCAGGACTCTGACTTGGCCAATCAACAGCGTCCACTTTGTGTTCCCGGAACCTTTCATTTAGCAACTGCGACGAGTGTTTTGGATCATTGTCCTGCTGAAACTTAAAAATGAGTGGAATATTCTCCTCAGCATATGGAAGCAAAACCGCGTCCAACAAATCGCTGTAGACAAATCTATCCATGGTGCTTTCTATAAAGTGTATTGGGCCTACATCTTCAAAGTTACCAAATAAATTAACTTACGAGCGACTAACAGTTCTTTTGAATGTATGATTTTATTGCCCTGCGTTTTTCAATATCTTTTTCTGGCTTTAGAGCATTACTTACAAAGTTCTGAGATCGCCCTAACCATGTGGCAATACATTTATAAGTTTTTCTTTGCTTTCGAAGCTCCCACACAAGTCTTTTTTCTTCTACACTACAATGTCCGCGGCCCATCTAACAGTTTTAAATATTATTTTTTTCCGAATTTATTGTAAATCTATTAATATAACTAACTTTTCTTTTTATATTTTCTCAAAATATAAAATTTCAAAACTTGAGAGAATTCACTCTTATTTTAATAACCACGCCGGAATGGAACTAAATTCTAAAATAAATTCTGTTTGTGTAATAATAGTCTCTTTTATAGCGGTATTCCCATTTTTTAATTTAATAGTGTTGTCATATTTAAAGTATATAGTGTTAGGACTTTAAAAGCACTTTCTAAATTTGTTTGTACATTTAAGAGAAAAAAATCGCACCTATTTTTCTGACCAGGTGTGGTGTACGTTATTAAGGACAAATCGACTAATATTAAATATACAAAATTTAATTAATTTTTTAACATAAAAGGATACAAACAATCTTTTCGCCATCCCATTACTCCTTATTTTCCTTAGGAAGAAAAATGAAAATACTTTAAAACTAATTTCTGCAATCGGTGGAAATTCTTTTTGTGCACTGCAATAAAACATTGTCATATAGGTGAAATAAAAATTCTAGTCAAGGAATAAGTATTATTGTTACTGAATTAAAAAAATATTAATAATAATAAGAATTTGTATACCTCTCCCAGTTGAAAAGTGCTAAAGGCCTACATGTCGTAAATAATGATATTAACAATTACGTTGACCTAAAAATCATAAAATCAGAGATTCAAAGTAAAAATATTTCAAATATAATAAGCCAAAAAACACGTAGTTTTGAATGGACGACCGCCAATACTACAGGCGTATTGACCATTTCAGATATTATTGAATTTGAAATAATCAGAAGTGTGACCGGAGAGTGAATTCAGTACAGGAAATTCACTGGAATTGTCATAGGGCACTCGCCTTCTATTCTCAAGATCCCGAACAATAATTATATGTTGTAACACACCACATATCTCTGAGGGTGAGTAAATTTAATTTATTTAGCTAACGGTTTAAAAAAATACAGAGCCCATTGACGATAATTAAACCCTAAATTAATTTCAATAACCATAAAACATTTTTTTATGTCCCCCCATGCTTCAGAAGAAATACCGCTAGTATGGATTCTTTAGCAGAACAAGGACCCGCAGCACCTAAGTAAATTTACAAAAACGTGACTTCTGGAAAATTGGATAAATCTCGTTGGAAGGGCCAGTCACTTGATCTCAACCCTATTGAGGATAATGAAGCACTTTGAGTGAATTTTCAGCGAATCTGGAATTCAATTTCAATTGAAAAATATCGAAACCTAGTAAATTCTATGCGACGATACTGTGCAGCGTTTGTTGCCTATAAACGGCATTGGGCAAAATATTAATTTTGTTATTTAAATCAACGATAATAATAGTGAATTCAAAATGTTTAACTTATAGTATAACGACTAATTTTTAATGCAAAATAATCTGGTGCTACTTTTTTGTCTGAGCTTAAATTATGTTTTTAAAAGTTTTCAATTTATGTATTAGAATTTTCAAGAAACATTTATGTAGATGCATGCAAAATTAGATCAACAAACTGGAAAAGTATTTAAACTTATGAGAGACATAAAATGATAGAAAATTCCGAATGAAGTTGGGAATTTTTGAAACAAATTGGATTACAATTAGTAACACATTCTTGAAACTGCACTATAAACCTTATTGTATAACTTCCATCTTAGACTAATATGATTTCATGGTGTACATTTATGTGGAACTCCCTCAGTTTCCCAGAAAAGATAATAAATCGAATCATATGGATGACTATAACAACACGTTGGTGTATAATCGGTACAAAGTAATCATATTTTTTTTATATAGTGTTTATAATCTGAATAACAGTGTTAATTCTACTTGGTTAAATATTCGATAAATACGTTTATGTTAAAATTAAAAATATTCTAAAATTAAAAGGTGCTAATTAATTATTATTTTTTTTTTTTTTTTTTGATTAGGTTAAACATGCTTTATTAGACTAAACGAGCGTTGCCCTTCTTGGACCACTTTGGTGCAAAAGTACATATTTCTTATCGTGAGATACCTAAAAAGGAAAGGTGAGTAGAATCCTCCTTCCGAAACATAATTCAAACTATTCAAGCCTATCAAGACTTGGCATATAAATTCAATTGTATATATAATTGAAGTACCACAATTAACTGTTTCTTATAGCTTCAATTAAAACTCCACAGGTTTAATGTGGTTGGTGTGAACATATAGAGCTAGATAAAATAGCATAAAAAATGTGAATAAATCTGCAAACCATTCAACTGCATACGTAATGAAGAAGTATACACTTTTTATACTCGTTCCTCACCATATACTAATACTAAAAAATTATGATACAATATGTGTTATGCATATAAGAGTGCAAATGAGGAAATGCATCAAACAAATATAAAAATAAATTAAAACAAATAATTGTGCTATCTACTATCTACTATCCAAAAGTAGAAGTGTGAATTGAAAAGTTAATGCAATTAATAATTTTAAATTCAAGAACTATTTGGTAACTAATAACAACTGCCAAATACCGTTAAAATAACAAATCCTTACAGATTTAGTCATTATAATATATATAAAAAATATATTATGGGTTAAATAAAATTAATAATTCAACTTACCGGAGATTGTGCTGTATAGCTTAAATTATATTGTGTTAGTATTACATTATGTGGCTTCGTAAAATCGCAAACCATGTACGTATAATCGTATCCTCGACATTTAAAATCCTTTACTTCTAAAGGTGCAGTACCTAAAATGAAAAAAATTATAAACTTATAATTGATTTCATACTACCATATCGTCATCTAACTTTTAAAACCCATAGGGCTAAAAATGGGGATGGTAAAAATATTTCAAAGCAAAAGATAACATTTTCACAATATTGTTTATTTAACAAATATAGGGAAAAAAAATTAAATCAAATTGATTTGATGTTCTAGAAGTAATAAGTACACACATGTAATATGAGTAGACGTTGCTGATCACTTTAATGGTAAACACAACCGGAGGAATATTAATATCCATAGGTCTTCCACCTGGCTGCATACTTAATGAGCAAACAGCCAGTTATTCAATATTTATCCATATCCATCAGCGAATACTTAGTGGTAATATTTTTAAAAACCCAGTCGATATCCTAGAATACTCACAAGGTAAAGAGCGCTTTTAAAAGACTTACTCTTAACGTAACGTACAGCGATATTCTCAACAGAGACCGGTCTATTTTCGATATCAAATACATGAAGCCATTATTGATGATTTGAACGGAGTAACTGACCCAATAACAACAACAACAACGCAACAAATTGCTTTGTTAAATTACAAATTTATGGATCAAATTACTATATACTTGATGGTTTGTGAAAATATATATTTATTTAAAATTAAATAAAATTTACATTTCCTTACTTGAAGTGATTAATGTATTGCATTTTTTCTTAATATGTATGTGAAATTAATTAAATTAAAAACAGTGGTAAACGACAGCATAAATTATTGTAATAACTTACCGACAGACACATGAGTAACTCCAATTCCTTTTGAACCAATTTTGCAAAAATAATTACGATCTTGTTCCGTAGCATTTCGTAACATTAACACTATACTAGAATCATTTAATATCTAAAAAAAATATAAAAAACAAATATGTTTACATCAGAACATTACACATGACGCACAAAAATTAATACATATTAATTTCAAATTAAAATTAATTTAAAAGGCATAGGACCTAATTTTCCCAGAAAAATAATGGGAAAAAGTAAATAAATTGGGATTGTAAGAGTGCAAGTAATAAGTAAAACAGATCGATGCAGCTATTAAAGAAAATAATTTATGCTTTAAAACTTCCAAATAGACCTTGGATGAATTGTTAATGTTACGGCTCCTAAAAAATTAAATGAACTTACGTGGATATTACTTTTGGGTATAATATACTTTGTGTCCTCCTGTTCGAAATACAATGAAGAGCTATTTAAATTATCGCCAAACTTTAAAAGATTCATGCGGCATGTTATATTAGCACTACTGTTGATTGCGATCTCAAGTCGTGAGGGTGCAGTTTCTATAGAAGGTATAAAAAATATAAATATTAAAGTAATTAAAAATATATAAAAATAGATTCTTTATTTACGGTTTATATAAATCGTTTTTATTTAAATAAAACAAAATTATTCCTATAAATAGGTATTTTCAATACGAAAAAGTAATATGTAAAGTTATGGCTATTTGGAAGGCATACTGAAAACAATATTTTTATTGTGACGTATAAAAACATATTTGTATTAAGTGTGTCAAAATAAATTCAATTTAATAGATCTATTAAAAGATAAGTTAGTTCATTATAGAAACAATATTTGATAAATATAAATCGCTGTATAATACATTTCAAAAATTACATTTCACAACTTTTGTTCAAGTAATCTAATAACAATAAATAGTAAGTAGTTACTAATCACTGAGTTAAAATAAAAAAGTTTTCACTTAATTAATAACATTTTTAAGAAAATTAACTAAACACAGAATTAGAAACAACAAAAACTATTTACATAAAATTTTAAAATACATATATAGATAAAGAAAATCAGGATATCCTTCAATATTCTGTTGGATTGTATTTATATTTGACAACTTTTGCCAGTCTATTCGGCAAATTTCGTATTAAACGTCGACATGTTTGGAGCGGTATCATTGCAGAGCTTTACTGTACTACCTGAAACAATTCATAATTATATCGTAAATTTTTGTCCTTAAGATCTCTTTTTACCATTGCAAACAAGTTTTGAATTCGATTGAGGACAGAACTTTTCGGCAGCCAGTGCAGAACATTAACATTTTGATTCAAAAGCCAGCTGCCCTTAAGTATACACTGGATCACTGTCATGTTGGAAATCGTAATGAACAAATATATTCTTAAAGGAATACGATGCCATTAAATTTTCTAAAAAGTTTTTAAACTGACGTTGATCCATTATGTCCTATATTCGCGCAATCGGACAAACACTAAAATCCCCGTTTATCGGAATTCAGGACTTTGTTTGAACGCCTTCTTACATACGATTTCTATCAGACTAGAACAATATGAACGGTTTATCACATACTACTCTATTTCAGTAAAGTGAATGACTTTTCAAAATTTCCCTTGCAAACTGCATTCGCTTTTAATATATTTTTTACTCGTGCGGTTGTTTTTGTGCAATGCATCTATGCAGTTCAGACTCTTGTAAGTGTGTTTTTATTTTCCGTGTGGATATTTCAGTATTTACTATCTGACCAACTTCAGCCATTTTTCGCGCAAAGATTCCTTTTTTCCTACATGTGATTCTATTTTCTACTGGACTGGTTTTTCACGCTATAGACTTCCTGATAGGGGTTTCAAACTTTTTTGTTTTCTTACACGATTGAATTGCACCAGCTACTATTTTTTGGAACAATATAACTTTTGTGCAATAGCCGACATTGAGAGTTTTTCATTTTGATAGCATTGCACAATTAACGCATTCGAGAAGCCAAAATATATCAAAATTATACATTTCTAATTAAGTATCCAGCAAAGGGAACCACTTGGGAAATAATCTTCATTTTTTTAATAAATAACATTTAAACTCCACGTGTTTTGAACCGATAACGATGTTTATTGTCCACTTGTCAAATAAAGGTACTTATGATATATGCACTGCGATTTTATTATCTTAAAACATCGTTTCTAATTACAAGGCCAAAAATCTAATCTAAAAATAAAAATCTAATAAATTTCTAAGGACTACGCTACTGACTACGGACTAACGGACTAGGACTATCGAACTACGACTAGGACTACGCTTTTTTAGGAATTGCCTTTAAAACCGTGGTTTTGACACTATTGCAATACATTTTTGTGACAACGCGTATTTGTGTAAAGTGTATTGAAACCACTAAACAAATCTAACATAATACGATTTTAGTTTAGTTTTTACTTACATACTTTATTAACTTTCAAAGCACGAGAGTGAACAGTTTTAGGGCCATTATTACAACTTGCCGTTAACTAAAGAGAGGATTTAACGGGCAGATAAATTGTTTTTCGTTATTATGAGTACCCAATAAGATGAAAGTGATCGTTAAGCTAAAGGGAGGATCATCCTACATTTAACATTTAAAGTTCACTTATGTCTGTGAAGTTAAATTCTTTTTTATATTCTTTTTTTTACAGTGAATGTTATGTTAACAGACACTGTTAACTTAACATAATTAAAAATTTGGGAAGGGAGGAAAGAAAATCGCTTAAAAATCGCAAAATTAGGGATAAATTAGAGAAAAAAATGAAAGGAAGACGAAGCTAAACCTTTGAACTTTACAAAAAACCAAAATGTATGAAAATAACAATTTGCTTATTGGAGATAATAAAGTTGAAAAATCATGTATTTTTACCAAATATGCCCTCTAGAAATCGTGAAAAATTCGATAAAATTTAAAAAGGTGCGGTTTTCTGACCTATTGGGCTGGATAGCTATTGGATCAAGGATTCCAAAACAGTTTTCGCTATGGTCGGGTCACGACCTGGAGCGGAGATATAGCCGACGAAGCTAACTTTTTTACACAAGCAAACAAAATGCTCTATATAAATCGTGAAAAATTCGATAAAATTTAAAAAGGTGCGGTTTTCTGACCTATTGGGCTGGATAGGTATTGGATCAAGGATTCCAAAACAGTTTTCGCTATGGTCGGGTCACGACCTGGAGCGGAGATATAGCCGACGAAGCTAACTTTTTTATACGAGCAAACAAAATGCTCTATATAAATCGTGAAAAATTCGATAAAATTTAAAAAGGTGCGGTTTTCTGACCTATTAGGCTGGATAGCTATTGGATCAAGGATTCCAAAACAGTTTTCGCTATGGTCGGGTCATGACCGGGAGCGGAGATATAGCCGACGAAGCTAACTTTTTTACACAAGCAAACAAAATGCTCTATATAAATAGTAAAAAATTCGATAAAATTTAAAAAGGTGCGGTTTTCTGACCTATTGGGCTGGATAGCTATTGGATCAAGGATTCCAAAACAGTTTTCGCTATGGTCGGGTCACGACCTGGAGCGGAGATATAGCCGACGAAGCTAACTTTTTTACACAAGCAAACAAAATGCTCTATATAAATCGTGAAAAATTCGATAAAATTTAAAAAGGTGCGGTTTTCTGACCTATTGGGCTGGATATGTATTGGATCAAGGATTCCAAAACAGTTTTCGCTATGGTCGGGTCACGACCTGGAGCGCAGATATAGCCGACGAAGCTAACTTTTTTATACGAGCAAACAAAATGCTCTATATAAATTGTGAAAAATTCGATAAAATTTAAAAAGGTGCGGTTTTCTGACCTATTGGGCTGGATAGCTATTGGATCAAGGATTCCAAAACAGTTTTCGCTATGGTCGGGTCACGACCTGGAGCGGAGATATAGCCGACGAAGCTAACTTTTTTATACGAGCAAACAAAATGCTCTATATAAATCGTGAAAAATTCGATAAAATTTAAAAAGGTGCGGTTTTCTGACCTATTGGGCTGGATAGGTATTGGATCAAGGATTCCAAAACAGATTTCGCTATGGTCGGGTCACGACCTGGAGCGGAGATATAGCCGACGAAGCTAACTTTTTTACACAAGCAAACAAAATGCTCTATATAAATCGTGAAAAATTCGATAAAATTTAAAAAGGTGCGGTTTTCTGACCTATTGGGCTGGATAGGTATTGGATCAAGGATTCCAAAACAGTTTTCGCTATGGTCGGGTCACGACCTGGAGCGGAGATATAGCCGACGAAGCTAACTTTTTTATACGAGCAAACAAAATGCTCTATATAAATCGTGAAAAATTCGATAAAATTTAAAAAGGTGCGGTTTTCTGACCTATTGGGCTGGATAGCTATTGGATCAAGGATTCCAAAACAGTTTTCGCTATGGTCGGGTCACGACCGGGAGCGGAGATATAGCCGACGAAGCTAACTTTTTTATTTCATAGTAGATTTTGAAATTTTCTGACATATTAGATTTTAACAGAACAGATTGCAGATTTTAACAGAACAGATTTCAGATTTTAACAGAACAAATTTTAACAGAACAGTTTTCAGATTTTAACAGAACAGATTTCTCATTTAACAAAGAAACAGGGTTGTTTATAATGGAGAGAACAGTAGAAGATTAGGCTTTTGTCGGACAGTTTATTACAGCAATACACTGCCATTTTGTTTGAGGTTGCTATAGTCTAGTAGGTAATGTGTTGGCTTATTAGACGAAATGCCATGGTTCAAATCCCAAGTCGGATGTCGAAAAGTTTTTTTTTTATTTTTTTATTTTTTCTAATACATAACAGATACATAAAATGTATCAGTATATATTTATATCAATATTTTAATATTAAAATATATATATTAGAAAAAAAAAAGTAAAAATAAATCACACAAAACCCCTAACTCGGCATTGAACTCGGGCATGATTGAGAATAAGCAATTGAATTTCAAAATCATTCATCTTTCGAAAATGTATGTATTTTATTTTATGTATTGGATTTTTCTTTTTTATTATATATATTAATAAGCTATAATTTAATTTGTATTATTATTTTTTTATTTTATTATAATATGTAATTGAAAAAATATATATTTTTAAAAAAAGAAAATACAACATCCTTTGCATGCCCGATCGACGACTCGATCCGCGACCTTTCGTTTAGTAATCCAACACACTACCTGCTACACCACAGCGGATCTGGTAAGTCCGCATGTTTTATACTTGATTTTAGTTACTATGACGAAAAGTGCAAATTGTATATTTTGTTTTGAGTAACTGTTTAAAAGTAAAAACAAAACTGGGGCTTCCCCGCTGTTTTCATTGTATGTACTACAACCAAGTGACGCATTTTAATTTTGCATATTTTGTACTGAAATGGTATTAACATAATAATTAATGATAATGAATAACAAAAAAGAAAACTACAATACATTAATATATATTTTATAAAAAAGAAAACAAATCTTGGCCAGGGATTAAACCAATCTGTTTGACATCATTGTTAAAAGTTGTAAGTACTGGAATGCTGAGGACATTTTTGAAATTATTCTCTATCATGCCCGAGTTCAATCCCTAGCTGGGGTGGTTTTTGTCTGATTTTTCTTTTTTAAATTATTATTTAATATAATTATTTAATTGAACTATTTAATTTAATTATCATTATTTGATGTAATTAATTAAATAAATACAAACTTTTTGAGAATATGTTTGAAACATGAATTAATTTAAAATTCACGTTGACTGCCAACTAAAAGATAACTCGTAGATTTCTAGGGAAGCCCACTTCTCCTCCTTAAGAAAACATAATTTTTTCTTGAATGATGATCCAAAAATAGAGTTTTTAGTAATATAATGTGAAAAAATCAAATTTTTATTTTTGACCAATTTTCTAAAAATTGCCGCGGCAGTCAACATGTTAAATAAATTCAATTCCTTATTCTCCATCATGACCGAGTTCAAACGAACGAAAGGTCACTGTTCAAATCTCAAGTCGGACGTCGAAAATTTATTTTTTTTTAATTTTTTCTAATACATATATTTTAATATTGAAATATTGGTATAAATATATACTGATAAATATTATGTATCTGATATGTATTAAAAAAAATAAAAAAAAATAAATTTTCGACGTCCGACTTGAGATTTGAACCCTGGCATTTCGTCTAATAAGCCAACACATTACCTACTAGACTACAGCAACCTCAAACAAAATGGTAGTGTATTGCTATAATAAACTGTCCGACAAAAGCCTAATCTTCTACTGTTCTTTCCATTATAAACAACCCTGTTTCTTTGTTAAATGAGAAATCTGTTCTGTTAAAATCTGAAAACTGTTCTGTTAAAATCTGAAATCTGTTCTGTTAAAATCTGCAATCTGTTCTGTTAAAATCTAATATGTCAGAAAATTTCAAAATCTACTATGAAATAAAAAAGTTAGCTTCGTCGGCTATATCTCCGCTCCAGGTCGTGACCCGACCATAGCGAAAACTGTTTTGGAATCCTTGATCCAATAGCTATCCAGCCCAATAGGTCAGAAAACCGCACCTTTTTAAATTTTATCGAATTTGTTACTATTTATATGGAGCATTTTGTTTGCTTGTGTAAAAAAGTTAGCTTCGTCGGCTATATCTCCGCTCCCGGTCGTGACCCGACCATAGCGAAAACTGTTTTGGAATCCTTGATCCAATAGCTATCCAGCCCAATAGGTCAGAAAACCGCACCTTTTTAAATTTTATCGAATTTTTCACGATTTATATAGAGCATTTTGTTTGCTCGTACAAAAAAGTTAGCTTCGTCGGCTATATCTCCGCTCCAGGTCGTGACCCGACCATAGCGAAAACTGTTTTGGAATCCTTGATCCAATACCTATCCAGCCCAATAGGTCAGAAAACCGCACCTTTTTAAATTTTATCGAATTTTTCACGATTTATATAGAGCATTTTGTTTGCTTGTGTAAAAAAGTTAGCTTCGTCGGTTATATCTCCGCTCCAGGTCGTGACCCGACCATAGCGAAAACTGTTTTGGAATCCTTGATCCAATAGCTATCCAGCCCAATAGGTCAGAAAACCGCACCTTTTTAAATTTTATCGAATTTTTTACTATTTATATAGAGCATTTTGTTTGCTTGTGTAAAAAAGTTAGCTTCGTCGGCTATATCTCCGCTCCCGGTCGTGACCCGACCATAGCGAAAACTGTTTTGGAATCCTTGATCCAATAGCTATCCAGCCTAATAGGTCAGAAAACCGCACCTTTTTAAATTTTATCGAATTTTTCACGATTTATATAGAGCATTTTGTTTGCTCGTATAAAAAAGTTAGCTTCGTCGGCTATATCTCCGCTCCAGGTCGTGACCCGACCATAGCGAAAACTGTTTTGGAATCCTTGATCCAATAGCTATCCAGCCCAATAGGTCAGAAAACCGCACCTTTTTAAATTTTATCGAATTTTTCACGATTTATATAGAGCATTTTGTTTGCTCGTATAAAAAAGTTAGCTTCGTCGGCTATATCTCCGCTCCAGGTCGTGACCCGACCATAGCGAAAACTGTTTTGGAATCCTTGATCCAATACCTATCCAGCCCAATAGGTCAGAAAACCGCACCTTTTTAAATTTTATCGAATTTTTCACGATTTATATAGAGCATTTTGTTTGCTTGTGTAAAAAAGTTAGCTTCGTCGGCTATATCTCCGCTCCAGGTCGTGACCCGACCATAGCGAAAACTGTTTTGGAATCCTTGATCCAATACCTATCCAGCCCAATAGGTCAGAAAACCGCACCTTTTTAAATTTTATCGAATTTTTCACGATTTATATAGAGCATTTTGTTTGCTTGTGTAAAAAAGTTAGCTTCGTCGGCTATATCTCCGCTCCAGGTCGTGACCCGACCATAGCGATAACTGTTTTGGAATCCTTGATCCAATAGCTATCCAGCCCAATAGGTCAGAAAACCGCACCTTTTTAAATTTTATCGAATTTGTTACTATTTATATGGAGCATTTTGTTTGCTTGTGTAAAAAAGTTAGCTTCGTCGGCTATATCTCCGCTCCAGGTCGTGACCCGACCATAGCGAAAACTGTTTTGGAATCCTTGATCCAATAGCTATCCAGCCCAATAGGTCAGAAAACCGCACCTTTTTAAATTTTATCGAATTTTTCACGATTTATATAGAGCATTTTGTTTGCTCGTACAAAAAAGTTAGCTTCGTCGGCTATATCTCCGCTCCAGGTCGTGACCCGACCATAGCGAAAACTGTTTTGGAATCCTTGATCCAATACCTATCCAGCCCAATAGGTCAGAAAACCGCACCTTTTTAAATTTTATCGAATTTTTCACGATTTATATAGAGCATTTTGTTTGCTTGTGTAAAAAAGTTAGCTTCGTCGGTTATATCTCCGCTCCAGGTCGTGACCCGACCATAGCGAAAACTGTTTTGGAATCCTTGATCCAATAGCTATCCAGCCCAATAGGTCAGAAAACCGCACCTTTTTAAATTTTATCGAATTTTTTACTATTTATATAGAGCATTTTGTTTGCTTGTGTAAAAAAGTTAGCTTCGTCGGCTATATCTCCGCTCCCGGTCGTGACCCGACCATAGCGAAAACTGTTTTGGAATCCTTGATCCAATAGCTATCCAGCCTAATAGGTCAGAAAACCGCACCTTTTTAAATTTTATCGAATTTTTCACGATTTATATAGAGCATTTTGTTTGCTCGTATAAAAAAGTTAGCTTCGTCGGCTATATCTCCGCTCCAGGTCGTGACCCGACCGTAGCGAAAACTGTTTTGGAATCCTTGATCCAATAGCTATCCAGCCCAATAGGTCAGAAAACCGCACCTTTTTAAATTTTATCGAATTTTTCACGATTTATATAGAGCATTTTGTTTGCTCGTATAAAAAAGTTAGCTTCGTCGGCTATATCTCCGCTCCAGGTCGTGACCCGACCATAGCGAAAACTGTTTTGGAATCCTTGATCCAATACCTATCCAGCCCAATAGGTCAGAAAACCGCACCTTTTTAAATTTTATCGAATTTTTCACGATTTATATAGAGCATTTTGTTTGCTTGTGTAAAAAAGTTAGCTTCGTCGGCTATATCTCCGCTCCAGGTCGTGACCCGACCATAGCGAAAACTGTTTTGGAATCCTTGATCCAATAGCTATCCAGCCCAATAGGTCAGAAAACCGCACCTTTTTAAATTTTATCGAATTTTTCACGATTTCTAGAGGGCATATTTGGTAAAAATACATGATTTTTCAACTTTATTATCTCCAATAAGCAAATTGTTATTTTCATACATTTTGGTTTTTTGTAAAGTTCAAAGGTTTAGCTTCGTCTTCCTTTCATTTTTTTCTCTAATTTATCCCTAATTTTGCGATTTTTAAGCGATTTTCTTTCCTCCCTTCCCAAATTTTTAATTATGTTAAGTTAACAGTGTCTGTTAACATAACATTCACTGTAAAAAAAAGAATATAAAAAAGAATTTAACTTCACAGACATAGTTCACTTTATGTTTGAACTTGCCATATTATATATTATTTTCATTATGGCAATTTCAAATTTAAACAAAATGAGCATACACAACAAAAAACAAAACCCGCGGTTAGCACTGCGTTAAAAAAATTTATAATTGAGCAGTTTTATCGACATTGCCCCGGCACTGCCATATTTTTGAAAAATTGTATCTGTTAGTTGTAATAACGAAAATAAGTTAAAGGTAACTTTCCAGTTCCCTTTAGCTAAAGGTACCTTTAACTAACCCTAAGTTTAACGACAAGTTGTAATAATGGCCCTTAGTCATGTGTTAATATTTTTTACAATTTTTACGTACGTCGACCAGCTTTAAGCAAAATTAAAAAAAAAATAAATATATAAATGTATAATTAGGATTTTCTTGATAGGCAAAACCAAATCTTCACTTTAAAACGCAATATTATAAAAAATTACAAAATCTATCATATGTCGAAAAATTGTACAGAAATATTAAATTTCATTGGGATTTCTATGTAAAATAAAGAAAAATTCGTTTGAATATTACAAGCAACAGAATTAAATATTATGAATAACTACTTGGGAAATAATCTTAATTTTTCTTAATAAATAATATTTAAGCTGTAGGTCCCGCCACTCATGTATAAAATTAACGCACACAATATAACTGGTGTGAGAAGCTAGGTCTTAATCCTGACTGAAGGGTTTTAATGACCAATTACGTACGTACATATAAACTTTTTTCTGAGACAGCCTGTATTTATCAAGTCGTGATATACTCTAATAATATGATAATGCTCATAAAAGAAGCATTCACAAAATATTACATCTAAAGTGACAAAATTTTTGAAAATATCGCGCCTCAAATCTGCTTCGATTTTTATAGAAAAAGCATAGTCTTTCAATATGCAACAATTCTTACAAATTCTTTAGTATTTAAAATTATAAAACCGAAAATATGAGATATAATATAAAATATTCATTGTTTACTTGAGTTTCTTCTACACAATATACCATTTATATAAATATAACAAATAAACAAATAAACAAATATTTCATTTAACACTTACCACCAGGAGAATTGTATGTGCTACAATAAGTGCTCTGTATGGTAAAAATTAAACCAATCAATAAAAGCAGCCACATTGATGAGCTAAAAATAAAAAAACTCATTTATTTAAATATGTGCAAAAATATAAACTTATTCTAAAATAATTCAATTTTATTCATTTTCAATTTTTGCTAAGGTTTGACGTTGATATTAATTTTTTTAATTTATTTACTGGATTTTTTTGTTAAACAATTTAATAAGAATCAGGGATATCCAATTTAATTAAAGAACTCAAGATAAATTTCAGTAAACATTATTACTTAAACAATGTATATTTAAAAATAGAGCCTTAGATTGAATTGTAAAATTTCAGAAATATTTACTTTTTACCTCACTCTTAGTTCGAATATACTACATATACCCTTTGAACGCTCTGAAATGCGGTACATAAAATAAATCATAACCACTGAGAAAAAATATTGATGAACACTTATTTAAAGTTAAAAAATCTTCAAGAACAAAAATTTTTGTGACTCGAGATATATATATTCTTGGACCCGATTTCTTATACACAACAACAAATTATTGCCTCTGTTAAACATATCACATTGCTGTGTTACCATACAGATTTATTCTGTTCACGACAGAATTGCTTAACTTAAAATTTTTGGTTTACGTCTTGGGCTTTCAAGCCAAATTTTCTCAATTACCAAAATTTAGTATGTACTATATACTAAATTATCTTCTCTCGGCTTTCTTAAAAATTGAATTAATTAGTTTGCCTAATTTTCTCAATTTCCAAAACCGTTTGATGAGTACCACTGAAACATGTGGAGAATAGATTTCTATACACTAACATTCATAATAAAGATAATAGATCATTGTGAAACAACGTTATATGTTAAAAATACACGTTTGAAGGAGATATGAAAAGTATTTGCACACTCTTTTGCACTTTGCACATTGCGCACTCCTTACTGTCACATTTGAAATTTATTGCGCACACAAAGAGAGCGGACCACAAAAAAGGAGCAATTGGTTGGCTCAGTGCATGTACTTATTTCTTTTTTCTGTTCAATTATTTGACACTTTGCTCTGCTCTTTGTGCATATTGTACGGTACATTGTTATGCTCATTTTTATAGAAACGGTGGTTAGCAAATTATATTGTTCATCTATAAACGATTGACTTTAGTGAAAAGTAAATTATCAAGAGATAGTATCTTCGTAAATTGATTTAAGCTCTTGCTTAAATTCAATTTGTGAATAAACTTCGGACAGATATTGTTATTTTTTGTTCAAAAATAAAATTTATTCTTTTTATTAATGATAATATCGATCAAATTTCTATATTAGATAATAATAACCAGGATAGTATATCATAAAATAATTTCCTTTGAAAACATTTAGTACCACAGTAATTGTGCAAGGCACATTTGTGCACTCTTTTATGCTCTTTGCAAAAAAGAGCGGCACAATTAAAGAGCAAATGAAAGTGGACATTTTCTACACCGCTTTTTATGCATAGAGCAAAAACAATGCAAGTGGAATTGAAAGTTTGTACCGCTCTTTGTGCAAAGTGTAAAAAGCAGCACAGTAATATGAAGAACTTAATAATGAAATGGAAAATATCAAAAATGGCTAAAAAAAAATTAATTAGCTTAAAATAAATGAAAATTAAATTAAAACATTGGAACTGGGGACAAACAGCAATTTAGTTTTTAAGATTAATAATAAGAAAATATCAAATTGACTTTAAGAAAAAAATAACGATAATGCTAGCTACCAATATTAAAAAAATTTAGAATATCAAATTGAACATTTCAAAATGTACCAGTAGTAACTTTGGAGAGAAATTGTTTTTTTAATTCACACAAAGAAGAGTAGGAAGATTCGAGGACGTGTACTGTTATCAAGACAAGTAGAAATTTCACCCACTGTGGTCACCCTAAAGGTAAGAAAGGAGAAGATAAATTACTCAGTAGAGAAAGATGAATTGACACTGAGCAAGATATAGAAAAGAAGATAATAGACATAGTTTTCAATACGCACGTATTTGGACCGTACACCTAACCAGGATGTCTGGTGCATTCACAGCAAGCACATTGCCTTCAGTTGGTATAACACATCAGAAACAAAATTTTAAATCGCCTTTAATGGGATTTTCAATACTTTCTCAAATTTTTCACTAAATTTGTGATTAATTTTTATTTTAATCGGACATAAACTATAAAATTTAACGGTTTAAAAACAAATGAGTAAACCCGTACGCACTTTGCTGTTTCTAAATAAAGAAAAATTTATAATTAAACGTATTAAACTTTACTGGAAATTAAACATGTTTTTTAGAAAATAGTAAAATTATATTTTAAAATTGTCTTTATTAAAAAAAACGTAATAATTAGATTATTAAATTTACTCTTATTATAAACACCAATTTAAAGATAATGTGTATTTTAATGGTTCTGTTTATTATAAAATTCGTGGTAAATAGGTTAACTTTGAAAACAACAACAATCGACGTTATCAAAAATTGAAAAATTAAATTCATATAAAATTTATTACAAATGTACGTCTTCGGTAAATGTTACCTCAAAACGATTCTTCGAATTCGTTATAAAAATTTAAATGGCCGCACAACAACAACAAGTAACTTTGCTATAATTTAATAATTTATTATTTTGAAACAAATAATTTAGTATTCAAAAACAAAAAAAAAAATTTAAATTTGGCGAAACAAAAGCACCCAAACAAAAATTTTTTTCTTGGAATTTCATATTTTATTATTTGGAATTGTTTTTTTCATCAGTTCTTGTTTTCATTTGTGATTAAATTTTATTTTATTGTACTATGTTTGAATGCCTATATTTTTTCTCTGTGACCAACAAAACACTTAAAAAGCTTTTAAGTTGACAAAGAAATGACGGACAGCTGCCTTAATTTTATTAAATTAAGAAATAGGAAACTAAAAGATAAAAACTAAAATGAAACGAAAAATTTTAAATTTTGTCTAGGCCAATAATCGAATAGGTACACCAGATTTTTAACAAAAATGAAAGCAATATAAAATTAAAGCGAAAAACATCTAATAACAAGAATCAACTTAATAAACACTTTGCTTACTTTCATCCGTGAAAATAAAATTATTCCAAAAAGTTTGAAAGTCATTTGTTTGTTTTTAACTAAATCCAAACGTTTAGTTTGATTACCTTTAATGAAATGTACATTTAATGTGATACAGATATACTTATATATATAGATATTTTGCCGTTCAACATTTTGAGTAACTTTTTAACGATAAACTTCAAAGCTTATACAAATGACTTATACTTCCAAACAAAAAATATTTTTTAGTTAAGAACAAAGCCCATGTGTACTTTACTTTTATGAATAAAAATGGAAAATACTGCCAATAAATAAACTCAGTTTTAATACATTTTTCTTTCTTTATTGTTGTGTTTATTTATTGCGATGTTTCTAATATTTGTATACAGCAATTGAAGTCACCGTAGTCTAGTAGGTAGTGTGTTGGCTTATTAGACGTAAGGCCACGGTTCAAACCCCAGGTTAGACATCAAAACGAAATATGAAAAATATTTCTTCGGTGATTTCCTTTCAGCAGATTTCTGATAAAAACTCTGAGATAATATAATAATATTGCCATGAAAAGTTTCTCAAAAAATCTGTCGATCGAGGTCGACATTAAACTGTAAGTCCCGCCACTCATGTATAAAATTAACAAACACAACGTAAGTGGTGTGAGAAACTAGGCCCATAATCCTGACTGAAGAGTTGTAATGACCAATTATGTATGTATACAGCAATGTACGTGTAAGAAGTACAACCTTAAATTGTATATATGTATATCGTTTTTTCAGCCTGCCTCGGCGATCACGCATAGCACCGTGGTGGAAAGAATCGAGGAGACTCTCAAACGGACTATTGAGGATAGGGACTGGGTTATATATATATATATATATAGCTGAGTATCAATTCCTATAAACGACAAATAGTTAAAGCTAAAAGAGCACAATATGGATCATCCTCTCCAGATAATGTCAAAAAAGTAAATTTTAATGTCTAGGTTAGGTTAGGTTAGGTACCTATAAAACACTCTCGCCAGGAATTGACCAATCAGACTTGATATATGTGAACCCCGACTAAGGAAATAAAAAAGTTCGGTTCAAAACGTAAAATATACTTAAAGGCTGGTTAGCCAAGCGTAGAGAACGTAAATACTTAACGAACGTTGCCTTAAGAACGTTTCTGTAGTTGTAGAAACGTTAAAAACGGGACATATGTCAACGAAGAATGTAAATAAAAACGAAATAGAACACAAAGCAACACGCAGGCAAACACAACACAATGTAAGGAAATTGGTATACAGACATTTGCACGAAATCACCTGTTCAGAACAGTGATGAGTATTGTTGAGGCAAAGCAAAATTTGAAAAGTACTAATTGGACCTTAAGGGGAAGAAGTTTCATTTGTTTCTTAAATTGTATGTTATTACAAATATTTATTCTTGAAATATTTTTGATTTAGTTTAGATATAACTACAGCCGAATATTGTTCTATTAAAATTTTTATTTATTTTTGTTTTAATAGATTGCAAAACAATACCTCTAGCTAGTATAATAATAACAATAAATACTCTTATAATTATTTATAAGCATTAGAATCAAACGAATATGTTTTTAAAAATTCTAAAGGTTAAAAGGATTTATGTATAAATAGGAAAGTAACAAAAAGAGCATTTGCGGTACATTGCCACTCAAAATACATACTACTTATTTTATGTTTCAAAGTTTTTTTATACACATTACAATCATAATAATATTTAAAGAAAAATCAATTAAAAAATTAATATATATTAAAGTACCAAAAAAGAGAATTCGTAACAATTCGTCACTTAAAATATACATACATATATCTGTGACAATAAATGAACAGTAGACATACGTGTTTTTTCATTTTATTACATATTCTTATTATCTTCTTCAAGATCTATCACTCAGCTAAATTTCATGTACAAAATGTTATTATTAATAAAACTATACGAATTTATATTTTATAAACACAATTACCAAACACATTTTATTTAGACAAACCCCTTAATATCTCTAATCACGAAATTTCGACTTAAGCTATTATTATTTAATGCCACAGATATACATATATTATTTATTTATTTTGTTAAAATATTTTTGTGGGCGCAATAGAAATATAATAAGTATTTATTTCTTATAACGAACGTTTCGGAAAGCGTTTACATTGCTCTCCATTTGCTAAAAAGAGAACGTTCGGTACGTTACGTTACGTTCGGCTAACTGGCTCTTTACACAAAAGTCCTCAGTACGTCGTTTACGCATTTGACGTTTTCATCTGAATTTGTTTAATTTCATTTATTTTTTGAAGTTCTTAAGGCCTAAAGGTCTAACTATAATATACTAATCCAGTTTTATTGAACTCTGCGAATGCACACAATGCTGTTTCCCAAAAACATAAGTAAACTTTTGGTTAAATTTCGCCAAAAAAATCGGTTTAAGTATATAACGAAACCGATTGTAATTTGCTTATATGTTTATGTGCTTACAATAACAACAAACAGCAAGTTGTAATGGCTTCCTTTCGTATGTATACGAAATCTATTATTTCTAATCTATTATTATCTAAGAGCATAACAGAATAGCAACAAAGCAATGGTATTTACAACAACTGATGGTAAGTTCATATAAAGGTTAGGTTAGGTTAGAGGACGTGTACTTGTCAATAAAGACAAGTACAGTACCCGGAGGTCGAATTGACCCATTGTACAACGTCTTTGCAGAAAATTTATATTAAAGTTTATATTAATTTTATAGCATTATAAAAGAATTTTTGGTTTAATAATTATATGTTTAGATTTACTTATTTAATGTGTATAACGCTTAATTTAAACATTTGAATGGTTTTAAAAAATTATAAAAAATTTCCTACGCATTTAACAAACTTTTCGTTAATTTTGACAGTAGAATTAGCATATTGTATTTAGCATATTGTAATAGGTCGCCGTAGTCTAGTAGGTAGTGTGTTGGCTTATTAGACGTAAAGCCAGGGTTCAAGCCCCAGGCCAGACATCAACACAAAATACAAAAAGTATTTCTGCGGCGACTTCCTCTCAGCAGATTTCTGGCAAAAACTCTGAGTAAATAAAATTTTCATGAAAAGTTTCTCAAAAATCTGTCGTTCGGAGTCGACTTTAAACTATAAATCCCACCACTCATGTATAAAATTAACACATACAACGTAAGTGGTGTGAAAAACTAGGTCGTAATCCTGACTGAAGGGTTGTAATGACCAATTATGTATGTATGTATTTAGGCCTTTAAAGTAAATAACGAAATTGGTCACAAAACGCTTAAAGAAATCAGCTCTTTTTGTGTGTACAATAATAACAAATGTTAACCCTACCATTAAAAAATGACGACCAAATGTGATTTTGCTTCTCTTTCTAACATATGAATTCTTACGACTGTAAAACATATATCGCACGTGCTCATACTTTCGCTGGTTTTAAATCACAGATGATATATTATCGGTCACAGTTGTCTAGTCAAACTTGACTCACATATCAGTCAAAGTTGACACATCAAAAGTGTTGAAAAAAGGTCACTGTTGACTAGTCAAACTTGATGCATATACCGGTCACGATTGACATGTATTTGGGTCACAGTTGACTACCAAATTGATTCATAGATTTTACTTAAAAACTTAATTTTTTTCTATAAGCAATTTATTTTCATTAAATAAAATTTGAATACATAATTAAATACTGTTAATAGTTAACATTTCGATATCTTAATAAAAATTTCACTTTTTGCCACTGGTATGGTTGACGCACTCCTCCTTCACTTTATCCTTCACAGTTCTTGAATGTATCATCAGCTTTAGTTTTACAACAAGCTAGTAAAAAGATTTATTAAATACTGGTCAAATGATTCACACAGAAAAGATATTTACATTTCCAAACACTTACTGGTCCTTTCACACTGCACTTCAATTTCTTGTTCCATTATATTTTTATCCTACAATTTTTTTTAAAATTCTCATCTTAATTTATTAATGTCTTTTTTTTATTAATTTTTTTCCAAAGTTTAAAAATTCGTAACACTTAAAACTTTCATTTTAAAATTTGTCACAAGTGAAATTTTTTCTTTTGAAAGATATTGTCAAAAATATATTTGAGGCCATCAAGTCTGATAATCAAGACACCGGTCATTTTACCGTCACTAATGATGTATCGAAAGACCGGTCATTTTACAATCACTAATGATGTATCAAAAGATCAGTCATTTTACCGTCACTATTGATGTATTGTTGGAAATGCAACTCTACAGCTGAAAAGTACTATAAAATGTTATGTATGCATTAGTAAGTGAATCTTGTATGTGTTAGTTTCGGTCATTCATTTCTTGTAGGGAAGTTGTAATGGTGGCGATCATGTGTATACAGAAGAGCACAAAAGAATAGTAATATTTACAACGTAAACAAAACAAGTTGCAGCGGACGTGAAAAATAGTTTATTTTATATACTTTTATATTAAATCTACAGTTCTTTTACAGACAAATTTTAGTGTAACAAGTTTAAATTTACAGTGTCTAGCATTTAAATTTGAAGAAGAACAATTAGTCTTTCGAAACTCTTAAAAAACACATGCATTTGACGCTAAATTTTGACAGTAGACTTAGCAAATTGTAGTTAGCCACTGAAAGTCAGATAAATACAATACAATACAAAACAAATACACACATAATTTGTCTAATGTGGCGGTAAAAAGATATTTAACGGATAAAATTATACGTTCTGTTATCGAAAAAAATTTTGTCAACAAAATTTCAAATTTTAGGCCTTGCGAGAAAGAAATTTACCTGGTATTCATCATCGTTGCAAAATCATCTGTTATTTAGAACTTCCAATATTATTCTTGAGCAAAATTTCGTCAAATACTTTCTGTCAAGGCACCGAACGAAGAGATCCGAGAAACCATCAATCATTCGAAGTTAATTGTGTAAATACATATGTAGGCTCTTATCAGAAGTTCAAGGCACTCTATAACAGATATATTAACTCCAAAAATGCCAAATTTTCTTATATTTTATGTTTTAATTGGAACCAAGTAGTTAAACGGAAGGAAATCGAATATTGGATACACTAAATTTAATTTATGATAAATACAAATTTATATTTTTGATTTTAGAACACTTTTGATAGAATTGCACGAACTTTTAAATTATGCACATATATATGCTGAAAACTCATTTTCTTAATTGCTTTTATATTATGTACGCTAATACAGAATTTTTCCATTTTTATCACTGCTCAAGATAACAAAAATAAACAGAAAAACAAAGTGAACAAAACAAATTTAGTTGTTTCGTTTTAATTTGCTTTCGTCCATTTTTTCATTTTTCTTTTTGTTCTATATAAACGCCAATACTAATACGCCGATGGTTGGATATACACTTTGCACTAACGATACATCGCAATCAACCATCAAACTCTTATTTATTGACTTATTTTTTTGTTCATGGAAGTTTGTTGCACTGATTTACTTCTACAGTATTTACTTTCTATATTAATTTTTATACGATATTTAAAACATTCTGGTTTTTAAGTTTATTTTATATAATGTTGCATTGCCTTTACGTTTTAATTAATTTTTATATAATAGCGTTTCCTGCGTTATGGTTAAAAATAATCTTTAAGAAACAAAAAACAAAGATAAACTAAAAAGTAGATAAAAATTCGTCAAAAAAATGTGTGACGCCGACGACTGACATAAGTCGGTGCCTTCGGTATTATTCTAATTAACGCCGACAAGATTATTTAGCTTAACCACCAGACAACGTTGAAGTAATATTATCAAGCAACTGATTAAGTATTTAATTTTAATTTTTATATTTAGTGTAAATATGTAATTAAAAGTCGAGATAATATTATTAATGAAAAATTCCTCCAAAAGGTTGCTAACATTATTAGAAATATATATATTTATTCAAGCGTAAATACAGTACAACAAGGTATTATTTATCCTGATAAGGATATAGGCATAACAAAGTTTGAGAAATTACAAAAATAATGACCTTAAAAATAATTCAACAAAATAAATATTATTAAAAACAAAAATTTATAATTATATCAAAAAATATGATTAATTAATAATATTTTTACATTTTTGTTCATTAAAAAATGTAATTATTGCAGGCTTGAAATCCTTAACATTACTCAATAAATGTATGTTGTTCGGGAGTTCATTCCCGAGACGAATTGCCTTAGTCTAAAAGCGTCTCTCAGATTTTTGTTTACGTTATCTAATGCTAATAATTTTCAAGCCTCTATAAGATCTTGAGAAAACTAATCTATTCAACAAATAATGGGGTTTCCTAATATAGACGATTTTATGTAGGTATAGCAGAGTACGGCGTTTTAACAATTTTTCAATAGATGTATTATAGATTTTATATGAGAATTCAGATATTCTACTGCACCTTGTACAACCATAAACATATCTAACAATATTGTTATAAGTGATTTTGAGTTTATCACAACTAGAAAATAGTTAAAATCCGTACAGTAAAATGAAGATGAGGTATGTTTTTGCGAGCAGCATACAAATATGAAATGAAGTAAAATATTGCGTTTGACAAAGATTTCGCGACATGGTAACCGTTTTACATGTTTGGACCAGTTAAAGATAACTCCTAGATTCTTAACATTATGTACTGTCTCAGTAGTAGTATTATTAATCTGTATTGGTGTAAGCTGTGTCATAGAGTTTAACTTGCATATTGCCAAAGCTTTCGATTTGCTCGGATTGAGGCAAAGACCATTAATGGACGCCCATTGAAACACATAATGCAGATCACAATTTATTTTACCTATATAATTTGTAATATCAGACGGCAATATAGCTGGACATCATCTGCGTACATTTGTACATTGCAGAACTTCAACTTAGATGACAGATCATTAGAATTAATATAATATAAAAGTGGAGGTACACCTCCAGTTATTAAAAAAAAAATTCGATATATTACCATCGTCATACACAAATTGACTTCCATCCCCAAAAAACGACGAGATTAGCATAACAGCAGTATTCGAAAAAGTGCCACATGTGTTTTAACTTATAACACAGAAGAGTTCGAGTCTTGTTAGATTAGAACAAGTTGATAAGATTTTCAACATGATCTATATCAATCCGTAGCATATGCAGTTGTTTTTAAAGCTGCTGTTTAATAGACGGAGTTGTGAGGCCCTTATGCAGACAAGAAGAATTAATGATTTTGTTTCCCCCACTTAGGTAACAATCTTGTCGCGATGTGGGGGCTTAAGTGTACATATCCCCAATCTGTTGGGGATGTGGTGCATGACTAAAGGTTACCCTAATATCGTGAGAGGACTGTCTTCGAATTGATGTCTCTTGTGTGATCTTCGACTTCGATTCTTCTACTCCCCCGATCACGTATATTCTTCTATACCGCTAATCCGGAGTGATAAGCGACGCGTGCTTATCGAATGGTTTGCAGTCAGGGGTCTAATCCGACTGTATTGGTCCTTGTCATGCTAGGGGGGCTATGGCATGGTTGACCTCCTTTTCCCTCACTCGTGGGACTTATATGGAAAACGAACTGAACAAGAACTGAACATGACGAACAATGATGACGAACCGGCATTTGAAACTGAACTAGAAGCGTTCCATCTCTTTGCTCGAATTCAGGCGAGCGTTGTTAATAACAATAATGAGGTCGTCAGGAATCTCGCCCCAGGAGGTATGACGATTACGACTGTGGAGGAGTCCTTTAGTGAGGCGACTGCTTTGGTGATCCCCACTTCGACGGAGGATATGTGCATGGAGTCAGACTCTGTCTCCCCACTATCGGATGAATATACGATCATCGAAAGGCTCCCCTTCACTCGTATCCAGATTGCTACTGGGAGCAATGAGGTGGTGACTTCAAGGAACCCCCTTGTTAGACAGGATGCTTCAAACCAAATAGTACAATCAGCTACTGATTCGGACTTCGTGGGAAAAAGTATCTCGTCTGACAAGGGGGTAAAACTGTGCGGAAACGTTCTGCTTTGAACAAAGAGATATATTCGTATCGCAGGGCCTGCACTGCCTTGAGGGGATTTGCAAGCAGTGATGTGGATTTCCTCTCTGTTAAGGAGCAGAAGATGCTGGCTCGACACAGAGGCACTGTTTCGCGGTATGAGACCAAATACCCGGGCAGTGTCCTCTCACGAGGCGCTGACTCTGGCAAGAAGAATGGACTGAATCGGATATGAGAAGGCTGTGGAGGAGGAACTTAGGACCCTCAGGGGTCGTTCCGCTCCTGGAATCAATGATCGAGTTGGATCTTTGACGGGTATTTTGTTGTCTTGTTATAGAGATGCTTGTCCTCTTACTTACCCAGGCTGGCTGCCTGGTGGAATACGGAACTCTGGAAACTCTGCTGTTGTACTATGAGACTCTTTAATAAGGCTAAAAGGTCGGGCAAGGATGTTGACTGGTCTGCATATAGATCCAGTTTTAATGATTATAAAAGGAAAATAAAGCGCTCAAAGAGAACCACCTGAATGGGTTTCTGCGCGAGTATCGAGAATGTTGCCGAAGTTGCTCGTTTCCGTAGGATGTTGTCTAGGGACCCCAAAATCCTAGGCTTCGTCCAAAAGAACGATGACACGTGGACAGTTTCGAGAAAAGAAACCCTAGAGGTTCTATTGAACACTTATGTATGTGGTAGGGATCTTCCGTTGTCTTCTGAGGTCTTGGGTGTTGTCCTGGACAGCAAGCTAAACTGGAAACGAAACACCGAGAAAAGAAAGAAGAAGGGACTGAATGCCCTCTACCAGTGTAGAACTCCATAGGTAAGAGCTGGGGTCTTCCCCCTAGAGCCATTCGCTGTATATATCTGGCAACCGGTTATTACTTATGGTTCAGCGGATTGCTTCCTTGAGTATCGCTGGAGTGAGGAAGAATTGTCCTCAGGCTGCTCTTGACACTATGATCTGCCTGAATCCGCTTGATTTGTATGTCAAGAGGTGTGCGGTGCGAAGTGTCATACGTCTGAGGCTGCTGGAAACAGCGCTCGGTAGGTCACCCCAGAGTTCTGAATGTCGTCTTTCCTGATGGGAGGTATGGAATTTCGGAAAAATTCACCGATTATATTGTGCCTGAGGCTATGTCCCTGCCTGGTTTAAGAATACTTATACCGGAAAGGGCACAATGGAATGGCGAAGATTTTCGCAATCTTGAAGGCTATTGAGGCCATAGCTGGTGGCCCCGCTTCGGAATCTTACATGATCTTCGTTGATAGTCAGGCTTCCCTAAGCGCCATTGCGTCGGTCTGGTGCAAATCACGGCTCGTTCGCGGGTGCAAGGAGTCGTTAAAGACTTTTGGACTAGACCGTATCCGTCTATGCTGGGTTCCGGGTCATAGCGGAATACTGGGCAATGAGACGGCGGATGCTCTCGCTAGGTTATGTTCGCTTTCTGACTGCAGTTAAAAGTCCTGACCCCCAATCTTGGAGGAACGGATCGGGTTGTTATGTTTCCAGAAGCCTATGGCCTGCTATAGGCAGTGTAAGAACAGGTCGGCATCTGGGCTTGGATAAGGCCAGTTTAAGGTTGGTTATCAGATTTATCACGCGGCAATGCGAGATTAGGTCGCTGACGGGGATCTGAAACATATCCCAGCCGGACTATTGCAGGATATGTTGCGATGAGCAGGAGTTGAAGAGCACCTCCTCTGTAACTGCCCAGACCTTAGTAGGTTGAGATTGAGGACCCTTGGCAGGGGCTTCTTTGGGGGTTTGAATTCTGTGTCGAGAGCCGATATCAAGGCTCTCCACAGATTCATTAGTAGATTGAGCTGGTAGAGAAGTCCTACGACCTCCGGGTACTGCACTTGTCTCAATTGACAAGTACACGTCCTCTAACCTAAACCTAACCTAACCTAAACCTAAAAGATATAATATATTGCTATTTTCATATTAATAACGAATGCGTATGATGATAGTTCGTCATATCTATGAGAAGTTGAAGAAATTGAAGAAGTCTATGAAGTTGAAGTTTATTGATATTTAAATTACAAAAATAAATTTTTTTATTGAATATGTTTTTTATTGATGTTAAACATGCATATAAACTGCGACAGCAAATTATTACCACTTATTTCAGCATATCCAGATTAATTAAATTTTAACAATGTAATTTATATAATTTATTAATAAATCCCAAATTTTGAGACGATCGCACATGTCGTACGATATGTAAAGTTTTTGTGTAGAAGAAAGCGCATAGTATCGCGATTTTTTTGTCTTGGGCCGGAGGCGGGAACCTTCGAAAGACACTTTTGTTCCAACAAAAGAGTTCACGATTCACCAACACTGGTGCCTACGCTAAACGCACCCCTATAGTCTTCAATCATTCTCCCCCCGTGGGACTGTCGTAAGATATTACTTCGCTGAGGGCTGGTTAGCTTTAAAGCTTTATCACACTAAACCAAATTGCGCCTTGTTCCTCCAGCTTTCGGAATTCCAGCGTAACTTCTGCCATTCCCTAGCTGTATTGGCTCCATAAAATCCCAGAATTCAACACCTCCTCCATAAGCCGATTTGGTCCAAAACTCGTTTGCCCGGGCCATATAAATCTGAGGCAGCATGTTAGAATATGCTCCGCATCTTCCTCCTCATCTACACAGTTTGGGCATATCTGTTCTCCTCTGTGCAGGTACTTCCTGAAGCATCCATGACCAGTTAGGAACTGGATCAGGTAGTAGTTCAGCTCGCAATGTTTGTTCTCTATCAAAGTCCTTCGTTCCTCCTCTTTTATAGCTGCTGTTTGTCCTGGATACTCGAAACGGCGAAAGTATATCTGGCTCATCTCATCAGCCAATATGTCTATCGGTATTGTCTTTGCCAATACTAGTACCGCTTCATCAGACACCGAGGACAGTATACTCCTTGTCCCCACGGAGAGTGCTCCCGACCATATTGGGCAGGCATATAACATTATCGACGTTACAACCCTTGATATTATTCTCATCTTAAATGGATTTGGTCCTCCAATATTTGGCATCATCCTCATCAGTGCTCCCTGGGTTACAGATGCCTTTTCGTCGATGAATTTCACGCGGTCCTTGAAGTTCAATCTGTCGCCACTAGTCACTCCCAAGTATTTCATAGCCCTCTTCGATTAGATCTTAGTGCCTCCAACGGTCACTTCCATCTTCTCCAATATCTTCCGGCCACTTATCAAGACGGCCTCTGTTTTGTGAACAGAAAGTGTCAATCTTGGCTCATCAAGCCATGCTCCAACTTTTCGAACCGCTATGTTCATCTTCTCCTCTATTTCCCTTACCGTCTTATCGACCGAGACTATGGCAATGTCATCTACAAAGCCCACAATTGCAGTCGAAGTACACCAACGTACATAATGGTCCACAGTAGGGGCCCAAGTACAGAGCCATGCGGGACATCGCCGTCACTAAGTTGGGTATATTACTTTCCTGTCCTGAAAGTAATCATTCAGAATCTCCCTTAAGTATGGCGGAGAAGCCATACTCCGCCCCCAATTCGCGGAGTTAAACGCGTGCAAATCCCATTTCACATTTACTGGGGATCTCGGACTCCTCGTGCTCTGTCCAAACGGGTCTATTTCCCGATTCCGCACCGGAGACCTCGGTATTCACGAGCTCTGCCCAAAGGTGTTCAGCTCCAAGGTATTCATCTCAGATGAATAAGTCGATTTATTTGTATAAATCCTTTTACACTCCCAGACCAGATGTGAATTAAAAACATTTTTCCTCGAAGTCTTTAGTGTTACCTGATTATCCACATAAATTGTAATTGTAAATTTCTTGACTACTTCGGTTTCCTTAACGACCACCAAAATCTTCTCCTGCAAAACACTATACTCTTCCAGAAGTTTGCGTGAATGAAACAACCCATCCATCGAACAGTTTATCCGAAACTATTCAGACTTTCCCATCACATTAGGTGTATCACAGAAGTCATGTAATCCGTCATTTCTTTTTTCGAAAAAACCTTATCACGCCACGTTAGTTCCTTCGGTATTGCAGAGTGACCCATCTATCCTACAGGAACTCACTAAACCGAGAACATTCCGTCTAAAGAAGCATCTACTACTACCTTCCTCACATAGTCCTCAATTTGGACTAAATAATGACTTCGAGAGCTGCCTGAGACATGCTTCTACTGGCGCTTGTGATGCCCTCAGAGACAAACCTCTTCACTTTAGAAAGAATGTTACTTTTGCATCCATAGATAATAATAGGTCTAACAACCCAGGTGTACATCCAGTTGACTACACGCGGTCTACGACCGCAGCTCTTACTCATGAAATTTCTGCACATGTGGTGTGCATTGGAAGTTTTTTTATTACTCTCCTGAATAGTCAGTATCCATAACATATAGTCAATAATTTCGTCCTATCTGAAGTTCTTAATGTCACTCCAACAAAAACCTTATATCTTGTAGGGGTTAATGCACATGCCCCTGACGAGGACTACTACATCGTCAGCATAGGGTATGATTTTCTTAAGTAAACATACTCAGAAAGTACCGCTCAGTAACTGTCGTGTGCAGATGTAATCGCACTGTCCGTCTAACTTGTGTCGTCCGTTTATTTTTGCTCGTGCATTTGTTTTTACAAAAACCAGATCAATTTAAAATAATCCACAAACAATAACATAAAAATATAAAAATACTAAAATGCTAAAATTAAAAAAGAAAACAAAATTTAAATAAAACAAAAACAATTTCGCGGTCAAGAATTACAGTTTTTTAAACAACAACACTATCAAACGAAATATTTATTAAAATAACCTATTACATACCTATTACATACACTTAACCGCAACAAATAACCTTATGATGCGGGCTTCTTGGGGACGATTGCTGTAGACTGTCTAATGGTGAAGGTAGGTGAAGGCACTGGCCATTTTATAGTCACCTAGCAGCAGCTCGTTTTCTTGCCGTTCACATCTTGAGTTTAAATCAAATGTCCACAAACACTACTCCCTCTTTCCACCTTCCTATAACCTATTTTCCTAAACCAGCACAATGCACTGCATGAGTAGGGGCCATCCCCTAAGTGCTGGTTAAAAAAAAATTCTCTGCCAGACAGTTCTGTAATATGACCAGAAAAACTAAATCCGGGACGGCCGATTATGCAGCTCGAATGTGTTCACCGCCCATGACAATCTCTACGAGCTCTGATTTACCTTAATTTCCAACTGTGTGTAGTCTCCCAAAGTTGTTTTCCTATTCTCACCTATACAGCCAGGAAAACATGTTTCCATAGATAAATCCATGGTTTCTCGATCCGACACCATGCACGAACCATCAGCCCGCTGTATATGTGCCGGTATACTTTTTACCCTCTTTATATCCCCTTTATACTTATTGAAACTCTCCCTGTGATTAATCCAATCTACTTTCTTACGCGATTGCTTGGTCGTATTGAACGACATCCTAACAATTGACCTTTCAGGCCGTCCACCATTTTGACAGTCTACGCCCACTCGGGTAGACACACTAATCCGCGCACTCAGTCTTCATAGAGTTTTTATAAGGTTTCCCTACTGACCAGTAAAATCAATAGAAAACTCTATACTCTTATGACCGGAGAAAGTACAGGCATCTGTTACCTTCTATCCTCTACCAGATCATTCCTTTTATTTGTCAATTTACTGTGCTCCTATTATTAGCAACAAACGTTGATGTATTCCCCTTCTGCCGATAAGTAAATTACTACCATTGATTTAATAAAATCAAAAACTGTCTCACCTCTTAGGTTCATGTATCCACATTGGCCATGATATGCATTGGCGCCATAACCGAGTGTCAAGTCTATGTTGTTCCGACATGCACACCCGACCAGCTTTCATACATTCCTGCATAGGGGGCAGCAGCTTCAATCGGCAACTATATATTTCCTTCTCTTGGTTTCGCCTACTGCCACAGTTAAATCGCCACCACTAAAAGAATAAAGATATATAAAATTTCCTTTGCTAGGATACACCTACTCACCTTGCCCTACTCATCTTGCTTTGAGGGAGTGAATACCATGTATCTCTTCACCGCTAAATCGGAAAGCTTAATGAGTTGAGTTATTAGTTCGTCTGTTGCTTCTACTTTCTACCATAGTTCCGTGCTAATTCTACCATTTAGATCAGACTGACGCATTCTTCCCTTATATACACTTAATGACTTTTACGCCTCCTTACCAATCGCTTTTTGAGGGTACTTAGGATTACTAGATGGAGATGAGCTGTGCGTAATTATTCCGGATAAAAGTTTGTTGTCCGGATAAAGGTGCTGTTAATCAATGACTTACCCCATTCCGCCTCCTTACCCTTATCCAACTCCTTTGTTTTCTTCACTGACGTACTAGTTGTGACCGAGCTAAACGAAGCTACCTCCCCGTCTCACCACTTCTGGTACCAGATCCAGGCATATAATTGCTGCAACTATACTCAGACAATTAGTGTCCGTTGCACCATCGACAGATAATGGCAGAACTTTATGATCCGATCTTCCAAAGATAACCTTGCTCTCTCCTCTTTCGTTCGGCTTTGCTATCACCTGATACTTTAGAGTCATGTGGCAGTGAGTTTTGCCGAACAAGTTTATTAGGAACAGCTTTCTCTTCTGGTTCCGAAAGGGCAAAAAGAATGGAGGAACCACTAAAAGTTCTCGATTTAGAGCAGAGATCATAATGACATCATATTCCACCTCTAAATCTTGTTATGAGGGGAGCTGTTAGCGACTAGTAAATTTAAACACCCCCAGCCATTCAGAATCTCACCACTGCTTTATTTGGTCCACAAGAACCTTTAGGATTTTAGAGTTGAAAATAATGGTACAGGTAGCTTTGATGCCCCAGAGGCTTTTCGTTTTTTTTTTTTTTTTTTTTTTCTGAAAACCATGGTTTATAGATACCATTTTTAAGAACAAAATATCTAAAGAAAGGCTGACATCAAAGAAAGATCAGTGATGACCGCTTTACGCAAAGTCAGATACTACACAGAGAGGTTCCTAGGTGAAAAAGTATATTCTCTCGCATTATGCATTGACGGAGTCTTAAATCGTGTTCACATCGATTCAATAATCCAGTCCTTAGACGGGTTTCAGGTGGACCAAGAGGGGAAGTTTAAAGTGGGGAATATCCTAGGGAGCTATATTTTCATCTCATATGGATTACCCCTATTCATTTGAGAATATTAACTGACGAATGACTTGAACCAGTCTGCTGACGTGTTAATACTTCTGAAGGATAAGTATCCAAAATATATATAAAGGGGAGTATAACACGCTCTGAACATAGCATGCAATTAGGCACGACCAGAGCATCCAAATGTGAAACCAGATAGTTGGGATGTTATTGTGGATAGAAAATTGGAAAAGAGACAGCATCTGGAGGATAGTGCAGCAAAAGCACACAATTACTGGTCCATAAGTAGGAGAACTATATGGTCCTAATGGACCTCCCAAAAATGGACCTCTAAAAAATTTTCATTACACTTCTTGGGAGCCTATGACTTCCTCAAAGTATTTTCCATTTTATCCGTTGGCTGCTGTTGTTCTCATAACTTTCAGTTGGTTGCTATTCTGCCTTGTTTTCGTTTCGTTAATCTATTGTTGTTCCAGCAGATGATTGGTCTGCTATAGCAGATCATAGCAAAATGGTGCTGCCATCTATCGTTGCCTAGAAACAACGCCCTCCGAGTATGTGCTGTAGTGGTGGAGAACCTTTTTAACCCGCTGATTCCTACTTTCCCCGCTAGGTGGTGGAATGCCTGACCTCCGTGTAATGTTCTCCTTTCTTCCAATTCTCCAGGGTGAGGGGGCTTCTTAGATGGATTTTATTGGAGAGGGTGAAGCCACTTAATTCAATTAATCAATTAAATTCTTCGCTTGTTAGTCACCTTGTCGCTGTTCGAAGGCTTTGTTACAATATCTGACGGGTGTGCCTAGGCCAAGAAGCCTAGTCCGATGGGTTCAACTGTGTCAGACGGTCAGTCTGTGAGTAAAAACTAAGTACTAGCAACCCCCTTCCTTCTTTTCCCTATATCCTTTGGACTTGAAACTCCTCTCTCAAGCGCCAGCCTAACCAGAAAAAGGTGTGTGCGAAAAGTTCCGTTAAGCCTACGGAGGGCCATCAAATAGACCCGGATCTGGTAGATCGGGTTACAAAATCTCACTTCTGGTTTTAAAGTTGAACGAACGTGACTCAAAATAGTTTACGCCCCAGGAAATAAAACTGGAAAAGAAGAATGCATATCTCGTTAGGCTGTACGAGAACACTGTCGATACCGATGGCAATACCGTCGCCGAACTGGCATCTTTTAAACGGAGACAATGACATGGTAAGACGATGTCACAAACGGCAAAAAGTGTGGAGTCTACTGGATAGCCAAAGGAGATCGGCCACCAGCCTCAACGGCAACCGTCGTGCACTAAAGGGCTAGCGGTCCGGCAGCTCGTACTACAGGTACTAAACTGCCAACGTCGAAAATCGCGTCGTCTAAAACACCGAAGCGCCAGCAAACTAATGACTCCACTCACGTTGCAGAGACAAGTACATAATTGGTCATTACAACCCTTCAGTCAGGTTTATGGCCCTAGTTTCTCACACCACTTATGCTGTGTATGTTAATTTTATACACACGACGATGAAACTTTTCTTGCCAGTTTAATTTGCTCTCTTGACAAATTGTTGTTGTGTATACAATCATCGGTAGAAGACGAACGAAGAACAAAGCAACCTTGAAAGTACATCAGAGCGAGAGATTACACCCGCTCGTTTTTCTCTTCTCTCCAACAAACTCTAAACTTTTCGAAGTACTTTGCAAAGTACTTTCAATGTGCAAAAATTGTCATACAATTTTTCATTAAATTTTGTATCAATTTTCGTGTTCGGAATGAATTCCTCAAGGTAGAGTTTTTCATAAAACCGATTAATATTGTATATCAGCTGTTTTTGTTGAATGAAAATTAAATTCCGATGATATCAAGTTACCATTAAAATTTTTTTTCCTCTTGCCGTTTTGATATTTTATAGTAATATGTACCAGTCACGAGAGTACATTAAAACCACTATTGTATTTTCAGAGATCACTTTGACAAACTCTTTGTATATTCTTCTGAACTTTGTTCCTCTTTTGCGTGAGCACAGTTTTCTTAGTTTTAATATTTTTTTTCTTGTGTATACAACCATTTGCGTTCGGTGTTCTCTTCTCTCCAAAAACTCACTACTATACATAGCGTACTTTTACTGAACAAAGAGCGTATAATAGGAGCGTGGTATATTTTTTGCTAAATAATTTTTTTTATATATTTATTTGAAAGTTTGCCTTTTATTTTTTAAGACTTTCACTTACTAATACTCTTTTTTGGCTTTCAGTTTAGATTTTATATATCAGCTCTTGAAAATATCTGACGCATATAAACAATGTAAAAAAAAATCATTTTAAAAACTCTGCGACGCAATTTGTTGTTGTTTCTTTAATAAAAATGTCATGAAAAAAAACGACAAATATGTTTAAATTATATTTTTACATAAAACTACAATTATTTTATGAAAATCGTAAAAATATCGTCTGGTTTTTCGAATCTTAAAAATCGTCAAATGAACAGAAATAGTTAATTCTGGCAACAGTGCCGTCTGCAGGAAGTTAAGCAACCCTGTTAAGAATAACGCTTGTACGCCATTTGCCTAAATTTATTCATTACCTACATTTTTTTATTCTTTTTCCGGCAGTCGCCAAGGTGAGTTGTAACTTTTAAGTTTTGTGGTGAGGCAAATAAAAAATTGCTGTGAAAAGAAGATAAGTTAATTGAAGAAAATTAAGAAATAATGGAAGCTGGGGTAAAAGCTGAGGTCAATGGTGGCGGTCCTCTGCCACAAAGGCAGAAAAATCAAGGCGGTAATAAGAATTTCAACAAACCCCCATTGGACGGTGGTCCGGCTGAAAAGAAGCCACGTTTTAATCAAGGTGGTGGAGCAGGAAACGCTGCATCCAATAATCAAAATAATAGAGGCGGTTTTGGAAATAAAGGATTTGGAAACAATCGTAATAATAATAATCGTAACCGTGGAGGCGGTGGCAGTGGTCGCGGAAATTTCCAAAATCAGCAGGTAAGTTTGCTTTTATTTTTATTTAAATAAATGATGGGATGTCAGACAAAGCGGTTGTGTAATTTTTTCAAGAAATCTTTCGTATCTATAATAACAAGATGGCTGACTGTCGATCATCGTTCGGCTTTTTAATACACACATTTTTTTAATGGCGTTGCCAACATGTACGATTTTTTTGGACTACAAAATTGAAAGAAATTTTAATATTGAATAATTTAAAACAAAAATGTGTGCAATGAAAATTAGTTAATCAATGAAACAAAATTGTAGGTAGATAATTAAAAGCAAAAAATCTACGCAGCATTTTTTAATCATATATTTAGTCTTAAATTGTATACATATTTTTGCTCGCCACATGTTTATTTACCCAGAGAATGTCAACTAATATAGAGTTCCTTATGCTGGAAAAGTGCAATTATTTCAAATCACGTACATTTGCCTTTCGTCTGAAAAAAATTTGTGCAATTGTAACAATTTGTTGTGAGGCGTGGCGGTAAATAGTGTAGGGCTCTCAAATTTTGACCATTCAAAAACGAAATGTGCGATGGAATTTATAGTTCGAAATTTTGTATGGCAACTCATCGCAGGATATTTTACAGTAAATATACTGGTACATGCCTATATTTTCTTCTCACTTATTTGCGTTTTCATTTTTACTGTTTGAATATATGTAAGTTCAAATTATTTAAGCTCCTCAAAGTAGAGAAAACGAATGAATTAAAAACCCATTTTTCTTCATAAATATTTTGTATATTACCAATTACTATTTTTTATTCTTTTTTTTTTTTTTAATAACATTTAAGGTTATTTTTCGTTCTGTTTTTAATAAATATAGAGGAAATACAATTCAAAGTATAATTTCTGAATCTAATTTGTACAATTTCAAAATTCGCCAACCCTGTTCGTGTCGCCTTTATAGCTTACAAAAAGTAAAATTGTTTCTTAGTATGGAAGCGGCACGTAAAAGAGTTCATTTTTAGGGAGATGTATAAGATTGTATATTTAAGTATTGCGTACAACTCGAAACTTGGTGGAAAATGCAGGTTTAGAAGTTGGGATTCTGAGTGAAGTTGAAATGTAATGCCGTTTAGACACCACTTTTATCAAGTAAGAATGTCAATGATATCATTTACTACAGCGTAAAAAAGCTAAAATTGGTTTCTTTTTTACCAATAAAAAAACGATAGAGTAAATCTTTTTAAAAAGGTTATGAAATAAACCCACCTTGTTTCCTACACAATAATTTGATGAGTAACAAAACTAATGTGCATAAAATAAAAGTTGATCACATCATTCTTTGATATACTGGTGCTAAAATACTCTTGGTTCTGCTCTTCAATTTCATCCCTTTTTTGTATATATTCTTCCTGTAAGATTTTTAGTAAAAATTACTTTTGTATGCAATGTTTTATTGCTTAACTTACTACTGTTTATTCTTTTTGGCTGAAGTGGTAGCATTCTTTTTAGGTTATGTTCACATCTGCAGTTGTGTTCAAAGTTTAAAATTAAGAAAAATAAAAAAGAAAATATCAAATTTTTTTGGCTTAAAATTTATTTCTAATTCATTTTATAATTTTTTAACACTTAATTATTTTATGAAAACAAAAAATATTTTATGTAAATGAAGCTTACTCTCAAAATAATTGTTCAAAATAATAGAAGTGTTAGCAAACAACCTAATAATTTTTAAACAAAAGGCACAAAAGTTTGATATTATCTTAAAATAGTAAAGTTATTTTAGTATTTGGTTGAATAACCTTTGTTTTTAATGAATTCAGCATATCTACGAGCCATTGAGTCAATAAGATCTTGGCATCTCTTTAAAGGAATTTGATACCACACATCGCGCACTGTGATCCATAGTTCTTCTTCATTTGAAGGTTTTTTTTTTCTCTGCAACATACTTTTTAACATCTCCCTATAGATGTTCTATGGTATTAAGGTCAGGAGACTGAACTGTCCACGCCATAACCTTTACCCCATTAACCCGAAACGACTCATTTGCCAATTTGCAGAAATTGAGAAAACTAATTTTAACATAAATAAAAATAGGCGAAAACGTAAACTTGGGACCATTTTTAACAACAGTTTACAAGGACAAAATGCACTATTTTTTCTTTTTTTTTTTTTTAAATAGATAAACAGTTTACGAAGAATGAACATTTCGAGTTAATTTATTTTTGAACCAGGGGTGGTACTAGAGATGCTTCTGTAAGCTTGTGAGGGTTGCCAACTTCTTCATTTCGATAGAATTTCGAAATAGTTCAATCGTAACTGACCCATATATTCTGGCTCAAATATTAAAACTATGACGGCATTTTTGTTCAGTTCTCAAGTTGGTATTCGATGGATCTTCTATCCTTCCCTTTGTGTCATGCCTAATATTCATATTTTTATACAATTACTTTATAAAAATGCATAGATTCGTTTTCAAATTTGGGAACACGTTGATAGATGTTTTCTGTTGTATTTATTGCCTTCAGTATATAGCATGAGTCTGATGTTAGAACGCGAAATGATACTAAACCGCACAACAACTACTAACATTCTCCTTTCGAGTACATACTCTCTTGTAGCTTCTTCGCCTTGGATTAACATACACATAAGTGTAAGAGCAGAATAAGACCGTAAAAGCAATGTGTTTGCACATACATTTTTTTTAACTGAGTCTTCTGCGACACTATATATAGTTATTTCGAAATTTTTCTGAAGAATAAAAGCTATTAATCAACACTGATAATGGAATTTTTGCATAATTTGTATGGATAACGCAATTTCACTATATAAAATGTAACATATTGCAGTGTTACCTCTCTTTGAAGTTAGAGCTCTAACTCATTTGGTTTACCATAAAAAAAATTTATTTATTTTTATTGTTAACCCCAAAAACAAATTGGTGTTAGAACAAAAAGTATTTAATATATTCAAAAATCAACTCTGTTTAAATCTTTTTTGTATTTGTCTTTCTTCAGAACAATTGATCAAAAGATTGAACAATTAAATTTTAAACATATTTACTAAAAAATTTAATTATTTTACTCGTTAAAAGTACAAAAGTATTAATTTTTCAAGATGTATAATTCAGTAATAAGTTGCTAAAATAATTTTTTTCCATCGAATTATCATTTAAAACCATTTCTCTAATTCTAAATTCTTGAAAATTCAAATTCATAAAAATTGTAACTTCATTGTAAAATAATTTTTTTTGCATGTGGTAATCAAATCAAACTCGAAACAGTTGTGGTTTAGTTAGACAAACTCAAAAAGCTTATGTTAGGTAACTTTTAGGCCAGAAAAAGGTCAATAATCTGTTTTAACTGCTGTCAATAAGAGAAAAAATTAAAATTAGCAACCCAAACGAAATTTACTGATCTACTTATTTTATGCATATATAAAGAACGTCTACACATCTACACGCAATTCCAATAAGACCACAAAATTATTTTCTTTTTTCTTTAACTAGCAAAATCAGCAACAGCAAGGTAATCAACAACCTTCTCAGCAACAACAATCACAAGTCGAGGATAAAACTGAGGCACCGGTTACAACTGAAGGAAATACTAGTATCGATGCGAAGAATACATCATCAAATAGTCAACAACAATCACAACATAATCAACAGAATCAAAATCACGGTAATGTTAATAAACAAAGTGGAAGTGGCAATATGGGAGGAATGGGAGGAGGCAATCGTGACCGTGGTCAAAAACGTGATCGTCATTTTGATGGTCCCCGAGGCGGAGGTCGAGATGGACCCAGAGGAGGAATGGGCGGTGGCGGTGGTGGTGGCGGACCTGGTCGCAATGATGATTTCTTTGTTAGCCAACGTCTGCGAGCCATTTCCGGGCCCACTCATGAGCTGCCACAAATTGAACATTCAGAAGAAACAAAGTTCTCTGGTCGTAATCGACTTTACGTAGGTAACCTTACCAATGATGTCACTGAAGAAGATTTGCGAGAACTTTTTAAGCCCTTTGGAGAAATTGGGGAAGTCTTCAGTAATCCAGAAAAGAACTTTGCTTTCTTAAAAATGGATTATCATGCAAATGCTGAACGCGCTAAACGTGAACTAGATGGCACTGTGCGCAAGGGACGTATGTTACGTGTACGTTATGCTCCCAACGCCACAATTTTGCGTGTCAGTAATCTGACACCTTTTGTATCCAATGAGTTGTTATACAAATCGTTTGAAGTTTTCGGACCTGTCGAAAGAGCCAGTGTTACCGTAGATGATCGCGGAAAATCGACAGGCGAAGGTATTGTTGAGTTCGCCAAAAAATCATCGGCCAACATGTGTTTACGTTTCTGTAATGAGAAGTGTTTCTTCCTCACTGCGTCTTTAAGACCATGTGTCGTAGAACCTTTCGAAGCTAATGAGGATACAGATGGTTTGCCAGAAAAATCTTTAAACAAAAAGTTACCAGAATTTAATCATGAACGCAATGTTGGTCCTCGTTTCGCTGAAGTTGGTAGCTTTGAACATGAGTACGGCACTAGATGGAAGCAATTGCATGAACTATTCAAAACCAAACAGGAAGCATTAAAACGCGAATTGAAGATGGAGGAAGAAAAATTGGAAGCTCAAATGGAATATGCTCGCTATGAACACGAGACAGAACTTCTTAGACAAGGTAGTTTTATTATAATCTGGCTCATTGTCATATATTTAGAGTTGTGTTTTACTTTCTATTACAGAATTGCGTAAGCGTGAGTCTGATAACGAACGCAAAAAAATGGAATGGGAAATGCGTGAAAAACAAGCAGAAGACTTACGTAAGCGCGATGAAGAACAAATGCGACGCCAACAGACTGAAATGCAATCTCGCATGTTGAGGCAAGAAGAAGAAATGCGGCGTCGCCAACAAGAAAATACTCTATTCATGCAAGCCCAACAGTTGAACTCTCTACTGGACCAGCAAGAGGGTGGTTTTAGTGGCAATTGCAGTAATTTCGATAACTTTGCCGGTGGCAACAATTCACCATTTGATTTTCGTGGTAAGCAATGAAATAAACCTATGTATTAACAAATATATTTATAGTAGTTCTATTTATTTGTAAATAATTTTTTAAGCTTTATTATGCTATTTTTTCATACATTATTCCGATATTTCACTGCATAAGGTGTATCATAAACCATGTGGGATGATATATTGATATACATGCAATTTATAGATGTATATAATCAGTTGGATGTTTTGAGGAGATAAATTATTGAAATAATCCGGAGTTGGGTTTATTGCTTTGGATCTAATTTTTCACTGCTTTTAGTGGTTTTGGAAAAAATTATTGCCCCTAGTATTCGGTGGTATTGGTAATTGAGTGCACTAAATGGAACGATTCAGTGATTGTGGGAATTTAATGCACTAATTATGAAAAGTGATAAAGGATTATAAATTCGATGCAATAAACCCAACTCTGAAATAGTGTTTTTGGTAGTGTTAAAGTATTTTAAATATCTATTTCAATTAAATTGTTTGAGTGTGATGTGCAGATCATAATTATATTTTATTTTACAGGTAATAACGCCGGTAGTGCCGGCAACAGTGGTCCAAACGGCCCCAACAACCAACAGGTACGTTCATTTTTCAATATGTTCAAAAGATAATACTGCTAGATATGCTATACTAAAACAAGTGTGTGCTCAATTCTAAAATTCAAAAACCTGTAGACTTTAAATAAAATACTGCTTTGTAATTCATCATTACAATTTTCTTGCACTCTTCCGATAAAAGGAAACTGTGGTATTAAAAAAATCATAATCAAATATTCTTTTTCACAATCGTATAAAATTTCTAAAAAAAAAAAAAAAATAAAATTGAATTTTTAAAATTCTGTACTTATAAATTCTGACTTCTAAAAATAATAAAAGTTCCTATAAAATTTTATTCGAAGTATTTTCGTTAGATTAATATTTAATTATTTTTCAAAAAAAAATTACATTGTATATATATTTATAAATTGAAATTAACAAATAATATTGTGGTTTCTACTTTTACTGAAAGTTGTGAATGAATAAATCATTTATTAAATGAAACGTACGTAAAAACAAATATGTTTGAAGTGTTACAAAATGTTACTATAACAAGTTTGAAAACTACTGAATATTGAATTTATTGGTTTAGATCATTAATATTTTGGATGAACATTTTGGCCCAATGTTTGATCCAATTCAAAACTATTTTAAAGAATGTTTATCATTTTGGCCAATGATAATCATTTTTTTAACTTGTATTTATGAACTAACTAATATAACTGAATATTTTAAAGTAAATGCTTGTTCTTCAACATTTGTAAAACTTGACTTACTTTAATGGAAATTGTATTGTACAAACAAAATACACTCTAATTACTTGAAAATGTTTGACACTTCAAAATGTTTTATTGGATGTGTTTTGCTGTGAAGTTGCTGGGGAGATTTAAAATGTTTAAAAATAATTTTACTCTTGTCATGTCATATATTATAAAATTAAAACTTCGAATTTTTATGAAGTTTTTATTACGAGAGTCTTATGTGGGGGGTTGGGGATAATGTGTGGTTATATAAGTTATCATTTGTGTTCACCTATTTTTAAACCATTATTGTGTTTTTATTACAAATTAATAGAATAGAGTTTTTAAAATTATGTTTGCATTATTGTCTTAAATTATAAAGCATTTTCTTGAACTTATTTTAAATCATTTGATTTTTTTAAAATTGAGATATATTCATATTTTGGCTTGGCAACCCTAGCTTAAGTCAAAATAAAATTAGTGTTTTACTGAACAAACTGTAAACCCACTGACTGTGGGCTGTTTGTAGATTTATCTCGTTTTGTAAAGTTTTTTTACGGGCTTATTTTTTTATGACTAACATTTAAATAAAAAAGGAGTTGATATATCTATAATATAGGATTTATTTCATAATGTTTTAACTATTTTGGGCAAATATTTATTTTATTTTATTATGGGGTTGTTTATAGTCTGGTATATAAAACAACTAAAATGATGATAATAAAAATGACAAGGTTTATTTTAACTTTATTGGATATTCGTAGTTCACGAATTGTGTGGTAATTTTAAAATACTTATTCTTTACTCTATAAATATTTTTTTGTATATTATGGAACACAATACTGGTATAAAAAATTACATATGAAACGACATATTTTTTTGCGATATTGCAAGTTGTACTTGATTTTTACATTTTATACTACATGTTACAATATGATGTTGAATTATTTATGAATGTAGACACATTGAGAAATTATTACGATTTTTTTTTCTCTTGGACGATAAACATTTTGAATTTGGTTAAAATTTTCGAGAATTTGTTAGTATTAATACAATTCCTTTAATGTTGTCATTCCGCTCCTAATATTTGCACCTACAATTTTGATATCCGTTCTATGATAAGTAAACAACGAAATATTGTTTTAAATGGTTTATAGATTTTTTTCTTTTTTATTTCTATTACACCAATTTTTTTCGATTCTTTGATAAATTATGCAAATTAAATGTCTATTTTTACCACAACCAAAACTACCTTTAAATTTGCATATCCTCTATATAGGATTTCGGATTTGATTTCGGTGGTAACCAGAATCAAGGCGGTCCAGATGGCAATCGCGGTGGTGGCAATCAACGTGGCGGAAATAATAATAATGGTAACAACAATCCATGGGAACGCCGAAGGCGATTTTGAGATGAACTAATTAGTGAAGAAAACCACACATTTTTTGAAATAATGAACAAGAAATAAGTAATGAAAAATAAGGAATAAACCTTAAATTTAATACCCACACAAATACATTTTACTTGGGTACAATTTATGATAAAAATTAAGAATCACAAAACAAAAAAAAAACAGCTATGGTCTAAAAACAACAAAATTATCTTGCAAAACTAAAATTACATCATATATGTAAACAAAACACACTTAATTATTCTATCTTTAAATCACGGATAAGAGCAAAATATTGTGTTTAATGAAATATTATTTATGAATGCATTCACTTTCATAAAATCATTTTTCTTTCATATTTTTGCTTAAATTGTAGTATTTACGGTAAAATATGGGGTCTGTCTCAAACCTTGTTTATTGTGCAAAGTATTAATTTTATATAAAGAAGGAAGTAATGCAGATAAAAACAAGGGTTTGAGAATTTTTTTTTAATTAGAGCTCTTTATTAACATCTGTAGGTATTCTATTTAGAATACTTAATATCAATTTTACAAAAATATCTGTATTGAGAAGAAATATGTGTAATAGCATATTATTTAACCACATTTAATCCTAGAATTAACATGAAATTTTTAATCTCTAGTTTTAAGAAAACTTAAAAAATATTAAATTTGAGTGAAACAATAGCAGAAGTTTGTGCGAACGAAATCTGTTGTTTTTATATTCTTTAACACTCCTGCGTGGCTTGTTCTTTGCTTGCCGTATGTTGTGTTAAAATATTTCTGTATTTTCATTTTTGGACTGTATATACTTTAAGAACACTATAATTTGTGTAACATTTTAATTTTAATTGGTAGACATAATTTATTATTGTCTTAGATATAAACAAAACATTTATATTAAACAAAATAACATAATTTTTACTCTTAATAATGAGTATTTTAAATAAATAATACATTACTTTGTTTCCATTATAAATTGATGGGGGATGGGCATAAACTTTTATTTATTTTTGCTATAAAAAAGGTATTCAAGTCAGTTTTTGCTAGAACGAGTTGCGAGTAATATTTTTAAACTAAAATTTCTTGCAGAAAAAGAAATCTGTTTATTTTCAAACTACAGTCAAGTAGTTATGGATAATTTATCAAAACACATTTTTTAATTTGATTTGTTGAAAGAAATATTGTTTCACTACAATTTTCTGAAATTCGTCCTGACGTGAATACCTTTTATTTTGAATTCATTTGTTAATACGTAATATGAAGTTTTTAAGTAAAATAGCTTAATTATATATTCAATTTTGTAATTGCAAAATATGTATGGGAGAGTGTGTGTGTATATATGTATGAGCGTGTGTGGACGTATGTGTGCCCTTTTCATAGCTTTGTAGCATATTTTTTTTATGGTGTTAATAAATATTAATTTTGGCGATCAATGATCAATGTACACTCACATTGGTGTATCTTATCGTTATTATATTTTTAAACTTCTACAAGTTTTTACTCATTTCTTTCACTTGATAATTGTTATTGACGTAATCCTATCAACCGTCATTTGTGCATATTTGACATAAATGAATGTATGGAATCATAAAGAAAAAAGTAATAGATATACTGACTCGTGCAAATTTGCTATTCGGTACGAACGTAATTTAAAATCGACAGAAGTTGTATCAAGTTTTTAAGATAAAAAGATTGGCTAATGTTGGTAATAGACTCTACGACCTATATAATTGAACCATTATTGTGTATTCATACATTTGTTGCACTATTATGTGTTTAAAAACTTCATCAAGAACGAATAAAATTCGTTATCTAGAACAAAGATTATCCTATCCTTAATATGTATGTAATATAAATGTATGACAAAAGTAGCACATATTTAAATAATGAATAAATGTGAATCAGGAGTTTAATTCCGAATATTGTTCACTTGCCGCAGTGTAATTTTTTTCGATTTTAAAATGCTAAATTTGATGAATATATTATATATGTATCTGATTGGGCTGGGATTTTTCATTTTGATTTTTTTTTTTTTTAACAAAATTGGAAGAGATGATATTGTGTTAATAAAAATTTGAGTAAATCAAATATTTTAGTCGCTTTACAATTTAATTTAATATAAATACCTTATATGTTCCTAGCTTTCCCACTACATAATAATATATGTACTTTTAATAAATCTAGCCAGAATGAAGTTCTAAAATTATTGTTTTAACTATAGTAAGATTTCGAAATCTAGTGGATGAATAAATTCAATATGTTCTTTTTTACGTTTTTATTAATATTCATGTTATTGTTTTGAATAAATAAGTATATATATATAAAAAATGTAGGTAGTTATAGCAAGAACAAATTGATATTGTGCAAGAGGAGGGGAGGGTACGTCTATGTTATGTGTTGAATTGTACAAAATATATTTACTTTTAACAATTATAGCTTAACAAAAAACTATGAATAATATTGATCGAAATACTCATCAAACTTTCTGAAACTGATGTTGGTCCAATGCTGGAGTTCGTTCTGTTTGGTGGCATGAAAATTTTTCAAAGATTTAATTTTATTTGTGGTGTTCTTTTGGATGGTGGAATATTTAATTTCCAAACTACGATTTTTGTTATAATTTTGAAATATAATCGATGTCGCAACTACAACAACACATCAATTACATCATCTGCAATCTTTAAAAGTTTAATGAATATTTTTATGAAACTGAGGTAAGACTGACTATAATGAACAAAAACAAAACAAAAAAGCTAGCTTTTAATGGGTTGGTTTATATAATCAGAATTTCTCAAAAATATATTGCTCGCTTATCGATATTTAAAATACTAAGGGGTCAACTTAATGTTATTTTTTTGTGATTGAAAAAGACATATTGGATTTGTTTTCACTTTGAAAACTAAAAAATTTCATAACAGTCGACTATCAGGTAATTGTGTGATAAACGCTATGAAAGTCTGATTATAATGTCATAATTTTAGATGAAAAATCTAAACAAAGTTACTATTAAATTTCATGTCATATCCTTTTTTATATATATATTCAACTGTGACTTTTATCAATCAAGTTTTAATTCAGTTTCTGTTAAGATTTTACTTAAATAAAATTATTGTGTGTACAAAAATGGGAAAAATATCATTTCTCATCACTTAAAGCATAATAGTTAAAACTATTTCGAATACTACGCTACATATTTAATTCTTTTATGCTATCTGAAATATGTGGGCATGCAAATACATTTTTCTAGTTGGTTCATTACTCATGCGATTTTGCAAGTTTAAAATTTGAGGACAATTTCTCTACTAAGCTTTTTGAAAATGCTAGTTCTGGATATTTAAAATTTCTAAAACGTTGAATTTTTGTTCAAAAATAATTTAAATATTTTCAAATTACAATAAGAGTAAAAATTTAAAAGAATTTGTAACTCAATTGAATTAATACCTACGTGAACAGGGAGTATTAGTATATACACCCTTCTAATTAAATTCCTCATTAATTCATTAATTTTTCTGTAATTGCTCCTGCTACGGAGTTAATAGATTCGTTTTTGAACTATATTTAAAAATACAGGAAATACCGAAGTAACCAAATAATAATTGGTATTTAGAAATTTGAAAATGGCTTGAATAAATTGAATAGTTACGATACGTTGTATATATGAAAATTGAAGGAAGACATAAAATATTGAACTAACCAAACAAGAATTTGTTCGTTAAAAAATAAAAATTGGCTTGAACACAATATCAGAGAGAATTTTTTTGTTTTATCTTTATTAAAATATTTTATTACAATTTTCAGCTGGTTACTTTTTAAAAAAAAATCCTGCAATTGATTGAACAAAAATCCGAAGGAAACTTGAAAGTGGACAAAAACAGGCTGTTGCAGAAAGGTAAATATGTTAAAAAAAATTACACATCTATGTAAATTATTTATTCTGTACAATTTCCGCAATATATTGATAAAAAATACTATACTATATACTAAGGAACAAAAACTTGAAATGCAAATTAAATGAAATTGTTTTTTAAAAACAGAACTTTAAATTTTTATTAATTACTAATTAAAATGAATAAGCAAATATTTTTGAAATATTTTAACATTTATATTAGACCTATTGTGGAAATTGAAACACAGGTGTCAAATCAATGATTATAATAACGGATCTAATTCCTGAATATAATCCTTACCTAAAATTATATAATTTGTTGAATCAACGTTAATGAGATTTAAATTTATTTTATAATTTATCTAAAGTATGTGAAGCACAACTATTAAGAAAGAATATCTTTTCTTTTTCTCGTAGATTAAAGGAAAGCAATTGGAATATGAATACAACAAACAATGCGCTGAAATCCAATGTAAGCTTTTAATTGTATCATTTTTATTAATATTGAAAAGGAAATAACGACTACTAATATATTAGTTTAGAATATAAACAAATTAAATATTAAAATAAACGAATTTAGTCACTTAATCCATTAACTATGTTAACTAACTTGTCAGCAAATAATAACAATTCATAAAATTTCTTAGCCTGGCAGCTCTATTTATTATAATGTATATAAAACATTGTACTAAGCTACTATTACAAACTCTTGAAGGGCAGTATCGTTTTTTTATAATAAAATAAATTTCGTTTGTTCTTAAATATGTATATCACTTGCGTTTGCTAAAAAAAATAACCAAAACTGTGAAAAGAATTCATTAGTTAATTAAGTTAACTAGAAAGTGCACTAGTTATATATTATAAAGTAATATATAAAATTCATATATTTCAAAAAAAAAAATTAAGTAATGTGATAGTAATTTTCTTGACATCAGAAAAATGTTCGTTTGAATCTGAGGAGTATACTTAACGTAATCAGTTAAAGGAATAGAAATTGAGCTTTGAAATAAATTAGTGATTACTAATGTTTTCTAATGTCAACATACTTCACCAACATTTTCTAATTCTAACATACAGCAATTAACCTGAAGTGATAAAATATTACCACATTATTTAATGAAACCGTACTACTGACTGAAGAGTTGTAATGACCAATTATGTATGTATGTTATGTATGCATGATTAAATAACTAAAGGCCGTTTTCTGAGTGCGAGATTAAACTCAAGTTTAAGTTAATCTCCAATTAAATTTAATTTTACGTTAATTGAATTTGCATTTTTTGAATGACAGTTTAAACCTTGCATAGCTGCCACACTTATAAGCAAAAATTGCAACGTGTTTCATAACAATTTGCTTTTGTATAGAAGAAAGCAGCTAAACACGATTGACTTTTTAAGCAAAAAATAATTTTTGAAAAATATAAATAAATTAAGTCTGTCTATTGTCAATTTGCGTTATATATAATTCATAATCACTTAAATATTTGCCTTATTCGGCTTTCTCTCACTTAAAAGCTTTTTTTAAATAAAAGTTATCAACTACTTTCGATAGTTAATCTTAAGTTTAAACCACCAACGTTGATAAACTCAAAAACTTAATACGAAGATTAAAGTTAACTTAATCGTTAATCTCGCACTAAAAAAATAACCCTAACTGTGTTGACTGTTTAGTATTATTAAGCACTGAATGTATTTAAATTCGTTTAAAAATAAATAAAATTAATTATATCACAAACCTTTCTTCTTTCAGTTAAATTGTACGCGATTACAATGGCGACTTTGTTTGGTTCACAAAAATATTACCTGGATTCTGATTTTAACTATAAAGTAAGTTTAGATGAATTTATATCTTTACCTGAAACGCAGGATGCCCGTGCTCTAACTGATATTTTTAATAATTTCAGTATACTTTTTTAATTTTCTCCTGGAAATTATTATAACGTTAGGGCGGGAGACTTGCGTTTTAGGCAACAATATCTGCATACATTTAAAATGATGAAAAATGTTACCGTATGATTTGTATAAATGACTATATTTTTTCCGGCTGCACATTTTTGTGTACTGACTAAGGCTTAATAAATATTTAAATAGTAAAATTAAAATTTTATATAATTTTATTAAACATTCTTTATTATTATTTTTAGATATGCAATGTGGTGTCGCAAGACAATAATTCCGGCAACTTTCGTTTTAAAAGTAAGTTTTAATAACTTTTGTCTTTTTATACATTTATAAAGAATGATGATAAAATGTTACCGTATGATAAAACAATGACTAACTATTTAGGCTGCACTTTATTGTGTACTGACAAAACAAATTGATTAATTAATTAATTAAAATTTTATATAATTTTATTAAACATTCTTTATTATTATTTTTAGATATGCAATGTGGTGTCGCAAGACAATAATTCCGGCAACTTTCGTTTTAAAAGTAAGTTTTAATAACTTTTGTCTTTTTATACATTTATAAAGAATGATGATAAAATGTTACCGTATGATAAAACAATGACTAACTATTTAGGCTGCACTTTATTGTGTACTGACAAAACAAATTAATTAGAATACATTACATATATACAACCTTTTCTAATTGTTCAAAATTTCTTCTCTTTTATTTTAGAAAAAAATGGAACAATTTACTTATCGAAATTAAGACGAAATTTTTCACAGTAAGTTTTACAAACACTATATTTTTATGTTAACGAAAATTGATGTAATAATTTTTATTATTATAAATAACAACAGTAGTAGGTTAGGTGGCAGACCTCTGCTAGGAAAACACTGTAGCGTTCAGGGAGTCTTAAGAAAGTTTAATTTCAGAATCCGAAGATACCACAGCTCACCTTGTCACCTATATTTGAGCCAAGAGGGAACCTCTGATTCCTCAACCGGACACTCCCTAGTTGGGATTCTAAAATCGAATATTCTATTCAGAAAATTAAAAGGATCATATAATTGACCCTAGTGTGTCTGTGGAATAGCACCATGTAGACAGTCCAGATTGGAAACGTTAATACTAAAAAAAATTAATTTATTAACATAAGTTTTCTTCAAAATAGTGAAATAAAGTATGAGCCTTTTATATTGAATATTATTCATCCGAGGCAGTATATTTCTCCGATTGACACTATGCCAACCAATAAGGGCCTTCGCCGAAGCTAACTTGGCCTTGCGATTTTTCGGGGAAATAAATAATTGCTTCGATGGTTCCCAGAGCTCATAAATCTGCTCTAGAGGTTACATCCAATGATTACTCTCTCACTAATTCAGTTGAAGTAACAATACGTTTCTTTTTTTATTATTTTATTAGTAAAGTTTAACAAGAACTATTTTAAATGCCAGATAAGATAACACCGCAAAACAAAACATGAAATTTATAACGATATTGATAATAATTATTTTTGTAATCATTAAGGTTAAAATAAAGTTGCTTTATTTAGTTTGGTCAGATAATAAATGTCTTAACTTTAAAATGTTAAAAAAATTAACATGTAAGGGATAAAGACCTTCAGTTTTTGTTCGGAATATATGGCATATAACAGTATCTAGTATCATATTGTGCACAATAAGAGAAAGTTTTCTGCCAAATTGTAAATTTTTAATATTAATACAGATTTTGGTTTTGGTTAAAAAAAATATATATGTATATATATATTATGACACACAAAAATTGTTTTATATACTGTCAACCCTAATATAACGCGAAGCAGAAATTGCGACAGCCCTCCTATAACGCGGTTTCCACATAACATCAGAGCTCTTTCACAGTATAAACGTTTTGTTGGTGACCAAGTCTTTCTAAAAAATTATATGCAACTCGTATCTGACAGTGAAAATGTATGTTGAAAAATTACATAATTTATTTTACAAGTCTTTCTAATTTGTATTGGAAAACAGTCTCTTGGTTTAGTTTTTGTTTCATTTTTTTATCAATCGTTATATGAACTCTTTAATTTAATAAGAAATAGTTTATAATTTGTCTTGCCTTGGTCTCCATATAAAGCGGTACAAATGATGTGATTTGTATCAATTCCGAGTTTCTTATAGCGCGGTTTCCATACAACGCGGTACGCACTCACCGCGTTATAAGGGGGTTGTATGTATAGATATATATATATGTTTATATATATATATATGTTTATATATATATATATGTTTATATATATATATATGTTTATATATATATATATGTTTATATATATATATATGTTTATATATATATATATGTTTATATATATATATATGTTTATATATATATATATGTTTATATATATATATATGTTTATATATATATATATGTTTATATATATATATATGTTTATATATATATATATGTTTATATATATATATATGTTTATATATATATATATATGTTTATATATATATATATGTTTATATATATATATATATATGTTTATATATATATATATATATGTTTATATATATATATATGTTTATATATATATATATGTTTATATATATATATATGTTTATATATATATATATGTTTATATATATATATATGTTTATATATATATATATGTTTATATATATATATATGTTTATATATATATATATGTTTATATATATATATATGTTTATATATATATATATGTTTATATATATATATATGTTTATATATATATATATGTTTATATATATATATATGTTTATATATATATATATGTTTATATATATATATATGTTTATATATATATATATGTTTATATATATATATATGTTTATATATATATATATGTTTATATATATATATATGTTTATATATATATATATGTTTATATATATATATATGTTTATATATATATATATGTTTATATATGTATCTATGTAATCTTCATCTCTATCCAAAATAGAGACTCGTCAATAATAAAAGCCATATTATTATATTAATTTTTACTTAATGTAGCAAAATACTGTCTTAAGGAAACCCCAATGACAAAAACCGATAATTAACTCTTAAATTGATTAAATTAAATTTAGGAACACAATCAAAAAGTGACTATTTAATAGAACGTTTCTCATATTAAACGAATTTATGTACCAAATTATTTGATCTTTGGTAGAATTAATATTTCTTAACTATTTAATACTTACCATTTTACCACTTCAATAAAGAATTTTTTTTTTTTAGATAAACATTGCTTTAACTATATGACCACATGAAATTGATTTTATAGTAAAAAGGTAAGCCCAATTTTAAAGATGAAGTTTCTTTATTTTAATACCACAATTATAAAGTGTAGTTCATAAAAATATGTATGTAATAAAAAAAACAAATGTTAACTCAAATTTTTAATAAAAAAAAAATATATATATTCTGATGATATTAATTGGTCCGTGTTTATGAATTTAAATTGATTTAACCCAATCCAATTACTGAATAATTACGTAGAAAAATGTACAGTTTATGGTTTTATTCGTTACTAAATTTTATTCTTTTCTGTTTTTTTTTTTTTAGATACTGGTAAAGAGGATTGTATTTATTACAGTAAGTATCTCATTGTTCGCCAAATAAATTTAAGGTTATTACAACATTGCCGCTAATAAATGAATAATATGTGAAAATAATAATAAAAATAAATGAATGTTTCGCACTTGACCAACAAGAAGGGCATTAACTCAAAATATTAAAATTTTCAGTAGTAGTGAAAAACTGTTTGTGGTTACATTTTAAAAGAATTTTAAAGTCCGAATACATCACAGTAAGCAAATTGCATTTGAAAATATATTTACATTTTTATTTTAAAATTTAGCAAAAAAAAAATTCAATGTTTTGAGTAAATAAAAATTTCCCTAATCTAGATATTTTGTTATTGTTTTTTATTGAGTTATGACGGACGGGTTTAGTTGAAATTTTAAGTTAAATTTTTTTTTTTTTTTTGATATGATATTTTTAACTTGAATAAAGGCTCAAATCAAATATTACCGTTTTATGAAAATACACATTTCTATTTCCACTTATAATATATTAATACTTTTTTGGTGATATAAAATTCGTCACTACACGAAAATGGTCTCGAATGTCGTTTTCGAGATGAAAGACATCAGTACGTTATACGTTGAAAAGTTTACAGTAGATACCGATATATTAGTTGATTTATTGCAAAAGGTAAATTTTTAAAATTTTGAGTTAATACCCTCTTGATCAAATGCGAACTCTTTACATATGTAATAAGCAACTAACAAGTATTCACTAAATCTACAAGAATGATGATATTAATTGGTCCGTGTTTATGAATTTAAATTGATTTTACCATTCCAATTGCTGATTATTAATTGTTATTATACTTTATAAAGTATTGTTACGTACAGTTTCTAACAATTTTCAAATCTTATATTTATTCACAGGTTTTTGATGTTGTTTAACTAAAGCAAACTTTGTTCAAAAATGAAATCTCAAACAAGCAAATTATTTTTCAAAATCATGTTCGTAGAAATCTTTTGAACGCCACTTAAATCTTTTGGAAATTTCGAAAATCTGGTTTTAATTAAACTATATTTTGTATGAAGTTGATTACTGTGTTATATGGACCATACAATGAATAAATTAAGTCTCCGTACATGTATACACTTTATACATATTTGTAATTGTATTATATATTAATAATTATAAATTATTAATATGTATATAAAATTTCGGTGTATGTGCGGAGATTTAATTGAATGTCAGTGTATGTATATTTGCCTTGATTCGTTATTTTTTACTTCTACTGCAATGCGCTATTGAATAGCGTGAGTAATAGAATAATCGATTTCTACGACTAAGAACGAACATGCATCCTTTAGCTGAACAAAAAAACAATTGATTAACGAAACTGAAATTAGGCTTAAAAAACGGAAGTCGAATAAGATGAATATTAAATTAGCTCGATTCTAATTGAATAAAGTATGGGGAAAATAAATATTCTACATTTCCATTTAAAGTTCAAGCAGAAACAGCGGTAAGTAAAAATCTCTTAACAGTTATATAATAGTTTTATGTAATTTTGCTAAATGATGATTCTTTCTATTTATGTCTTCTTTTCCCGACATAAATTCAATATTTTGATGATATTAAGAAATCTGAAGAAACATTAAACATTAAAAAGATTTGAAAACTACAATGAACTTTTCTTAACTTCAATACCACTGGTTGGTCCCGTTCGTAAAAGCAATAATTGCGTTGATTAAATTATATTTCATGATACTTTTATTATTTTGTTCTTGTTTTTATTGTTTCCGTTTACGAATAATACAAGTTAAAAATTAATGGAAAACAAAAAACTTTAAAAGTATACACATATGGTCAAAATAAGAAGTACATCCTATATTTTTTAAAGGCTCATAGACGAAAATTTATTTCAACTAAAAGAAAAAAAATTCTAATTTGTTTTGTTATAACATTAGAAATAAAATAAATACTAAAACAATAACAAAAAACAAAAATTAAATTCAGTCTTTTTCAAAAAGTAAAAAATTGAAAGCTGGACAAAATAATAAGTACATTTAGTTAAAATAAGCAAAAAAAAAGTAAAAAAAAAAATCATGTTTTTTCTGCTAAATTAGCTGAGTTTGGTTAAAAGTTGGTACGTCCACCTTTATTTTCAATTATTTTGTTGGCTCTTTTTGGCATGCTGGCAATAAGCTTCCTACTGGTACTTCATACCAAGTTTTTTGAATAAAATTCCATAACTGATCCTTATTTTTAAAAACCTCCTTTCCAATCCTTTGTTTCAACTCTCCCCAAAGATTTTCGATTGTATTTGACTTGGCCAGCAAGAAGGGTAACATTATTATCTCGGAACCAATCCTTTACCAACTTAGAAGTATACTTCGAATCGTTATCCTGCTGGAATGTCCATCTAGGAGTCATACTTTCCTCAACATAGGTCAACATCGTATTCTCCAAGATATCTTTGTAGTGGAATCTGTTCATACTGTCGGTAATTTGATGTATCGGACCGACACCATACCACGAGGAACAAACCCAGATCATAATATTGCCTCCCACGTGCTTGACTGTCCTGTTTGTAAAGCGGACATGGAATTTCTTACCCTTAGGGCGTCGAACATTCCGGGCACAGTCGTTTCCAAATAAATAAATTTTTGTTTCATCGATCCACAAAATTTTCCGCCATTTTTTTTTCCATGATTTTGATTATTTTAAAAATAAACAACAGTAAAATAGCCTTTCCAAAAAAAAACCTTAGAGCAGACTGCGAAAATATCAATGTATTTATTATTTTGACCAAGTACAAAAATCACGCCTGGTACAAAACTAACAATGAAAACAACGGAGAAGAAACCCCAGTTTTGTTTTTTACTTTTAAATGCATTAGCATATTAAAGTTATTTAAATAAAAAAGAATTGCCATGTTTACTTTCCGTTAAAATAACAAATAATTAATTTTCGACCACACATATTTGTATATTACCAATATGTTATTACAAAATTTCATTTTGAGCAACATTCCTTCCATGTGTTAAGTTATTTTAAAATTAAAAATATATATAAATATTAATGGAAAAAATTCAATTTAAATAGTTATTAACACTAAAACTTTAAAGTAATGGTTAATATAAAAAATTGCTGGTTTTAGAGAAAACTTAATTTTTATTTACGTTTGCGGCACCCTAAGCTGTTGCAATAATAATGTTGCTCTTTGATTATATAACACTTACGAACGGGCATTTAGTGAGTTGGGTAGTTTTCTAAAATTGTAGATTTCTCTAACGAAATAATTTTGTATTTATTATATTTAAATTATAAAATTTACGTTTTTTATATTTATTTTAGAGTAATCCAGGCAAGCGGGCACATTCGTTTTTAAAATATCAGGTGAGTCGAAATTACAATTACGGTCCTAACGCTTTTTAAGTATTTATCGTTTTTTGTCTCAAATATTTACAGTCGTATTTATAAAAAAAATATATTTTGGTTTAAAGAGCATTTGCCGATTTGCACTTTAAACTTAAAAATTATACTTTAAAGAATTTTTATAAAAAAGCTTTAAAGAACTCTTTTAAATTGTTATAAATAGGGCTGTTAGTTTTTTATCTTAACTTCTTCACATTTGTATATTTCATATGCATTTCAAATTTAATACACGTTAAAGTACTAACATTTGATACGTTATAACTTTGCTGACAGTTGGAAATTTCAACGCACGTCGCATTACAGATTCTATGTGACTCGACCCTAGCAGTATTTTACCAACAAGAAGATTCATTAATTTTTCATACTTTAAACACGTGATTATTTATGCTAATATTAAAGTATTCCATGAACAAATGTTCGGTTAATGTTACAATCTTTTTTTTAATTTCATATACAATGCTTGCTCGACATTCGCAACTAATTAGAAATCAGACTTGTCGCGTATACTTAATTTTCGCGGTAATTGAAATTTATTAATTTTATAATCATTAATAATTTATTGAAAAATTTTGTTTTATTAATATATTACAACTTCGATCTTTTTTAAAATCCATAGGGTATCAACTGATATTACAATCTGATTTAGAACAATTAAAATTTTATTAATTGCAATGTACTTACTAACATTTACTTTTCATTTTCAGGTATGTATGGATTACAATCTAATGGTATTTTTGGACATCTATTAAGTCATTCGCGTCATCAAGATGAAAACTTAATTATTCTATAAGCAGAATTAAGCGTTCGTAACTTTCTGGAAGTTGCAGTTCAAAGAAAATTGTGTAATTATTAAATTATGGTTTATCGAGTGCTTATAAGGAAACGCATCAAAATACATAGGGGTTTTGCTTGTGAGATGATTTAGAATAATTTATTAGTATCGGGCGGGTTTTAAATTTATCAGTAACACACTACTAAACATTATAATTATATTTAATATACATGTACTATTTTATTTTTATTTTCACGCATATACGAATAAAGTGACTTGATACAAAATACATTTAAATGCGCTTATTTATTATTTATCTAATATTCTAGCCCCAATCTTTCTGTTCCTCTTGTCATGACATTTAATGTTAGTTGTAATTCTCCGTATGATTCCATTGATAAACCTAAAATGACAATTTAAAGAAAACCTGTGTTTCTAGTGGTAAGTAAGTAAATAAAATGACAATTTAAAGAAAACTCTTGTTTATAGTTTGTTTAATGGCTTTAGTCTTCAGATTCGATAAATTTCTGTTTCACTAAATATTAGATGTTGTACGTCAGCGCAAAACCTATGGTGAAAGTTAAAGTCAGTCTGTTTGGATTAGAAATGTAATGAACAATTCCATATATTCCGATATTGGGTGTACATACATATGTTTCTCCGATCTAGTGGTGTCATTGAATGTAATCTCGTCAACGCTCAAATTAACCTCAGTGCCGAAGGTAATTTTCATGGGTGGAGTATTATCTTCCTTGTTCTATAGAATGTGGCTATAAATAATATCCTTACGCAAGTCAATGGTACATGATTTAAGTGACTACAAGCGCTAAGCTTGCAGGCTACGTGGTATGATATACCGGATTCGATATGCCAAATTCATGTAACTATATGGTTTGACTATGTCTATTAGTTCTGAACGACACCGGAGTCTACAAAATGTAGAAAATTCGGAGTCATCTACTTTTTGACCAAATCTCTAAGTATCACCTTGGTGTCCTTACTAATTTTTACGTGATTGTTTATCGTAATATGAGTTGCAACATATAAGGCATTGCCAAATGGGCTTATGAGTTCTATGCACTATTAAGGTGTTTTGCAACTTACATTTGGGAAGTATTTCATGATCATGAACGTTCTCGTTTATACAATTTACCTAATTTTTTAAGACAAGATTTCCAATATAATATTCGTACAGCATTTAATTGAACGTGTATTTTGCCCTAAACAATAAAAGGTTTAAACAAAAATGTTTGCTTAACGTTAACATCGGAGTATTAAAATGTGTTCTTTAAATTAAGAAAGAAAATAATTGAAATTCAATTTGTGAACAAACTCCACATAATATCATATCCTTGAAAATCTTTTATCGTCATTATTCGAAGTAAATATTTTTAAATCCATGTTTAAACGTCATCTTACCTTTGCTTTTAGAGTTATCCAATAGTAACGATACGTATTTTAATTCCGGGTTGCGCCCCGTTAACCAACTTGTGATGTCTGCCATCATATTACTGCATCTGGGTTTAAGGATTGGTGCCATTATTTTATGATTCATGATTGTACCAATCACAGGTACATGAACACGACTGTAGCCTAAGGACGTTTCTAAACCCCAGCATGTTTTACCGTATATAGATATCAGAAGCTGTGGCCCTAAAATAATTTTTTTTAACTTATTGGTTCTAAAGATTACAATATAATTATCTTGCCAAAGAGTACGTACATCCAAAAGAGTTCGTAGTGCGGTATGTGAGTTCAATGGGCATATTGAACACAATGGGTTCATTAAAATTTCCGTTTTTATTGGAAGCAAGTTGTGTTATACCTTGTTTAGAACCACTAACAAACTCCCAATCGGGACCACTTACACATTCATAGCGACAAAATATTTCAGATGCCTCGGAACCTAATGGAAATATTGCCGTTTCTAATTGGCCTGTTATAAATATATTGAAATAACTTGTCGCTGAAAAATTCGTTTCCATTTTTTCGAAAAATTGAACACTCGATTCTATTTATTTGTTTTTGTTTACGCTTTTCGTTGCCATAGGGAAGCAAAGGTTGGCAATTCTAATTTAATTTAATTTTGTTATTTAAAACCAGATGGCGTAGTTAAAAATGATGTAAAAATTTCTCAACGGAATGGTTTAAAACACACACCTATAAACTAATCATCCTTATCTGATCTTTTGATAAAACAATATTTTGTGGCCTGCTCACTTCTCTCTTACACCCTAACCACCATATAGATGATGCCCCTCGCCATATCAGAGAAGACATCCGACGGTTTAACACTGACTTATTAAACATAATATCAATAGTGGCTAACGAAATATCAGTAAAAGAAACGTAGCGGACCCAGCATCATTCGGCGGTAATGGCAGACATAAACGGTCTCATTCACAACAGGGTACTTGACGACCACCCACTCTCGATATCTGATAACTAAAGACAGCTGCACAGGAGAACAAGAACCATCTAGCGCAGCTGAGGTTCTGCTGGTCGAACATCCTAAACTGCTATAGAGAGTGGATTGTTCCGGACACCCTAAATCGATTTCCATCATGCCACTAGGGCTCTCACGACACGGTTCACCTCAAACCCACTACACTGCGACCAGTGGACTTGTGGCTGAATCCATTACAGGTAGCACTTACCGACAACTTCATATATCCATCCCATCATCTTTCATCTCATTTAATACATCACGTAGGTTATTTGGAGTGTCTTTAAATTCAGTTAATGATAAAAAAGAGAAATTCGTTTAAAAATTATTATATGATCGCAAAGCAAAATAAGAAGAAGAAACTATAGCAGTAAATAATTTGATGCCAATGTTTAGCTTATTCATGGACCAGCATAAGTGATAGCATATATTGGAAGACAATTTGAAGAATGTTTTAGATTTTGGTCGGATTTGGACAATCCAACAGAAGACACAAAAATTACATCTCGTTTAGTCATGAAATGATAACTTTACCATATATTAAAACAACTTGACTAACCAATCCCCTTATCTGAATCCATAGAGCACAATAAGGATATTTCAAAATATAATACGTTAAAAAGCACGCTTGGTGTCTAGATAAATGTAGAATGGGAGCAAGCTTGAAATTAAATAACTTCAGAAAAAATATTTGTTCCAATCAAGGGACAAATAAGTATAGGTTGTGATAAAAGGAAATGGAGGCTCTACAAATTTAGAATTCAGCTTAAATAAGATTTTTATACATTAGTATGTAGATCTATATTTAATGTATAAACATTTCTGTTTCTTCTGTTTCCTTCTTTATTTCATTTAATTTTCTTTATTTCATAATTTTTTAAATAATATGCAAAATATTAATTTCTTTTTATAATTTAATTTGTAAAACGTATTCGAAATAAATGAGCATTTAACAATTTAGATTACTTCATATATTTTTAAAGCCTTTCGAAATACGTACCTAAGTTGTACAAATACATTATCCCTAATTGTAGTTCTCAGTTGACTCCTTTCTTTAAAGAATTGTATAGCATTAGTTGCAGTTTCATTATGTAGAATAAATGTAAAAAACTATTTAACTATATCACCATCTTTTGATTCACCATTTCATTTTTGATTTGATTTTCACCATTTCTTTATCGATATATTCGCACGGAAATAAAAATGCATAAAAAATCAACTCTGATTCTATTTTAGTCAACTTTCTTTGGTCGATAATGCTTGGAAATTATTTTTCTTTGTTATTTACAAAAATTATGTAAAAAATTTCAATTGTCAGTAACACAAAATTCAAATAACAGATTAAAAAATAATTTATGGATTGCGTCAAAGAACTGACGGAATGCATAAGCACCCTTGATCCATGTTCACAAATCGGCATTGGAGCTGCAGCAGGCTTTTTGGCAGGTTTCATACTTATGAAAATAGGCAAAATTGCAGCTATTGTAGTTGGAAGTACACTTCTACTAGTAGAACTGGGGCATGCGGGAGGTTTAATAAAAATTGATTGGCCTAAAGTTGCGAAAAACGTTGAAAATTATAAAACAAGAGCTTCAAGTCATCCTACTGTAACTTTGGCAAATATGGACAAATATACGAAAAATATCCGCTATTTTATAGTTGCGTTTATTGGCGGATCATTAATAGGAGTTGGGTGTTCTTAAAATTGCAATACAATTATATGATCTGCAATATTAATGTACTAAAACATTTATTTTATAAACATAAAAATCAAACGAAAAATACATATAAATAAGTAAATTTTCCAGTCAAGAATCTAGTTATATAATTTGGTTATAAAATTTGTCTTTTGTTTTAAATAATACAAATGAAAAAAAAAAGGAATTGTAAGCCATTTTTATGATGCAAAATTTTATTTACGTATGAAAAATTTTAAGTTCGTTGAATCTGTATATGACTGAGCTATGAAATTACTCTCTCTGAAAATGTTTAATTACGAAAACAAATTAGTGTTGTGTAGGGTGTCCTGGTAGTCTAATGGGTAGTGTTCTCGACTATTAGCCTGAGAGTCGTGGATTCGATTCCCACTAGAGACTCTGGTCTGTGACACTACACCGAGCATATGGTCAAAGTTACTCAGCTCGTATATAATTAGAATATAATTTGTAATTGTATTGTAATTAATAAATAAATAGTGTTGTGTGGCTCGAGACACCATCTTCTGGAACCCACTTCCGTTCAGTTTATAACCTTTACTCGCAAACCATAAAGTTTCGATTATCATACAACCATAGCGCTCTGAATTGTCGATGACGGTTCTGTCATGTTCATTTTCAAAAAGGAGATCTACTTGGTAGTGTGATGATGCATAGATCTGTCCACATCTGTAACGTTTGCAATCTTTTCTTTATAATTTTTCTATTTTATTATATATATATATATATTTATAAATCTGTACAAGAAAACTATATCCATCTCATGTAGCTGTTAAACATGATCACATATACCGCGTAACACGACTGTTCTTGAGATTTGTAATATTTTTTTATATTTTATAATAATATTGTATATTTTTTAATACATTGCAACAAACTCGACTTGCATGTATTTATATAACTCAATGCATAAATCGACGCCTCCATTCTATAACGTTCTAAGTGTACTTAGAACGTTTTTAATGTTCTTGCATTTTTAAATTCTACGTTCTCTAACTTAAATACTGTCAAAATTTGGTTAACATGCGCCGATCCGTTCCGAAGTTATAGGGAAAAATCTCCTTAGAATACACATATGTCGCGTGAAAACTTCGAGAGGTCATAACTCAAAACACACTTTTTCGACTTAGAATGTTATAGAACGGAGGCGTCGAAATGAGCGTATACAATTTATTAAAAACTCTCAACTAAAGAAGGAAAATATAAAAATAGCTTCCGCTAAGAGTGTTAAAATAGAAATAATTGGTGGGTGCATGGTTGTAATGTCCTACAATAGTCTTCCCTCTGTAAAGGATTATTCGTCACATCATTAATCTCTTGGTAATTTTCCCTCTCTTTTACGTAAAGAGGAAGAAGAGGAAAACTAACAAAATTACTAGCACTATAATTTATAAGATGTTCTATCTTGTTGTGCTATGATACACAACACATCAAAATTGTACCTTTAAACTACATTGTATAGTTGTTGTGAAGAAGAAGAACATATGATTTATGCAACGCATGTAGTGAAAATCAAAAGTATTTTGATTTTTTTCAAACTCACCTCGGCTTGTATGTGGGTGTGGGTATTATTTATCAATACAATAGCAAAAAATGTGAGTTTGATCAATTATTTCATGTGTGGCAACTTTCAAAAAAAGGGCCATTATTACAACTTGCCGTTAACTAAAGGGAGGATTTTAACGGACAGATAAATTGTTTTTCATTATTATAAGTGGACGATAAGGTAGAAGTGAGCGTTAAACTAAAGGGAAGATCATCCTACTGGTAACTTCTGAAGTTAAATTTATGTTTCAACTTGCCATATTATATATTATTTTCAATATAAACAAAGTGAGCAAATACAACAAAACAAAAAAAGAAGCCCGTCGTTGCCACTGCATTTAAATAAAACTTGTTTAATTTGAGCAGTGTTATCGACATTGCTCCGCCATTGCAATATTTTTGAAAAGTTTATTTTATCTGGTAAAGGTACCTTTAACTAAACCCAAGTTTAACGGCAAGTTGTAATAATGGCCCTAAGACAGTTAAAAAATTGAAGAGGTATATGCATGTTTAAGTTGAGTGTACTAAAATGAAACAAGAATCTAAGGGAATTATATTGTAGGTATTTATCTCCAAATTCAATGCTTATATATGTATCTCTTGGTATATAAATAGCTTATATAAAGTTTTTTTTCATATAAGGAAGTCCAGTAATGATTACCAAATTTTCCGAATTAAGGTTTGATCTATAGTATTCGATGTCAAAATTTGAAGAAGATCAAAATCTTTGTTAGTGTTGTGGGGTTTTTAAAACTTTTATTATAATAATTATAATGTTATCAAAATTTGCTTTAAATTATCGCCATGTGAGTGCGCGTTCTTTTTTGTCTAACCGCGTATTTTCGTATTCCTGTTGCTTGTCAATCTCTTCGTTATTTTTCAGTGTTGTCATTATCCGCCTTTGACAATGTACGCCACACTACTCTCTCCTCCGATTGCGACAGAATCGAACCTTACGCCCGTAGCGTAAACTTATGATTCTAGATTTGTTATATGTTGTGAGTTGATAGAAAAACCATTCCATTGTCAAAAAGGGTTCTACTACCTCGGTTGAAATCTGACAGTATATGGGTAACGTAGTGTTAGGTAATAATATAAACTTCACAAGTTGTAAGTTCGAATTGGCGTTGTTAAAGTTTTTATTTCGCCATCGCCAAAATATTTCAAAATAAATGGTGCGCATAACGTGGATGTCGTCTTGCTGGACATGTCTTATGGCCGTTGTAAATTGACTCAAAAAGTCTAAATGGTGTATTCACCTGGGACTTGCTTAGTCACGTTTTTGATTAAAAGGATTTGGAGAAGGCAAGGTATGTAGCAACCCTTCATTATAATTTGACAAAGACAAATTTTAATTCGAGTTCTTGTCCAAAATTTTAAGACAGCGATGCTTTGTCGGTATCTGTCACGTACCTTCGCTGGTGACTGACTGCATAGTTTAAATTTTGGTTACATGATTCTCTAAACTTAATTGCTTTTGAGCCGAATATACGATGATACGTTTGGATAGGTTAGCGCGAATGAGTTCGGTCATGGCTGCTCGAAGGTTCTCTGTTGCGGCTGCGTGAGCATAGTCAACGAGTTTTCAGACTATCTATTTACAGTCCTAACTGTTGTATTTTGTGTTGTAATGAGTCGATTGTTGCACAGAGCTCGTTGTTGACACTTCGTATATTGATGCGTTGTCGTTGACTGGTGATAGCTGTGATGAACGGAGATCACGAAGTTCGATGTTTTGGAGTAATTTTTGAGCTTGTTTTGATTGAAGACAGCATACGTTTCTCCAAAGTCAAATAGTGATTTTTATGAGACACATTCAATATAACATCGCATACCTGGGATAAAATTGCGCCATCGATTGCAGCTTTCACACAATGCTACTTCGTCCGTTCGGCCGTAGTGGTGGTCATGATAAAACGCGATTGGATTTGAGCGAACCAAAGCTTCAGTCAAGCAAGCCAAAATGGTGGAGGAACCAGTTCCACACAACGTTACCAGATTTCCACCGGTTGTGTGTGTGTAGTTTCGATTGTCGGGGTCACCAAATGTGGGGGTTTTCCACTTTTATTATAATAATAATTACTTTATTAATACTTTATATGAGACAATTAATAAAGATAAAATTGATTGTATTAAAGTTAATTATAATGTTATTAAAGTCTAAGCGGGCAAAATTATAAAATTCAAATTACGAATTAGGATCGCATAAGAAAAGTTCCCAACACTTTGCGATGTTTACAACTTAATCGTTTGGGGGCTGGTTGTCAAACGTTTGGTTAGCGGTTGAATGAAAATCCAAAAACTTTGATTTCCGTTCGACTTGGAAATGTAGTACTGATGCTTTGTTCTTTATTTTCAGATTGTGCCGTAAGAGGTAGCGTTTAAATTGTATTTAGGTAATACTGCTATTAATTCAGACTGAATTGACTTGTAATATTTTTGTAGCATTCGTTTTCGTTTGAATATTTTTATTAAATGAGATTAAAAGTACTGTTATATCAGGAGTGAATGTGATTTCATTATTTCTATTAGTGTAACAACAACTGAGCTTTTAATTATACTCTTAAAAAAGCTCTTTTTTACAAAATGCATCAAATATTATTCAGCAATTTTGAGACGACGTTTTTTCATCTTGAAAGTTACTTTGAGAAGTCTTGAAAGCTTGCATACTCCGTTAATTCTACGCACAGAGCTAGATACTTTTGACATATGTTGAATAATTTAACAGCTATCAAATAGTTTGTTTTGTTTCTTCCGTCATAATTTTTAGTTGTGTTTTGTTTTGCTGTCTTACCTTTATTTTTATTTTATTGCTTTATGGGGAGAAATTTAATTTACATCAAAGTACTCATGTCCACCTCATACATTGAACCAATGACAGAAAAGAGAATGGTAAGTGTTATAGACTTGACCGTACCGTCATGTAAATTTTCTATCTCATATTCTACACGAAAAATAAACAATTCGTGTCTGAACGTAAATGCAAGTTCAAAAGAGAAGTAAGAATTATGGAGAAGGCATGATGTGTATAAACCTAAACTAAAATTTGAGCGTGTAAAAGCAAAACAAAGCTTAAAAGAAAATGTGGAGGAGTTTCTGAAAGTAAAGTTTTAATATGCAAAACTAACCTGAGCACTGTATTGAGACTTAAAAAAAAGCTGTTAAAGTAAGTTTTTAACTGTTAATTTATATGCAAGAAATCTTCATGGTAGTACTATTCTTATACTGAAAACTATTTTATTTATTATCAGTATGTACTAAAAATTAAATTTTTCTTTTTTATGAATTTATTTACTTGGTCAACAACATTATAAGTTTTTTGGAAATACCGCTTTTTAGTTTAATCGACCACATAATATATATGTACAAAAATAGTACTCTTTAAACGAAATCATGGTTTTGGTTTCTTTAGTTGGTACTGAATAACAAAGCATTTTCCATCTCTATCTCATTGAATTTATTTTATACTTAATTAAACTCTTAACAAAACTGGTATAAACAGATGCTCTTTATCGTGCTCAGTCAAATCGTACACAACTGTTGTATAGTGTAGACGTAACGTTAAACTGGCGCGGGTTATCCATACGTCTACAAAGAAAGTGTTAAGCTAGCGACAACAATAATTTTGCCACTGCTAAAAGGTTTCACAAACTTGTTAATATATTTTGATTTTCAAATTAAAAATTTACAAATTAGCACACATAAAATTATATACACATAATAATCAAAGTATTTAATAATAAAATCTTGTAAAAAATTGTGTGAGAATAAAGAATATACATACATAAAGTGAAAAAAATGTATAATTAATGCAAATAATAAAAAAAATTGTTTTTCGTTTATCGTTGCTTATGCTCCCTTGTACACTAAAAAGCAAATGAAAAAAATAAAATAAAATAATAAAGAGAACAGTCTTATATTCTGTACTGTATTTGTTTTCAAAGTTAAAAAAATAATGAGAGACTGGTAAAACATTAATCGAGAAAATATTAAATAAAAGATGTTGGCCGTACAAGTTGTTCGGTTTAAGAAATATGTACATATGTGCCTGAGTGTAAAATGCAGAACAAAAGAAGATAAGAAAATGATTAAATGATAAAATTGTAAAATAAAATAGGTACTGCTGCGTTGTTTACCATAATTTTCTTACATATGGCAAGATAAAGCAATTCATCTTCTGCACATAAATTTTTTTTTGCTGCAATATCAAGTAGTAATACGGTATGTGATGATAATAAGAAACGGAAATGGAATCTATTTAAAGTCCTTTTAAAGCTAGATGCAGAAATTTCATTGCTCCTAACAAATACCAACCCATACAAATGTCATAGAGTACAAGTTATTTTCTCTATTTCGTATATTTGTTGTTGGTGTTGTTGTTTTTTTATATGTGTAACAAGTGCGCTATTTTATTCAGGTTTTTGTTTTGTTGGCTTTATGTTGAGAGCAAAATCCACAAAAAGGTAGAACAAAACAAAAATAAAAACGAATAGAAAAATATACACAACAGTGAGTGACAACTTTTTAAGCAAATAAGTAATTTTACGCAGACGGCCTTCTTGCGCACATATGGCACGCACAAAATAAGACAGAAATACCAATAGGTGCCCAATAACAACAAGTAGCATATACAAATACGATAAAAAGTACACATTTATTGTACAAACATGTTGTAAATGCACTGGTACTCGTTGAAAACTGCAAATAGTGATTACAAAAAAATATCCGTAACGGGTATGTTTTATAATTTAAAAGAAAAGAATTTTACGATTCTTTGTGAGAGTTTAGTTCTATTTCAGATGTCTGTGTTACAAAAGTTTTTTATTAAATATATTTATAAATAAAAATATGAAAATAAATTAACTACAAATATTCAATATGTCAATATACTATAAGGAAACAATACGAATACTTTCATATCATCTGTTGCAACTGACGTGTACATATGTACATACATATTTATCATAGAAATTGTTAATGTCGCAAGAAGAAATATGACTGCAAATTTAGTCTAAATATTACATAAATCGTTGACTCCATAATTTATAAGTCCATGCACATAAATGTTTTAAAGAGGATATCTCTTTGTTATTGAACAATTTATCAAAAAATGTATACATGGGATTGTTTTATAATGCCGTACACAAACGGTAACTTCTTTTCTTTCAATTTATTAAACGTATTTCAAGTCTGAGGACGGACTAAAATTCATGTATCAATACAGTCTTAATTATTGAATATAATAACAATCAAACTTATTATGAAATTAATCTTTTGTCGTACATATGTACATATGTACATAATATACACTCTTGTAAATGTGTACGTTTATACATTCATATACTAATAAACTAAAAACGACAAATATTTTGAATATTCTGAAGAAACTATGTTGAATATTTAAACTGATGTGAGGCGATTGTTACTTTCCCAGTAGGTTAATTGGAAAGATAACATAAAAAATAATTATAATAAACCACTGTTTGAAAATAGGAATAATAAAACTTCAAAAGTCAAGTGCATGGACTAGAACAACTTCGACTTTAAAACAAGACACCGCCGATAAATGAGTAATAGAAACTAATTATTTTTTTGCAATATTCGGTTTCCAACATTTTTTGAATAACTATATTTATACCATATAACAGCGTGTAAATAAGACAAGCCAAGGACTCTTTTATCACATTTTTTAACTTTGACGCAATTGATTTATTATTTTTCAATCTTGTGTATAACCTCTGCTGAGTCGTTGAGCTATTTTCGCTGGACTAAAAATTAAATTGAATTGTCAAAATTTGTCTTTGCCTTCATATGTGTACATACTATATAGTTTATTTAAGAGCTAAATACTGTAAAGCATCTATTTGAGCAAAGATTTTAACTAACCAGTTATGGAAAAAGTTGTACAAGTTATTTTGTTATAAACTCAGAGCGAAATAAATTGAATCGATCATTTAGCTACACTCACTAAGAAAATAAAAACAACAGAGAAGAAAAGTTAAAACGAGTAAAAAGAAGACCACAAAACAAACAACTAAATGTTGGCATTAAACTGTTAGCAACAACACACAGCTATAATAAAAGCAACATTTTTATTTTAAACTTTAAGACCGGCAAATATTCCGGGAATTTTGTAGAAATCTGATTGTGATTTTTTAGACCTGTCTTTATTTCGTTTTATAATAAAATTAACTAACAATCAAAAAAAAAGAAGAAAAGCACGTACATACATATATAATAGCAAAGAAAAGAAATGAGATAACATTAGTTTATTTTTTTTTAAATAATAAATAATTACATTAATATAATATTTTAATTTTAAATAGATTAAAGTGCACCAATGCTGTGGCGTCGCGTATATAATTTTAATAAAAACAGATTTTTTCTTATCGCCAGAAAACGTTAATGTATTAAACAGAAAAAAACTAAATACATTTTATAAAAGGCATCCGTACTGATTATTGAGAAATAAAAAAAACAAAAAAATAAACAAACAGTGAAATATAATATTTTTGTAAAACGACGAACAAAAATTAAATTTCCTTATTTTATTGCGAATTATTATTATTTTTTTTTGCATTGATTTATGTTTTATGGTTCTCTCTGCTGTAGATAATTAAAAATTGTGTAAAAAACAATATTTACAATTTCGTACGAGGTGTAATATTAACGTCTTCACTTTTTAGTGACGTCTATGTCAACGATGTCCTTTTGGAGTAAGATGGTCTTATAATTTTATTTATGGCGTGAATTATGTACTTTCAGATTAGCAAAATGGATACGATTATTCGCTTACAATTCCGAAAATACTTACAATATTGAGATTGTAGAACAATGCTCGTGTAACTCTAATTCTTAATAAGTGTATTAAATACTGACAGTGTTGAAGATTTATCTTCGACTTCTATACCTTTGATCCATGTTTTGAAAAAATCATTAATATTTTTCCATTTTTTGCACGTAATTAATTTGTATACATTTTCTGCTCAAATCAAGCGTTTGTCCGCTGTCTGTGATTGTTAAACATAACCTAAATGACACATCTTAATAATATTTTAACAGACAACTGATAGGCCCTTTCAGTTAAGAGACCAGAAATTCTAATTTATGGAGCCATCCTTTGAAAATTAGCTGTTTTCGGCAAGTAAACTAAAATAAATGTAGAAATAGATTATGTTGGGTTAGGTGGCGGAGGCTCCCTAAAATGCAACTTGAGAATCAAACTTTAATTAGGAAACTTAATTAGCAAATCATCCGATTCAAAAAAATCTTGCTATTATACAAATACTTCAGCGGCTATAAGTGATACAATAATAACCATTTTATTCGCATAACTGAAGACCTTAAAACACATCATTGCTGCTCCCCAAAAATTTTGGAGAAAACTCGATTTTCCAATTTGCCTCTATTCACTCCCCTTGCATTACGACCCTTTCTAATGGGTGCAGTAATGTCTCTTCTGATAAAGTAATCACTCTTTCGCAACAAAAATGTCCCGTTGTCCATAACCCTTTCTAATATTTTAAGGAGTATTGAGGATTATAAGTCTGAAATCCTTCGCGGTAGTGATCACAGCCGTAGAGATGCAAAGGTTCCTCGCCTTTCTCAATGTGTCATAGCTCAAATTGAAGGTAATATGCTTTCACTTCCGCAAAAGGACCTTAAAGAGGTTCTCTTCGACTTTCGGGTCATGTTCTTAAACTCATGTAACTTGGGTTTGTAGTCAGTTCAGTCATCCTTTAAATTGGCCTCAATAAACGTCCTCCTATATTCGCCACGCAAAGTCGGTAGTTCGCGACACCACGCATCATTTTGGGTTTTTCCTTTGCAACCTTGCTAATGACCGCTCTGTAGGTGGTCGTCAGTCTACCCAACGCCTTATCCTAACTGTAAATATCCTAGGTAGCAGCCAGATGAAAATTAAATCGTGTTAGTGGATTTAATAGTTAATCGAAATAAACTAATGACTCCAGGATTAACATGCTATGTCCTTTAACGGTATAGAGCAGGAGAATAAATCTGAATCAAAATCGACCTCATTGCCTCTAACTACTATAATGTGCGCCTATTCATGCTAGTAATTAAGAACTATATTGCATTAATTTGCAATTATTTTAAAAACTAACGTCTATGAAAATAATACAAATAATTAACTGGCAAGGAAAACAAAAAATTTAGCCGAGCCAATGTTACGGTTAACAGAGGACTGTTAAGTGTTTCTCAGAATATGGAAAAATTGGTCAAGGTATTAAGCTTCCAAAATGGAAGAAATCGTCTGGTATACAGCAAGTTTCATTTTCTTTGAAGATTCTTTCTAGACACACATTACGATTTGTTCTTTCTAGACATTGTCGAAAAAAGTAAGTGATTCAATTTAATTTTATTAATTTCCGAAATCACTTGAAGTATACAACTGAAGCTGTTTCACTTAGGAACGTTTGAATAATAATATTTAAGGTTTGGAATACTCATTCGTCGGGTCGTGTTGGTAATGTTGTAATGCAATGTAATGTTATAAAACGGAAAGTCAATTTGAATTTGATATAAGTCTTCATAGCCAAATTCACATTTTTTTCACTTTGTGTTAATAAAAGTTCAACTGTTGTTATTAAATTGTTCTCGTTTTTATTATTACTGAATAAGTGTTCCTTTAATTTCGTAAACATTTCAGTAATTTGATAATTTTTCGTTGCAGCGTAATTTTTTTAACTTTTTATTTTATTTGCTCATGACCAAGAGTATGAAGATAACTACATCCCATAGATATGAATGTTTAATATATAACGTATATATAATATAAACATACATATATAATATATATATATGTTTAATGTATGTAATGTTTATTACTTTAAAGCAATACATTTTATTTTTTAAATATAATCAAGAATAATAAGAATTTTTAAAAGAAAAAGAGTTATATCCACTAAAAACAACATAAATATATTAAATTTTATATAACTTCCTCATCAAATTTTCCTTTATCACTTTATTCACTTTCTTATATTTGATTGCCCTTAATTTGTATTCCTTTTTCTATTTTTAGGTACGTTCATTTCAATTATTAGTAAGATTGTAATAATAATTCAATTCAATTCAATTTAAGTGAAAGTAACCGGGAAAGGTATTCACAATATGTACATATATGATTTGTGTAAATGAAGACAGCGTGCTAAATGACACTAAAGAAAACTGATTCAATGTAATGTGAGACAACAACAAAAACAAATTCTTAAAAATAATAAACAGAAATAAATATTAAACATTAACGCCAAGCTAAACGGCGGATAGACTTTAACACTTTTAAAGGGAATAATGACGCATGTCAACATAAATTCAAATCAACAACAAATGAGGTAAGTTCAATTAGTATTTATTAGCGTATTTCAAAACAGGTTCAATAGCAGTTTAGATATATATATATAATAAGAGCCAAAAAAAGTTTTTAAAATATGCTCGACGAGCACCAACAATATGTTTTTTTTTTGTTTTTGTTAGGATTTGAACTAAGCTTTTTTTATATTTTATGCTGTGATATTGCACCAACACTGACTACCATAACCATATTGTTTTAATAAATTAATTATATAGTAGAACTTTAAATTCTTGTACATCCTTGAGGTGATGAGATTAGAAAAATAAAACCTCTATTCAGGGCATATAATAAGCGAAATATTTTTACTCACTTATCGTGATTTATTCATTAATTTTAAACTTTTTTTAGAAATAAAAATATCCTGTATACTTGGTGTGGACAGGCACATTCATATGTCTCAAGTACTGTATATTAGATAAATGATTAGCCATGTGATACTTTCATGTCTTAGCTTACCTTGTATTGGGGATAGCTTACTTTTTTATATAATGCTTAGTAAACCTCTGAAACGAGAGCAAAACAATATTTATTTTCTTATTTCCCACTATAATCTATGAATTTGTTCTATGGTGTTTTGCTTTACTTTGATTGCTAACTGTTGGTTCGGTACACATCTAATTACCAGCAATAAGTACAGGGTTTAGTTTGACCTTTAATATATCCTCAAAAACTGACCTATATGGATTTACCACGAAATGACCTTTCCATAATATTATCGTTATTAATTAATTAATTAATATTTTGGATTATTGTAGGCAACACTTGAGACATACAACATTATTAAAAATGAAGAGCCCATATAGAATAACTCCATATATTTTTAAATCTATGTATTTTTGATAATGACTTTGAATTTAGTTTAGCTGTAGGTCCCGAAGACAACAGGTGACAGCTTTAGGAAATCGCTAAATACCAGTCGCTCTCTGTAATGGAAGCTTAAGCCGAAAGTCCATACCATGCGTTTTGCATTACATGCGTATACCAGAAAAGTAGAATCAGAGTAGTTGATTGTGACAGGTTACAGAAGAAAAAGCGTAGATTGCATAGACGCATAGAAAGTAGGATTACTTTCTACTTTTCTATGCGACTAATGCAGTGTTGGAAAATGTCAGCAGTTTTTTAAACTTGGCATGCCAAATTATATACTATTGTGAATGGTTTCTATAAATATATTTAAATAGTGCATTACTATTTTCGCATTTTTCTTTATTTGCATTATAAAAATGTTAATAAAAACATATCTCATAATAAAGTTTATTACTAATTTAAGAGGAAAATATATTAAAATACATTTTTTAACAAATTTCTTTCATGAACAAAATATGTATATGATGATTGTTTATACATATGTATGTATATATGATTGTTTTTATGTAGTGAGTGTCATCTATTTTGAATTTATTAATTTGTAAACAAGAAAAATGGAGGATAAATTAACTGAAAACACTCGTCTTGTGTTATTTTGAGGATTTTCGTAGGCCTTAACAGCACAATACAATGTAATTTTTGTGTAAAACTATTAATAAATAATAAAAACTAACAATTTTTAATTTTTCCTTTCAAGAAATTAAAAAATAATGACAACTTTCAGCAAGAAAAATTTTTTATGAGCAGTACGTCTTATTTTGATCTTATAATATTTAGCTTCTTAATTAACTCTTGCTCAAGAAACTATACTCATTGTGACCGAAATTCACCCACATTTCGATTAATATTTAAATATTTAAGAATCTTTAAACTTTTCATTGAAGAAATTAAAAAATATTCCAAATTTTCCCCTTTTTAACACAAAATAAATGTTTTCACTCTGTTGCTTCTAACACATTTGCCTCGCAAAACATAACATTTTCTTCTCCCTCTAAATTGGCCTGTCCTTTTATGTTATGAGCGTTTTTCAAATGTCAAAATATCACCTATTTAAACTCATAAATTTGTAATTAATGCCATAAATTCTTTAAAAATTACAATTTGATTTTCTATTTTTTCCAAAAATGTTCTTGTTCGCTTGTTTGTTGTTTACCACAACAGCTGATTAAAACAAAAAACCAGTCGCATAAACGCATTCTGTGTCACTTGCAATAAAATCGGCAAGATTCGCATGTAATGCAAGGCGCATGAAAAGGATGGTATGGACTTTCGGCTTTAGAAGCCACTTGTCTTTTAAGATATTTCGTTGCAAGCCATAGAGTTGAATTAATATTTGAGTCCTCATGAGAACTTTTTTAAGGTGCCGTATTTTGACGTCGCTTTCAATTGCTTTGTACGTTACTCTTTTCTGTCTTCAATTGATGTTGTCTTTTCAACTGCCATTTCATATCCACCGAATAAATTTTATTGCCTTTGGATCAAAGATTAATAGAATTAGCACGTACGGCCTTTTATATTTTTGTATTTGAACTATTTATATAGCACCATTTTACCGTGTAGTTATCGGCTGAAAATAAAAAATGAGTTTTTAGCAGTAATCGTAAGATTTATTTTTTATATTTGAAATTTGGGAGAACAATACGTGGATTGTACACCAGATGCCGTTTACTTTGCTTATTTATTTAATTTTATTTATCTATTTATAATACTACAGGGTAATAACTTCGAATGTTTCAGGCTCACTAAGTACTTTTCAACACGTTTTATGATTTCCATTTTAAGTAACGGCAGGTTCAAATCTTAAGGAATATTTCTCTATATTTGTAGCAGCGGCAGTACCACATAACCGTAGCACCAAATGGGTTTTAAATTTCGTTTGTATAGGAGTAGTTAAATCTATAAAAAGTGTTGAGTTTCTACAAATAAACTGTTGCAACCTATTTGTATTTACAGTGGTGGCCACGAACTTAAGACACGACATTTTACTTATATATTTGTAATAATTTTTACATCTTATCGAAAAAATTTTAGGTCTACGATATTTTTCTTAATATTTTAGTAATGTTATGAAGAATAATTAATAATATTTTGCTATCTATATTTGATTAAGGATTTTTATTTATATTATAATGGTTAATACAAATTTTATGCCGGTCACGAATTTAAGACATAGGTAATATAAAACTTAATTCACTAAAGTAAAGCTCAGCTTCATAAAAAATTATAGTAATTGATGGGAAATCATTTATTTTGTACCACAGCAGCACATATCCTTAGTAAACTTTCGACTAATGCCATACAACGTTGCTTTGGAATCGCATACCAGGCCTTTTCAATTTCTTCCCACAAATCGTTTAAATTTTTGAATGTTACTGCTCGTACGTGTTCCTGAACATCATTCCATAAGTTCTCAATTGGATTGAGGTCCGGGGATTGAGCTGGCCACTTTAGAAAACTGATATTGTTTACCTTGAAGCAACTCTTCACTAGACCTGAAGTGGGGCATGTTGTCTTCAGCGAATGGTATCATGGTATCTTTTGTAAACTGGTCCGTTTTAGTATCAATCTTGTAAATGGGACCTACACTATGCCAGGAAAATGCTGCCCACACCATCACATTTTTACCACCATGTTTGACCGTTTTAAGTGTGTACTTTTGGTTTTGCTCCAGGTTTGGAGGGCGCCATACGTACTGCTTTCAATCAGAGCCGCAGCGGCAAAACTTCAACTCGTCGCTCCAAAGTATATTTTTACAAAATATCATCGGTTTATTGAGATGTTCTCTCGAAAACGCTAGTCGGGATTTGATATCTTTTTTGACACAAGTGGTTTACGTTGTGCAATTGCCCTAGACGAAATATCAATACCAAAATCCAATGCAATTTTATTTTTTATTTTACTTGAGCTCGTGAAAGGATTATTAGCAGCTACATAAGGGTGTAGTTTTTCGGGCTCTAGGTTGCTGTTTGACATTTTTGGTGGTACCATGTTGCTTGATGTGTTCCAGCGCATTGTAAATCTTGCGTCTAGAACATTTAAGCAGCTTCGATATCTCCATTACTATTTTTCTATTAAGTTTTAGTTGTTGGCTCAGTTTTCGCTCGGCATTGGAACTCCAAGTACCTCTGGCCATTTCTAATTTAATATTTCGATGCATTACAACGTAAAATAAAATCAAACATTCGTTAGTCACCGTTTAGCTTCAAAAAACAAAACCAAAATTCCTTAAAAACCAGATATTTCTGAAATGCCTTAAATTCGTAGCCGACGTTTTTACAAACAAAAAGCAACAAAATGTAAAAAGAAACAAACAAAATAACGGTACTTTTTCTTAATATTACAGGGTACATAGACGAATAAAGAATATCTAATTTGATATCATAGGGTTGTAAAAATTATCACAACTAAGTCAGTCATATGTCGTGTCTTAAATTCGTGGCCACCACTGTATGTATATAAATTTTTATTCTATATGCGATTTCCGCGTTAAACAACAATAAAAGTGTAGATTTAGATTTAGCATGTTTCGTGCATTGGCTGGTTATTAATGCTTATAACATGAGAGTTTTCTCTACACAAGGTAAATGTTACATGGATACACTTTTACTTGATTGATTATCCAATAGGAGTACATTTTTTTTACAGTGGAAGTTATGTTAACAGAGACTGTTAAGCTAACCTATCTATTCATTTAGAGTAGTACAAAACGAAAATTATAATGCGGCCGACACACATTACGATCTGTTGTATATATTGTATTGTTGAATAAACAACTTGGTCCTTTTTTCACACGTTTCGATTGTTCAACAAACTGTTTATCCAATTTTATTGATATATATTTTTTGTGGCATCAATATTCAAAATGAGTTTGGCATGTCAGAATTGTGTGTAAAATAAAAAATAACCTGGGGAAACATCGAAAATAATTGGTTGATGTTATAAAGTCATAAAGTTCCCTTGTTAAGGTACATATACTCTTCCTTAAAAAGTTCTTTATTAGATCATACTCGTACATATGTACATATTTTTTTGGAAAGATCTATTTTAATTTGAGTATTAGACTTTCGTGTCTGCATAACTGTTTTCGAATGCGAAATCGGTTTGATGGCTAACTTAGTCAATATCATTATCTTGCCACCATTATCTGAACCTTCCAAGGCTTTACAAGTACATGGTTTTGAAGACAATAGTAGTATACTTAAATATTGATAAAAAAAAATCTGTCATTCGGATTCGACGTTTAAACTTTAGGTCCTTCATTCATGAATAAAATTAATGGATGGTATAAGAAACCAGGCCTCAAGGGTGACTGAACGCATGTATATATTAGAAATTCAAGTTTATATTCTTTTTAAAGTTGTATATGTGGATGTAATCTCAGTTTATGAAGTTTTATAAATAAGTATGGAATGAAACTGACGTATACAGTATGACCGTTGGATAATCTATTAATAAATACCTTCAGTAAAAATGTGAACATATTTATGAAAACATTTAACTTATTTTGAAATAAATAAACTTCTTAAGAGTGATCTTGCTCATATAAAATTCATTCTCAGAAAGGCATTAAGATACATATGTATATATATTTAATGAAAGAAAGCTACTGAAATTAAAAAATCGAAACTTATTTAGCGATATTTAAGAAGAAATGGAAAACAAACTAAAATTCATTTTCTTTTGTTTTGGCGTTGATGATTTCCATTGACTATTGCCTAACGTTTCGAACCGCTTACGCTGCATAGATCTAACAATTCGTACAGCTCTTTTTTAACATTCCTTTGGTAATAGCCCAAGTCGCCGTAGTCTAGTAGGTAGTGTGTTGGCTTATTAGACGTAAAGCCAGGGTTCGAGCCCCAGGCCAGACATCAAAACAAAATACAAAAAGTATTCCTTCGGCTCCTTCCTCTCAGAATATTTCTGCCAAAAACTCTGAGAGTAAATAAAATTGCCATGAAAAGTTTCTCAAAAATCTGTCGTTCGGAGTCGACTTTAAACTGTAGGTCCCACCACTCATGTATAAAATTAACACACACAACATAAGTGGTGTGAGAAACTAGGTCGTAATCCTGACTGAAGGGTTGTAATGCCCAACATTGTTCAGTTGTCCAAAGCTTAGTTTGATTCATATGTTTTTCTATTAAATCGATCTGATTTAATACCAATGCATTGCAACTTGCGTAATCTTAAAGAAAGCTAATGATTTCCAATATTCCAATGCAATACACCCATAAGTAGATGTTTGCTTAAGAAGGATTCTGACCTGTGATTTATCAAAACTAAAAATTTTCTATTCATATAAAATAATTGAATTCAGTAGCGAAACTAATTATTTCATAATTTTTAAATTAACTAAGATTGGAACACAGGTCTAAAAAGTAAAACAAATTTTAGTTTTATTTCTCTTATACAAATTTCTTTAACTCGTGCTTGCTTCTAATAATACAATAGAATTTAAAGTAAAATATTTCATAATAATTTTATTATGTTATTGAAATAATGTTACGCTTTATATGACACAAATTTATTTAATAAAAAAGAAGATAAAAGTAGTGGGTTGATGCTGAATAATTTTACGTCTTGTTCCAAATATGAGAAGAGTACCAAAATGAAGTATAAAATGAATATACTTTACATACTAAAGTCTCTTTTGTCCACTAAAAACTTACGACGAAGTTTTCACTTCTAAATTTTCTTACACCTTTGCAAACGCAAAGTTTACTTTGATTAATTTTGTGTCACTTTGAAATAGAAATATTTAAAAACGACGAATAAAAGATAAAGTGAGTATATTTAACGCTTTTCTTTTCTCCTCTACAAACCGAAGTCTTTGCAAAGTAATGTTCAAATGGCGTTTCGCTAAGAAGTATAAGCTATTAAATATTCCAATTAACGATATGCAACATTTTAGAAAGAAGTTCTAATAAAAATTATATTTTTATAAAATATATCTATTTTAAGAGTTCTAATAATATCTATTTCGCACTTCAAAAGTGTTATTATATTTTTGTTGTGTGGAAATGAGTGAGGATTTGTTTACCGATATGTTTAATTAATATTTATTAAATTATTTCCGGTTTTTATCTTATATTTTTAATTGGTCTACTCTAGTAATATTACCATAAGTATTAGAATTCAGGGAATATCGTGGTTTAATTTAATTACCACACACTTTTAAGTAAAAAGATAGAGTTTTTAAGTAGATTACTACATAGTTTATTTTTTAAATCGAATTTATTAATTACAATGCCTTGCGTCTCCTGACGCTGACTTACAAAGGTGTTTTCAAATATTTTAGTTCTTATTAAAAGACTTGCGCTAAGTGTATTAATAATTAAGCAATAACAAAAAAAAACTATCTTAGCAAACAAGACACTAAAAGGACATAAAAATATTTCATCTTAAACTTATTAAATAAAATATTTAAGTATTGCCAGTTTAAAAATTATTTTGCTTGAATTGACACTGGTTTTGGGAATGGAAGAGTTACAAACAATTTTTGCATAACAAAATCTTACCAACAAACTACAGAAGACCATCAGTTCCAAATGTTGTTTCAAAAAACATAAATTAAATCTTTAAAGTATAAATTTCTTACAAATTTATACGACGACACCAGTAGTCTGATTTTACTGTACATTTGTCATCGTATATGTATATTTAAGTGCGTGAGTGAATTGCTCGTTGTTTAAACATAGGTACGTCAATGTATTGTTTTGAAGTTTTCGTACTTTTGCAATTTAAATAAACGAGTTTCGTGGCTATTTCTGTTGTATTTCTTTGTTTTCTTTTATTTAATTTTATTTGTGTCAGTTCCAAGAAATAATAATTTTAAATTTTTAACAATAAATGCTAACTAAAAACATCTTCTCTGTAAAGCCAACAATAGCACTCCTTCTAAATCACCAGGAGCCAATTCAAGACATGGACGGTACTGTTATTCTATGTTGCTCATTGATATAGAATGGCACATGACAACATCATTACACTACAGAAGAAAATTTAAATGTACAGTTGAGAGCATTAGTGGATACATGTTAGCAGTTTTAACACTTTAATATCTGTGATATGGTGATAATTTAATGATGTATACAGAAATATTAAATTAAATTTAGCAGATTTTAAAAGACAAAAGATTAATGAGTTAAAATAACAATACGACAAACATGATCTATTTGAAAAGATGTTTGTTGAAATGTTTATCAAAATTCACTTAGTTTTTTATAATATAATATAATTTTACCTCACAAAAAATAAACCATTTATGGATTAAGTTTAATAAAGTTTTTAGAGTAGCTATTGGGCAACGAGAAATAGTTGTAGTAATTTTTAAATACATTATTTACTAAATATGTGTAAAGTTGCAAGTCATAGTAATACAACGTTTGAAAATAGTTGTAATTAATTTATAATTTATTTATATGTTATAAAAATTATCTACAATCAAGTGGATCTATCTCTTATAAACATTTTAATAATAATTGGAATCTGACTTCCAGAGAAATATTATAATTTTTGTGCCCCCATTAGTAGTTTATTTGTGGAATTAGTTATGTCTGTTGTCGTCTTGGTGACCAATAATGTAATGTTATGGTCTTGTAATGAGATAATTTTCTATGGACGACCACTGCGCTTTTTGAAACTTTACAACCCCCAGAAATTTCTTTATATAAAAATGTAGTTTAATTACACGCAGAGATTTATTTTCTCTAGATCTTTAATAGTTATAATTTTAATCAAAAAACCACTTGTTTCATTTGTTATGTATAATAATGCATACATAACATACATTGTACAACAATAATGCATAAATTTTAGAAAAACTTAATTTTACTTAAAACGTTTAAAATAATTTACTTTTATCATTACAATGTTACGATGGGTTTTTGTGTCCCCTTCAATTGTTTACTGTTGAAATGAAATATTAAACTATTTGTAATACAATAGAATAGAATAGAAAAATTGTTGGAGTAATAATTCGTAGTTTAATTCACAAATTTCAACCAAGGAAATTGCACTTTTGTGTATCCTTTGATTGGTTTGGTGCAAAGGAAAGAAAAACCCACCTGGCAATACTTTGCCACCGTTTTGATTGTTTTGCTTGGATTTGCATTTAATCTATTGATTGAACTGAGATTCCTATAGTTTCGAAAATATCTTGGACCTTTAATGTCCAGTCGGTTAACACCATGTTGGAAAATTCAGTAAATCACGTTCATCATTTATCACTTTTAGTATTTATCAACATTAACCTTAACCTGAATGGCGGGTTTAAGGACATGAGAGTCAGTTTTTTATTTGCTCTTTAAATTACACAATAGTCTGCTATTTACTGCTCTTAAACACAAATTAAATGCCGAAGCTTGTCTAAATTTTGCAATCAATCGGTTGATAGATGCTTGTTGGCGCAAGCAAATTTGCCATTTCGGTTAAGAGATGTGAAATTTAAAAGTTACTGACTTAACAAACCACACTCGTATTTTTATTATTTTTATTTCTATACACAACGTATAAGAAAAAGCTGTTTCGTATTTCATTATATATTGTATTATAAAAAGTATATTGTAATATACATACATACCTATTATATTATTATCAATATAGTATATTGTAAAATAAATTTGTATGTCAAACATCTTCCCATATAATTTTAACTATTGTAACTTTAAATTTAATAATCCTTACTATTATTAATCATGAATTTAATTATTACGTTATTTATTATTATAAATGAATATTATTAATTAATTAGCATTAGAACCGAAACTTATATTTTGCTCTATATGTTCCAGGGACATCGTGTCGTACGTACTCATATACAGTACACCGTTGTACGTAGACTTTTATCCCGCTAATTTTTGTTTACTTCCCAATAATTTCTACGTTATATTTTTTTCAAATTCGCTTTTTCTTCAAACATTGTTATTGTCTTTAATATATATATCTTTTGTATATGTAATTGTATATATCTTTTTCAATTGAATAAAAATCAGCGGGAAAAAGTCTACATACAGTGGTGTATGCAGAATTTTTGCTTTGACTGTATGTATTATCACAATTGTTTAAAGATGACCAAAGGCTACTGTACAATCTATTAATTTAAATAAAAGTTTTTAATTTTAAAGACTAATCTCTGTTGTAAAACAGCTTTAATTTCGTTACTTATTACTAATTGTTACTACTTACTAATTGGTCATTACAATCCTTTAACCAGAATTGCGACATAGCTTCTTATACCATATATGTTGTGTGTGTTCATTTTTTTCCAGTTCATCTCAAGACATTTTTTTGGCGTTAAGCAAATTATGCATGATAGCTACTTCAGTGAAAGGGGAAAGTGCAGGATATTCACTGTTTGCGCATAATACTAAAGTTACACATCTACCTACATTGTATTTTGATTTGTTCGGTCATATTATTATTTAATCTTATACATGAAATCGTAAAAATTTTAATTACCAGTTCGTGAAAAAGAGTGTAAACTCAATTCAACAAATTATATAGTTTTTAATATATCGACGCCTCCGTTCTATAACATTCTAAGTCGAAAAAGTGTGTTTTGAGTTATGACCTCTCAAAGTTTCCACGCGACATATGTGTATTCTAAGGAGATTTTTTCCTATAACTTCGGAACGGATCAGCGCATCTTAACCAAGTTTTGACAATATTTAAGTTAGAGAACGTATAATTTAAAAATGCAAAAACATTAAAAACGTTCTAAGTACACTTAGAACGTTATAGATATTACCCACAGAACTAATTTTTTATTTCAGACATAGTATAAACCAATTGAACTTAAAATACTTTATTATTATTTATTTTCTTTTTAATAATAACAAATGTTAAGCTATATGTGAATATATTTTTAACTCTTTTTGTTTCTTTTACTATTTGTAAAACTATTTAAACGGATAATATCTGTTTTCAGAACTATGCGAATTTACAGGCTTTGCCAATACTTTTTACCTGCAAATAAATAATATTTTTTGTAAACAATGGATATTAAATTTGAAAATATTTATCACTAAAAATTTAATCCTGGGAAACAAGTGACCATATTCATCTATGGGTTTGTTTTTTATATCTAGCAACAAATAATTTTATCCACTTGCAGTACTTTATTTTAAATAGATGACTTTTTGTATTCCATTTTTTAACATTTTTTTTTGGCTTCAAATTTGTCGTTTATTGAGACAATTTTTTGTTTACTGTCATTGTTTCAGACTGGATCAGAAATGATGTCTATTTTTCGAATATATGTATAGTACATACATACATATGTATTACTCGAAATTTTATCTTTTTTTTTCAAGAAATGATACTGTGAAACGCCTTAATACACATAGCCACAGAAGTATACATACGGATAACAAATTTCAGAAATTTTTTAACTAATCCATTTTCGTCGAAAATCTTTGTAATTGTCTGACAACTTTCTTCGATTTTAAGACGGTCATTTGCTTTGGTTCAGAAATTTGTGAAATTTGTAAATCGGATGCATACTTTTGTGTCCTGTGCAGGGCCACAATTCAGTTCAATTTCAGAAATTTTTCAACCAATACAAAGACTGTCTTAACATCAAGGAAAATATAAAGATTTTCAACGAAAACGGATTAGTTAAAAAATTTCGGCAATTTTTTAACCGTACGTATAATTTAGTAACTGTGTGTAGGTATTAAGGGTGGATAAACACTCCAAAAATATGTATTGGAACGAAAAAATTTGTTTTTCATTTGTTTTTAACATTTTGTTCGATTTAGTGTCATTTCACGTTAAAATCATATTGCAAATAGTATTTCTTATTTAGTAATTTTTAAAGCTAATAAGACGAACAAAGCGGCCAAGCAACCAACCAACATCCTTTTTTCATTGTTTTCGCTGTTCCCTACTTTTATGTGGCGATCGTGTTTTGTAATTTGTTTGCCTTGAATGTTGTATGTTTTTAAAAGGAAATATTTCAATGGAATATCAGCCACGTATAAATTTGTATAAATGCATACATACGTATTTATATACATTATATGTGAACATATAGATGAATATGTTCGTGCACATACATACATACGTTTGTTTTAAGAATGATTTAGAGAATTAATAATTTTTTGTTATGGCTGAAAACTGATATTATTTATTAGATCGATTCCGATGAACGTTAAACGTCGCTGTTTAATAAGAAAATATTTTTTTTATTCGTTATTTAATTTGATAATAATTATTAAGTGTTAAATACAAAATTATATACGTATAAACAATACGATTCAAATACTTTAGTTCGCTAAACTTACTCAAGAGGAAGTATTTTATATATGTCTGTTGGTTTTATATGTGCAATCTGAATAAAGATTCCAATGAAAATATACATCGTTCTTAAAAAATTCCAAATTATTATTTGTTTGTTGGCAAGCTTTTTGTTAACGCGATATTTGTTCCAATTTATTGGGCCTTTAAATTTATGCTCTTTGAAGTAAAGTATGGTAGTAAATAGATTTTTGCTTTTAACACCGTTATTAAAAGATTATTTGCTATAATATATAAATGAATTGTTTATTCTCTAATTTTTCATCGATTTTTGGTTAATTATGCCACTGAAAACAATAAGAATTTGGGAAACCATAAATGTAGGTTCATGTAAAATGAACGATTTTATTATTGGTGTAAACCACAAAACTAATTGCTTTATAAATTTATATTTCGTGGGAAATTTAAAAGTTTAATTTAAAATTGCAATAAAACAAAAGCGTTTTGTTGTGTCAAGTACAATTGTTCCTGCTGCGGCTGCTCTCACAGTACCTTATTCGATCGGATCAATTTTCGTACACTTTTTCGAGTGTATGGGGTCTTATCTCGGCAATGACATCAGGAATGTTGGCCTTCAAATGCTTAATTGTCTTTGGTTTGGCGACATAGCACTTTTCTTTAACGACGGCCCAAAGAAAATAGTCCAACGGTGTCAAATCGCAGCTTCTTGGCGGCCAATTGACATCACCCTTTCGACTAATTAGAAGTCGTCGTAGTCTAGTTGGTAGTGGGTTAGCCTATTTGGCGTAAGGCCCGGGTTCAAACCTCAGGTCAGACATCAAAACGAAAATATGAAAAAATATTTCTTCGGCGACTTTCTCTCAGCTGATTTCTGACAAAAACTCTGAGTAAATGAAATTGCCATGAAAAGTTTCACAACAATCTGTCGTTCGGAATCGACTTTAAACTGTAGATCCCGCCGCTCATGTATAAAATTAACACACACAACATAAGTGGTGTGGGAAGCTAGGACGTAATTCTGACTTAATGGTTGTAATGACCAATTATGTACATGTATGTATTTCGGCTAATTACAGGCTGTTAAATGTTTGATGCAATAAATCGATTGTGGCATGAGATGTGTGACAAATTTCACCATCCTGTTTAAATCAAATATCGTTGACATCAATACCATGAAGAGCGGGTACAATAAAATCGGTTATCATGATGCGATAGGTATCTCCATTAACGGTAATGCTATCACCGTCCTCTTTTTCATAGAAATGCTTCCGCTCCGCAAGCCGCACCAAACAGTAACTCGTAATGGGTGTATTGGTTTCTGTAAGAACTCGCGTGGGTTTTCTGAGCCCCAAATAAGGTAATTTGGTTATTAACGTACCCACCAAGATGAAAATGAGCTTCATCCGAAAAGATGATTTTTTTTTGGCAAAATCGATATCATCGTGTTTCTCGTCGGCCTAAATTTCCAATAAATCCCAACGTTGCTCAAGCGTAAATCGATTCATTACGTTCAGTGAATATAATATTATTATTTTGTGTATAATATACTAAATTTTGTGACAGAATAAAATGACGTAAGTATTGCCAGATTCGAAATAACCGATGATCCAAATTTAAACTTATTACTAATTACACTTATGCTATGAGAAATGTGAGTCCTGAGTAACTTTTTCCAATATATTGGAGATCACCTGGCAGACAGTTAACAAGTCAAAACTTTTTCTCAGCTATTTTCATATAATGTCTGAAAGGGGCGAATTGAAAATGAAAAATAAGTTTTAATTAATACTCAGTACTGTTTTAGATGTTTGTCTCATTGTCTGCAGTGCATAGAAGTGATTGATCATGAAAAACTCACCCATATATAAGTCATAAATTGAAACGGGATCTATTGGTACTTAATGATTTATTTATTTTATCAAAAAATAATAAACCTAATCTCCAAAGAAACATGTATACTTCAAAACGCAACATTTCATGAGGGCATCCGCCAGCTGGGCGGAAGCGCCCACCCTGTGAAGGGTGCGGACGTTCCATGTGCCTATTCTTAAATCGTTGTCCTTGAAACGTTTGCCGTGGTCGTCAACTTTTGAGGGGATCTTTACGGTTTTCCGTGTTTTGGTTTTCATTGGATAAAGTTTTTACGTGGTGGGTTCCCAGCCCTACGCACAACCCAAATTTAACGTCCAGGGGATTGGACTTCACGCATTAGTTAACATCTAGCGGGTGCTAGAATGCCATCAAGGAGGCGCCACGGGGAGGCTGCGTGTCAACTTGAATACAGCAAGACAAGGCTCGTCCTGGTGGTCGCAACGTTGCCCTCAATCAGAAACTTTACCTTGTTTGCATGCATTCCATCCCTCTTTAATTGCATAAATATTTTGCAAAATTACAAGCTTTCATAAAAAAGACGTGGAAATACTAATTAAATAGAAATATCTGCAAGTAAACACTTCCAAACATTAAATTTAAACGAGCGAAAGAGAGGTTTGTGAATAATAAAAAAGCAGGAAGCTGTTTTCTAATCTTAATTTTGTATAAAAAGTTATGAGAGAAATCGAAACCTTTTAATACGGTAACTTCACAAATACGAACGACATTTTCCGCTAAGTTGAAAATGCGATGGGACTTCAAGTATACAGAAATCTTTTAAAACATTTTAATGACTATATGCACTTAAATCTATCCCATCCCCTTTGAGCATTAGGGCCATTATTATAACTTGCCGTTAACTAAAGGGAGGATTTTAACGGGCAGATAAATTGTTTTTCGTTATTATGAGTACCCAATACGATAGAAGTGATCGTTAACATTTAAAGCTCACTTTATGTTTGAACTTGCCATTATTATTTGCCATTATTTTCATTACGGCGACTTCAAAATTAAATAAAATGAGCATATACAACAAAAAAAAACGAAGCCCGCGGTTGCCACTGCGTTAAAAAAAAACTATAAGCATAATTGAGCAGTTTTATCGACATTGCTCCGGCACTGCCATATTTTTGTAAATTTTTATCTGTAAGTTGTAATAACGAAAATAAGTTAAAGGTAATTTTACAGTTCCCTTTAGCTAAAGGTACCTTTAACTAAACCCAAGTTCAACGGCAAGTTGTAATAATGGCCCTTAAACAAACATTTATGACATCAAATTTCATATTAATTTGCTTTTTGCATTTTGTTTTTTTTCTTGTTTTCCATTATCTGTATAATATGTATAAACTGTACATATTATGCATATATATTTATCGTTACTTTCTTTGATTCGAAAAGTAATTATTTAATGATTTAATAAATATATTTCTTTGTAGTTTCAGCAGTTTTTTATATCTTGTAATATTTCTAATTGCCCCTCACCCGTGGGCATGGGCAGCACGTACAGGCTTTACAGGATTAATGACAGCAGCGGCGTCAATAAAATCGCCTGGCGGTAAGTTAAAAAACAATAGAGTTTTTTGAGTTGTGTATGTAAGTATCTACTTATTTATACTTACATGTATTACATGTATATTAAAAATATTATAAAATGATGTTAAAATCTAAAACTAGGAAAATTGAAAACTTCTACTCTATTGTTATTGCAATATTTATAGATTTTTTAATGCAATACAAATAAAAAAAATAATTTTATCATGAACGATTTTGTAATTTATAAAAAATATAAAAATTATTATATGATAAAATTATTTATTATATATATATACATATAATAAATAGTATTTATTTATTATTTATTATAAAAGAATAAAATTCTTTGTAAAAAAGAAATCTGACCCTGAACCCGTTGTAGACTTATTAATAATTATAATTATTATTTAACTGTTATTTATATAACAAATTATAATAATTGTAAAATAAATCTCAATAATTTTTAATTGTCAAATACTCTCGTTTTAGAAATGGAACCGAAATCTTTATCAATACTCATAGGAGGTAATGCAAATATTACATGTCGTTTATCAAAGCCAAACAGTTCAGAAATATGGTTTTATGAAGAAAAAACGAAACATTCAATAAAACAGCCATCAGATCAAATTCAGGTAAGAGCAATGAAAAATATTGTATACATTTAATTTTTGATGCAAAAAAAACTTATATATAAACACAATATGTAAGTATATGTGTTCTCGTATTCTATTTAAATAACTTAATATTTACATGAAATCCCCGTCTAACAATGTTTTTTTCAAGTTATTAATAAAAACATTTATATAAAGAGTTATTTTTCTCGAAAGTAAAGTTTTTGACTTAGGCTGTTATTGCTTGGGACCACAGATATAGGTTTGAGGCGTAAATTTGATTTATCTAACCCTTAATTAAAAACTTCTAATACAACAAATACACTAATAATTGTAGCGTGCAAGCGATCGTGACTTAACTAGTGATGGACATTAGGAAAAATATTGACCGTATCATATATCGTTGTTGTTATATCGGTTTATCAGTAAATACATTAATGTTTTCTGTATAGTTACAACGATTGATTTTTATAACAAAATGCAAGTAAAAAACAGAATATACTTATTGTTTCATAGGCATAGTACATTACCAAGACCAATTTTTTGTATAGTATACATTTCAAAAATTCCTCTCTAGCAAGCTGATCTGCTTATTGACGCGAATTCCCATATTACTTATAATCCAGTACTGCCTAGATAATTCAATTTTCTATTTTTATCTGAAGTCAACTCCATAGAAGCTTAGTGCTCTATAGCGGCCTGTCTGCCAGATAGTATTGCCATGTTTCCCCCTCTATACTATTTGTTCAATTTGAAGAAGAAATTCGCGAGTTTTCATATGTGATCTGTATCATATCCCACTCCACCTGAGCTGCTTTCAGTAATGTGTTTTCAAACCGCTTTCTTACTTTTTTTGGTCGTTTATGTATGGTTTTATCTTAAATGAAGTGATTTTGAAATAACACGAATAAAAAGCTTAGGGCTAACATTTGCTTTCACTATAAATATCATCTTCACTACACGTTTACATTTTCATACACTGTATTTATGTTAAATCCAACTATATTATACTTCGTGGAATTCTCACTTCAGTTCATATACACAATTTATAGAAAAGATATTTGATAAACATCTTATATTTGACAAAACTAAATGCATTTATAGTGAATATAATTGCATAAAAATGTCAAGTTTTCTATAAGTTATTACTACACATCGCACACAATTTACTTTAAATAAAGCGAAACAAATTCCCACGACGTCACTAATTTAGGCACCTTGTATTCAACAGGTTAGATTGTCTATTTCATGGCTTTTTCAACAGTCAACAATAAGAAATTTATTGCAGATAGTCATTCCTTTTTCTTTTAACTTTCCAATGAAAATTATAAGCGAATATATTTCTTTATTGCTGTTATTTATTATTCTGAATTTAACTCAAAGTCAAAGTAGACTAGACCATGTAAATCTATTCAAGAAATTTATATTTGCCTTCAACATTTTTTTATCTCGTCCAGTTCAAAACTTTCCAAAATTAACAGAGTATTAGTCGAATATGCGTGTTTGAAAATGGCACATGTTGCTAGCTGCCATTACAATTACAATTACAATTACAATTTCTTTGACGCTACTGATGTATTCTTTTTTGCAATTGAACATATTTATTATTCTTATAAGGTTCGAAGAAGAACAAAAAAAAAACATTCTAACTTTCGTGGTAAATACAGTATAGTATAAATTTTCATGAATATACAGAGGAACAATTAGAATGAAAATTATATGTAGTAAATAAAGTGAATAAATATGTATAGTAAACACCAAAACTATATGGTTGTATAGAAATTTGTCACTTGTTATAATAAATTTCAAACTTTTTTTGTATTATTAGCTGAAACATACCTAAATAACGTGGGGTTTATTTTTGTTCTTGACTGTTCTGCAAAATATATTTTACGTATTCTTAAATTAACTTTTATTTGAATTAGTATTCTTAAGTCATGACTGATTTAAATCGTAACAGTTGCACCAGACTACCTTTAACTGGCACTCTACACTTGTCTGTTATTGCAATTACATTTAACCAACCAGCTTTCTGCATAAAAGTAAACACGCACATAAATTATGTTGACTTCCAATTGCTGCTTCTAAGCCTTTAGTTAAAAATACAATTTTAGTCAGTATTTTAAATAAAATAGTAATTCCTATAAACTATCTGACACTTGGCTAAGGTATTCCTTTAACTTAAATATAAATGCGGGAAAAATGAAATAACTATAATGTCGAAAAAGGTTTTTGTATATTCGGTCGTGATTTTCCGTAACAACGTCTCCTGCCAGACATTTTGAATGATTTGCAACAATGCATATTATGACACGTATCTTGAAATTAGTCAGTTTATGAGAGTGGTATTTCTAAAAACCCTTTACGTAAATTAATAAACTGTAGAAATGGGTACGTATTCAGTTTCTTTTTTTGAATAATAAAATTTATTATTTTGATTAATTTTGAATAAATAATAAACTCATAAGAAAATTATACTACAGTCATCATCCCTTTCACTGAACTAAGTAGTATCGAGTATTTCAAAAATCACAGAATTAAACTAAATTTTTTTTATTGAAAGGGACTGCTATCTTATATTCGACAACTAATGAGGGCTTGATGTTTTTCAAATGTAACATAGGTTAGAAACTAATATAAAAAATTCGATTAATCAAAATATAAAATTTAAATGTTGTTTTTAAATTACTCACAGTTTTGTGCAGTACTAACATGAAAAGTATTTCCGAATATGTATTACACAAACATTAATTTTTATGGTTATACTTCTTCGGTTAAAATCAATTATGACGGTTTGTAATTTTATATTTATACATATCTAAGTAAAAAACAGACAATACTGACAACAAATTTTCAAATTTGCTACTGGAACCTATATGCTTTGATCGATCATTTCAGTACTTATGGAATTTAAAGAAAATCAATAGCATTGTATATAATATTCGCACCTAAAATAACATATTTCAAGCCTACACATTGCTATTTCAGATGTGATGTGGAGCAGAAATTAAAATGCAAGTTCGAATTCGTGAGTTAACTTTTCGACTTTGTGCGAAAAATTTTAAAAGTTAAATGGCTTTAATTGCATCCCAATAATACATCAACAATGAACTTCAGAGTTAGCGATGGAAATTAAAAACATCATTGATTTTTCGATGGAATGCATTGTAATTGATTTTGGCAACAAAATGGATGCAAAAAAAGGACTTATTGTTTTACGTATAGGTAGTATATTACCTTGACCAAACGATTTATTTGTTTAGCTCTCAAACTATTTAGAATATTCTGGAATGTCTCCCTCAACCCTGTTGCTCTGCAAACTTCAGGTTGCTGTCAGTAATAATAACTATCTGCCTATTATTTGTGAAGTACTCAGTTGTTTCCTTCTGATATGATTAAAACCGCACGAATATGTTTTCGTTCTCTTTGTTATGGAGTCTACATATTGGACTTCGACCGTTCCGAATCAAAGACGTTGAGAAGAATGTACGTTTTTCTTAATTTTTCCACTCACCGAATGTAAGCTTCCAAACCCTTCTCTCAACTTCACAAAAAGGTTCTGGTCTCGTGAAGGGCGTGGAAGCTACATTTCCCGTAAATTTATACACATGGTCTGCTCATCCTAGATAGTTCAGTTTTCCATTATAATTTCAGGTCAACCATAAGGGCTGAATGCTCGGATGGCAGCCTAGATAATGTACTTCCAGTCCAAATTGTGAATTGTGCACTAAAGACTGCTCAAACATGTTCTGTGTGTTTGCTGAACTTAGTGTGTATAGATCAGTGGTCGGCAGCCACAGTTGCTTGTCAGCTTCTAAAGAAGAAGGCTCATATCGCTTTTTTCTGGTTTCAATTCTACACCCAAAGAAATATTACAATAGGATTCACTAATAACAATGAGAAATGATCTCGAATTTTGAAGAATATTTGTTAAGTTAAATACGCTCTCTTTAGGGATTTAGCGCTGTCCATTTCTTCCATATTTTCCACTACATATGTATATGTAGATATTATTAGATTAATAAGTACCCAGTTGGCCAAGTCTTCAAGACATCATCGATGATGCGTACAGGACAATGTTAAATCATAAATGATTTGTTGGCGACAGCCGGAGCAAATCACTGACGACTTTTTCGAACAAAGGGCACTTTTTTCGTGTCCGACAATATTATCACTTAATGTATACATTTGAAAATATTGCTAACATTTTTCCTCTGGGTTACACACACATGCTTCTCACAACACAGTCACATTTTAATCGCGTTCTCTTTGTGCCGACCCCTGGTATAGATAAATGGTTCTGTGTTGCAGCTAGGGTATGAATGGATAAAGAGAAAACAAGCAAATACTTGTAGTTGATGGTGGAACACAATAAGTAATTTTTTGTACTTTCGTATATAAAATTTATATGATTGCTGTACGGTGAAGGTAGAAATGAATAATTTTGAAAATTTTTTTGTTTAAAAAGGGGAAATGGAATTGGTAGGACCTGGTGATATAGTAATGTGAATTTGGTGGGCCTAGGACCTAGGCCCTAGGTTGAGGGGAAAGTATTTTTCCCCCTTAAAGTGTCGGCGGATCAGTTGATGGCGAAAGATTATTCCATCAATTGTAGGTATCGCGACGGGGTATTTGTAGCCGTTTATCCGAGGAAGATTGATGAAAGCGTTCCGGAGATATGGCGATTTTATAGTTACAATAGTTACTTCAAAGGAAAAAACATAGCCTATAACATACTCTACTCAAAACAATAAACAAATGTTTTAGTTTTTAAGAGTATAGCATATGCAGAAGCAAAGCTATACAATATCAGTGACACTCATTCGCCCATTTATATCCACAGTAACTGTTATGCAAGTGCTATATCTTATATCTATATTGTGCACATCTTTTATTGCGTAAAGTTTCGCCTGGAAAAAACTTGCTCTGAATACCTTGCTCGGGATGCTATTATTCTTTGACCTATCCGTATACCACAAAATGTTCCTACCCTTAGAAATTAGTTCATTCGCTTTTATTCATTTCATGTTTTTGATGTAGTATTTTTTAATATAGTATTTTTTAAGTCGGAATGTGATAGTAAATTGATATTTGATATGCGAAAACAATTGAGAATTACAACTGCTTTTCTATTTTGTATTTCAGATCATAGACGAATATGCGGCTATGTTTATTATACATGATGCTATCGAACAAAGCAGTCGGTATCAGTGTAAAGTTGGAGATCATGCCATTGGAGAAATGGAGCTTTTTGTAGGTAAGTTTATACTTTCAGTTGTTGATTCGATATGTTCAGAGATATTTCTCATTAAGACTTTTCTAAATACAATAAAATCATTACACAAAAGGAAGGATGAAGAAAATGCCGCATTTATTTTTATTAATTTTAGATTAATTATATTATTATTGTTTAGATTAATTATATATTATTATTTGTATAATTTGTGATTGTTAATCAGATAAAATTTTTTATAGGCACTAAACCTCAAAATGTAACCGATTTCTCCTGTATAACGTACAATTATGACTATATGGAATGCAGTTTTTCGAGACCAAAGAATATGGTGTTGACAAGATTTGATTTAGAATATAAGTTTCCAAAAGAAGTAAGTGTAAAAAATTGTAAATTTACTTTTTTAATTTTTCTTTAATTTGTTAAAAAAAAACTTAGAATTCCAGTAAGAAATGCAATTGCTCAGACGAAAGTAATCGTAGACTGAAATGCAATGTGACTGAATATAAGCCAATAAGGAAAGAATATTTATTTACATTGAAGGGAACAAATGATGTCGGTGAAAACGTACAGCATTTTTCAGTTAATAATAACAAAATCGGTAACTTTTAAATATCGTCAACCTTTTATTATTAATACTCATAATTTTATTAAATTTGTAAATTTTAGTAATACCGTCTGCTGTTGATGTTATTATACAAAATATTACCAGTGAAAGTATAACATTTTCCTTGGAAAAGTTAAAGTTTTCCTACTATAAGGGATTCGATTATGATATTCAGATACGGGACAATAAAAACCCTTGGCAAAGTAAACAAAGAGGAATCTTGAAGAGTCCAAATGGAACCTCCAATATTATTATTATTAGAAACTTATATGCATTTTGGTCATACGAGATCAAAGCTGTAGTAAAATCAAGTGAAGTCGATAACAATAAATTTTGGAGCGAAGGTAAACCCGTTTCATTTAGTACTAAGGCTGAACGTCCTAAAAGGCCGCCAGAAACGCCTGTAGGTAGTTTTTATATTGATAGTACAGAAACACAACTACGTTTGTATTGGGAACAAATGCCAGAGTATGAATATAATGGAGCGGCTTTTCAATATATAATTAACGAGGTTAATGGATATGGTGTTATTATGTAAGTATAACTTGTGAATTAAGCAAAATGTATAATAAATTATTTTCTTTTTATACACAGGAATAGTACTAAAACAAATGAGTCGTCCATAACATTTGAGTGGAGAAATGAAAGCGTTCAAAGTTTCGTAATTAAAAGTGAAAATGAAATTGGTGAGAGCATCGATGGAAGCATAATACGCGTATACCGAAGTGGTAGCCCGACCAACGAACTAAATGAAAACAATATTGCAAAAGTATATCACAATAGCAGTTATACTCTGTCGTGGTCACCACCTGAAAATATAAATGAACTAATAAATTACACTGTATTTTGGTGTATTCCGAAAATAGAGTTACCAAATCAATGCAAGGTAAAAATACACGTTAATAATAAAAGTAAAAATAATAATAATTATTATTATAATAATATAACAATAAAAATAATTATAATAATTATTGTCATAATAATAACACTATGCGATAAAATACAAAAATTAAATACACCCGAGTAACTACCTAGTCTAAGTTGTTCAGTTATTTCAGTAGAACTCAAAAATACTTTTTGATTTTTCTCGAACCCGCCAAACTTGTTTTATTTGACAAAAACGGTTTTTATTCTTTTCACACAAAATTATTGATTACACAAAATTTCTGAACCCATGTCCAAAATTAAATATTATTAGAAAGGAGAGAGATGGTACATATTATATTATTTGACTTAATATGCTATGGGGTTTGATGAGATAAACTTGACAAATGTGCATTTTTTTCATATTTTTTCAAGTTTGTCAGTTCATAGTAGCAAACTTTAATTAAAAAATATGAAATAAGTGATAATATTCTGAAAGTGCATTATCTTGTATAGAAATTGACATTTCGTTTGATCAAATCGGAAAAAAATTACCGTAGTTATTATTTAAAGAGTCTAACAGTCGAGTTATATTTATCATATATATATTTTTTCAAATGAACTTGACGCATCTTGATTGTTTATCGCAAAATATGTCAATTTCACGTTTGAGCGACCACCAGAAATTGAACAATGTTTGCGCAAAGCGAAATATTAATATTTGTAAAAAACACAAATATTAGCCGACTTCGGGTAGTCGAACAAACGTGAAATTGACACATTTTACGTCAAGCAATCAATATCCATCAAAACTTTTGAAAATTTTTGAACTGAAAGTTCATTTGATAAGATCACATACATATATAAAAAATATAAGACGACTGTTATACTATTTAAATTATAACTACGGTAATTTTTGTCCGATTTCATCAAACAAAGTGTCAATCTCTTCACAAGGTAATGCACTTTCAGAATGACATCACTTATTTTATATTTTTTTAATTAAATTTTGCAATGAAGAATAGTTAATTTTGAAAAAATAAGAAAAAAATAATATTTTCCAAGTTTACCCCCTCAAAACTCAAAACAAATAAGCTTGAACAAAATATTTGTTCATACCGTTTTAAAGGCTAATCTCTCTCCTTTCTCTTTGCGTTTTTAAAATAGGTTCAAACATATTTGGGTGATCAATAATTTTGTGTGAAAAGCTCAAAAACCCGTTTTTATCAAATAAAACAAGTTTGGAGGATTCGAGAAAAATAAAAAATGTATTTTTGAGTTCTACTCAAATAACTGAACAACTTAGACTAGGTAGTTACTCGAGTGTATTTTCACTGTCGCACCGTGTAATTAATAATAATTGTTATTATTATTATTTTAACCACTGACGATCGAGGCATTTTTTCGACCATAATACATATTTATTTTATTGCTCTATTTACACAATTTACAATTTATACAATGTATTTATTTTAATGTACAAGGACAAAAAAGAGAATTTTTTGATGAAACACAGGTTTCTTGTATAAATATTATTTAATTTTTCGACATAGACTACTTTGAGCTTCTGTTTTTGAATTCCTTCCGAAAAATAAGATTTTTCGAGGTATTTAAAATAAACCTCTGTTTGTATTTCTTTTAGATTTTTTATTCCTCCTAGTTTCTCTTGTCTTTGTAATTGGCGTATACGTTTGCCTTTTCTTTTTAATTAACGCACTTTTTCTTTTGGCAAATGCCTTCCAATCTTACCTAGTTGTCCGTATTTTTTCACTAGTTTCGCCACCCATGGGTGAAATTGCGGCACAAAAGAAGTGCAGAGTGGAAAGCCAGACTGCATTTCTGACTTAAGTGTGATAATGACGAATAATGTATTTGTATGAAATATTATATTTCAAATAAAATTTCAAAATAAAATTTCAAAATTAAATTTAAAATGAATTGAAAAAAGTTTGCGCCAATATATCACTTAATTATATCAACAAGGCCATTATATTATTAAATTCCTCTTTTTAAAAGTTGTTTTTGTTTTTCCCCTTTATGAAAATTATTACTATTAATCATATGAGATAAATTTTTATAATTGAATTGAAAATTTAATACTATGCATAGGATTATTTTATTATATTGTAAGACTGCGCGAAAAGTACAACGTTAATATTGTTTTAAATAACATACTTTGCCGAAAAATATCTTTGTCCCCTGATTTTTTTAATATAGAATAACTTGAAAAACTTCTACTCAAAATTTATTGAACTCATATGAAATGAACGAAATTTATGAACAAATTTAAGTCAGAATTATTTTACTGTTATGAACATTTTGCATTAAGTAATATAAATAATTTTAACGCAGGGTCCAATTTCTTATAAGTACGTAAGCAAAAACGAAACGAGTTTTACAACTGAACCAAAGGATCGAAGTTTAAATTTGGCAATATCAGCTAATTATCCGCATTATAATAAGGGCATGCAGTGGGCACGATGTTCCGGAGATGTCTCAAGTGAACTTATGAAAATGGAACTAGAAGTAAGCGCCTTAAGTGAAAGCGCAATTTTAGTTAAATGGAGTTCGGGTAGCGTTTGTGCCTCAATTCTAAAAGGTTATAATTTAACTTACTGTCAAGCTTCCGACGACGGCAACTGTGTAAAGCCAGAAATAAAAAAAGTTCTTTTAAAGAATGAGTTGCATGAAATTCGTAATCACACGATATCCAATCTACCACCATACACAAATATATGTTTACATATGGTTATGTATTCAGCAAGTAAACATGGTCGTAATAGTGACAAGAATTGTATTAGAACGAAAGCAAGCGGTGAGTTTTATTATTGTCACAATTTTCAATATTTTGACTCTTACAATACACTTTAAAAATTAGCACCTTCACCTCCAAAAAACATAAGATACTTGAAAAATACAGTAACAAGTAAATCAGCTGAAATTCAGTGGGACCGCCCAGATGCCGTTAATGGTATCTTAAATAATTATACTATATATTGGTAAGTACATAGCTCATGCTACATATTATTTAGTATTTTAATGTTAAAATATTATAACGTGTTTTCCTTTTTTTTTATTAAATATCGCAAAATTGTTGTGCAACGTCTATATATACATACATATACATACTGTGGACAGCAAAAGTCTTAGTACGGCAATATATTTTAACAATTTCATAAATTTTAGCCAAAAGTTTGCATAAAAATTTATAGTTTATATATTTATTTTATTAATTTATTTCTGTTTTATTACAAAACAAACAATTTTTGAATGTTTTTCATAAAACGAGTGAAAATTACGGAAAAGTTTCAGATGACTCAATGGGTACCTCCAAGGAGAACCCTGAGTAAATTTAAAATTCAAAGGCCTAATATATAAAAATGTTATCCCTTGTATTTAGTAGAATATCCCTTAGGTCAAGCACTCCATTTAACTACAGGTTCAGTTTAGTGTTTTCTGGTGGCACCGTGAGCATGTTTTTCGGTTGACTTTTGTTTGAGGTCTAGCGATTACTTAACCGTTCTTTCAAATGATCTCCTAAATACTCTCTTGAAGTGAAATTGTGCAAGAGTATTAAGCCTGTGGGGACCTTTTTGTCAAAATATATTGGAGTACTAAGACTTTTGCTGTCCACTGTATATAAACTTTTTTGTCAACTACATTCCAACAAACAAAACTTCGTGTTTTAGTTTTGTACTTGATTTTTTTTTTAAACTTTTAATGGCAATTTTTATTTACTCTCAGAGTTTTTGCCAGAAATCTGCTGAGAGTAAGTCGCCAAAGAAATACTTTTTGTATTTTTGTTTTGATGTCTGGCCTGGGGCTTGAACCCTGGCTTAACGTCTAACACACTACCTACTAGACTACGACGCAACTATGTATAAAATTAACACACACAACATAAGTGGTGTGAAATACTAGGTTGTAATCCTGACTGAAGGGTTGTAATGACCAATTATATATGTATGCAGTACTTGAGAAAACAATGGAAATTTTTTCAAAAATTAATTTACGTGTTCTCATCGGGCGAAAATTAAAAATCTTAAGAAAATGGCAAAATATTTGTGCAGTTGCGCAATGTAATTAACATTTATGTATTTTTAAAATATTAAAAAGCTTTATAATTCAATTATAACAAAACAATACATATAATAAATAAATAAAAATAATAAAAATATATACATAAACAAATTAATAATAATTCATAACGATTACCTTTATTTATTGGTTTTTACTTTTTTTAATATTTATTTAAAAAATTTTTTTTGCACATTCAAATACTAAAAGTTGCCAAAGTGAAGATTTAAAAATTAGCATAAAAAAGATTAAAAATTAAATAAAATAAACTATTTTAATACTGGAAAATAAAAAATAATTTGTGATAAATTTGAAGTTTTAAAAATTATTAAAAAAATTTGTAAGTTGAAAAACTACACCAAGACAGTGCATATGATTAAATTTTATAAACATTTTGACAATTTCTTAAAAAAATTTTTAAGTTTTCGTCCGATTAGATTGTTTTGTCAAGCACTGAATATGTATATATATGTATACCAAGTAACAGATGGTAATTATAAGTTAATCATAGCTTTGTTGTCACGTTACAATCATGTGCAGGGGACTTAATAACCATAATATATTCAAAAATAAATAATTTAATTATACAATCTTTTTTTTATTCATCCTATATTTCCATATAATTACCGTCAGCAGAAAACGAAAATGTTAGATATAAACATCTTGTTACCTTTGAAAAATAAACAATAATAATATGAGCGCAAATTGTGCTAACTATGTAATTGCATACTTATTTTTAATTTCAGTTCTAATGCTAATTTCTGAACATAATATAAATAAAATTTAAATCTTTTCAATCAACAGGCGAAAATATCCAAATAATATATTTGAAAAAAAGAATATTTCTCCGAACCAGACGTCGTTCAATTTAACTGAACTTAACAGCTATTCCAATTATGAAGTTTATACTACCGCACATACGGTTGAAGAATCAGTTCCAAGTCAACGTATAAATTTTACAACTCTTATAGGAAGTATGTTGAATACAATGGGTATTATTAATGTCTCTAATATTGGATTTTTTTCTTTTTATAGTTCCATCTGGTCCTCGAAATCTTATAATACAGGATAATGCTACAGTTATATATTGGGATCAACCTGATCTTCCTTCTGGGCAGCATTTGTTTTATTTAGTGGCCTTAGTACGACGAGATGAAAGATCTAATTCTATTTATGAACGCGTATCTATAGTTAAGGGCCGTAGTTGCAGATTTCAGCAGCCAGACTGCATGAATTCAAACAAATTCTATGAGCTGAAGGTGAGAGCTGTAAATGTGGGTAAAAAGGATGAGGTTGACCAAGAAATTAGTCCAATGAATAAAGAAACAATATTGGAGGGCGCTTCAATTGACGAAGATTTTTGCATGTCGGACAAAAATGAATTGGAAGATACTGCTGGAATCAATACCAAAACAATTTTTAGAAATGATCTTGAAGATTTTTATTTTGCTTCGCAGTGGATTCCTGCTCCACGTTATTACAATTGTCCGCCAAGTTCGAATGCTTCGATGTATGCAATAGCTCTGATAATAGTGTTTGCATTTGCGGCTTACCTGTGTTGTTGGTTGCGCAGTAAATATTACAAAATGAAAAATATCAAAGTTATTTTACCAGAAGGCTTAGTCGACCAAGTGTCCAATTACAAATTTAATAATAATACTTTAGGTACGAGATCGGAGTTGGAAACCTCAACCAAAAAGGAATTTCATTCAGACATATCGCGAAGTAATGATTGCCTGGTATCCTTTAATCAAAAAGAAAACCTGAATTTAGTAACGGATTTTCATACACATTCTTCCAATGCTCTTTCATTATTTTCTTCAAGCAGTAGCTCTAAGGAACACAATGAAGATCAAAATGAAGAGCATCCTTCTTTGGAAACCACCAATGAAGAATTTAGTTCGAATTCAAGTTCAGAACTAAATTCGAATTTAGCGTACAATGACCACCATCAAATAAAAAGAATATCTTCACTCGAGAGCAATAACACTTTACCTGCCTCAAGGTGTGAAGAACAGAGAGAAAACAGTGAGGGTGAAAACGTTCATGAGTTTTCAACGGCACAAAACAACGGATATGTAACACACAACTCTCATTTTCTGACATTTGGTACGACAAATAACGTTTCAACAACACGGCCATTTAGCACAACTTTTCCACCAATGACAACTGATGGATACATTCAACCGAGCACCGCTAAACAGTTGGTAAGATTTTAAAATTCAATTTGTACGTAAATATATTCAAACACTTATTGGCAAACATGCAAAGTTATAACTTCTCATTATTTCCTGTATTTATCTATAAATATTACCTTACAAATTAATTTTTTATGTTAGAAAAATTTTTTTTCTTTGCACATACACTACTTAATATATATTTTTTTCTAGTAGCGTATGTTATTGTTGTCAGATAGTGCCAAAATTATTAAAATGTTAAAATTCTTCTAGCGTTTACAAACTGAAAACACAAATCATTTTTAATAGTTGATTTTAAGCAAAAATGTTGGGTAATTTTTAATGAGTTTTTAGAACAACTCACTAATTATCACACCATACTTATTACATTAAATCGCTGCATTTCTCAAAGGGTTCGTAAAAGAATTGTTTTACATGAAGGTCTTAGGTTAGGTTAGAGGACGTGTACTTGTCAATTAAGACAAGTACAGTACCCGGAGGTCGAATTGACCCATTGTACAACGTCCTAGTTTCTCACATCACTTATGTTGTGTGTGTTAATTTTATACATGAGTGGTGGGACCTACAGTTTAAAGCCGACTCCGAGCGACAGATTTTTATTTATTGAGAAACTTTTCATGGCAATTTTTATTTACTCTCAGAGGTTTTGCCAGAAATCTACTGAGAGGAAGTCGCCGAAAAAATACTTTTTGTCTTTTGTCTTTGATACCTGGCCTGGGGCTCGAACCCAGGCTTTTGCGTCTAATAAGCCAACACACTACCTACTAGACTACGGCGACTTCAAAAATGAAGTGAATGAATGAAGGTCTTAACTTATCTAACAAATTGGCATGTAGTACGTAGTGTGTCTTATTTCCAACTCCAGACTTCTCCGACAGATCGAACTAGCATATATTGATTTCTCTTGTAGCGAACTCAAATATTTTATTGCAATAAACAGTGCTTAAATTAAGTTTGAACAAACAAAAACAAAAAAGGTAAATACAAACAGAACGTCTAATATTGCATACCACATATGTAGGTTGGATTTCAAATCATTCCAATTCGCCTTAAACACAACATAGAAAACATTAAAAATAATAGTAATTCATCTTAAAAAAAGAACAGATATTTTGACATTTATGTTGCCAAATTATAACAATAAAATACATGTTTCCGTATTGTTTAATTTGTTGTTCAACCGTTTCCACCATTATAAATTAGCCTTGGTACATACATTCATTAACATACAAATAACAGTTGAATTAACTGTATTTTTTTATTTTAAGACAATAATGAGATATATTCAAATTATCCGTTACTTAATTTCAGTTACAACCATCCTTTTCTCATCACCAACCCCCGCCAAATTCCGTGGACGGCTATACGTGTATTGAAGCTTTAGGCAAATTAACTACTACAGATGAATCGCGCCATTTCAATATTTTACCAGCTTCAATTACCAATTCCCCGGTGTCGAATTCAGACAGTACAGTCAAAACTTCATTGAAGGAAAACAGTGCAAATGTGTTAACAAATCCAATCAGATCTCTAGTAATTACAGAATCACCTCACGCTGAATACAACAAAGATGGAATACAACAAAATGGAACAACAGTCCCAATATCTAACACATCACATCAAGCGATTTGTGGATATGTAACTCAGCAACAATTAGCCAACTTTGGCACCAATGTCGCATTTGGAAAATAACTGAACTGAGAACTAAGAAGCTCTAATAAAGAGATAAAGATAATTTTTAACATACGAGTATCTTGTAAGGTACGCTCTTAAAATAGTTTGGTTTATATAATATAAAAAGGGAACATAAAAAATACAAAAATGTTACTAAATGCCATCACACTGTTTAGCATGTACAAAATATTTTAATTATATTTTTTTATTATTAATATTTTTTTTTTTGTTAAATTCTAGAAAAAATACATATTTATCTTATTTTATGAACAATTAAAGGCTGTATATACAATATAAATATTTGATGTTTGTTTAAAAACAACAATACTGTACATAGGATAACTAGAAAAGATTTATATGCAGTTGTATGATGAAGTATAGTTCTTCGATAACAATTCATAACTTAAGTAAATACATTAAGTAAATAATAGTAATAGATTCGCAGGGGATGCTGAGGTTGTGGAGGAAATACTTCTCTACTCTGCTACGAGGCTATGACGACATCAATACCGCCTTTAGAGATGATGTACCAACCCGATCGATGATGACGGCGTGGAGATTCCGCCGCCTAGCCATGAAGAGGTCAAAGCCGCGTTTATGCGTCTTAAAAACAACAAAGCAGTAGGTTCTGATAGCCTCCTCGCTGAATTGTTCAAGACCGGAAGTAATGAGCATATTTACAAAATATGGCTTGAGAAAAGTACGCCCAACGATTGGAACCTCAGTGTCCTCTGTCCTCTCCTGAGGATAGCGAGCGGCTGAAGCCACTCGTTAAAACTCTGATCGGACCATATCAGTGCGGCTTCAGTCCTAGTATGTCCATCATCGACCAGATCTTCACACTACATCAAATCCTGGAGAAGACCCACCAAAAACAAGTCGACATATATCATATTTTTGTCAACTATAAGGCAGCCTTCGATATCACCATAAGGAATCGTGTTTTTGCCGCAATGTCTGAGCTGTCTAGCTGATAAGGCTATGCAGAATGACGTTGAAAAACTCCTGCAGCTCCGTCAATAGGCAATTGAGTAGCAGAGACCTCTTTCGTACGACATGACTGATAATCTACAAGACCCTCATCCTCGTCGGACGACCTTGTTTGCGTTGGAAGGACCAAATCGGGGAAGCCGTCATCGATTGGTGTGACCAACTAGCGTTGGCGCGCAATAAGCAGACGCGCCTAGGTGGTTGTGTTACGGCAGGCCGAAATCCATTAATCGGATTTGTTTGGAATTGTGTAAATAACGGTACAAACTTTTATAAACAACTGGAGCACTAAGCAATACGAAAAAAAGAAGTATAAAAAATTGTTGTTAAAATAACAAAAATTAGGTTTTTGTGAACAGTTATGGAATTCATCGTATATATAAAATATAAACATGGACACACATACATAAATGCATACTTTAATAAAAAAAAACTGATTTGCTTAATGTCTGTTTGTTCCTTAAGCCAGTGAATTTAAAACTGCGTTAAATAATAGAATATTTGCACAAATTATTCATATTATCAATATGTATGTGTAAATATGTAAAATATATTAGGACAAAGTCTTTGTTTGCACAATAAGTTAGTTTGAATGATTATTAACTCAAGATATATCCATTTCTTAAATTAATTATTTAATGTTTATAAAATCCTTATTGATTTTGTACGTATGTAGGTATGGAGACATTTTATCTGTTATTTATTAAAAAAGAAATGTTAATTTTTACTTTATTTTAAAATTGATGTTAATACTTACCATATTGAGATAATTATTTAAAATGTAATGAATTTCGAATTTTAATAAACAAAATCACACTCATAAATTGTTATTATTTTTCATATATATTTTTTAATAAATAAATCATATAATATACATTTTAAATTAGTATGTATTTCGAAATAATAGTATAAATAAGCACAAGTCTAAGAGACTTTTACGAACGAAATGTAATCAATATATTATGAAAGAAATTTGTAATTATTGAAAAGCTGCTAGGTTTCTCGTTACTTATTTCTATGCCCTCCTTAACTGGTATTTTATATTATTACATTTCTGTAAGTTTTAATAAAAAATCAATTGAACTGAAAAAAAATTTAACAGTAAAATTATAAGTTTCTTTATCCAGAATCTTCGAAATGTAGATAAGAATTATGCTTTTCGTATAAGTACTTGCCTTTGAAAAAGTGGCTTATTAATTCGTCCTTTAAGGTTATTCCTTGACTTTCTTCATGTTGTTATTATACACTGTAGTGGTAAACAGAAGATTTTGATAGGTGTACATATAAAATATTCTGAGGGAGCTTTTGAACAACCTAATTATTCTCAAAAGGTAATGGCTGTTAAATTATTTTAAAGTTTGTAATTACAGCTCCATACGAACAGAAAGCTAAGTACTTTTTCTTTAATTAATGTACTAAGGAATATTTATGTCATCAATTAAATTTAATGTCAGAAAACCAGGGACCGTAACTGTTATAACTTTTATCGTAAAAGTCAGAAAATAAAAGTTATTTTTTGACTTTTATTTTTTCGAGCAGAAATAAAAGTAATGTTTTGACTTTTATTTTTTCGAGCAGAAATAAAAGTTATTTTTGACTTTTATTTTTAAGAGCAGTAATAAAAGTTATTTTTTGACTTTTATTTTTAAGAGCAGAAATAAAAGTTATTTTTTGACTTTTATATTTTCGATCAAAAATTTCAGTTATTTTTGACTTTTATTTTTTCGAGTAGAAATAAAAGTTATTTTTTGACTTTTAATTTTAAGAGCAGAAATAAAAGTTATGTTTTGACTTTTATTTTTTCGAGCGGAAATTAAAGTTATTTTTGTTTTAATTCATTATGAATTCATAATATTTATTAAAAAATTCTTTAAAAAAATTAAAGTAATTTATGTTAGAAAATTATTAGAATTAAGTTTTAGGTATATTAAACACTAATCTTTGTGTAATAGGGTTTGAAAAAACCGAAATAACTTTTATTTCTGCTCGAAAAAATAAAAGTAAAAAATTAACTTTTATTTCTGCTCTTAAAAATAAAAGTCAAAAAATAACTTTTATTTCTACTCGAAAAAATAAAAGTCAAAAATAACTGTTATTTTTGCTAGAAAAAATAAAAATCAAAAAATAACTATTATTTTTTTTCTAAAAAATAAAAATCATGTTTTTAAAAAGCATCGCATTTTATAAAAATTTGGTCCAAGACAATCAAAATGGTATACTTGGTTTTGTTCTCCGACATTTCCTTGCGGTTGCTTTTTTTTATCAAAAATTCAAAAATAACAGTTATTTTCGGTCCCTGCAGAAAACTATTTTGCAGTTTATAATTACAAAAAGCTCTATGGGAATATGAAACAGAAAACTTAGTACATTTTCTTTATTTATATACTTAAGCATAATTATGCCATTAATCAAATTAATTAATTAATCGTCCTGAAGAAACACTTATACTTTAAGAAAAATCTAGCCAAATTTGTAAAACAAATTAAATATATTTTATATAATGTTTTAAATCATATGCTTACGCAGATGTAAATCCAATCTAATAATTTATATTATGTTATTACCCTTGTTAACTTTAATAATAACCAGATAAAGATAAACGACAACCACACTAACAACGTAATTAATTTTAATTAACAAATATACAAAGACTTAAAATGTTTTATCTTAATATAAATAAAAATACATATATGCTCATATTTTTATGTGTATTATCTAGTAATCTTATATGCATATCGAAATGAAATGTTTGTATGTTTAGACTTTATAGACAGCTAAATGGTGATCTGATTTTCTTTTAATTTTTCCAGAGTCTTTCTGTAGATTTGAGGGGAACTATAAATTATATACCTATTAAAAATTCAAACTGGGAGGCTATTACGTACATTCAAAGTAAATATATTTTTATGTATACATTCAAAACTGTAACAGAAGAGCCTCTAAATTTCGGTAAAATAGTTTTATATGTAATCAATACAAATCATCAGTCAAAAAGTAAGTGAAATAGAATAAATGGAGATGGTGGAAGTTTGTGAATTTACTCTAAATAATTTCATAGTTAGTAAAATCATCCGCCAAAAGCGGCTGGAATGAATAAGTGGACGTGTCATCGCCCATATGTATATAGTGAATATTATTTTTTGTATATTTTGAGAACGGTATAGGAGAAGCATCGAAGTTGAATTCAAACAACATCAACTAAGCGTCATCGGGTTTGTTACCTAAGTAATAAATCAATATTTTTCCCAAATAAAATAAGTAGTTGCAAAACTCATCAAAAAAATTACCTGTGATCGACGCAAATAAAATTATTTGTTAAATTTTTTTTGACCGGAACCGATTTTTTACTACTATATTCATATTAGGTAAAATATAAAGAAATAAATATAACACGCATTCGGTTTTGGAATTCAGTTGAATCTTTGATTCTACGCAAGTTAAACGTTATTTGAGTGACATTTATTTTGCAACAATTTATGAAAATGCCCCCCAAAAAAGCATCCCTTTCCAGAAGCACCAAAAATGCATTGCGTTTGCAATCCCAGAGATCAAATGAAAGTTCGGAAGAGCGTGAAATTCGCCTCAGGACTGGAAGGAGTCGCGCTTCAACCTCTAGAACAGCCGAAACGCCATCACAACTTGAAGAACGCCTTGAAGGCCTACGACAACGTGTCACAACATCAAGAGCTACTGAAACACCTTCAGAAAGCCAAGAGCGCCTTGAAAGTCAACGAAATCTTACTTCTTTAGTACGAGCTTCTGAAACGCCGTCAGAACGCGAAAGACATTCTTGGAACATGAAGGTCGGCTACAAAGCCAGAGAAATCGTACCGAAACATCACGAGCTACAGAAACGCCTTCAGAACGTGAAAGATGTCTTGAAGGTCTTCGACAACATGCAACAACCGCATGAGCTACCGAGACACCGTTGGAACATAAAGGTCGACTACAAAGCTAGTGAAATCGTACCACAATATCACGAGCTAATGAAACAGAAGTCCAACATGAATCACGAGTAGAAAGGCAGCGGATTCGAAGATCAACAAGAAGAGCAGTAGAGAGGATAGAGGAATATGATTTGCGTTGAGAACAAAATAGTAATCGAATGGTGGTGAATCGACGTAATGTTTTTCATTGATACTCAGGTATTGCATTTAACTACAGATCTGATATAGATTATACCGAAGACGAATTAGTGGCAATTGGTGGCATGAATGAATAATAATATATGTAATATAATATATTGTTTAAACAGATAGCTCATTAATGTATTATTTTAGAATTTAAATGAAATATATTGTCATCAAATGAAATTAGATGAAACCTTTAAGAAAAATTGCATAATTTAATTACTAAATAAATAAATTTTTTAATTATTATGTATTTAATTTCGATGGGGGCAGCGAAGCACACCGGGTATTAGCTAGTATTGAATAATATGATGTGAAAAATAGGACAAATACATTTTTTGAGGTAAGGGCAGATATGGAATAGGTAGGGCCTGGAAGTATAGTAATGTGAATCTGGCGGGCCTAGATAGAGGGGTAAGTGTTGATGGCGGAAGGTTGCCATACATAATAGACACATTAGTTTTTCCAGAGTTTTGGTTACATCGTTTAACATCGCTTTCATCTTGGAGGTCGGTAGTAGTAGCCTAGTACATACTAGGTGGCTCCCGTTGCTCCTAATTGGGATATAAGAAAACATCAATCAGTTTTAAGCCGTTCCACTGAGCCTAGTAAGCTTTCACAAGCAGGTTTTCAACATATCTCGCTGCGGGAATGTATTCCGTACTTCTTCTTCTGTGCTTCTTCGTGCTGTAGAACAGTCCAATTCGCTTTCTATTTTTGTTAGCCGGACATCAATAATAGACTCTTTGCTGTCCATCTTTACAAAATTGACTGCACTCCAGATGGCAAGGACTTCGCGAGCTCGATACTAAAGTCGTAGCTCTCCAGGCGCTCGTCCAACGTCCACCATTTTCATTAAAAGTCATTTTGTCCTTGTTCTACGCAATCTCTACTTGAACCATTTTTCTCTACCTAGCGAATCGAGCGTGTCATTAATTAGTGGTAATGGGTAACTGTCTTTTTTGGTGACGTCGTTTAATTTTCTATAGCCAACTCAGTCAACTTTAGTACTGCCATCTTCCTTCTTGACTAGAACTGCAGGTGAATTCCTCTCGTTCTTTCCCGATTTGGAAACACGGGAGGATTTTTGCAAGTTACACAACTTTTTGTGAAATAGAATTAAAATGGATCCAAAATAAAAGTCGTCCAATTGGAATGATTGGCGACTAATGGTAATAACATAACAGGATAAACAGTCAGTGTTGGCAAGTGAGTCTGTAACCGAGAGTTGTATTAAAAAGTGTGTGTTAAGTAAAGTGTTATTGAATACCGAAACCTTTGAACTTCGTTTAAATGATCGCACAATAAAATTGATAGCGCAGTGTTATCAGTTACAGGGTGTTGTTATTTAAATAAATAAGGAATTTAAATAAAAAGAGGTTTAAATAAAGGAATTTATTTAAATAAATGAACGAATTAAAATCAAAAGCAAATAAATTCTTTTATTTTAATTGCAATTTTCGAAATCTAAAAAGAATCCTGCAGGTAAACTATTATAAAAACCCAGCTGAATTTGCTTCGGTCTTACTCTTACTCTTTCAGCGACATAGACAGTATAGAAACTTAATTCTAAAAGAATTCAGCAACTCCGTTGCCTACCTATTTATCTTATTCTATATATTCATAAACCTTAAACTACTTAATATTTGGGCGGTACTAATTTATGGTTATTAAATTCATTGTTTTTATAATTATTATTGAATTCAAGTATTATTATTATTATTAAGTATTATGGATATATTATATTATAGTTGACTATATAGTTGTTATATATTACATAGTTGATTATAGTTGACGTTATGGCGCAACATTCCGGCCCCATTGAAGGACTGAGCTTCTTCAATCAATTGAAAGTGGAGCAAGTTTGTGGGTTGGGCGCTTATAGACGCCGTTGCGCGTTGCGACCTCCGCCACTCTGACCTTGCCGTCTTCTCCTTCTACGACCTTGACGACTCTCCCGGTTAGCCAATGTTGCGGCGGGCAATTGTCCTCGTGGACTATTACGACCTGGCCTAACTTCAGGTTGGGCGATTCCCTGGTCCACTTGTCTTTGCCTTGCAGACCCAGGACGTAGTCTCGAGACCAAGCCTGCCAGAACGTCTGCTTGAGTCCGCAAAGTAGTCGCCAACGCTTCCATAACTTGCGTTCGTTGATTTTCCCGTCGCCTACGGATTCGAGCGGCAGCGAATGCAGACCCTCTCCTATCAGAAGATGAGCTGGAGTTAGCGCCATCGTTGGGGTCTGGAGGCAGCGGTGCAATGGGCCGACTATTGAGCACCGCCTTTGTTTCCGCGAGCATCGTCTCCATTTCCTCTTGCGTCAGCGATGCGTTGCCCACTACGCGCAGAAATAGGAATTTCGCCTGCTTGACGGCTGCTTCCCATAACCCTCCGAAGTGCGGCGCCCGAGGTGGTATGAAGGTGAACTTCACCCCGGACGACGCTGCGTAAGATTCGAGGGATGTCGACCCCTGTCGAATGCTTGATGCAGCTGCTTGAGGACGTTGCTGGCTCCTACGAAGTTCGTTGCGTTGACGCATAGCACCTCTTTCGGAAGACCTTTTCTTGCAGCGAACCTTTTAAAAGATAGAAAAAAGAATCAGTGGATAAATCTGATATTAACTCTAAATGCACTGCCGTAGAAGTGAAACACACGAAGACCGCTATATACATTTTCAATGGTGGTCGACCTCGAATTCTCAAAGAGACATTAACGAGACAACAAAAGTCTACGCCGACGATAAGAAATGGTCGTGAAGCTCTCACTCTATTGGTGGGCAAGTTTCACATTATTTGGGACATAAGTCTCGGTTTATAGCGGAAGCAATGTACACATTTGCGCACAATCCTACTGCACTCTTTCTTTTCGTTAATTAGCCAGATTCTCTCTCTGGCGAGAACAATGAGTGCTTTTGAGCCAGCATGGCAATTCTCGAAATGGAGATGTCACAAATAAAGTGTTGGGTTAAATTCATTTATTCAACTGCAAAAGGTTGTACAATGTAATGTTGTTACAGAGTATTATTATTTTCGCTCATTTCACAACAACAAAGTCATTCTGCTTCGGTAATAAAAGTGGGATTTTGATTCGCATGACAAATTTGCATTAAGCAATCTCCCACCTACCCATAATAGTGAAAATATTCTCCATTACTCAGTGAATGTGTTAACGAAAGGTGTAAGTCTCGGTATGTTCGACGGTAAGATCAGAGATTTCTGCAGTTTAGAAGTCTCCTCAGAAAAATTGGATTTCTGGATAGCCTCTACAAGGCGATAAAATGGCCATTTCATTTCCGTTGTAGTAGGTATGATACTTTGATTTGTCTTTTGTTATTTTAGATTATCAGTGAATCTGAGTACAAAACATGTTACTCGCAGTAACTTCCCATATGAAGAGTACCTTGATATCATATCCAGTAGACAGTTAAATGTTCCCTCTATTGCAAGAAATACATTCACTTTTCTCGTTTCCAATAACTTTTGGTTCTCTGTTAATTGTAAATTGTGAATGCATAGAGTGCAAACATAAAAAACTGAAATTGTTAATAAACAAAATTTATTTTGTAAATAAAAAAAGTTAGGTTTTTAAAAAAATAGACAGGACTATTGAAAACCTTAGAAAAAGTAAATACAATAAGTGAGAATTTAAGTTTATTAAAAAAAAAATAAACTTTTAGACTAAAATGGATTGCGCCAAATGTAATGGCGGAATTCGTGGTGAGACGGGTATTAAATGTGAAGGAGTGTGTGGAAGGGTGTATCATATTGCATTAAAATGCTCGGGGTTGGATAACTACACAGAAATTAAATTAAAAGAAATTAATATGTTAAGATATATGTGTGATGATTGTGTGGTTTATATTCAAAATGTTGATAGCATACTTAAAGAAATGCATAAGTCAGTGGACAAAAACAACAAATACCTGAGAGAATATAAAAGAGAATTTGATATGGCCATAAATAATAATGAAAAAATTGTAAAAAAAAAGATCGATGAAATTAAAATTTCTTTTGATTTAAAAATGAACGAAATAGCCAAAGTGCAGCAAGTATGTGAAAAGCACAGAATATACAAGGAATAGAAACAAAAGTTTGACGTTTAACTTTCCATGGAGAAAGAGACAGCAAATATTACCAAAAAGTATTTCTGTCTCTCTCTGATTGTAACTATGTTTTGTTTATTTATGTTTTTTTTAGTTTTCGGGGTGGTTTTTTATATTGGCGAGAGTTAATAAAAAATGTAATTTTTGTCTAAAACTATTAATAAATAATAAAAACAACTAATAACAATAACAATTTTTAACTTTTTCTTTCAAGAAATTAAAAAATATTGGCAACTTTCAGCAAGAAAATTTTTTTATGAGCAGTACGTCTTATTATGATCTTGTAATATTTAGCTTCTTAATTACCTCTTGCACAAGAAACTATATTCATTGTGACCGAAAATCACACACATTTCGATTAATATTTAAATATTTAAGAATCTTTAAACTTTTCATTGAAGAAATTAAAAAATATTCAAAATTATCCCTTTTTTAACACAAAATAAATCTTTATTTACATTCAATTTTTCTACTTTAACCGCCAGTTTTCACTCTGTATATCTGTTGCTTCTAACACATTTGATTCGTAAAACATTAAAATATTTTTTTTCTCCCTCTACGAGGTAGGTTAAAGTGCTGCTTTGAGCGTTTTTAAACGTCAAAGGTTTCAATTCTGTGTATATTCTGTGGTGAAAAGAATATTGTTTATGTTGAAAATCTAAATAGAGCTGCAGAAAATATAAAAGAAAAAAGTTATAAAATTTGCATTGAACTTGAAAACAATAAGAGCGAAAATAAGAAAATAAGTGATGAAATAAAGAAAATGGCTGAAAATAACAAAAAAGTAATAAATAAAATGACATTTGCTGAAGTTGCGAAGACAGCATTGCCAGATATAAAAAATGATAAGCCTTTAATTATTAGGCCAAAAAGTAAACAAACAAGTAATAAAACGAAAAATGATTTAAATGAAAAGGTTGATGCTAGTGCATTTAAAATATCAAATGTGTTAATAAAAAAGAATGGTGTTGCAGTGGTTGAAAGTGTGAATGAAAATGAAAGAGATAAAATAAAGAAAGTTATGGAGAAAAATCTAGATAATGAGTATGAAATAAAAATACCGGGAACTATTAAACCAAAAATTATTGTTACAAAAATTTCGTATAAATATGATAATGAACAATTACTTGAAAAATTGAAAAGACAAAATGAATGTATATCAAATGATGAGATAAAAGTGATTAAACAATATGAAGTGAAGAAAAATAATGGATCATTTTATAATGCGATAATTGAAACTAAGGTGGAAACTTTTAATAAAATCATTTCTATGGAGAAATTAAATGTAGGATGGGACAGATGCAAAGTATATGATGATATTAGTATACTTTGCTGCTTCAAATGTAAAGAATATGGGCATAAGGCTATAAATTGTAAAAATGATGATGTGTGCATTAAATGTTTAAAGAACCACAGAACAGCTGATTGTAGTAGTGAACCTATTAACAAGTGTATAAACTGTATTAAGATGAACGAATCTAGAAAACTTGGTCTTGACATTAACCATATGACAAATAGTAGGATGTGTCCGGTTTACATAAGAAAAATTGAGGAAAAGAAAAAACGAATTAGCTATTAGCAGTTACAAATTGAAGCAAATGATAACAACGGTGTTTTTGAAAATAGACTAGAAAGAGACCATAATATATATAATAGTAGAAGACTAAATAATAATAAATACATTGAGTGTATATATGTTAACATTTGCAGCATAATATCAAATAAAACAGAGCTTCAACGACTAATTGAAGTAAGAAAACCTGGTATAGTACTTTGTACTGAAACTTGTGCAACAGATAATATTACGGATGCGGAAATACATATGGACACCTACAAAATTGTGAGATGTGACTCTAATAGTAGATATACTGGTGGTGTAATAATTTATATACATGAGACGCTTGAATTTAAAGAAGTATATAAAAAAGCAATTCCTAGGAATTTATGGTGCTTATTTATAAAAACAAAAAAATTGGCTAAGAGTTGGAAATTTGGCGTAGTATATAGATCACCAAGTGGCAGTATTGTTGATTTTCTTGACTACTTAAGTCTAGTTATTGATCAAAATTATAATTTACATGATCACAATATATTGGTTGGTGATTTTAATATTGACATTAATAAGAATGATATATACTCAAATAAATTGAACGAAATGTTATATAATGCTGCAATGAAGCAATGTGTAATGTTTGATACGCGAATTGACCTAGTATATTCTAACGACAAAAATTTAAACTGTGATAAACTTGATAAATATCAGATAAGTGACCATGAAACCATTGCCCTTTATGTATATGTACCTGTTAATGACACGTTGAATATGAGAGTGATTAAGAACTTAAATATATGGAATAATTATAGCTGTGATATTTTAATGTATTATTTACGACAATTTAGCTTTAGTTTCTTAAATAACTGTGATATAGACAATAAGATAAAGTATTTAGATAATATAATAATAGAGATAATGTCTAGTATAATTACTAGGCGAAGAGTGACAATAAAATTAATAAATAAATGGTATGATAGTGAACTTTCAAATATGAACAAAAGGAAATATGATTTGTATAGAATATCTTTACAAAGTGGTCACTGGCATGAATATAACATTATTAAGAAACAATATAAAAAATTGATAAAAATAAAGAAAATAAAGTACATGGAACATAAAATAAACATTAATGCAAATAATAGTAGAGAAATGTGGAAATATTTAAAAGAATTGACTAACTTGAAAGAACAGAAGGTAGAAATAAAAACAGTTAAAATAAATGGTATTATTTATAATAATGACCAGGAAATCGCAGAGAATCTGAATAAATTTTTTGTAAACAGTGTGAAAGAAATAAATGAATCGATTGAACAATATGAATATAGAGAATTGTACCCAGATATTAATAGTGGAATGGAACAGTTTAGATTTAAAATGGTTTCATCAAATGACGTATATGACATTTCAAGAAAATTAAAATATAAGATTGGTGGTAAAAACCTTTTTTCGGAAGGTGTACTGAAAGACTCTCTGAATTACACAGCCTATTTTTACGCGTGCATGATAAATGAAAGTTTTTCAAAGGGTGTGGTGCCCAGAAAATGGAAATTAACAACTATTATTCCAGTACAAAAAGTTGCAAATACTATACTTGCAGAGGAACTTAGGCCTATTAATACCATTACTTGCGATGCTAAACTTGTTGAACTGATTGTGAAGAAACAGCTAACTAAACATATAGAGGAAAATAATATACTAATAGAGGAACAGTCTGGTTTCAGAAGAAACCACTCATGTGAAACAGCGTTAAATCTGGTACTGTCGGAGTGGAAAAATAGTCTTAATGACAAAATGAATATAGTTGCTACCTTCCTTGATCTGAAGAGAGCATTTGAGACAGTGGATAGAAATATATTAATGACGAAGTTGCGGAAGATGGGAATTAGTGACGCTGAGAACAAATGGATGACCAGCTATCTGAGTGATAGACAGCAACAAGTGGTTGTATCTGATACGGTATCGACGAAAATTAATGTAAATATAGGTTTGCCGCAAGGAACAGTGTTGGCACCGCTGCTCTTTATCTTATATATAAATGATATAAAGTCATGTTTGAAACATACGAAGATTAGATTATTTGCTGATGACGCATTACTGATGAGTGCGGATAGGAATCTTGGGAATGCTATGAGAAAGATGCAGGAAGACATTGACAATTTATATATATGGTTATGCGGAAATAAATTAAAATTAAATATTAGTAAAACTAAATTTATGGTATTGACGAGGAATCATGTAAATAGGGATGAATGTGTATTGAAAATAAAGAATGACGCTATTGATAGAGTAAATGTAATTAAATATTTGGGCATAATGATTGATGAAAATTTAAGTTTTGATGATCATTTAAAGTATATTGCAAACAAAATAGCAAAGAAGATTGGAATATTAGCTAGATCAACTAAATTAGTCAATAAGAATTATATAATTAAAGTTTATAACAGTATAATTTTACCACATTTTGTTTATTGCCCTACAATACTATTTCTTTTAAACACAACTCAAATGGACAAACTTCAAAAATTGCAAAATAGGGCTATGCGTGTTATTTTAAACAAGAATTATGATTCAAATATAAGAAGTATGCTAAATGAGCTAAATTGGATGAATGTAAAACAAATTATTACTTTTCACACATTAAAATTTATTCATAACATAAGATTTGGAAAGTGTCCTGAATATTTAAATGACAAATTGCAGTGTAATCATGAAATTCATGATTATAATACTAGGAGAAAATATAATTATAGATTACCATTCATGAGAACTACAAGTGATATTAATTGTTTAGAATATAATGGAATTAAAAAGTATAATGAACTACCGAGTAACATAAAGGATTGTGAAAATATGATTTTATTTAAGAAACTCTTAATTGCATATTGTAAAAATAATTAATGTATGTATCTAGGTTTAAAAAAACCGTAAGAATGAATAAATAAATAAATAAATAAATAAATAAATAAAATAAATAATTCAAAATGTTCATTAACAGGCCATTTGGAACTGTCGTTTAGTAGAAACGACGGTCCTTCAAACCATATTGAGTTCCCCAAATCTTTCACATCGGATCCTCTTGACACAATGTTAGCTGGATTCCGTTTAGTAGGCACGTGGCGCAACGAAATTTGATCCGACCACTCCTGAATACCAGAGATTCTATTCGATACAAAAGTCGTCAAAGAGGATGGATGCATTTTTATCCAATGCTATTTCGGAGTCTGTCCAGAAATAAACACTTACTTACTTAATTGGCCATAACAACCCGTTTATCGGATTTCGGCCTGCCGCAACACATCCTTCCAGGCGCCTCTGCTTCGTGCGCGCCTACGCCAGTTGGTCACACCAATCGATGACAGGGCTTCCTCGATTTGGTCCTTCCAACGGATGCAAGGTCGTCCTCTTCGCCGACTTCCGCAGATTCCCGCATCAAATACCCGTTTTGCCGGCGCATCCTCCTCCATTCGAACGACATGGCCGAGCAGCCGCTGGATATTAATACGCTGTACAACGTCCATGTCGTTGAGGAGCTCATACAGCTCACTGTTGTATCGGATACGGAAATCATCGCCAACTCGCACTGGACCGAAGATCTTGCGCAGTACTTTTCTCTCGAACACTCTCAAGGCCGCTGCATCTGTACTTAATAGGGTCCATGCCTCTGCGCCATAAAGAAGCACGGGTAGGATGAGTGTCTTGTAGAGTGTTAGTTTTGTCGTACGAGAGAGGTCTCTGCTACTCAATTGCCTATTGAGACCATAGTAGCACCTGTTGGCAAGAGTGATCCTGCGCTTGATCTCCAGACTGACATCATTTCTGGTGGTAATGGCGGAGCCAAGATAGATGAATTCCTTGACCGTATCAAAAGTATAGTTATCGGCCGTAATATGAGAATCAATACGCCGCGCGTCTCGACTCGTCGATAACATATACTTTGTTTTGCCCTCATTTACTGCCAAACCCATCTTGGTAGACTCGCGTTCAATAGCACTAAAGGCAGCAGTAACATCTCGCTTCGTACGCCCTATGATATCAATGTCGTCAGCGTACGCAAGCAACTGGACACTTTTTTGAAAAATAGTGCCACTGCGATGCACTTTCGCAGAACACTCTCCATGACGAAGTTGAAGAGGTCGCATGATAAGGGGTCGCCTTGTCTGAAACCTCGCACGGTATCAAAAGGCTCGGAGAGGTCCATTCCTACCTTGACGGAGCTACAGGAATTGCTCAACGTCATTCTGCAAAGCCTTATCAGCTTCGCAGGTATACCGAGCTCAGACATTGCGGCAAAAACACGATCCCTTATGGGGCTATCAAAGGCAGCCTTATAGTCGACAAAAAGATGGTGTGTGTCGACTTGTTTCTCGTGGGTCTTTTCCAGGATTTGGCGTAGTGTGAAGATCTGGTCGATGGTGGACTTGCCAGGTCTGAAGCCGCACTGATAAGGTCCAATCAGTGTTTTGACGAGTGGCTTCAGTCGTTCACACAATACGCCTGTAAGAACCTTATATGCGATAGGGAGAAGGCTTATACCCCTATAGTTGGCGCATATAGTAGGGTCTCCTTTTTCAGGACAGGACAGAGGACACTGAGGTTCCAATCGTTGGGCATACTTTCCTCTAGCCATATTTTGTAAATAAGCTGGTGCATGCGCCCTACCAACTCATTATATCCGGTCTTAAACAATTCAGCGGGGAGGCCATCAGGACCTGCCGCTTTATTGTTTTTAAGGCGCGTAATCGCGACTTTGACCTCTTCATGGCTAGGCGGCGGAAACTCTACGCCGTCATCATCGATCGGGTTCGGAACATCATCTCTAAAGGCGGTATTGGTGTCGTCATCGCCTTGTAGCAGAGTAGAGAAGTGTTTCCTCCATAACCTCAGTACTCCCTGCGGATCTGTTACTAAGTTTCCATTTTCGTCCTTGCAGGAAGACGCTCCGGGTTTATAACCCTCGGTTAGACGCTTAACCTTTTGATAGAATTTTCGAGCGTCATTCCTACATCTATACATCTCGACTTCCTCACGCTCACGCCTTTCCTGCTCCCTCTTCTTACGTCTGAAAAGGCGTCTCTCATCCCTTCTCTTCTCTCTATAGTTATCGACAATGGCTCGCGTAGCGGCTGACTGCAACGTTTTCTTGTATGCGGCGTTTTTCGCTGCAGTTGCCTCGCGACACTCCTCATCGTACCATTGATTTCGTTGGGGTGGGCGTTCGAAACCAAGGACTGTTTCCGCAGTAGTGCGCAAGGAGTGGGAGATGTTGGCCCACAGTCCGCCAATGTCGTTGAGATTAGATGGGGAACGACGGAGCTTATCCGAGAGTTGAGCGGAGAACGCCTCAGCTGTCCTTTGTGATCGCAGCTTCTTAACGTCCAGCTTTCGCAATGCACTAGAGTGCGCAGACCTCGAAGCGCTAATGCGCAATCGAAACTTGGCTGCGACAAGGTAGTGGTCCGAGTCGATGTTTGGACCTCTGAATGTGCGCACATCTAGTACACTGGATACGTGCCTTCCGTCTATCACAATATGATCGATCGGGTTGGATGTTGACCGATCAGGGGACATCCATGTGGCCTTGTGAATGTCGAGATGTTGAAACTTAGTGCTACATACTACCATGTTACGCGCCGCGGCGAAATCGATCAGCCTCGTACCATTGGTGGTAGTGTTTGCGTGGAGGCTGAACTGTCCGACAGTGGGGCCAAAGATACCTTCCCGCCCGACCTTTGCATTAAAATCCCCGAGGACGATTTTGGCGTCATGGGCCGGGCACTTATCGTATACGTCCTCGAGTTTAGCATAGAAGGCATCCTTAACCACACCGCCCTTTTCTTCCGTCGGGGCGTGAGCACATATTAGGCTGATGTTGTAAAATTTTGCCTTGATGCGGATTGTGGCTATTCTTTCGTTCACAGGTGTGAACCCAGAGACAAGGTGACGAAGTCTCTTATTAACCACAAATCCGCATCCAAATTCGTGCTTGTTTTCATAGCAGCTGTAGTATACATCGCAAGATGCAAGCCTTTTGCATCCTTGTCCTGTCCATCGCATTTCCTGAATGGCAGTGATGTCAGTCCTACATTTAATGAGGGCATCCGCCAGCTGGGCGGAAGCACCTACCCTGTAAATGGTGCGGACGTTCCATGTGCCAATACGTAAATCATAGTCCTTTATACGTTTGCCGTGGTCGTCAACTTTAGAGGGGATCTTTTTATAGGATTCTGTCTTGGTTTTCATTGGATATTTGTTTTTACGTGGTGGGTTCCAAGCCCTACGCACAACCCAAATTTAACGTCCAGGGGATTGGACATTCGCTGCACGCATTAGTTAACATCTAGCGGGTGCTAAAATGCCATCCAGAAGGGGCCACGAGGAGGCTGCGTGTCAACTTGAATACAGCAAGACAAGGATCGTCCTGGTGGTCGCCACGTTGACCACAATCAGAAACTTTACCTTGTTTGCATGCATCCCTCCCTCCCAAACATCATCTATTTCGAAATTCATCATACGCTTAATTGTGTTCCATTACCTAGCCAGCAGATGTGCAGCACATAGCTCAAGTCTAGGAAGTGATTTAGACTTGAGGGGAGCAACTTCGGACTTAGCCGTAAGTAGTCTCGAGACGATTATGTTCGTCTCGGAGCTTCGAATGTATATGCAACACCCATATGCTCGAATTGAAGCGTTAGAAAATCCATGAATCTGAATTCTCGATGCAGATGTGGTATGGACGAATCTTGGGATACAAATTGAATCAACTTCAATTAAATTAGATTTGAAGTTTTCCCATGAAGTATTCAAAGCTCTTGCAATAGGATCTTTGATTTTGTAACAAGTGGGCATAACAGTCCGAGAAGATCAAATAATCGAGAAGACACCGATAATATGTTTCTCTTTGCAGCCTTTAAGTCATGAAACTTATCTTCCAAATGAAATTTGAATAAATCATTCTTCGGAACCCAATGTATGCCCAATGCTTTCGCAGAGTCTGAATCGCTATGTATTAGTTTCTCTTTCTGCAGAGAACTCAGAGACAAAGAAGACAAAATTTCAGTCATATGATTTCGAATCAGAATTAATTCATCATAGCTCTCAGCTCCAGTAAGTAAATCATCTACGTAGAAATCACTGCGAACAACTTTCGAACCAGTAGGCAATGTCTCTTTGTATATGTCGCTTAAGTGAATCAGACATCAATGGCTAAAAATGGCGCTGAAGCCTCAACCGAAAAAGCCTCAACTCATCAGATGGATTCTCTCGCCAAAGGATTAATTGAAAATACATTATTGCTGAAGATGGAAGTTGGTGTAGAAACAGCAAAAGTAAAGCCGATGCATTCTCGCACTATTTAGAAACAGTCTACAAACCGTTCCCATTAATCAACACAGTTGATGAAAGCGTAATTTTAGACTTTTTAGAATCTCCATATCAAATGGATTTGCCTATAAAGCCATATCTACCAAGAGAAGTGCAAAACGCAATTTCCAAACTAGAAAACAGAAAAACCCCTGGGCCTGACAAGGTTGATTCGGTAGTTGCTAAATCGTTGTCGAAGAAAAGTATTGTATTTTTAACACCAATATTTAACTCAATGTTGCGATTATCGTATTTTCCTTCTAAATGGAAACAGGCGGGAATAATAATGATAAAGAAACCTAACAAACCTGAAAAACTTATTTCATCTTATAGGCCTATAAGTTTACTTTTTGAGAAGCTATTTGTATCTCGACTACTACCAGTTCTGGAGAAACTTAAAATAATTCCTGACCATCAGTTTGGATTTCGCCATAAACATGGAACCCCGGAGCAATGCCATCGAATCATTAAAGTTATCTCTGATTCGTTTGAATGAAAAATGTTTTATTCAGGTGTTTTTTGGACGTGAAAGAGGCATTTGACAGAGTATGGCACGAAGGGCCAGCTCCATATTACTCTGTTTTAAAGTCCTAGCTACAAAATCGCAAGTTTTGATGATGATGAACTTTCTGTGATTCTCAGTATGCACACAGGAGTACCTCAGGGCAGTGTTCTAGGTCCCATATTATACACTATATACACTTCGGACATACCATTAGTTAGATAATATTACGTTAGCTACCTATGCGGATGACACTGCAATAGTAGCTGCTAATGAAAATCACATCGAAGCATCTGCCATGGTTCAAAAAGAATTAAATATATTACAAAATTGGCTTACTAAGGGCAAAATTGCTATAAATACACAGAACTCTAATCATGTCTCTTTTAAATTAAGAAAAAATGAATGTCCTCCAGTGTACATAAATGGTTTACAAATACCAAAAACTGATTGCATTAAATATTTGGGTATGCATCCCGATTAACGATATTAAGGCAAAGAGAAATTATCTAAATATTGAAACTAAAAAAATATACTGGCTACTATACTGGCCTTAATCTCAACTTAGTCTTGAGGACAAGGTAATGCTTTACAAGGCTATTTTAAAGCCGGTTTGGACGTACGGCATTGAGCTGTGGGGAACAGTCAGTCAGTCAAATGTCGAGATATTACAACGTTACCAGTCAAAAGTTCTAAGACTCATGGTCAATGCTCCCTGGTTTGTAACCAATAAACGAATTCATAGGGACTTAAAAATTCCTTTTGTGATAAATGAAATAAATAGTTTTAGCGCTAGATACTTAAACAGACTTAGTAATCATTGTAATGTACTGGCAATCTCCTTGTTAGACGAAGGGGACGAAATTAGAAGACTGAATAGGATACATTTGTTAGATGTTTAATTCAGAAAATAAATTATTTGCCTTGTAAATAATTAAATTTTATTTAAAAACTAATGTAGCCTTATAGTTTATTAAACTTAATGTAGTTTAATAACATACAGTGAGGTGCACAAATGAGTACACGTTTGTATTTTGGACGCTTTTTATTGAATAAAACTAAAAGTAATAAAGAAAACTTCAAAAGTTTTTTGTCAGTTATTTAGCATTTCGTAAGTAAAACAAAATAATATAAAATTTAAAACAGAAATCATTAAGCCCTAAGAAAAAAACAAACAAAGCAAAATCAACTCGCATGTATTCAATTTTGCATGTCTCCATTTTATGATATGTTTGCGAAAACGAAATCAAAAACTATCGTTATTTTTTCATGTTTTTGCACTACTTTGACTTTCTTAAGAAAATATTAGTTTAATATTAAATACTTAATCTCGTTGAGCGAATATTTTTTGGAACTTATCGAACAAAAATCAATTTCTATTAAAAAATGAAGATACTCTCGAAATCAACTGAAGATAGTATTATAGCTTTGACTGGAAGTGGCTATTCTACAAGGGAAATTTGTAAACAACTTGGAGGTAGCCAGTCAGTAGTCATCAAAGTCCAAAAACGGTCTGTTGTTCCCTGGCTTCAAGAAAGAGGTCGTAAAAAACTACTAACTAATGCTCGTTTAATGCTAACAAAAATGAAAAGGAACAAATTTTTAACACCCAAAGGAGCTTTTTGGCAATCGGGAAAACCGTTAGTCGATGGACGGCAAGTAGAGCTCTTAAAGATATTGGCTATACCTCAACAGTCAAAAAGAAAAAAACTGCGCTTTCGGCTAAAAATGTAAAGGCACTGTTAAAGTTTGGCAGAGAACACAAATTGGACAGTTGATGACTGGAAACATGTGATAAGCAATATTGTTGGCGCCGCCATGGGGAAAGAATTGAAAGACACCATGTTAAGGAAACGGTGGACCACGGTGGAGGAAATGTCATGGTATGGGGTTGCTTTACATGGTGGCACCTCGGACCACTGCAAAGAATCAATAACATTATAAAAAAGGAGGTTATTTGAGAATTTTGCAGACCCATCTTCCCGATTTTGTCGACAAGAGCGCCAAATCCTGCGCAAGGAGTACTTTTCCAGCTGGATGGTGACCCCAAACGCACCTCCAAAATCGTTAAAGAATGGCTTAGTGAGCAAAATTTGTAATTAGTGCAGTGGTCAGCACAAATTCCCGACCTCTCGTGAAGAGACGGTTGGGACAGTACTGATAATCCCCAACCAATTTAGATGAGCTTTGGCAACGGATTAATCAAGAATGGGCTAATATTCTGAAAGAAATTATAGAGAATTAGGTGGAGAGCATGTCCAGTCGCGTAAATGAGGTTTTACATAACAATGGTATTTGGGCTATATATTAAAAATACTCGTATTCTCTAAAATTTTGAAATGGTGCAAAATTGAGTACATCCGAGTTATTTTCCTCTTGATTGTTTTTTCTTAGAATTTGATCATTTTAGTTCTGAAATTTATATTGTTTTGTTAAGTATTAAATACTAAACAAAAAAATTTTTGAATTGCTTAACACCTTTATTTTTATGCAATTAAAATTGCTCAGAGTACAAACATATACTCATTTGTGCACCCCACTGTATGTTATTTTTCTTTAAACTTGTCGAATTTACTTAATGTTGTATAATAGATTGTAAATAAATGGAAATTATAAAAAAAGAGTTTTTGCCAGAAATATGCTGAGAGGAAGTTGCCGATAAAATACATTTTGTATTTTGTTTTGATGTCTGGCCTGGGTTGTTAGTGGTGTTAGTGATGTTTTATTCGTTCTAAAATTAAAGTGTTCATTTTTAGGTTTGTTAACCCTCGGCCTTGAACTAGAAAACTCGTCAGCAGAAATATGCTGGTAACGTCTATTCAAGGCGTCTTCGCAATCTGACCACAATGGGAGCTTCTCGAAATCAAGCTGTTCTTCCCACTTTGACTTGGTGATGGGATCCACTTTTGACATCACTAAATGTATTAATATGGCATTCGTTATTTTCTTGTCATCACCAACTGATAACAACGATTCGTAAATGGCAGAAACAATATCGATCATGCTTCACAAAGCAACAGCCGAAGGCTTGGTAATTTCGGGCAAATCAAAAAGTTTTGAAATATTGTCGAAAAATATCAAGCATTCGTTATCATAAACTTTTTTCAAGCTTTCTAATGCTTTGGGGTAATTCTCTTCGGAAATCTGAAAGGCCTTCACTGTACCCAAGGCCGATTCGGACAAAAATGAGATTAAGTGGTTCAATTTCTGAGGTTGAAGTTCTTATAATCAGAGTATTTACCACTGAATTTAGAGAGCTTCATATTTGGGAGTCTTGAATGGTGCTTATTCTTGGCCAACATACTCATGAATAAACTCTTCGTGGTCACACAAAGATCCTCAAGCTCGGCTCTGTCGTCGTTATCGTAATCCAAATTGTCCACTTCTGACTGGAGCTTTATTGCTTGGTCAATAAATGTTTTCAAAATATTTAATCGACATTCGAGCTCCATTGGATTAAAAGAAATAGTCCTATCCACAATGGATTGTCGAATTCTGTCGTTATTCCTAATGACATTCGCTTTTTTAGCGAAGCTTTCAGCTCCGGAAAGAGAACCTTGGCGTTTAGAGCTCCTACTAGTCATTATGTTTTTCGTTTAGTTAAAAATTCCTCAAAACAAGTATTAAAAATTGACCAAAGTGAATTATTGATCGAATTATATTTGAATCCATTAGTATTCACTTGTTTTGGACAATAGAATTTAATCGATACTATTCGGACAAACAATACCCGAAAGTTCCGTTTCCAAAATTTAAGTGACGTTAATTGAGTCAAGATTAACTTACTTGATCTCAGAAAATAAATATATAAAATTAAATTTAAATTTGAACACACTGTGTTATTAGTAATAACAATAATCGAAAATAATTCGATGTTCGAAATTTGTGTGAACAACTTTTTATTGAAATTTTAATTTTGCTACTATTGTGAACAGTCACACTGTATGCAAGCAGTATAGGAACGCGTGGAACGGAACACTGATCGAGACAAAAATACGAAAATAAATAAAAAGGAAAACAAACAAAAGCAACACATATGGCATGCTGAATATTCTCTCACAAATAACGCCAGAAAATTGTTAGTGTAAATATCGATCAAATATCAAATCAAATCAGAATTAACGCCGAAAGACCATACCATGTGTTACATGCGTATACCGAAAAAGTAGAATCAGTGTAGTTGTTTGTGACAAGTTACGGAAAAAATTCATATAATGCATAGACGCATAGAATGCATCAAGAGGTTTACTTTCTACTTTTCTATGCGACTCATGCGACGGCGAAAAAAGTCAGCTGTTTCTCATGCTTCTACGAAAAAATTCAGCTGTTTCTTAAACTTAGGAATGAATGGTTTCGATAAATATGTTTAGATAAATATAAATAGTGCATTATTATTTTCACATTTTCTTATTTGCATTATAAAAATATTAATAAAAACATATTTCATAATAAATTTTACTAATAATTTAAGAGGAAAATACATTAAAATACATTTTTTAACACATTTCTTTCATAAACAAAACTGAGTGTCATCTCTTTTGAATTTATTAATTTGTAAACAAGAAAAATGGAGGATAAATTAACTGAAAACACTTGTCTTGCGTTCTTTAGAAGCCTTTCGTAGGCCTTAGCAGCAGAATACAATGTAATTTTTGTGTAAAACTATTAATAAATAATAAAAAACAACAAATGATCTTGTAATATTTATCTTCTTAATTCCCTCTTGTACAAGAAACTATATTAATTGTGACCGAAAATCACCCGCATTTCGATTAATATTTAAATATTTAAGAATCTTTAAACTTTTCATTGAAGAAATTAAAAAATATTCAAAATTTTCCCTTTTTTAACACAAAATAAATTTTTGTTTACATTTAATTTTTCTACTTTATCCGCCAGTTTTCATTCGTTGTATCTGTTGCTTCTAATCCATTTGCTTCGCGAAACTTATAACATTTTTTTCTCTCTCTAAATTGGCCTGTGCTTTTATGTTATGAGCGTTTTCCAAATGTCATATTTTCGTTACTGGTTATATTGTGCTTAGCAGCACAAAATATCATATATGTAAACTCATAAATTTGTAATTAATGCCATAAATTCTTTTAAAATTACAATTTGATTTTCTCTTTTTCTAAAAACTGTTCTTGTTTGCTTGTTTGTTGTTTACCACAACAGCTGATCAAAACACAAAACCAGTCGCATAAAACGCTTTGTGTGTAACTTGCAATAAAAACAGCATAGAATACAAGAATCGCATGTCACGCAAGGTCCCATGAAACGGATGGTATGTTATTTCGGCTTTAAGGTGCCGAGCGCAAAATGCTAATGAGTCGAGAGATTGGTGCAGCTCACATACCCAGGAGAAAACCATGCGTTGATAGACAACTTTAAGAACGAGGCGTTGGTTAATGGCATACGCGACCCTGACATCAAACTTGCGGTATGCTCCACACAGAAGACAAAATTTGCAGTGGCCTTCGCACTAGCCCAGGAGACTGCTCGAGCTATTTCAAGACCACAAGTAAGCGAAGTGTGAAGAATGGAAGTCGTGGAGGAAAAAGAATGCCATTTTAATAAATTTAAAGAGATGTTGAAGCAAGTTTTGGGAGAAAACGGACAAAAGGCTAAACCTAAATGCTTCAACTGTGGAAAGGGTGGTCATTTTCAAAGAAACTGCAAAGCGCCACGTAAACGATCAAGATCTGTCTCACCATCAAGGAATAATAAACGGGCGAACTACCAGCCATCTACACAAGAATCCCCGTTAAACTAAAACGAGCTAGCACTGAGGGGCAAGTGCTGGCTCCCACAAGCGAGGGCCCCACAATCTCAACATCAGTGATGCAACAGAACAACAACAATCTTACGGCGTGCGGGTACATAAACGGCAGACGACACACCCTCACTATAGACATCGGGGCGACGCAGTCCATGATCAGACCAGAAATAGTGAAGGAAAAGTGTGGGGCCCTTAGCAATGTAAGACTTCGGGCAGCTACTGGAGAGTCTGCCACCGTCCATGGAAAAACAGAGGCGAAGGTGACTATAGCCAACATTTGTGTAAGTCACATCTTTATAGTTGCCGATGTTGTGGACCAGGTTATCATTGGTGCCGATTTTATGATAGCTCATGGCATCAATTTGAATATCGGGCAACAGATTATGAGTTGGCGAAATGTAGAGATACCTCTAGACGTGGGGTACAAGTATCAAGTGCATGCCAGAAGGTAGTTGCGGTCGAACAACTCAAACTGCCGCGTTAGAATGACTCGCTGATATGGGCTCGTATGGATGGAGATTGTGTGGAAAACCGCTTGTGGGTTGTTGAACCAGCAGAAATTCAGACCAAGAAGAAATTCAGATCAAGAACCTGGGAGAAGTCCTGCAACGAATTTCGATGGCTGGACTAAAATTAAGCGTAAAGAAATGTACATTGTTAAAAAACAGGTAGAATATTTGGGGCATCTTGTTACAGCAGATGGCATATCCACGGATGAAGATAAAATACGAGCAGTAAAGGACTGGCCTCATCCCCAGAATCTTCATGAACTACGCAGCTTTTTGGGACTATGCACATACTACAGACGCTTTGTGCCTAACTTTGCCAGCGTGGCTGCAAGTTTGCATGAGCTCACCAAGAAATCAAAAGTCTATCAATGGTGTGAGCCACAATGGAAGGCGTTCCAGACTGTTGTGTGCTGCACCAGTTTTGGCGTATCCAGTACCAAGAGAAAAATTCATTTTGGACTGTGATGCTAGCGGATATGGTATTGGCGGTGTACTTCCCCAAGTGGTGAATGGAACAGAGAAAGCCGTAGGCTACTATAGTCGCACATTGTCAAAGCCTGAGTGGAACTGCTGTGTGACCCGACGAGAGCTACTTGCAGTGCTGGAGTGCATAAAACATTTCCATAAGTACCTGTATGGCCAACATTTCTTACTAAGGACTGATCATTCCGCACTGAGGTGGCTGCTGCAATTTAAGAACCCTGAAGGACAGTTAGTACGCTGGATTGAGCGCCTTCAGACTTACGACTTCAGCATTGAACACCGAAGAGGCATAAAACATGGGAATGCTGATTCTCTCTCACGCCGACCTTGTAATTTGAAGTGTAAGCATTGCGTGAAAGCCGAGTAATAGCAGCTAAGGAAGAGGACAAACGACCTACTAGAAATGAGATATCCGCAGAAAGTCCTCTTACAAAAGCATATTGGGCACTATGAGACAGTTTAAAGTTGATAAATGGGTGCCTATATCGCCATTGGGAAAGCGCGGTTGGCAAGACCTCATCCAACCTATTGGAATAAAAGAAGTGTTGAAGGAGTTCCATAATGGAGCTAGCGGAGGACATGTTGGAATGACAAAGACACTGGAAAGGCTAAAACAAAGTTTTTATTGGGTTGGATGTCAACAAGCAGTGGCGGATTGGATAGCAAACTGCACCCAGAGTATTGCAGGTAAAGGTACAGTAAGAAGAAGTCGAGGTCAGCTGCAACAATATAACTCGGGCGCATCTTTCGAGCGGATAGCGATGGACGTAGCGGGTCCTTTTCCAGTCAGTAATGCCGATATGTACTCGTTGTGATGGACCACTTCAGCAAATGGCAGGAAGTGCATGCCATACCCAATCAAGAGGCGAACACAATAGTAAATGTTCTTGTGAACAAGTGGGTATGCCGCTACGGGGTTCCAATAGAACTACATTCCGATCAAGGCAGAAATTTCGAGTAGGCTGTATTCCAGGAAATGTGTGAAGTATACGGTATTAAGAAGACTCGAATGACGCCGCTTCACCAACAGTCAGTCGGAATGGTAGAGCGGTTTAATCGAACCCTGGAGGAATATTTGCGAAAAGTAGTGAGCGAGCAACAGAAAGACTGCGACGAGCACATTCCGAGGTTTCTACTGGAGTACCGATTTCCGGCCATGATTCAACATCTAGATCACCCGCCAAGGTTATCTTTGGGGCTGAGATTTGGTGTTAAGCCCGCCACAGAGAGGGATGCCACTTACGCTGGAAAAGAAGAAAGCCTGAATGAACTTCATGAGTTTGTGCGCACCCGTATAAAAATGGTCAGTGATAGAATGAAAGCCAGGTATGATCGAGCAGCAAACACGGAGGGCCTTTATGAGGGACAGCTAGTACTACTATACAACCCAAAGCGGAAGAAGGGATTATCCCCCAAGCTACAAACTAGTTGGGATGGACCGTACAAAATAATAAAGCGGTTAAACGATGTTGTGTACAGGATACAGAAAGCGAGCAGCCCCCGAACAAAAATGAAGGTCGTACACATAGAGCGACTGGCAAAATATGGGAGTAGGAATAATGAGCCTATTCGGGACGAATAGGGCGGCAGTGTTACGCAAATGGAAACGACCTAATGTTATTTCACATGAAAACATCGTTCAACATTAACGATAAACAAAAGCTGCACACACACATATGTACAACGAACCTGCATATACCAACAACAACATGAAATGAAAGGAGACCGACAGGTATGAAAGAAAACCAACAACAACAAGCATGAGAGAAAAGGGATGGACAAGTGTGCAAAATATAAAAACAACAATGCGCTATAGAATTCTCGAGAAGGCGAGAACAATAACCTTCCACATGAGAACGTTCATCATACTGATTACGTGCGTATATAAAAGGGCAAGACAAAGCCAGCAGTCAGTCAGTAAGAATTCAGTCAGCCTAGTGTGAACAAAACAAGTCGTGGTTGTAAAGATCTAGCGAATAATTGTGTGAACTAGTGAATAATGCCCTGGTTACCCAAGCGTAGGAAACGTAAAATCGTAACGTACGTAGCCTTAAAAACGTTTGTGTATGGACATATATCAACGAAGAATGTAAATAAAAACGAAACAGAACACAAACGAACACAACACAATGCAAAGAAATTGGTATACAGACTCATCATCAGTGTTGCCGTTTTTTGTTCAATGCGTAGATTTTTCCGGATTTGGTTATTATTTTTCTTATAAAAATAGCTTTTGTTTTGTTTGTTAAAATTAATTAATTAATAAGACCATAATTTTATTTTGTTTCTTTTTTTCTCAATTATAAATTAAATTTGAAAAAAATAGAATAAAAAAACTGCAAATATAATTTTGGTTATATTTCTCTTTATTTGGTGATTTTTTCACATCATCATCTCTCATGTTCAAATGTCACGTAAAAACGTGGGAGAATTCTGTTTTATACATTGCTCCGTTTTGCTAACGAGAGAGAACGTTTCGGGAATCGTTTACATTGTTCTCCATATGCTAAAAAGAGAACGTTCGCTACGGTACGTTACGTTGAGTGGGAGTAACTACAGCATAAAACAGATTATTATTGTTGTATCGTTAAGTTGTATACGGTAGCACACAAAAGTAGTGTAAAGAATATAGAGTTTAACTGAAATTAAACACACATTAGTTTTTACTTTGTTTGCAATTAACGAATTCATATTTAAACGTTTTTAAAAAGGTAAAAACGTTACAATATATATTTTTCATTTGGTTTTTATGTCTATAAAATAAATGTCTTAGAACATTAATATTGCAGATTTTATAATTTTATTAAAATTTTAAGAACACCCAAACTCTATTAATGATCCATCGATAAACGCAACTGCAAAATAGCGGATAATTTTTGAATATTTGTCCATATTTGCCAAAGTTACAGTAGAATTACTTGGAGCTCTTGTTTGATAATTTTTAATGTTTTTCGCACCTTTAGGCCAATAAATTTTTTTAAACCTCCCACATGCCCAGTTCTATTAGTAGAAGTGTACTTCAACTACAGTAGTAGCAAATTTTTCCTATTTTCATGAGTACGAAATATGCCAAAAAGCTTATGCATTCCGCCAATTCTTGGCGCTAGGTAAACTTAGTAAGGTGATAGCAGTACTACACAACTCAATTTGTCAATTCAAAGTTCCTGGGATTACCAGCTCTCGATATCGAGTTTTGAATTGCGCTTTGGCCTGATCTTAACGGCGCACTATGTGGCATTTTGCCTGAAAACCTGGCCAAAATTAATAGAAGTGTTTTATGAGTTAATGGCTGGAATTTTTTGATAGTGTTAGTGATAATTAGGCCCAAGGATGAACCCAACTGATTTTGGTTCAAATAGGTCCGTGATTTCGCCTAGCCCCCATACAAATTCCCCTCGAAATTGCACTTATTTACACATAATTATAGTAATTATGCAACAATCATAATAAAATTTAGCAAGGATCAGTTCTATGTACTAAGAAATCATGGTGTAACGTTTGGTGAAAATCGGATCACATTTGACCCTACTGCCCATATAAACTCCCCTTTAGAAATTCAAGTTTGCGCTTATAAATGGCTTAAAAACATCGGTATCGTGATGAAATTCGGTATGAAATTGTATTTTGTAAATCTAATTCATATTACCAAATTTTGTTATGGTCGGTCCATAATTGCCCCTTGGTCCAAAATAGGGCCCCTTAAGAAAATATGTTTAACAATTATAATTGGCTTAAACATTTTATTACCTCGATGAAATTCGACATGAACATGTTTAATATGAATGTGAATCATTTATAATCACATTTTATTATGATCGGATCATAAGTGCCCCTAGGTACCACATACGGTCCATTAAGAAAATCTAACATATGTACATCTCATATTGGTATATGTATGTAATTCAATTTTTAAACTTCTATGATAATTAATATTTGAGCCGTTTATTTTGAAAGTGGTATAAGTCACTTTGTTTTTTAGTCGAGATATTTAAGGGTTTGCGTTTTAACACATTTAAAAATATGGACGCTAACTTTCGGTAAGATTTTTTTGTATTTGTTATCTCATGATACTGATATTTTTCTTAGTATAAAAAATTTCGTATAAAAGTTAAAAAATCACCACTTTTCATTAAGGTAAACTGACTTAAGCCACTTTCAAAATAAATAGTTTAGAAAAATGACTAACACTTATCAATTAAATCCGACGTATTTTAGTGAAGTGATGTTTTGAAAGGGCAGTGATTTACTAAAATTGCTAAATATATAACACATGTGTGTAATAATAACAATTCTTACCATCAACATATTTAATACAAAGGTTTGAATTAAGTATTTTTTATTTAAAATATCTTAAAATACAAAAAAAAATATTCATCTGGATTTTCAGCTGCTTTTTTATCTTTTTATAGACGATTTCTGGCCATTTCTGCCGATCTCAAATGTAAATCGTGTTGAAGGTTTAATTGTGTTTTTTCACCTTCATCTTCACGAGCTTCAATCTTTGATTTAAAAAATCGCATTTTTGACATGTGTCTTCTGATTGATGAAAGTGCAAATTAAAGTCATTTTTGAAGGATTTCCTATATATATGCTCATTAACATGTTGTTGTTTATCGTTTTTACACTTCTCCAGATAGAGTTTGTACATATTCCTTATATTTAGATCTGGACTTAAATATTTTCTATGGGGATTATGACACCTTGTGTAATGGCTACTAAAGGCAGGAAAGCTTTAAGCTTTTTTACCGCAGTTATGAGAGATTCTTCAGTTTTTCTTCTGGAATTTTTAGATTTTCCAAGCAAATCTTCTACAGGAAGATCCGTCCTTCTGAGATGTTGAAAGTATCCAGAAAGAATGTTTTGCAAACTAGTACGCTTATATTTTCATGTGTCATATAATATTTATATTGGCATTGTCTTGGTTTTGAATTGTTGTTCCTTGGTCTTCTCTTTCTAGGTATATCTCGTTTAACTATACTATGTAAAAACTAATTGTTGTTGCTTAGAAAAATTAAATTGGGCATTTTATTATTTAAATCTGACATTTTGGGCATTTATTTTATTTATTTTTTTTTACTAAATTTCCTCGCATAATTCGTACGCCATATGGTTTTATTGTCTATGGCTTTATTACACTGCGTCTAATTTTTTAATTTTTCAAAATAATTGCGCAAATTTGCGCAAACTTTTCTTTTTGTTCCTGAATGTAGAGAGTTCATATCTTCTTGTGGTATATAACTTTAAACTACTAAAAACTACTTTCATCTTTAAAATCCTTATCTTTTTTTAGGAAGGGTAAAAACATGTGAAATTTTTATTATTTTTAAATTTTTAACGAATAATTTTAACATTAATATATGAGATATATATATATAAAAAAACTGAAAGTAGATGTTGCTCATACCTTTCAAATAAAAAAAAAAATTCAATATAAAATCTCTATTCGTTTAGCCACAAAAAAATATCATATAAACCTATTAAAATTTCAAAAAAAACCCAAAAGGCATTTAATTTTCTTCACTTTCCTGACTTTGACATCGTCTCAAATCTACAAATCTCAACTTAAAGTCGTGAAAAATCACTATATAATGCAGAATTTTGTTGTCTATCGAACTGCATACTCAGTTTCTTAAATTTCTTTAAATTCATTTTTGCCTTTTTGGCCAGCATTTCAGGGTAAATGCCACAAATACATGTACATAAGCCTCCGCAAACGAAGTACGGTCAGTTATGGACGGCTTAATGTCCCTGATGTCATTCAGATATCTTTTGATATCCCGTCTGATTTGTCTGGAGGTGAAGTATGATTAGTATGATTTGACAGGTGGCATGCAGCTAAGGATTGCTTTGAAACAGTTGGTCAATATACTGAGAGCTTAATTTGGCACGGTTTGGATTTCATTCAATTTCTTGTCACTTAGAGGAGTAAGAAAACAGCGCTCCTTTTATCATTACCCATGAGGGACCTGTAAGTGCACTGACGACCTTGTTTACATTATTTACCTCTCTACGAGGTATGTGACGAAAGGTTGTCGAATAACACGTCTAATACTTATTTCCGGGTAACGGACTGTCCGTCAACCGTAATGTTAAAATCAATCGACCATGCAGTGAACAGAGTGGCCATTAATTTTGAAAACAGGTTCCTAAAAATTAACAATAGTGGTCAGATATTGGGAATTCTTGCAACAGACATTGTCCGTATTTTTTGATTTCTGTAAGCATGTTGAGGTTTCACACATTTCATTGTATGTGTTCGTAGAGTTGGTTAAGCAAGTAAAGCAAATTATAGTTATTCCTTAATAGATCATTTTATGTAGTTTCGTAGACCAACCAAACAAATTTTATTTTATTTATTAATTACTAATTACTGTCAGGGTCCCAATAAATTTTATATTTGAAATTTATAAAAAAAATACATCTAATTTATAGCTGAATTTGTGACATTAAACGACATGCTTTTAAAATCGTAATATTTAAAGCAAAATCTTTCTTTTTTATATAATTTTATTTAACAGTGCATAAATTTGTAAACTTTTGAACTATCCGGGGATTTTCGCAATCAATTTTTGCGTTTCAAAGTTTAAAACACTTACAGTTTTTACTAACACGCTTACATGTTCCAATATTTAAACCACATTGATAAGACGCCTTTTGCACGTTCAAAGTTTTTTGAAAATTAGTTTGACAAACTCTTTTGCATTTCCTTTTTAACTTTGTTTCGCTTTTGCACGTAAAAATTACTTTGACAAATTTTGTTTTCTTTTATCGCGTCGTTCTGCTGTTTTTGACAGTTGTAACTTTTTTTGGCATTGTGATTTAGGTTCAAACACAAGACATGAATATTATATGAATATTATATTTGTTATTATATTATAAAATATTATATATTTATGCATTATTATTTTTTAATATATAACCTTATTTAAATTATATTTTTTTTGATTTTTATAAATTGAAAAATTAAATTATATTCTTTTTGATTTTTATAAATTGAAAATTTAAATTATATTCTTTTTGATTTTTATTTTTTCACTTTTTTAATTAATTGTTTGGCACTAAAATTTTTCTTTTGCAAATGTTTTGATTTCAAACATAAAATATACAAAATAATGTTGTTTTCAATAAGGGAACTTTATATTAATACGTTGACTGCCAACTACGAGATAACTCGTAGAAGGGAACGCAATCTACGAGTTATCTCGTACTCACTAAACCACCTTATTTCTAAAAAAAAAGTCATTTTTGCTTTTTAATGATACCTACTATCCAAAAATAGAGTTTTTAGTGATATAATGTGAAAAAATCACATTGTCATTTTTGGCCAGTTTTCTGAAAGCTGCAGCGGAAGTCAACGTGTTAACTTTACTATGCGGAACAAAAAATAAAAGAAACTATCAAATAAAATGTGAAATCAAATTCAACTATGTGTATATATGAATAAGGAACGAAGCAAGTTTGCCAGTACATCAAAGTGTGGGGCGAGTTCACTCGTTTTTCCCCTCTCTCCTTCAAATTCAAAAGTTGTCAAACTAGTTTGCAAACTAATTTAGACGTGCAAAATGTGTCTATGTTGAATGGAAAATTGTGTGTAAAGCGTTCTTATAAAGAAACGCTATTTTCAGGTCGTTAAACACCAATGTCTTCATTATCGCTTTAATTGAGTAACTTAGCAACACTGTTTTTATTTCTACTTCCAGTATGGCAACTTTGTAATATACTATTAAATGTCCGCCATTTCTTGGATTGGAATAGATTAACATATAGAGATTTTATTCTCGCATCAATCGCGTTTTTCATCGATTTCCGAAAGAACTATCTGATATTTTCGTGCGCATATTTTAAAGAATTTTATCAAGTAATATGGATCGTAAGTAAATAAATGTTCAGTTTAAGATTTATTTGAAATATACATATAATAAATTCAGGCTTCGGTGGTGGACAAAGCGGCGGTGGATACAATAATTTTTCCGTTCCTCCACCTAATTTCCAAATGTCTGAAAGTGGAAATAGCGGACCTTTCAGTAAACCTCCGCCTTCTTTTTCGAAACCTGGTGGTAATTATAAACATTTTTAGTGATATAATGCATTGTAATATATGTATCTGCAAAATTTTAAAGGTTACGATCCTGGGAATCGTGGTGGATCAGGCGGCAGTGGATGGCAAGACCGTGGCAGCAGTGGTGGCGGATATGGGTATGTACATATGTGAATTAATTGAAAATTTAAAAGTGGAAATTGCAAACAGTTTTGAAGAGTTCACGTTCATCAAAATTACAATTTAAATTTTATTGTAATGCAATACATTATGTTGTGTGTATCAATATCATTTTTTTTTTAGTATTCTGCTTCTCAACAAAAAAATGTGTTTAATTTAGCCATTTTGTAGGCATCATAATCTATTACAATTTTTGAGTTGTCATTTTACCAGCTTATTTATAAATTCTTAAAAAAAGACCGCTTTTGCTCGTTCAAAGTTTTCTGCACATGTAAAGTTTACTTTTGTTGTTGTTTAAGCAACCCACTTATAAAAAATAGTAAAATAGTGTACTAAACTACGCTCATCATTTCTATTAGTTTTTCTCTTCTCTCCCTCGAAATAATTGATTACAAAGTAAGCTTTGAACTTGTAAAAGGCGTCTAGTTTTATTTATTCTTAAAAAATTTATAGATATATATTCATGTACAGAGAGGTAAACATTGGTATATTAGTTAAAGTTTCCTGGCTTTGTTCAACTTCAGTCCTACAATTTCTAAATTTAATGCAATTTGATTTTGGCAAAAGTGGAATGTAATATCAAATATACAGTATCGGACAAATTAAATCCATCAGAGTTTTACCATTTTATTGAACAACATTCTACCAAACACAACTTGGAGTTTTAATTTTGTCCGATACTGTATATACATATATGTATACATCATTCCTCGGATATAAGCATTTTCAAAAATGCTTGTGGGACAATGCAAACATGCGGGGAATTTTTATATCGAAATCCCGCACCTGACAGCAAATAGCCGCGAGTCATTCAATCTGATAGAACTAACACTGGCTTTGTGTCACTTCAGAATCACTGCTAAGGAATTGCTGAAGAATATGGATATGCAGCAGACTTTATAGGCCTTAAGTTAAGAGTGTTGGCTAGCCCGAGACCTTCACCAGGGCAGATTAGTAGAAGAGATATGTTCAATTTGCGACTACTTTTCACAATAAATATGCCGTTAATGGTGAATATTGGGTTCTAATGCCTCAAAAGTTACAATTTATCACCACAACCCAATGACTTAGCATATCCCCATAAAAAATTAAATTTAAAACCGTTTAATTGCATGAATGACGGAGCCAGTGACCAATTTTAGAAAGAAATTTATCACAAGACGGGTGCATATAAACGAATTTCTTTTAAAGTATGAAGTACAATTTTTTGCGAATATAAGCGGGATGCATATATAGAAATTGTTTCAGTACATACTAAAGCAAAAATCGAGATTGTATAAGTTTCAGTGCTACTAAGCGTGGATTTACTTTATCCGGGGAATTCCTTATGTATATATAAATAAGTTTATAATTACAAATATTTCAACATTTTGATTTAAACATTTTTCATATTGTGGATTTTTCAACTTCACATCGAACACATACAATTGAATTTAACTTCTTCGCTTATAAATATAATAAAAAAATTTTTTTTTTTTTTATATATTGAAATTACATTCTAGTAATATTTACTTCAGGTCAGTAACGCCTGTTCTGGATCATAGTACTAATTGGATTTAAAATTAATAGGAGTATCTAATCTCTATTAAAATGTTTTAATATAATATATTTTCTAAGGTATACAGCTAGTTATTAATGATCATTCAGAGGAAAAGTTTTTAAATAACGTTTTCAACAATATTGGCCTCTAATTCCGATGACTGGGGTTTTCTACATATGCCGTAGAACGATCCACTCCACAAGCATTATTGAGTGGGAATATAGTTATATTACCCACATCTAGGTCCTCATCCTCTATCAACGCCAAAGCTTCATGAAGAGAAAATCCTCTGTGGAAAATACATAAAATGCGTAGCATATTATATTCCCAATGTCCTACATAAAGGTCACCAAACTTTAAGGTGTCACAACAACAAAACTTAAACTCAATAATTAAACTTTATACATATAACAATCAAGGTACTCTTCATAAATATAAATTCAAACATGATATAGTATTTATTCACTTGTAAATGTACAAAATTTTACTTGCCGCATATTCAGTCATTATGAAAATATTACTAAATAAATAATAATTCAATAACTCAAAAATAGTAGCAAAAAATAATGCGATCAAATAATCTCCTACGAGGTATTGACGAGTACTGAGTATTTCAACAAAAAACGGTAGTTTGATAAACGTGACGTATCATGTAAACAAGAATGTACTGGTGTACTATATATACATATGTCATTGGGCATATCTGTGTTAAAATATGATGTAGACATTTTCTTTTGTCTTCTTACATAACTTTTGTAGGTATGTATTTACAATATGAAAACTTACATATTTGGTCAGCATTAGGAACTTTCTCATATGTGTATCGTATCTTATAATATCTCTTGGATTGCTCATGTTCATTATGCTGCAGTCTTTTTATCTTGTGATAACATATCACCTAATCAAAAGGCAGGAACATAATTATTTTGTATTACAACCAATTTTTTTTTTATATATGGAATATATTACCTGTTGTACAAATTAGATTGTACCTTCGTTTTAAACGCTTTGGGGCTAATAATATTTCTCGAAAACATCAATTTGTTGAGATGTGATATTCCTTTGTCACAAGATTTTGGTTTAATAATTTCTAGTAGATTACAGGTCATACATACGAGGCATTGTGCTAGTATGCACTGGTGGCCAAAACTTAATCAACTTACATTACGAAGTGATGTTAGATTAAATAAAGAAATATCGAGGACACTTATTATAGACTAGTTAGTCTGTATGGGGTAATTCATGAAAAATTGTAAAAAAAAAAGCATGGTAAATTTTGCCTCATTCAGTAAATTTTTTTTGTTAAACCAGTGCACGCGCGCTAATGTGAACAATATTTTTGCTTCAGTGACTACTCTAAAAGATGAAAAAATGTAAAAAGCCCTATAATTTTAACAGAATTTTTTTTTAGTTTGAAACGGTAATATTCTATGTTTATTAGTTGCGGTAATCCCCGTTTTAGGTGTACATATATATGTATGTGTTAATACATCTGCTTGCATATTCTTCAATTGCTATTTAGATACTGTGAAGAAAGTTTGTGAAGATTAAATTATAAAATGTGTTCTAAAAAAATAAAAAAAATTCATAAATAATGATTTTTGTTTAAAAGATGGTATAATTCTGTTTTAAAATTTTCGGTATTCGGAAATGTGAACAATTCGCAAAAGTGAACAACGCCAGTTTTAATTAGTTCACATTAGCGAGCGTGCACTGTATTTCAAGTTTACTTCCCGTCAGATCTAGTTATTTTTCATATGAGCGGAAGCTGTACAACATGTTTGAATCAATTATAGAAAAAGAAAAGAAAGTATTCAAATTAAGCATCAATACAAAAAAAATATAATTTCATTAAAATAATGTTTCTTCAAGATAGCGCAATAAATATTATATGTGATTAGTCAAAACTAAAGTGGCTTCTGTCATAAAACTTACAAATATATTCTCATTAGTAGACAGTGCATATCTACAGGGGTCAACAAGAGCCACTTTGATTTTTAGAAATGTAACACCTTGGATATGATTAATAATTGTGTGTTTATTCGCTTTAGAATCCCTTTTTGTCTTCCGATCTACTGTTCTCTGACCACCCGAGAAATTCTACTTTTGATTCACTTAACAACTCTTTGGCAAGTTCCGAAACATGTTTCGGATCATTGTCATATTGGAAAACTCAAACCAGGGGCATTTTTTCTTCTGCATAAGGCAGTATTCTCAGTTATTTGGTGAATTGGTCCAACTCCTGCGTACAAAAAAAAGCAAGTACAACAATTTTGCAATTGCAGCCTTAGGTAAACTGCATGCGCATTAATTATGATAAAGGTAGCAGCGGCAAACCATAAGTAAAATAAATAAAAAAAAAAATAAACAGTTCATTAATTCTTTATAAATGGTGCCACTAAAACATAACCATATGGTGTTCAAGATTGAATGTGTTAAAGTTTTAGATCGACTTATGACATATAAAATGATGCTATAGTAAATGCTAATTTTTTTTTCTTGCTATTCGTTACGAAAAAAGTAACTATTTTTCTTTTAGCTCTATGGAATATTTATTTAGAGCCATATTTTATATAATTATTAAAATAAAAACAACAAAATAAACGCTAATTAAATGTTTAGTTTTTTTTTAAATGCGTTGGTCTGCGAACATATACAGTGCTTGACAAAACAATGGAAACTTTTTCAAAAATGTACTTAATCGGACGAAAATTTAACATGTTTTTTAAAAATCGGCAAAACATTTGTGGAGTTTATTAATATGCACTGTTATTAACGTTTCTGTATATTAAAATTATGTATAAAAATGAATTATATAATTCAAAAATTAAAAAAGTTTCCAAAGTTTCCAATGTTTTGTCAACATCAAATATGTGAATAGAATTATTTTTTTTTAATTACTGAATTATATAGTCTTTTTATATATTTTTTAAAATACAGAAATGTTAATAACAGTGCATATTAATAAAAGGCATTAATATTTTGCCGATTTCTTAAAAAGATTTTTAAATTTTCGTCCGATTGTAACACATAAATAAATTTTTGAAAAAGTTTCCATTGTTTTGTCATGCACTGTATATAATTTTTAGCATTAAAGGATGCCGAATTCTTTTATTTAATTAAAAGGGACGATATAAAAAAAACTAATAATCACAAAAAAGTAAAACTAAAACTATAGAGTTTGTAAAAAAAGGCAAAAGGACATCAAATAAAACTATTAAAGCAGCAGCTAAACGACAGAACTGCTTTAAAAATAAAAATGAAAACAATTTATCCCCTACAAAAACAGTTTTCTTAAACCTAATGACTAAGAAAAGTTTGTTTAAAGGTCTATTGAAATATCTTGAAGTGTATAAATAATTATATTAACAAGTAAGTTCAATTCAATATGACAATATACAAATTTTTTATTTCTAGTGTCAATTACAATTAAAGGTGGTATTTGTTCGTTAATATCTTAGTTTGTGTATTTGAATTAATTTTATTTTGATTTATTAATATACAAATAATAACAAAATTTTTGACAACAAGAAAAAATGTTTTAGACTGTTTGGTACTGTTCTCAAAATTAAAATCCTAAGAAATCTAAATTGTTGATCATATATCAGAGTTGTAAACGAATCATTCATTTTTGAATTAATTCGCGAATCATTCATGCAATGAATTGGTAAAATTTTGAATTAATTCTTTTCTCCAAAAAACGAATTGAATTAAATTTGAATCAATTCATTTGAATTTAGCGAACATGAATTGCAATTCATTTTCAATTCAATGGAAATGAATTGCAATTCATTTTACCAATTCATTTGAATTGAATTGATTTTGAATTAATATAAATGAGTTAGAAAAAATGAATTGCAATTCATTCCCAATTCATTTGAATTGATTTTGAATTAATTCAAATGAGTTAAAATAATAGGTTTTAAATACTGAATGTCTTGTTATTCAGCGTATATCAAAAGCGAAATAAGTAGTACTTGAAGAACCAAACTCCAAACACCAAATTTACTTCAATTGAATGCAATTCATTTTTGATTTGATAAATTTGAGTTACTAGTTACTTTTGTAATTCATTTCATTAATTCCAAATCATTTCAATTCAAATGAATTAGAAATGAATTGCGATTCATTTTACCAATTCTTTTGAATTAAAAAATGAATTGCAATTCATTTTGCCTAATTCAAGTGAATTGCAACTCATTTTGCCCAATTCATTTGAATTGGAAATGAATTGCAATTCATGTTCGCTAAATTCAAATGAATTGATTCAAATTTAATTCAATTCTTTTTTTTTTTTGTTGAAAAGAATTAATTCAAAATTTAGCTAATTCGTAATGAATTGAAATCAAAAAAGAATGATTCATTTACAACTCTGTCATATATGATGTTTAGATAGGTAAAACCGGATATAATCGTTTGAGAACATCAAGTGTATTGGACGATACTACGTGATGCTGTATTTACAGGTTATGTGCAAATTTCTTGGGGTAACTCCAGTGAATTAGACACATCTTACAAACTTTCACAAATTATTCGCTGTTACTAATTCCCCTTTTCTTGCAATAAAATTGGTCATCCGCCTTAAAAAATTTTTACATGCGAAGATTTGATTCCAATTTTCATTTAAATTTCAGTTGATGAGAATAAAACATTCACAATAAATTCATAATTGCAATTTGCACGTGAAGGAAAACAATTTTTCTCGGTAAGGGTAAATAACTGCAAGATTGGACGTAGAACGCTAGAGTTCTAAACGTCTCATTTCCAAAGAACAAATACATTTTGTAGTTTGGATTAACAACTTCTGTAAGAATATAATGCACAGAAATGATATTCAAAACTAATCTCGATGTTGAAATTTCTAACTTTAAATTTCTATGGTTGGGTTTGAAAAATTATCTATAATTTTACGTCGTCAATAGTAATTCTTTTATTAAATAGAGTACATCATTTAGTTTATTAAATAGAATAAATCCTTTCTGTTTTTATGACTTTACTACTAAATAAAGTTTAGTGGCAATCGTTGGAAAAATTTGAATTCTCTGTGATGCCATTTAACTTGACCGAGTGTTTACCAACTTTATTCTTGTATAATGTTTCTCTTATAATTCTGGCATTTAAATCTCCGTATATCATTTGTAAATAAAAATAAAACTCGTCGATACTAATGACGATTTATTTTGAGTAAATTTTATTAGGTATGTTTACTCTGTAACAGTGAGTCATGGAAAGAGTAAATTTTTAGAAAATGGAAGAACAAGATTCTGTTTAGTACAAAAGTAGAATCAAACGAAACAATTTAGCTATAAATGACAACCTCAAAATATAAAACTTAAGCCATTAATGGTGGAGTAGTATGTTGAGAAGCAATCTTTCTTAATAGGGTAAGGATTTATATAAAAAAAATTAATAATTCTAATAACTTTTAATGGTATTTTCAAGTAAACAAAAAGTGTAAATGGTTTAAAGTAAATGAGTCAATACTGCTAAGAAGCGTTTACTAAGCAAATGATAAACGGTTATATGTAACTTGTTTTGGTATATATGTATATATAAGGAAGTAAAAATATTTATGAGCAAATGGTTTAAATGAGGCGAAAGCAAAACAAATGGATACAATTTATTAATGGATATAATTAATTAAAACAATTTGAATATTTAAACAAGGTGGTTTCATCATTCCGGTCAAAAAAAAATGCACAATTATCCACAAATTATTTTAACATAATTACAACTTGATTAATGAAAAACCGTTAAATGATGCGTTACTATTAATATTAATCCTATTTTAGAAATGGAGGCGGCAACAAGGACAACTACAATAAAGGTAAAAATAAAATGCAAGCAATAAACAAATTGCTATGCAATCTTCTAATAATGAGTAATGTATAACAATTTGTAAAACCCATTTAGTATTGTATTTAATTTACTTACAAGCTTTACTTCATACTGTTTTATGATCATTACAATTTGAAGTTCAATCAAAAGGTTTTTATTTTTTAATATTAAGAAAGGAATAGTTCTACTATAAAATTATTTATATGCGAAACTGAAAAAATGTTTGCTACCGATTAGAAAAAAAGTATTTTTACATATAACTTTAGCCAACGATTTAGGCAGTGTGAGTTTAAATTTTTCATCGATTTACACTAATAAAACAAACTTCCACTCCAATCAAAAACGAATAAAAATCTGTTTTGTACCCAATTGTAACTAGATACAATGCTTATCCACTTGTGTTTTTTTTTTAATACATATATTATTTTTGATTTAGAAGATATAATTGAAAGGCTTATTTCAAAATAAACAGTAAATTCAAGTTAAAACGACGAATCAAATACGAAGTGTGCAAATGTTAAAATAAAAAAAGTACATTGTCTATGCAGAAAATTAAAGCAATGCAATAAATACATTTTTACAGCAGTTAACAAAAACCAAAATTAATTGTTAAAGATGAATTTTCAATAAAACTTAAACAAGTTGAAATTTGAGTCATCTGAAGGTAGCGTTGTAAAGAATATTTGTATTGTATTATGTTATATAACCTAATATATAAATGCAGCGGCGGATCACTTATTGTAATTTTTACTTAAAATTTTAAAGTGAGCATTACATCCAACTTAAAAAAATCTAAAAAACATTAAAATTTCGGTAAGGTTTAAAAATATGGTAAAGTAAATAGGTGCTAACCTCTGAAAATAATGAAGTTTAAAACAAATAAAAATTGAAACACAATGGTTATACAATATGCTTTTCATTTTTTTTTTTATCAAAATATTTACCGAATGATATGTGGTACACAAGGTTATTTTAATACATAGTGGTAAAAATGAATTTCAACCGTTATTTTTCCTCGTAAAGTTTATTTTATTTGAGTTTCCTGAATTAATTTCATCGAAGTATGATATATTTAAAATAAATATAACAAGATTTTAGAGTTGTATTCGAAAATGCCTAAACAGCTGGAGTAACTTTTTTATAATTTTTATTTTATAATTTAATTGTAATATCTATAATAAATATATATGTATTTGTTTAAAAAAGACTGTACAATTTGTAATAGTTATAACATTTACAGGATCTGGTGGTAGCAGCTATGGAGGAAGCAGTGGAGATTTAATTACCCAAGAAGACACTATATTTGTCTCTGGCATGGATCCGGAATCTACAGAAATGGACATTGAAACCCACTTTGGAGCAATTGGTATAATTAAGGTAAAATGAAAAAGTAACATTTCGGATATGCCTGGTTTTTTAATAATGTTATTAGACGTTACTTACGTTAAATGCAATTTCCTATTTTTATTGGAATATTAATGGCAATTACTGTCCTTGAAGTTAGCTGTTTGAGTTCATTTTATTTAGGTACATAGGTAGGTTAGAGTGGTAGCTTTGATACCAAAAGCTCACTTGAACACGCATAGCGGCCATTTTGACGCTACAGGTGAACGCAGTTTCTGTACTGTACATCCAGAAGTTCGGGGGGGGGGGGGGGGTACGGTCATGTCGGGGTTCCAGTCGCCCCTGCTCGGAATAAGAAAGTGAAAACTTCTGTCAAAACAATTCTCCACAGGGAGATAATCGATGTCCAGTGAAGCCACAGGGTCAATCTCCAAAATAGAGGAGTAAGCAGATCGGACGATGCGAACGAGACAGGGCATTGAGTCTATTCGCAGTGAACTTAGCTACCTGCTAAGCATAACCTCTACGTACAATTTTCTAACAATGTGTAGGTTATTATTCTCGACTTAAGGAGAAGCTCAATAAACCTGGCCAGATCCAGTTTGCGCCCCAACTATAGGGTCCGGGTTGACGATATTGAATGCACCTCCAAATGGCAAGAGTGTATGGAACGTGCATGGACTTTCCACCCGAGAGATAAGAGAGTGTAGTACAGTCTTGACTGATTTACCCCTCGTGTAGGCATGTTGGGATGAGGATAGAAGAAATGGATCAATTAAGGCCCTAATGTTAACATCAAGGACTCTTTCCAGTGTCTTCAGAAGAAAGGAACAAAGACTGATTGGTCTGTAGTCATTTGCCTTAGTGTGGGATGGTTTCTCAGCCTTGGGAATGAAGATGACCCTAGATATTCTCCAGCTCCAAGGGATATAAAGGAGCCTAAGACTAGAGTTATAGATGGCCAGCAGCCAAGGAAGAATAATATTTTCCCCATGTTGGATGCCACCTGGATCTAATAGCCCACTGCACTTGGCCTAGAGTAAGAATTTGGGGAGAGTAATCCCCAGGCGGTGGTTCTGTAATCTGATAGAGAGCTTGACTTCCAAGAGTAACACTCCCCGGAAAGTGAGTGTCGCGGAGAAGTTCAAGCGTCGCTGAACTGGCCTCAGTCCAGCTGCCGTCAGGCCGTTGATTGCATTCGAGAGACCTATGTATGGAACTTATAATTTTGCGGAGACGGCTAGTTTCAGCAGAGGACTCCACGCTCGCGCTGTAGTTCCTCCACGAAGCCCTCTTCGCCCGCCTTACAGCGTATTTAAGGCTTTGTAAAGTGCTCGTTCACCGGTGGCTTTAGCCCTATTAAAGAGTTTGCCACTGGATCGACGTCGACTTAACGGCGACGGACAAGGAACGTACTTTGAGGCCTGACAGGGTTTTAACGACACGGGGGCGGTTGTAGCCCTAGCCTGAACCCGTTCATATTACGGGTTTCAGCCGGTGATACCGTGCATAAGCAAGTAGGTCCTGAAAGCTACAGCCATCAGCTCAGGACAGTCGATTCAGAAAACATGAAGGAAGAATGGTCCGTAAAAACAGGAAAGGTTCGTGCAAAGGGGTTGAAAGAAAATATACGTGATCCGACGGTTCAAAAAGATCAAGCATGACATCGATTCGAAACAGTCTTCCCACGATATAAAGCTAACCTTAAGTCATGCACTCCAACTCACTCTGGGTCACAGAGGGAATCGAAGTACACTTAAGTCCACACATCGCGACAAGATAGTTATCCGGGTGGGGGGAGGTTCGTTTTATTTACGAAATAAAAATGTTTGTAAAACATAAAAAGAACTGCTCTTGTAGTCTTAAAGCAAGTAACTCGATAAGTTATTACGTATTTGTTGTATAGCAGAGAAAAAATAATGCAATAAGGGAAAATCGTTTTGGCCAAATGAAAATGTTAATATAAAATAATTTTAATTCAAAGTTAGTTTTTTAATTTAAATGTGGAATATCACTCTATGCGAGACTCTTTCTCATACTCGAACTTTTGAGTTAAACGAAATAAAATTTTTGTTTGGCTAACCCATGAGTTAGAACTTTAGCTTCAAATGTAAAGTAGTGATTAATACCTTAGTTTATTTTAAATTTTTTGCTCATACAATAATATTGCTTAACATTTTGAAACGGAATATTTTGGCGACAATCGTTATTAAGGAAAAAGTCTTATTTTAGTTATTTTAAGTTTTTATTTTGATAAAATAGAGTAAAAATTAAGCATGATATAAATATCTATGGACAATGATGTCTAACAAATATGAACTGTCCAGAAATTAGAACTTGTGATTTTAATGTATTGAATGTTCTGGAAGATTTTTCCTTTAAGTATTTTAAAATACTTTATTTTTATTTGTTCTTTGAAGTGAATTGTATAATAGGGTATTGCCGTGATGAATGTAGTCAGTATGTTTATACATAATAGTATGAAATTGTGACTTCTCATATTTAAAGCGAATCACTAAAGAAAGAAAGTTTAAAGTTTGTGATAAAATTATTAGATTGAGACTTTGACCAATATGACAGCGATGACAATTTGTCACTAGCACAATTGGCACAAGGGAATCGACTTGTACCAGAATACCGAAACATAAATGCAAATCTTTTGTTAGAAATTATACCAATAGTGTAATATAATAATGAAGAGATTGATATTAGAGCATCTGACAGTAGAAGCATTAAAGCATATTATGTCACACCTGTCGTTCCTCATTTAAAAGTGCTTGAAAGCAAAAATAATGTTATAGAATGGTGCAAAAAGAGCGATACATATTCCAGTAATCACAGGTCTTTCATTAGTTTAAAACTCATTCCATATATACGTACACAAATTATGTACATATTAGAATTATCTAAGTACGGGTAATTTAGTTAGGCACGAATTGATGTAGTTCAATTTAAGCAACAATAAACCAAAAAATTCTATCCTTCAATAACAGAAACGGTTAATTTAACTTTAATGTAGGTTATTTGTACATAAACTGTATGAAAATAATATTTATATATTCAAAATTGGAAAATTTTATTGGATTTTTGCTATTTTTTACACATTAAAAATGTTTAATAATTGCTGTTTCTTTATTTACAGAAAGATAAACGCACTTCCAAGCCAAAAATTTGGTTGTATCGTCATAAGGATACAGGAATTTCTAAAGGTGAAGCTACAGTTACATATGACGATATTAACGCAGCTCAATCTGCAATTGATTGGTTTGATGGACGAGATTTTAATGGTTGCGTAATAAAAGTGTCTCTAGCTCAACGTCCAAACAACTGGAGTAAAGGTGGTGGAGGAGCAGTCCGTGGGGGTTCCGGTGGAGGTGGCTTCGCAAGAGGTCGTGGTGGCGGTGGTCAAGGTGGTGATCGCCCACGATTTGATCGTGGAGGGGGAGGAGGAGGAGGAGGAGGGGATTACGACTCAGGTAGAGGAGACAGAGGTGATGATCGTGGAGGTCGACCTCGTATGGGTGGAAGCGGCGGTGGAGGTCCTGGAAGTAACAATAATGTTGCTCCTAGAGAAGGTGATTGGAAGTGTAGCAGTTGTAACAACACTAACTTTGCTTGGCGTAATGAGTGCAATCGTTGTAAAACTCCGAAAAGCGGCGATGAAAGTGGTAGCAGCAGAGGGGGTGGTGGTTACGGTGGAGATCGTGGCGGTTATAACAGAGATAGCCGCGGTGGTGGTGGATTTGGAGGTGGAAATCGCTTTGCCGGTGGAGGTGGCCGTGGCGGTGGCGGTGGTGGTGACCGTGGAGGTAGACGTGATTATGGTGGTAACAATAATGGCAGCAATGGTGGTCCAATGCGCAATAACCCAAGTAACCGTTCAAGACCATACTAATAACGTATATTCTTTTAGTGAGCACAACAAAATACTAATCAGTCAGAAATGTCTAGTTAAAAAATGAAAAAATGTATTTCGTTGTTCGTTTTCGAACTTGTGACACTTATAATTAACGTAAAAAAATATTTTTAAGAATACTTGTAACTTTTAAATGTCATTTTACATCGTATGCAAATTTGTATAAGATATTTAAATATGTAATCTGAAACATGTATGGATGTATTTCAAAGAGTATTACATGTTTAATGTTTAATTTCATGATAAATTGTTCAAATTAAATAAGCTATTATATTTTGACATTAAGCCATTCAATAAAATAGACTTTTTGTTGTCTTTATAAAATTAATTAACCTAATCTAATTTACTTCAACCTTGTATTCATGTGAAAGGGGGCAGTCTCCCCTGTCCGTAGTAATTGCCCGAAGCTATTTATTGCAGTGACAAATTGATTTCGATATAATAATGCAGTGTGGGTGAACAGTATCAAAAAACTTATCGAATCATAAAGTAGATGAGTGACAGATTTCTGCATAAATATGGAACGATGGAGCCGACCTCTTTGTCGAAAGTGACAGAGCTTAGAGTACTGTGTTATATCCCATGCCGACAAATAAACTACTCATGGAACTGGACGATAATATCCTATACCGCTGTTGCTTATGCAGTTGACATTAATGGGGTGGGGCTTAAATTGCCTGATAAGATTGATTTTTGGTACTTATTTAATAACCCACATTACGTCCAGAATATCGTGTATACGCTAACCATCTTGAATACATATATAGGCCACAAAATTTAGGACAATCACTTTGAACTGGGAGTAGTAACACGGAATCTGTTCTTTTCTTCAGGATGTGTAAAGAACTAGGACTCTATAAAGAAGTTAGGTCTTTTTGAAAAGTGAAGACATTGGAAAGCATGAAGAAGGTGAAGTGGTTGTTGTTGTAACAGTTCGGCTGTTGTCTCCGGAAGCTTTTCCCTGTATTTAAAATGTAAGATGGTAAGTTTAATTTAATGTATATTTGGTTGGTTGTGTGCCATGTTATTCGGTGGGGATGGGATTGTTAGTTGCTGGTTGTGTGTGTAAGTCGCGATCGTCATGTAGTCGGTAGTCCGAAGAAGCCGCTGTAGTCGTAGGATTCAGCCATAGATCAATGGGTCGCAGGGCTGTCGGTTTATCTGGGAAACTAAAGATGTGCGCCGCGTCGTGTGGTGGCCGTAGCTATTCAGGAAGTTCGACCATCCTGATCTAAGATGTGCCAGAATGGTTCTCGTAACCCTTGGTAGCTGCCTTTCTCTGTATCGGATATAGGTGGTGTATGTCGATTTATGACCCTGTTGTGGCTGAGCTCGTCTTTGGCCGTCGTGACAGTAGTTTGATGTAGGACGTTTTGTGCCTCTCACAGATTGTGGGTCCACTATTGAGGGTATGAGGTGAGTGATGTCCGAGTTATAAGTTGTAAAGTCCTGTCTTATGCGGCGAGGAGGGGGATCGTTCATGACTATGTGGTGGTTTGGATGGGTAGGCAGGCAGCAGGCTATGAGAAATTGCTTGGTCAGTAGTTCATTGTGCTTTCTAACTGTCAGCATTTTGGATTCATCGTGGAGGTGGTCTATACTGGCCATCCTTACGCATCCAGTTGCTATTCGTAGGGCGTTATTCTGTGTCGTCTGTAGTGTCCTCCATTGTGTATCGCTCAAGAAAGATGTCCAAATTGGAGAAGTATAGTTGAGGAGTGACCGTCCGATAGCCTTATAGGGGGTAAGGATGGTTTCCTTATCCATCCCCCATGTGGTGCCTGCAAGTGCTTTTAGGACCTCGTTTCTCTTCTCCATTTTAGCGTTGATATTGCATGTGCGGCGAAGTGAAGTAGGTTTTCGAAAGTGACCCTCAGAATCTTGGGAATGATGTTGCCTTCCAGTGCGATGTTTAACGTTCTTCTTACTTCCTTCGTCCATGTCGTGAAGAGCGACACCGATGATTTAGGGGCAGATATGCGCAGTTGTCTCGCACGGAAAAATTCCACAAGGACGTAAGGTAATTCGTTATGTCGGTACTGATATCGTCAATGTTTACGCCCGAAGCAAAGACCGTACAATCGTCTGCATATGAAACCAAGGAGATGTTTGGAGGTGGTGCTGGGAGTGAGGTGAGATAAATGTTAAATAGGATAGGCGACAGAACTCCTCCCTGTGGTACCCCCATCTTTATCCTCCTGTGAGAAGATTTTTGCCCCCTAAACTCAACAAAGGCCTGCCTACCTCCAAGGTAATTGGAGGTCCAGCGTTTCAGGTCAGGAGTATGGAGTGGTCGACCGTATCAAAGGCCTTTGAAAGGTCCAGGGCCGCAACGACAGTTCGTTGACATGGTCGTTGTTGGTTGAGTCCGTTCGCTATTCTTGATGTAATCTCGGTGATGGCCGTGGTGGTGCTACGACCTTCCCTGAAGCCATGTTGGTGGTCTGACAATGGAAAGTGTCGTTTGAAGGCAGGGACCAGAAGGGTTTCTAGAATCATTACCACTGGTGATGATAGTAAGGAGATCGGTCGATATGATTCTCCTTTGGACGCTTGTTTGTTGGGTTTTATGATCGGGATGATCCTTGCGACCTTCCAGGTGTCTGGTATCACCAGGCTGTGCATTGACAAGTTTATCAGTCTGGACAGGAACCCCAAGGCCTTTTCGCCTAATTTCTTCAGCATCAGCATGGACAGTCCATCGCGTCCCAAGGCCTTTGATGGTTTGGCGTTGTTGATGGTGTTAGCTACCGCGGACTGATCGAAGAATTGTTCCTGTTGGTCCCTGCGAATGTTCCTTAGTATCCTCAATGTTGCTCTCTTGCCTTTGATCTGCTCAGTTGGGTGTTCGACGAATTGTTTGCAGAATTCTTTGGCGCATTTTTTGCCCTCTATCTGTTGCCTATAATCAAATTCGATAGCTGCGAGGTTATTGTTGGTTTTAGAGCCAGATAGGTTTTTGATTGTCCTCCAGAGTTTCTTGGGAGCTAAGGAGCAGCATTCTAGGTGTTCTATCCATTTGGAACGTCTGTGCTCGTTTATTCTGGAGGTCATCGATTCCAGCCTTACGTCCGCAGGGGTTTCTGCTCTTATGTTATCTCGCTGCTGTGCCAGGCGTGCGGCGTCTGATGGGTAGTTTGGTCTTGTGTTGTTAATTCTATCGGCAGGGATTAAACGCTATGTTTTCCAATTTTGACCACAATGGGTATGTGGTCTGAGCTCAGGGCAGTGTGTGTCTGCCATGTGGTGTAGGCTAGGAGTGACCGCCTGACAATGGTTAGGTCCGGCGAGCTTGAGCATCATGCTGTGACACTGGTCGGGTGTGGCTCATTTATCGTGGCGAAGTCTGACTCATCTATTTGGTCAGCTATGGCAATGCCACGTTGATCGTTGGGAAGTAGGGAATACCAGCTCTCTTGATATGCGTTGAAATCACCAAGTATTATTTTGTTTTCACCCTGGAGGAGATGCGTGATGTTCGGGTGGCAGTGGGTTCCAATACTGTTTACTGGTGGAACGTAGACGTGATTTCGATATCGGTATCTTCCGACATTACCCATATGAACATCGCCTCAATGTATATATCTGGACTGGGGAGGGCTGGTGTGTTCGTCACTTTATGTTTTACATTACGTTCGAGGATGAAAGGTAGGCCTGTGGTTCGTGGTCTTGTACAGCAGTCGGCTATGAAGTGTGTGTTCCACTCCGTGTGACGTATAAGGTTGGTGCACTTCCTCATGTGGCACCATCCACTGCAATTGTTGCATTTCACCGAAGTAATGTTCCTCCTTATGTCGTCCCCACATACATAACAGGTCCAAGTTCTTCCTCTGTCATTGTTGGTCAATGGGTCGTTAATGTTTTGTCCATTATCCGTTGGATCTGTGTTCTGTTGCAGCAGTGGGCTCTATAGTTTTCAGACCATTCTCGATGGGAGGAGACGCCAGAGCAATTCTTGATGTGGCACCAATTGCCACAGCAATTACATCTCACTGTTGCAGTATTTGTCCTAATGGTCGTATGGCCACTGAACAGATCCATACTGGACCTGGATTCTGTTCAATGCCTCTTATTAAAAGGGTGCAGAGCAAAAGTGCTGGCATATTTTGCTCACCCTGGAAAAAACTTCCGGTTGATACAGATTCGCTGGGTTGACAATTCTTGGCCGATGTTGAGTCGGGTCATTCCGGAGCGAAGATCCGATTGTCGTGGGAACGTTGTTGGCACACACATCTTTTTGTCTACTGTAATGCAGCATGAATTGAGTACCTCTTTAAGATTTATCAAAGTAGGAACGAACCTTTTGAAATATAACCCCGGAATTTTGAGCCAACCTTGTGCACTTGATGCCTCGACATCTGGAAGCAGCAATAAAAGCAGAAGGTCTTGCTTCCAAGCACTAAAACTGTGCCTTATTTGGGGTCCAATTATGCGCTTGACATGAAATTTGTTAATTTTTTGTTTGTTTTAAAAATATGATTATAGATTGTTTTAAAGGTTTTTGATTATCTACAAATCCGTATCAAAATTTTTGAGAAACTTTTCATTGAAGCGAAAAAATCGGCATTTGAATAATTTCATACTGTACATACATAAAAAATTTAAAGGGTTTTTATAGAACAGCACTGCAGAAAGAATAAACTCAAGCTTATTGATATTTTCCTATACAACTTGTTTATTAATCAATTGTCCCACCCACTACCGATATAATTTAAAATTTCTCATAGTTTTTGTGTGTCAGGCTCTAGCTTACAAATTACAGACAAGACCAAGTTTACAACTCCAAAATGGCATATTTATAAGAGGTGATGTGATGTTCTTAAAAAGCAGAAAGATAAAACTCAACATCAATAATGAGATTTACTATTCACAGCTACGACAATATTTTCATTATTTTATACGGCAACAGCTATTATTGTCCTATTGGATAGTTTTCTTCTTTACTGCCACCGTTTAAAGTAAGCTGTATTAAAGAGATTTGCAAGCTGCGACGTGGATTCCCTCTCAGTCAAGCAACAGAAGATGCTGGTTCGGCACAGGAGCACTGTTTCGCGGTATGAAACCAAATATACGGTGTCCTTTCACGCTCTTGCGAGAACATGAAACTTTCTTGTGTACGGATAAATGTGTGGAGCCAATTTCTTCTATATCTAAAGCCGCAAACAAGAGATTAGAAGGTTTGGAAACCATACTAACAAATGGTGTAAAGAAGACTTATCGGGTCTTCAAACCTCCAATGAAGAGTAAAGTTGCTAACCTTCCTTCTTCTATGGATAAAGGAAAAGTGGTAGATACTATCGCTAATCCCTTATCTAAGAAGAAGGACGTAAGGTTGGAAGCTCAATCTTCTATGGAGATTTCCCAGGGGAAATCTCATGGCAAGGGAAATCACATGAAAATGAATAGATCTAACGAGGTGCGCCCCTCCGGTTCAAAAAGTCCGAAAAACGACGGGAGCCTGGAACTAACTCTTCCCTTTAATTAGCTTTCATCGACATGAACAGGACAGGCCTAAAAGATGGGAACTAATTGAAAAAAGGCTCATAGAGTTTATGATGGATAAAAGTTGTGGCGGCAGTAATGCCCGTATATCCTCCATCAGATGGTCCATAGCCATTAAGGTCGTGGACTGTGAAAATGAGGGAACTACAAAGTTCCTCGTGGAAGCAGTGAAGCACCTTGGCAACTCTGGACCGGTGCTCGATTAGACCTCCCTCTGCGCCCAATAGTGACGGTGTGGATCCTGCCTATAATTCGGCAGGGAATGGTGTACCCGAACTTATTAGAAAAAACGATGGATTGAACACCACCTCGTGGGTGGTTGTTAACTCCCTGACTGGTGATGGTAAAAGAAAAGGATGCAATATGTGGTTCGTGATTGATTAGTCATCACTTCAGTGGCTAAGGGCAAAGGGTGGCATAGTGTTGTGTAGGTTGGTCCTAAGGGTCCCGTGATCCAGAGGTGAGTGAAAGTGGGGCAGATTAATCTGTATCACTGCGAAGCCGCCCCTCACTACCTTCTAACCACTGTGAGCAGCCTTGAAGTTGAAATCAGTCTCATTTGGAATCTGAGGGATAGGATTCTGGATTTGAGCGCTCCTGATTGTAGGTTACTTGTTCCCAATACAAGTGATAAGGTAAGAAACTGTATTTTAGCTAGTAGTAAGTTAGATTTGTTAATCGCTCTGAGATAAACTTGGGATCGAACTGATGCTGTCATCTGTGTACATGCCGTATGAGGTTGCAGCTCCTACTGGTGACCTCACTGCACTTCTGGTGGAGCATGCGAAGACGAAAAGATGTCGTCTCGTCTTGGGGAAGTGCGGACATAAACGTTAGGGGTGAATCGATTTCGAATTTTATTATTCTTAATATGCTTAATATCTGTAACGCCAGTAATACGCCGACTTTTAGAAATCGTATTAGGAAGCTGTAATTGATATTACTATCTCTAACATGGATAGGTCTATGGTTACGGACTGAAGGGTTTCAGATGAGTGTTTCTCCTCAGATCACCAATAACCTTCAGTATTAATCTATCTAGTGGCGTTCAAAAGGCTTGTAGAAAACAGAAGAACCGACTGGATGAAATTTGAGAAGGCTGTGGAGGAAGAACTTAGGGGTCATTGCACTCCTGGCATCAACAATCGAGTTGGACTTTTGACGGCATTTTGTTACAGAGAAAGTTGTTCCTTACTTACCCCGGTAAGATGAACCAGCCAGCTTGGTGGAAAGCGGAGCTTCAATAACTCCGCTGCTATACTGGGAGGCTCTTTAATAAGGCCAAAAAGTCTAGCGAAGATGTTGACTGATCTGCATATAAATCCAGTTTTAATTAAGCGCTCAAAAAAACTACCTGACTAAGTTTCTGATAATGTATCGAGGGTGTTGGTGATGTGACTCGTTTCCATAGGATATTGTATAAGAACCCAAAATCTTAGGCTTCGCCCAAAAGAACAATGGCGCGTGGACTGCCTCGATAAGAGAAATCCTAGAGGTTCTATTGAACACTCGTTTTGCCAGTTGTATGGATCCTAATAGTTTTCCGTTGGGAGTAGCTGATCCTGTCTGTAATGCTGTCATGGCGCCTAACTTGGCTTTGAACCTTTTAGGTCGCGTAGGCCGATAGTATCTTTCCGGTTCTACTTCAACTGGTGATATATTATATGAACACCTGTATGTCAAACAGTGTGCAGGGCATAGTGCCATACGTCTGAGGGAATCAGTCTGCTGGAAATAACGCTCTATAGGACACTGTAATTTTGAACGTCGTCCTTCCTGAGGGGAATTACGGACCTTTGGAAAAAGGCACCGACTATATTGTGCCTGACGCTATGTTCCTGCTTGGTTTGAGGATATTCATATCGGTTTGGAATGAAAATATAAACTAAAATTTTTAATGAGTTTTTCAAGAGATGAGGTCAACTAGTGTGTAAACTTTAGAGTGGTCGATGCACATGCTATGCGATTCTACATATTTTGACGATGAATTAAATTTTTTAGGTACCTTGAAGTCCATTGATAGACGGTTACCTTGTATATAAATACCTCGACACCAACTATACATACAACCTACATATCAACTAACGTTGAATATAAAGATAAAGAGTAAATGAGCTTCGTCGATTCGACGAACAGTAACCGTCCAGGGTTAATTTGAATTGTTGCTTTTCATGTTTATGTACTTCTTACTTACTTACTTACTTAATTGGCCATTAACAACCCGGTTAACGGATTTCGACCAGCCACAATACATCCTTCCAGGCGCATCTGCTTCTTGCACGCCTACGCCAGTCACACCAATCGATGACATGGCTTCCTCGATTTGGTCCTTCCAACGCTGACAAGGTCGTCCTCTTCGCCGATTTCCGCAGACCTCCGCATCAAATACCCGTCTCGACGGAACATCCTCCTCCATTCGAACGACATCGCCGAGCCAGAGCAGCCGCTGGATGATAATACGCTGCACAACGTCCATGTCGTTGGATCGGATGCGGAAATCATCGCTAACTCGCACTGGACCGAAGCTCTTACGTAGGACTTTCTCTCGAACACTCTCAAGGCTGCTGCATCAGTGCTTAATAGGGTCCGTGCCTCTGCGCCATAAAGAAGCACGGGGAGGATGAGCGTCTTGTAAAGTGTTAGTTTTGTCGTACGAGAGGTCTCTGCTACTCAATTGCCTATTGAGACCATGGTAGCACCTGTTGGCAAGAGTGATCCTGCGCTTGTTCTCCAGGCTGACATCATTTTTGATGGTAACGGCGGAGCCAAGATAATTAAATCCGTTGACTGTCTCGAAAGTATAGTTATCGGCCGTGATCTGAGATGCAATACGCCGCACGTCTCTACTTGTCGACAACATAGACTATGTTTTGCCCTCATTTACTGCCAGACCCATCTTAGTAGACTCCCGTTCAATAGCACTAAAGGCAGCAGTAACATCTCACTTGGTACGCCCTATGATGTCAATGTCGTCAGCCTACGCAAGCAACTGGACACTTTTTTAAAAAATAGTGTCATTGCAATGCTCTCCCGCCTTTCGCAGAACTCTCTCAATGACGAAGTTGAAGAGGTCGCATGATAGGGGATCGCCTTGTCTGAAACCTCGCACGGTATCAAAAGGTTCGGAGAGATCCATTCCTACCTTGACGGAGCTACAGGATTTGCTCAGACATTGCGGCAAAAACACGATCCCTCGACGACAAAGAGATGGTGTGTGTCGACTTGTTTTTCGAGGGTCTTTTCCAGGATTTGACGTGGTGTGAATATCTGGTCGATGGTGGACTTGCCAGGTCTGAAACCGCACTGCTAAGGTCCAATCAGTGTTTTGACGTATGGCTTCAATCGTTCACACAATACTCCCGTAAGAATCTTATATGCGATAGGGAGAAGGCTAATACCCTTGTAGTTGGTGCATATTGTAAGGTCTCCCTTTTTCAGGACAGGACAGAGGACACTGAGGTTCCAATCGTTGGGCATACTTTCCTCTAGCCATATTTTGTAAATAAGCTAGTGCATGCGTCCTACCAACTCATTACTTCCGATCTTAAACAATTCAGCAGGGAGGCCATCAGGACCTGCAGCTTTATTGTTTTTAAGACGCGTAATCGCAACTTTGGCCTCTTCATGGCTAGGTGGCGGAATCTCCACGCCGTCATCGTCGATCGGGTTCGGAACATCATCTCTAAAGGCGGTATTGCTCCACAACCTCAGCACCCCCCCCCCCCCCCCGAAATCTCATCTTTTCAGGAAACCTTCGATTAGACGCTTAACCTTTTGATAGAATTTTCGAGCATCATTCCTACATCTACACATCGCGACTTCCTCCTGTGCAAAAGTAATGCTAATAAAATTAAAGCTTTATATTCTGAAAATTTTGCTTACTTGTACATTCAAAAAGTAATACACTTTTCTATTAATGTAATATTGGACAAGATCGCCCCCAAGATCTCTTTTATTTTTATATGCGTACCATCAATTGCCCCAATCACTCCTGGAAAGTTTTTATTGCTTTGAATTCTCTCATTACTAACACCTGTTCCTCCAAAGATCTTGGCGGACCGTGGTCTTTTCAAAACGATATTTAACATTAAATTGTTTGTCAAGTATGGAGAATGGATTTACTCTTTCCTTCTATACCTTTGATTGCCGATAATTTGACATCTGAGATAAAGTCTCTGAAAGTTGTATAATTTTTTACATAAATTGTACTTACCTGTTAGTCGAATTATGTTTACCGATTGCATATTAATAAGTAAATAAATTTTTCTTCAATGTTTTGCAGAAAGCGAAATGTCAAAATGCACGACGTCAGTTTATTTTTGGTTTATAGTAGGGTAAATACTACAATAAATTTTATTGACTTATTTTTGGTTCATTATAAGTTAAATAGTCTATTTTACGTTTATAAATACAATATTAGCAACTTTTGCTTATAAACGGTAAATAAACCAAAAATAACTTTTTATGCATATGGCTGTAATACTAAAGTGTACTTTAAAGAGGATGTCTCAAAAATTTAATATGCTTTGTATTGTAAAAGTTGACAGCACTGTTAACTAATATTTTGCAACAGTGTTGAAAAATTCAGTACTTTAGTACTTTTTTCATTCCAAAAATACCGCATTCCAAAAAATGACGCTTTCAGTACTTTTTTATTATTACATATTTTATGTCTTGCAGTTTTGAACTATTAATGCATTAGCAGCATGTTCAACGTAATGCTAACGGTAGAATTAGGCTTTAGCCCCGTTTAGCCAAACGTCCATGCAACGTACATTCGTTTTTAGAACACGAAAAGCAATGAAAACGCTTGCCGAACCTTAATGTAATTCCGGTAAGCATTTGCATTGCTCTTCATATGCTAAAAAGAACTTTGCATCGACGTTTGACTAAAAGGGGCTTTTACGTTTTGTTTCGTTCCGAATCAACTGTTGTCTTGTATGTGAGGCAGACGAATAAGTCGTTAGTTTTTCTGTTCATTGCCGTATGTGTATTAAATATAAATAAATAAATAGTCTAGTAGGTAGTGTGCGGGCTTACAAGACGTGAGCCCACGGTTCACCTCCATTAAAAAGAAATATGAAAAATATTTCACCGGCGACTTCTTTCTGGGAAAAACTCTGAGAATAAATAAAATTTCCATGATAAAGTTTCTCAAAAATCTGTCGTTCGGAGTCGACTTTAAAGAGTAGGTCCCGCCACTCATGTATGGAATTAACGCACACATAATCAGTGGTGTGAGAAGTTAGTCATAATCCTGATTGAAGTGTTACAATGACCAACATATATGTATGTATTTTTTACAAAAGTACCATTTGATGCAAAAAAGTACTCTTTCGGTTATTGTACAGTACCATTTCAAAATTTCAGTTTTGCAACACTGTTTTGCAATTCAAATTTCGAAAGAGCATTAAAAGAAGTGAAATAAATTACTCTCAGTTACTGAAAGCACTTTGTCGAGGGTTGTTGTGTTTCGGCATTCGTTTTTAATTTGTCATTGCATTTTACGTGTTTTAGCGCATTTATATATAAATTTTTTAAAAAATATTTTATTTTCAAGTCTTTCATAAAAGCTTATAGAATCCAAAAGGGACTGCTTTAAGAGAAAATTAAAATTACATATTAAAGAAAAATTTACAAAATAAAAACATTGCTATACACGATTACGTGAAAAATCGATAAAAATAGATTTGGAAACACAGTGTTTCTAGTTGTTATTTCGTTAGTATACGTGCGAGTGAAAAAATATATGAAGTTCTAACAGAATAACAAAATCAAAAATATTAGCGAAAATAACGAAAAAGAGAAAAAAGCAAACAATTTTTACGCGATTGTTGTGTGCAAGGTTGTCCATTCCTCAGTTTGTTTGTTAGACTGTATGTGTTTTTGAACTTGGCTGTATTGTTTATCTTGTTGATGACGAATATTTTCAGAACAAACAAAAATTTAATTGTATTTTTCGTTTTGAAAACAAATTTATTATAATTGTTTAATTCGTTTTGCGTTTTATAAAACGCCACAAACTTCACGCATCGGCCGCAATAAAAGGATAACTCATTCATTTTGTAAGAATTATAATAATATACGTATTTCTGGTTTTAATTTGACTTCAATAGCATGGGCACAGAAACAAAAGCTAATAGTTATTCAGAGAATACAGCATCTGGTATTAATAGTGTTCAAAAACTTTCATCCGATACTAATAACTCTTGTAAGAACAATGGCAAATATTTATCAACAAGTGTTGCAGCGAAAGTCACAAATTCATTGACATCGTCCAATGTGGAGCTCTCTGACCAAAAAGTAACAGTCGCCAGCCAAGTGCCTTTTGTACCAATACATATTGATGAGAATGCTGTTATCGAAGGAGCAAAAGAAATATTAAGAGTAATACGGCCCACATGGAATCTTAACTATGTACACTTTAAGGTAATTTCTTTAAATTATTATATTTTGCTGTATTTTGCCTATTTCGATTAAACGACTAATTTGGCTATTGGTTTATGCCAACGTAAACTTAATTTATCAAAAATATTACACATAAATAAATGTGTGTGTATTATATAGCGTAATTTTGCCCGCTTATGATCTTTGTAGATTTCCTGTTTGCGGGCTTAGATATTTACCATCGATAGTACATATAATATAGGTATATGTACAACAGTACATATCTATATTTTGAAATTTACTTTTGAATTGATGTCATTAAAAATATTTTTGATTTTAATAAATTTCAAATGTAATTATATTTTATCTAGCTTAGAATCTATTATTATGATTTTATCTCCTTATCTTTTAACACAATTATAGATAGCAATTCCAGTTTAAATATTCTTTTTAAAAAATACGATGACTAAATTGTAGATATTTTTATATTGGAATTCTAGAGTTTTCCTATACTACAATATCACTGTTAAACGGTTAACATTTCTCTGTCAAATTAACTTCGCTAACTTTATTTTGTTTTTCTCTTCGGTATTTAAATGTTTCTTATCCTTTTGTTCTTCCACCAACTGTAGTGTAAAAATGCCACTAAGTAGACATAAGTGTAAAATTATTTATTCAGCAAAACAATATAAAATAAAAACGTTAATTTAAAATTTTGTGTGTGTGATTTTAAAATTTTATTAAAGAAAGCAAATTTTAAAATTTTTTAAACTTTTAAAATCTCTTACTCGATTTCATTTTTCGTTTCTATTAATTTTTGTCATAAAATAAACAAGAAAGTGGATCCACCTTTAAACTTTAAATTTCCTATAACAAAAAATATTGTGTTTTCTACACATAAAAAAATTGTTTTTGCTATTGCGATGAAGTTGTATTATATGATTATGTTTCTATGTATAGTATAATAATAAATAATAGCAATCAGAATTTTAGAATATACATATATGTATGTACATGTGTATATAAAATATTTCGCTTAATTTTATATTATCCGGACGTTTGATAACCTATTGGCTCTTAATTTTAAAGAATATACAATTATAAAAATGAACAATGCAGGAGCGGTTTATTGATAAGATTTTAGAATCAAAAAATGTTAAAATAATTTTATAACATTACTCCTTTTAATCAGAGACTGCCTGATATGCCAAAGTCCATCTGGCCTAAAAAATTTGGAATTTATTAAATATTCATTCTTATCTTTATTTTCCGAAATTAATTTACGGCAGGCGCCTTAATTAAGAATTAATTTTTTAATTTAGAAATAGATCCTACTACTTTTAAATGGAAAAAAGAAATACCTCTTGGGGACTACCCATTACATACTTTATTATGGTTAATTATTATTCCGTTTGTATTTATTTTTTAATTGAATGTGCAAAATAAAAAGAAAATCAAAAATAAATATTTAAAATTAAAAACAAATAACGGTAATCAAGATGAACTTTTATTAATTTTTTTTTTTTCAGATATTTTTCTTTGTATCTTTTCGTGCAGAATCATAAAAATTTCCATCGAAAAAGTGAATAGTTTTAATTTTTTTTAATTGCTGAATTACCTATAAAGTTTTTAATATTTTAAAAATAGATACATACATATGTAAACGTTAATATCAGTGCATATTAATAAACTGGATATATATTTTTTTGCAAATTTCTTAAGAAAATTTGAAAAAAAATTTCCGATTAAAATACATATAGAAATGAATTTTTAAAAAGTTTCCATTGTTTTTATTTTTATTATTATTTAGATATTTTTTTACCAAACTTTGGCCTCTTTGGAACTTAAAGTAGTACAAATCCGTAAAGGGCAAATCAAAATGGTTATTTACAAGTAAATATGATTATAATTGAGTTCAACTGTAAAACATTTTGTTATCGATTTGTTTTTCACTGTGTATTTTACAAATTACTCGAGATTTTACAGTTTTCAGTATAAAAACAAAAATAATAAAACAAATTTGTGTTTAGACATTATTAATATACATATATAAATTGTTATACGTTGAGAAATAATAGACTTTCAGTTTAAGATTGCATTTAAACTATTTATTGCATGCTTAATTTCAACCTTACAATGAAAGCAAAAACAAAAAAATGTTTGTTAAAATAATTTGAGATTTTCCTACATTAGTTTACAATGCTTATTTACATTAAAAGTATTTATGATTATTAAACAAAGAGCATTAAATTTTTAATAGCTACAGTATTAAACTGTTTGATTATTTGTCAATGTCTTTAATAAACGCACTTTTAAATCTGTTTTAAATATGCAGTTTATTTTTAGAAGGAATTGCTCACACATAATATATATACATACATACATATGTACATATACAGTGTTGAAAAAAATAATAGAACGATTGGTTGTTAGTATGCTGCCTTTTTATATTTTTTGGTACGGTAAACATATTTTTAGCAAGTACTGTTAAATTACTAGATACAGGCGTGTTCCATTATCGCAACTTCCGATTACTGCAACACCCAGAAATTCGCAACGGGCATGCATTTTACGTAAGTTGCACTTTATAACTGCAATTTATTTTAAAAACCGTCTCAATAACTACAACAAAATTTTATGTATTCTTTTGTGTTTCTTGTTGAGACACGTAGATTAGTTTCATAACTTAAAATCGTTTTACTGCTTCTTCATACACTTGTTTTCTCTTTAACAGTCATATGCAGGGGCATAAGTTAAAATAAAAGGAGTTTTTTTAATTATGTTTAAGAAACTTGCGTACTATGCCTATGTTGAAAAATTAAAAGCCAAGTTTTAAAGTTAGATTTTTATTTCGTAACAGTAATAAGTGTAAAAAACAATATAACAACAACGGTCGATTATTGCAACTTTTCGATAGTTTTTTGTAAAACTGTTTGTTTTTTATAATTTAATATTTTGTTGAAAAAAGAACGACAACATTTGTGTACATAAAAAGAGAAAACCTGTAAAAACTATTTAAGAAAACGTAAACTTGAAGTCGCCGTGGTCTAGTAGGTAGTGTGTTGGCTTATTAGACGAAAAGCCAGGGTTCGAGCCCCAGGCCAGGCATCAAATAAAATACAAAAAGTATTTGTTCGGTGACTTCCTCTCAGCAGATTTCTGGCAAAAACTCTGAGAGTAAATAAAATTACCATGAAAAGTTTCTCAAAAAATCTGTCGTTCGGAGTCGACTTTAAACTGTAGGTCCCGCCACTCATGTATAAAATTAACACACACAACATAAGTGGTGTGAGAAACTAGGTCGTAATCCTGACTGAAGGGTTGTAATGACCAATTATGTATGTATGTAAACTTAGCACTAGAAAGTGAAGTATATTAGTTTTTATATTAATTAAGGTTTTTCTATTAGCTCAGTTTAAAAAAATGGTCGAAACGATTTGTAGCAAGCACTGCACTTCAATTGAAAGGTGTTTTTTTATGGAACTTAAGGGACAAGACAAATCTATTAAGGAAATAGCCAAGCCACGCTAGTCACAAAAAGAAATAAATTCATAGCAATAGGCAAAATGTGAAAAACATCAAAAATACTTGACTACGTTATGGATACTTGACTACCTTTTTATATTTTTTGGTACGGAAACATATTTTTAGCAAGTACTGTTAAATTACTAGATACAGGCGTGTTCCATTATCGCAACTTCCGATTACTGCAACACCCAGAAATTCGCAACGGGCATGCATTTTACGTAAGTTGCACTTTATAACTGCAATTTATTTTAAAAACCGTCTCAATAACTACAACAAAATTTTATGTATTCTTTTGTGTTTCTTGTTGAGACACGTAGATTAGTTTCATAACTTAAAATCGTTTTACTGCTTCTTCATACACTTGTTTTCTCTTTAACAGTCATATGCAGGGGCATAAGTTAAAATAAAAGGAGTTTTTTTAATTATGTTTAAGAAACTTGCGTACTATGCCTATGTTGAAAAATTAAAAGCCAAGTTTTAAAGTTAGATTTTTATTTCGTAACAGTAATAAGTGTAAAAAACAATATAACAACAACGGTCGATTATTGCAACTTTTCGATAGTTTTTTGTAAAACTGTTTGTTTTTTATAATTTAATATTTTGTTGAAAAAAGAACGACAACATTTGTGTACATAAAAAGAGAAAACCTGTAAAAACTATTTAAGAAAACGTAAACTTAGCACTAGAAAGTGAAGTATATTAGTTTTTATATTAATTAAGGTTTTTCTATTAGCTCAGTTTAAAAAAATGGTCGAAACGATTTGTAGCAAGCACTGCACTTCAATTGAAAGGTGTTTTTTTATGGAACTTAAGGGACAAGACAAATCTATTAAGGAAATAGCCAAGCCACGCTAGTCACAAAAAGAAATAAATTCATAGCAATAGGCAAAATGTGAAAAACATCAAAAATACTTGACTACGTTATGGATACTTGACTACCTGAGGAGTCATAAATAAATTATAAATAATAATTATCAGTTACGAGTCCCACTATAAGAAACAAACACCAAGACGCTTTATTAAAAACCACGAAGATTCCAGCTTTGAACAAACGTCAAATAATAAATAAATAAGTCGTACAATTTTTTCCAACACTGTATGTACATATAATGTTTATTTAAACTAGAACTACAATGAGATATGCTATTATTTGTATACTTTTGTTTTCACTGTTACATTAGGATTGTGTTCTCTGTTGTCGACTTTGATCAAAGAAATTACGTGTCTCAATGATTTGATAAAATTTTGAATACTAAAATTTAGAATTTTGAGATACTTATAACATAAGAATACATAATTGTCATAATTTAAGAATTTCATTAAAACCGTTGGTTTTCCCTAAACACAACATAGATGGGCTTTTATTTAGTTTAATATAAAATTAGAGGATAAACAATTAAAACTGGTTATTATTACATAATATTGTTAAATGTTAAAATTGCCACGGCAATCAATTTTTTTTACAAAATTCTATTGAATTTACTAGTTTATCAACCTTTTTATTGTTATGTGTTTCATTAGCTCGTGTTTATTATAAAAAGAAATTTACATTATACTTTTAAAAGATACTAATCATATGTACATACATATTGTATTTTGTTATATTTACCTCTAATTAAAACTTTCCACTGTATTCAGTTGTTATCATTTATACAATAATAATTAAAATAAATAAAACACAATAAAATTTTATTGCGTTATGTAAAAATTAAAATATATTTTAACGTAAATCATCATTTTGCTTAAATATTGCAGTTTTTCACAATGAATTTCGCTTATTTTGTTGGTTTTTTGTTGTTGTTTATATTTTTTCAGATTTAACGAAAATAGCAAAGAAAAATCAAAATAAATTAGCACGCAGAACGAACATTCTTAAATTATTGCTAGGATTCTCTAGTAGATAGTTTGTTAGAATTATAGATATCTAAAGACATTCTATATTTATAGTCTGTGTAAATATAGAATCGAATTTAACTTGTAAATACAAACATTTTTTAAAAAATCTAAAATTTATGACAATGGAATATAAATCCTAACACAAAATAATACCACGAGCCAGGAAACCGTACCTCACACAATAATTTCGCCGCAATGTCACATGGTTAATTGTTTTGATAGCATAACAGGTGCTGGGGTTTTATGTAAGGATATCGGTGTTGAACTTCACTTTAGCTTCAAGGATAACTGTAGCGTGTTTCAGGCAGAGATTTTTCCTATCTTGAAGGCTATTTAGGCCATAGGTAGTAGGCCGACTTCAGATTCGGAATCTTATATGATCTTCGTTGATAGTCAGTCTGCCCTAAGGACCATTGCGTCGGTCTGGTGTAAATCACGGCTTGTTTGTGAGTGCAAAAAGTCTTTAAGGACCTTTGTACCAGATCGAATCCGTTGAGGTTGAGGACCGTAGGCAGGGGCTTCGTCGAAAGTTTGGACTCTTTGTCGAGACCCGACATTAGGGCTCTCCATAGATTCATAAATAGGTTGAGCTGGTTGAGGAGTGCTAGGACATCAAGGCTGTAGTCGCGCTCTCTTGTGTGTTTGTGGTCTATCTTTTTTCCTTCGTCTCTAATATCCTCCCTTTCCTACCTCTTCTCCTTTTCCAATTTCCCCATCTCCTTCACTGTCCTCTCTCTCTCTCTCTCTCTAGCACGAATTTAAAACGGATAATTTTGACCTCTGGAAATTGTACTTGTCCCAATGACAAGTACACGTCCTCACACCTGACCTAACCTAACTAATTGGTAGCACATTTTAAAAATGACTATATGAAAGAGAATTTGGATCAGGGAACGATTTGAATGTCTTATTGTGAGCTTTAAATACATTCACAAAGACAGAGTGCATTGTTATTAGTACACACTATTTCATTTTAACAAGAGACAACAACAACACAACATCTACCATTCAAAAAAGCTACGAATACAGAACGAATGGCATAAATGAACGAATTCCTATTGAATGAAATGCAAAATTGTTTTGTGTGCATATTTTTTAATTTCGGATCATTCGTTACCTGACATGTCATGGTACTTTAAAAAATCAGAAACAGCGAATGTGAACATGACAAAAGGCAACGAATACACGAATGTTGAGCAAACGTGAATGCATTCAACCCGTTCTCTGATTTGGCTATTGGGGAAAAAGGTAACTTACTGAAAACATCACTCTCTAAAGACAGTTTCACAAGTAAATATTCATTTAACTTTATCCTCCTTTATAATATGTATAAAGAGAATAAAATGGTTATTATTATCCTTTTTATTTATTCGACATGACCAGTTGCTTACCTAAGGTAAGCATTTTTGGTGGTTTTTTATTGGAGGAAGGTGGCAATTACTTTTACCAAATTTTCATGAAAATTATATACGGTTTTGGAAATAATATTAGATGCTATATTAGCAGTATCATCTGTATAAATTGCAATTAAAACTTTTTCAATTACAGGAATATCACAGGTGAAAATGTTATACAGCATTGATTAAAAAAAAACAAATATCTCATCCTTAAACTCTAAAAAGTTATAGTACAAGCCTTAACTACGCATTAAAATTTGGTTTGCTTTGTTGTTTTATTTTATTTATTTATTACAATACAATTACAAATTATATTCTAGTTATCTTTTTTCATCGGCTAACACCCAAACCGTTGTTTTTCTATCTTCTTTGATCTATTATTAAAAAACAGAAACGAAATCTAAGCTTCTTAAATAAAGGTTCTTACATTATTTTCTTTCTCTTTTCATTGAGAGTGATTATTGTATTATTCTTTATTTGTTGCAATTTGTAATATTTGCATAAAAAGACTAAAAGTGAAAAAGTTTAATTAAATCATATGGATTTGCTATACTAAGTGATTTTATTGATCATCCATACAAAAATAATTTTCCTAGTCTACCAAATGCTCAAAGTAACTTATCAACCAATCCCAAATACATATTGGTCTCATCTGAGGAAATAAATTAATTAATTCATAAAGGCTTACATTAATCGACTCCATTAGCCAACAACAAAGAGATGGTAATTTATTATTATTGGTTCGTAATCAAACCGTTGCTGACAAATTCCTAAAAGCAAAATCCCTTTTGGACATCTGCCCAATATCTCTTAAATTACACGATACACTTAATTATATACGTTAAAGGTATAATTTACGCTCCTTGTCTCAATGATGTGTCAGAGGAAGAGATAGTAAAAGAACTTCGCCCTCAAGGCATTGTTTCTGTCTACAAATTTATGAAGAAAGTTATTGATGATGACCATAATACAAATTCCACGAAATAAGTATATTCAGGATACATGGTTTTGACTTTTAACCTATACAATTTGCCTAAAATAATTGATGTAGCATGGTACAAAGTTAAAGTAACGTATTTCCCAAACCCAATGCGCTGCAAAAATTGTCAAATCCTCGGTCATACAAAAAACAAGTGCAAAAACCCTGAAACGTGTAATATCTGCAATCTACCTTCTTATCCTGATATCCAATGTACTAGAATCCAATGCGCCAACTGTTTTGAAAAACATTCTGCATCTGATAGAAATTGTCCCATATACATCCAACAAAAAGAGATAATAAAAATCAAAAATATTCAAAAATGTTCATACGGTGCCGCTATGCGTAAATATGAAATGGACACAACAACAAAAACTGTACAAAACATAACACAATCAACAAATCAATCTCTAAAACAGGGTTCGTCAAAAAATTTTTGGTTATGTGTTAGTGAGTAAGAGAGAGAAAATAAGTTTAGAGAATTTATTTATTTACAGCCATAGAAAAGTGTTAGTAATATACGCTATTTTTATTTTCATTTCATTTGCATACATATGTAAAGCTATATAACTTTGGCTTAATAATTTTAGATAAATAAAAATAAAGTAAAAAATCCATTTTTTATTAAAAGAACATAAAGCTAAACATCTTTGGCTTAAAAACTAGGCCATGTTTTTTTAGATAAATAAAAATAAAAAGAATTAAAAAACATAGAACATTTTTAACATGAAATATTTTTTGAGTGTTATGCTGAAATAAAATGATAAAGCATTCGCCGCACATGTGTTCTTGTCGCAGTCTGATAGACAACTAAATGAAAGAACACAAGAATGCGTGTGAGTTCTCTTTGCACAACTGTGCTATGAAATGGTAAACTATGCTCTAAAACGACCTCCAAATTCAGTTGGTCATTACAAACCTTCAGTCAGGATTACGACCTAGTTTCTCACACCACTTATGTTGTGTGTGTTAATTTTATACATGAGTGGTGGGACCTACAGTTTAAAGTCGACTCCGAACGACAGATTTTTTTTTTTTTGTGAAACTTTCCATGGCAATTTTATTTACTCTCAGAGTTTTTGCCAGAAATCTGCTGAGAGGAAGTCGCCGAAGAAATACTTTTTGTATTTTGTTTTGAAGTCTATAGCTCGAACCCTGGCTTTACGATTAATAATCCAACACACTACCTACCAGACTACGGCGACGACTGGGCATGCACTTTACGTAAAAGTACTCTTGGAAGGAGCATTACACCTCTCTGAAAAAATCTCTAGTACAAAGAGTGAACTTAATCGGATTTTTTTCGAGTAAACGGAGCTATGTTCACATCAACACACTTACATACCTCGTTAAGTCCTTGATACTAAGCAAGATAGACTATGGTCTCTTCTTAGTTGGCAACACAACTAAGTCAAATATCAACATCGTAAAAGACCTCTTTCACTGGGCAATCTGATCAAGTATTGATGCTTTTCGCACCACACCATTGGCAGAATCAGGTCTTCCTTCAATCGAATCCAAGTCTAAAATTTTGGCAAAATTATCTTTCCCTAAAAATTCGATTGTCGATAATGATGTTAAGAAACAAATGTCTGCAAAAACAAATTATTGAAATTAGGGGAAATAATTTGAATACCTAAATCAAACAAAATCTATTCCCTCAAACATCCCCCTGGTTTTTCAACCCACAATCTTGCGATATATCCCTATCAAAACTCAAAAAAGAAATTACTCCTGATGACATATTCTTAAAACTCTATTTAGAAAAACAAGAGTCGTTATTGAAAAACGGTTGGTCTTTTCTGTTTACAGATGGATCGAAAGACACGAACGGAACAACTTCATATGCCATAGTAGATTTCGACAAGAACATTAAGTGTCTAAAAATTCTTCCCAATTACACCTGGGTATTTGTTGCTGAAGCTTCAGCCATTGCCAAAGCCATATCTATCTCCCTCACAACTAAAAACAAAACTGTGATTTGCATTGACAGTCTTTCCGTTTTAAAATAGATAATTAATCCAGCTTCTCTAAGGTGGAACATTATAAACCAGATTCGAGATTTGCTAATTAGATTAGTAGATTACAGTTACTCTGGATTCCAGGTCACAGTAAAATAGAAGAAAACATCGCAGCTCAATGTGCAAAATTTGGAAGTATTGCTCTCCAATAACGGAGAAACGTGATATAGACAATTTAATAAATCTACATCTTCAACAGAAACAATTTTTTGCTTGGTCTGAATACCACCATCCCCACTATAAAGAAATAAACAACGATCGTATGCCACCTATGTATCCCACAGATATAGAAAGGCACCAAATTAAAATTTTTCCCGACTGCGCCTTGGACATACGTTTATCTCCCACAATTATCTTCTCCGGAGAGATGCAGCTCCCCTATGTTCGAGATGTAATACTAGTATATCCGTAAATCACTTCCTCCTGGATTGCCCCCTTTATCACAGCAAGGATAGATGAGTTTAGTTCTCAAAATCCTATCTCACTGTTAAAATCTCCTACGAAAACCAACATTTTAAAAATCAACAATTTTATCAAGAAAATCGGAATCATCAGTTCATTTATTATCTATGTTATTTATAAATATTACTTAGAGCCGTTGGCCTCGTTGCTAGTGCTGCTTAATTTCTTGCTTAGATCTTATAATTTAATTATAAATCTAATATAAATAATAATAATAATAATATTCTAATTATATACGAGCTGAGTAACTTCGACTATATGCTCGGTGTAGGTTCACAGACCAGAGTCTCTAGTGGGAATCGAACACACAACCCTCACGCTAGTAGTCTAGCACACTACCCACTAGACTGCCAGGGCACCCTTGTTGTTTTTATGCTAAATGGCAGAAAAAAAAATTATTTGTTATCTGAGCAATGTGTAAATGATTTTGAAGAGAAAGAGCAATATTGTATTATAAGGTTTGACTTTTTTAATATTGTAATACATCAAATATAATTTTTTCTCGTGTAAAGACCATTTTAGCTATTGCGAATTACAGTACGTTTTTAGCACATGTTCGTATATGTTTTCACATATTTTGTGTTATTCACTCCTTTAAAAATTAAAAATTTTTAAAAATTCATTTCATATAATTCCAATTTTCTTTTAAAGCGTGGTTTTAATAATTTGGAGACTTAAATTATGACAATGTTAGACGTTGTGTGAATGTGAATGTATTGCCTCAACTGATGTATGTATTATTTTTAATATTTATTATTTATAATATTTAAGTAAAATGCTATTAAGTTTTTCCTTATTTTGAATTATTTTAATGAAATATTACCTTGGGTGCAATACCAAATGCTTATCGATTGGTCAAACCTTTTCGACAATTTTCTATACGAATAGAATTACCGGTAAAGGTTCTGATCTTGTGGGCTACAACTAACATAAATTTAAACCTGAGAAATATTTGATATTTTTTTCATGAATTATAATCTCTTTTAGAAATTTACAGACGGCATCACTAACAAACTAGTTGGTTGTTTTTATAATATTCCAAGCGACTACGGCCTGTCTTCCAATTCCAACGGTATTCAGAGTGCACAAATATATGAAAGTAAAAACGCAGCTATAACAAGTTCAGCAAATTCCACTGAGGTTAACAATGACTCCGGAAATCTTAGTGAAGCCGATAATGAGATTGCATTTGCAATGTCCAGTAACTCAAATATCGACAAATTTGAAGAACATCCCACCAGAAACGTAGTTCTCGTCAGAGTTTATGGAAATAAAACAGACTTACTAATAGATCGTAAAGCTGAGACAAGGAATATAATACTTTTACATTCGTATGGGTTTGCACCAAGTCTATACGCAACTTTTAAAAATGGATTGGTTTATGATTTTGTACCTGGCGTCACTCTCAACATTGAAAGCGTTCTCCAACCGGAGGTGTGGTCGTTAGTGGCTCAACGTATGGCTGATATGCACAGATTAGTCAAACCAAACTGGGGTAATGATACAAAAAACAAGCCAGTACCAATGTTATGGAAGAAAACACAAAGTTTCTTTGATTTAGTACCTGAAAAATTCTCTGATGCTAAGAAACATAGAAGGTAATTCAATATTAGTTATTAAAAATCAATATAATTCTCATTGCAATATACTAAAAGTTACTATAATGTATAATACATTTTTAAATTAATCCGTTTACTCTAAAAATCTTATACAGGAATAATTCATATTTGCTTAAATAATTCGAATAAAAATGAATAATTGTTTCTCATGTCAATCTCCATTTTATATCGGGCATTTCGCTAAGCGCTTCCTATTTTTAAATTTAAATAAAACCAAGTATGTGTGATATTATCCAAATTTTTCTTTTGGCGATAGCAGGGATAAGCAGGGATGACTTTTAGCAACACTGTTATTTATACCTGCGACTTAAAAAAATCTCATAAAAAGTCTAACGGAGTCAAACTTCTCAATCTAGTTCACATCCCCTCCACTTGAGATATCCATGCGCTCAAATCGTTCGTGCAGAATATACATTGTGGCATGAGCTGTGTAGCACATAGCATCTTTCTGTTGATATAACATGTTGTTTGTGTCCAGATCATCCCATTCAAGGCAAAAGAAGTTGCTATTCATTGACCTATAATGCTTGCCGTTGGCAGTGATGGACAAACCAACGTCGTCCTTAAAGAAATAAGAACTGATGACGCCACCAAATGTAATTTGACAGATGTAGGTTCAAAAAGATGGCCGTTATCAACTGTCAAAGTTCGGTGATCTAAACCACACGACCACAATTCCATTGAGTAGCTGTGGGAGTTATTAGAAAAGGAACCATCAAGTAACTTACGAAGCTATGGTAAAAAAGGTGATGAAGCAGAAATGGAATATTATAAGCCAGGAATACACTAGAAATTAGTTCATACTATGCCTAAAAGGTTGACAGAGAATTTAAAATGCATAGATATCATAAAAGCCTAATATTCCAATTGCTATAAGTTTTAAATTTACTGTTAAAATTGCACGTAGACTTTTTCATGCATTTTTTAATGATTTTTTTATATCAAGTGCATATTAATAGATATTTCATATATACATACTATATACATATATATATAATATAAAATTATTGTATATACATATTATTTATATATTTTTCATTTATTGAGATATATTTTACAATATGAATTTCTACAATACAAAAAGTGAAAGCGTAAAGATATCAACACCATATTACGCATAAAAAAATCAACAAATTTTATATACATATATATTTCTTATTTTTTTTTCATTTTAATTTATATTCTGACGAAAATACATAGACTTGAAGGCACATTTTTACCTATAACACGCATGCGTGAGGAATTTGCAGAACTATACAAACGTTTAGAAGATTTGGGTTCACCTTTGGTATTTGCACATAACGATTTATTACTGGGCAATGTTGTTTATACTGAGTCTTGTCATACTGTGACGTTTATAGATTATGAGTACGCTGATTATAACTATCAGGCTTTTGATATTGGAAATCACTTTACAGAGTTTGCTGGAGTTGATACAGTTGACTATTCCCGTTATCCCAATAGAGAGTTTCAATTAAAATGGTTAAGAGTATACCTTCAGACATATTTACAACGCGCGCACGTTAGTGACACTGAAGTCGAAATATTATACGTTCAAGTAAATCAATTCGCTTTGGCATCACATTTCTTCTGGGTCATATGGTGTCTTATACAAGCGGAACATTCCACAATTGATTTTGATTACGTAGAGTAAGTTTATTAAATTTATTTTCAGCAAAATTTCGCTGAAAGAATTAATAATACACCCGTTTTTTTTAATCATTTACAGATACGCATTTTTACGTTATAACGAATATCGAAATAGAAAGGAATCGTTTTTGGCCTTGGATTCTAATCTGCCAAAATGTAAAATCTAATAAAAAATGGCCCTTATAAGTTATCGTGATCTACCCAGTTTACTTATTTTATATTTATTATATAATAAAATCGAGTTAATATATTGTAATAAAATAAGCATTCCGAAAGCATTCAAAAACATAGTTTGCGTTTTTAAATATTTGCAATTATATTCGATAAAAAAAAAATTTATTCTATTTGTTATATTTATCTGTATACGTATGTCTAATTTATTATATTCTTTAAAGAAATTAACAACTACTAGTACATGTTGATTAATGTAATCGTCTCTTTTTGGAAATACGCTGCATTAATACATCTGTTGCTACTACTACCAAAAATAATAAATGCTACATCACGACTATTGTTGATTTATTAGAATTGCATTCGTATCAGGTACAGCTAAGTTATGTAATTTAGAAAAGTTCTTAATGCTATTTAAGTAACTATTTTAAAAACGTATTTTATTTAAAAAAGAAATACTTTTTAATCAAGTAAACTGTACAAACAATAATGGTTATTTTTCTAGATAAATCTTGTATCGTCGCCACTTTAGTTATTTAGGATGTACATAGTAATATAGAATTATTATTTGAGAATATATAGATTTACTATTAGAGGGTTACTTATGTATATCGTTTTATCAATAGATATGCGATTAAAAATGTTTTGAAGCAATACATTAAATTATTTTGTAATTAATGGAAATATTCATTTTGTAATATCTCGTACAGGTACGAGATAAATTGAAATATTTTTTATTATTGCAACTCCTTTTTTATTATTGTTATTGCATTGACTTGTTCCTTAACAATATACATTTTTTCTAGAATTTTTTTTGTACTTCATAAAATTAAAATTGCCTAAAATTACTGATATACATACTTATTTTAATATGGTTATTTAATGTTCTAACAGTTAAAAATAGAAAGTTTTCGTTAAATTAGTAAATAATCATTTACTTTTGTATATTATATATTTCTTTTTAAATGATTTCAAATAAAAGAATTTACAAAGCTTTAAAAATAGGAATTCAATAGTCAAAAAATTTAATATTGGTAAAAACGATCAACTACTGTTTTAAAACGGTTCCATGCAAAATTATCTTGCATGGTACGCTGGGTTTCGCTGGGTAAAGTAATAAAAACTGTATACAAAATGCAAAAAAATAGTATTTTATTTTTCCTATGCAAATGAACTATATAACTACACCGGATTTCCTAAAGTATTTAGAACATCGAACTTTTATGGTGGAAAGAAAATAGTAATATTTTTTAATTTTCAAGACAGACAAAATTGATATTACTCAAAATGTGTGAATAATTATGTGTGAATTCTTAGCTATATTAAAAAAATATTCATTGGAACAATGGCTGTAATACCTGTTATATTAATAATTATAATACGTGAATGAAGCAACAACAAGAATTTAGTATAAGTTACAATTAATATTTAATTAATATATCGTCCTAAATTGATACTTTGTGACATAGTTGACGATTGACAGAATTCAAACAATAAGCTCCTTTACCCTAAATACTAGATTCTTCAAATTTTCGTTGAATGACATAATAATGGTTGGAATAAAAATTGACAGAATTAAAACAGCCATGCGGAGTTAACATATTATTATATATTAATATTCAAGAACCAGAAAAAATGAAAAGTTTAGAGACCACACTATTCTCACAAATTATTTAGGCCAATTAAATATATTCTAACAGTGAGCAACAATAATTTTTTGTTGATTTTACATTATTTTAAAACATTTATTAATTAAATGAATCTGAGGGCTTCAGCTAATTATATTTTTAAGGTCTATGTCATGAAGCTCATTTGCAAAACACTTATGCATTCTTGAAATGTTGCATTGAAAGAAATGGATAATAAATTGTTGATTCTGACAAAATCTCTTTTACATTGATTTTATTTTATAGACATTTTAACAAACAATTATAGTAAAACATAAGCAAAATTAAGAGTGAAAGTAGAAAAACAAAATTATAACAAAAATATCTTCAAAACTGAAAAGGAACGACTATCCTTAAAGAATTGCATGAAAGAAGTCGCTTCTTACAGAACAACACGAGGAAAAGCGATTGTCTGTATGACAAGAACTGGAACAATGTGATTTTCTTCGGCGAACGCAGAAAGAAAGACGCTCTAATGTAATTGCGCACCTAACAAAGTATGGAAAATTGCAACATAACGCGACCATAAATATAACGTAACGTTTTGTGGTTGTATATATGTATATCCAATAACCATGTATATACAATAAAAAGGTTGGAGAAACCTGTTTTATTAAATGAATGTGGAACAGTAATCCAATGTATTGATATTAGGTTAGCAGTGCAAATAAGTTTAGACTCATTGTTAGTAAAATAAAAATTTCAAATTTTACTAAACTTGAGATCTTGAAGCACTTTCAATGAAAGCGTGTCTCGTTTTCAATTGGTTAAAGTGCTGGGTACTTCATTTCAGAGTTCAGAACTGAACTCTATTAAAAATTGACGGACTTATATCATGAATAGTACTGCAATACGACATCCGAAACAACCATCATAGTAAAAGTATATACGGGGGAAATGGAATTAAATTCCAGTGGAGCATGTGTAAAGGATAATATATTCCCTAAAAATACGCCGGTTGTTCAAGTTATTTTAAAAAATTTAAATCTAAATTGCTAAGATTATTTGCAAAAATTTTTTTGGTGATTTAAGAGATAGGTTTCATTAATTGTTCCTCGCTTGATACTTTTTCTGTATTTTTTTTTTTTTTTGAAACAAAGTATGTATATATATATAGTATGTAATTTACTTGTCAAAAATTAAACTTTCGTCCATTACATTGTCTTTAGGGACGTACGTTTAAAATTTAAATGTTCTACATTCATTTGGTAGTCATCAATTGGATGTATAGTAGTTGATTCATTCATTAGATGGAAAATTAAACTTTAATGGTCACGTTACGATGGCTGTGAAAGAGGCTAGAGGTGTTCTTGACTCGGCAAAAGAGTTATCTGATCCATAGATTACAAAACACCTATTTGTCTCACTAGTTGTTCTATTCTTGAGTACGAATTGACAGTATGGGATTCTTATTACAATATTCATAGCGACCACATTGAATCTGTGCAAAAACAATTCTTATTATTTTGTTTACCTGGCCTTTGATGGAATTACATGGATATACCTTCATATGCTTGCAGATTTGCATTTAAGTAACATGTTAAATGTATCATTTATGATTAACCTAACCAATGGAAATAGTTATTGTGAATTTCTGTTAAGATTGGTTAAATTTAATATTCCTTGTCCTTATCTTCGATATTATTATCTGTAAATTTAATAATAATAGATAAATCAAAGTGAAAGTGAGACATCATCGAAATGTTTTATTCATTTAAAAGATCTATTAAGGCCATTATGTGTTCTCTTTGGATTCTCTGGGTGGAGCGCATCCATAATATCTGACACATAAATCAGACTGATTAACTGGTTAAGCCCACTTCACACGGTAATACTTTACGTACGTAAAGTCTAATGAAAAAGTAAAATGAAATTCCATCCGTATGACAAAAAAGAGAATAAAAGTCGTATGATTTATATTTTTTGCGTTTACATGATCGGTATAAGACAATAACAAAATAAAATGAAAACAGCTGTTACACTTTTTTTCTATGTGTTTACATAAAAATACATCCCTGATCTAATGCGACTTGCTTGTCTTTTGAATCATTTCAAAAAATGAAGAGCCATACGACTGTCAAACTTTTGATCCGTATTTTCTCTCAATGTGTGATGGTTTCATTACATAGTACGTTTAGACGATCACATCCGTACTCTTCTACACAAATTTTTAACAGATCATATTACTTGTGGGACTGTGTAAAGTAGGCTTAATTTCGACCAGTGTTGCAACACTGAAATTTTTAAATGGTAACTTACGTTGCCGTAAGAACGTTTGTATAGTTATAGAAACGTTAAAAACGTGGCGTCTGTCAACGACGACTGTACACCCAAACCTGTTTTTACACGGTTTTTTTTTACGCGAATTTGAAATAACACGGTTTTTTTTAACATATTTACTATTTTTTTTTGTCGCTCCTTTTTATACGGATAAAATCGTTTAATAAAATAAAAACTTTGTGTATACTATTGAACTAAATCTGTGCGTTTTTATAAAGTTATTCAATTTTATAGGCATATGTAGGCTGCTGCATCAATCCTATGTATATCTCTCCAGTTTGTTTATACACTTACATACATACATAATATTTGTCTTTTTTACGCGTTATTTTTTTTACACGGTATCCACTGGAACGTATCTACCGTGTAAAAAAAGGTTTGGGTGTAAATAAAAACGAAACAGAACGAAACAAAACACACACACGAACACAACATATTGCAAAGAAAAAGTCAGCTGTTCAGAATAGTGATGGGTGTTTTTACGGTAATGCAAAATTCAAAAAGTACCAATTAGGCTTTAATTGGAAAATGTTATATTTGCTTCTTAAGTTTTATGTTATTATAAATATTCTTATAATATTATAGAATATTACATTTTTGGTTCAATCTGAGTCAATATTTATGGAACTTACATATACATAAGTACACAGTCGACACAGTTGTTCTATTCAAAGTGATTTTTTGTTTATTAAATTTCTATATAATACCTCTAGTTAGAATAATAATAATAAAAACACTTTTATACTTCTTCATGCCCATTTGAATCATAACAATATGTATTTAAAAATTTTGAAAATTAAAAAGATTTATGTATAAATATGAAAGTACCAAAAAGCGCATTTGCATCACATTGCCACTCAAAACACATATTATTTATTTATTTATTTTTTTCAAAGTTTTTCTTATGCACATGCAATCATAATAATAATAACAATTAAAGAGGGATAATTTTTTATGTACAAATTTAAAAGATTAATATATAAGTAAGTACCAAAAAGGGGAATTCATACCAAATTGTCGCTCAAAATACATATGTATTATATATTTATTTTGTTTAAATTTTTTTGTGTTGCCGTTACGTTTGGCTAACTGGCCCATTTTCAACTGGAAGCAACGCAAACAATAACTTAAATACCGACACAAATGGAATCCGTAATGCGTAAATTAGGTTAGGTTAGAGGACGTGTAATTGTCAATAAAGACAAGTACAGTACCCGGACCGAATTGACCCATTGTACAACGTCCTTACAGAGGGAAGAATAATAGAGGGAGAGAGAGAAAGGAGAGGATGTAGGAAAGGGGAGAATGGGAAGTGGAGGAATTACACAGATAAGACACAACAAAAAGGGGAGAGCGCGACTACACTGATGAAGCCCTAGCGCCTCTCAACCAGCCTAAGCCACTAATGAATCTGTGGAGAGCCTCGAAGTTGGCTCTCGACACAGAATTCAAACTCTCAAAGAAGGCCCTGCCAACGGTCCTCAACCTCAATCTACCAAGGGCTGGGCAGTTGCAGAGGTGTTCGATAGTCTCCAACTCCTCCTCATCGCAACATGCCCTGCAATAGTCCGGCTGGGATCTGTTCCAGATCCCCGTCAGCGACATAATCTCGCAGAGCCTCTTGATAAAAGTGACAACCAACCTTAAGCTGGCCTTATCCAAGCCCAGCACCCAACCTGTTCTTCTATTGTTCACAGCAGGCCATAGACGTCTAGAGACAAAACAACCCGATCCGTTCCCCAACGCCTCTGCTCTTCCTCCCTGACCCATCCATTGATGAGGCCGTAGAGGTGGCAGACTGGGGGGTCAGGATCAACTATCAAATCGCCCCCAGAAAGCGAACCTAACCTAGCGAGGGCATCCGCCGTTTCATTGCCCAGTATTCCGCCGTTTCATTGCCTAGTATTCCGCTATGACCCGGAACCCTGCACAGACGGATACGGTCTAGTCCAAAACTCATCAACGACTCCTTGCACTCGTGAACGAGCCGTGATTTGCACCAGACCTACGCAATGGCCCTAAGATCAGCTTGACTATCAACGAAGATCATGTAAGATTCCGAATCAGAAGCTGGGCCACCAGCTATGGCCACAATAACCTTCAAGAATGCGAAAATCTCCGCCTGAAAAACGCTGCAGTTATCATTCAACCTGAAGTGGAGTTCAAGATCGAGTTCCCTACAAAAAACCCCAGCACTTAGACCCATCTGTGAAGATGGGTATACCTCTTTGCCCCTGGAGTACCCCACCATTCCATTGTGCCCTTTCCGGTATAAGAATCCTTAAACCAGGCAGGAATATATCCTCAGGCACAATATAATCGGCGGCTTTATCCGAAAGTCCGTACCTCCCGTCAGTAAAGACGACATTCAGAACTCTTGAGTGACCTGCCGAGCGCTGTTTCCAGCAGCCCGATTCCCTCAGACGTATGGCACTACGCGCTGCACACAACATACAAATCAAGCGGAGTCAGATAGAGCATAGTGTCAAGAGCAGCCTGAGGGCAGCTCTTCCTCATTCAAGGAGGCAATCCGCTGAACCTTATCTAAGATTTTCCGTTGAAAACTCTTATCTAAGGCACACCACCAAACAACGCAGCCATAAGTAATAACCGGTTAAAAATCGCCAGATATATCCAGCGAATGGCCCTAAGCGGAAGACCCCAGCTCATACCTATTAAGTTCCTACACTGCTAGAAAGCATTCAGTCCCTTCTTCATTCTTTCCTCGGTGTTTCGTTTCCAATTCAGGATTGTAATGCGTAATATTGTTATTAGGAACTGTTTACAGACATCGCAAAAATATAGATGAGATAATGACAACTTATCTTCTCATACTCTTGATTATTCTGGTGTAATTTTTAATTCAAATTTTTTGGTTGACGAAAGATTTACGTTAGGCATTAGTTCTATGGCTTTGAAACTAAGAAACTGTGTTAACACGACACATTTTACATGGACTTTCTTTCATGACTTTAAAAATAAACATTTTACCTAAGGATTTATTTTCTAGCACTTCAGGATCATTCGAAAGTTTTTTAAAGTGTTAATCATAATTATTGTGGCATAAATTGCGAGAAATAACTCAAGGTTTGATTATTGATCCACTGTTATACGCTATATATTCTAACGACCTACTCTCTCTAATTACTCACATTAAAATTCAAATGTATGCTGATAACGTTCATCTCTACATAAGTTCTCCTGATGCTGTTTTTAATTGAACTATGACCCTGATAGCATACATACATAAGTGGGCTACAGTATTCCTGCTCGATTGCAGCAAAATCGTAGGCTATTGCAAACATAAAGGTGCTTGAGAATTCACAGCTATTACTTCCTTATTGGTGGCTGCTCTACAAAAATAGTTAAAAAACCTCGGTATATTTTTTAATATTTGAACTGAAAAAAGGAAATAAATCACACACTTATGTATACGGATGCGATATTAATTATATGAAATGCGATTAATTAAATATATACGTTTAATAATTATGTCAGATACAGTGGCGAGCAAAAATAGTGCATTTTTTTAATTTTAGCGTTTATTATTTTGTAAAATTTTAATAGTGTGGAATATGACTATTCTTGCTGAGGTTTTTTTCTTCTAATTTTCATTACTTTAGTGTATTCAAAATAAAAATTCAAAAAATTTTACCAAAAAGAAATTAATTTAAATAAACGTGTTTGATGTCAATTCTTCCACTTTTGCACGTTATCCTAATTTTTGCATAAAAGCAAAAAACAATACAAATTACTGCAAAAAAACGATAAAAATTCTTTTATTTTATATTCTTTGCATCATTTTAATAATTAGAAGCCGTCAGTAGTGATTTGAACTTAATTATCGTTTGGTACTTAATTATCGAGGTTGGAAAATGCATTTACTCATTCATTAAATGTCATGGCATTAGAGATATCTCAGGCTCTATCATTTAATCAACATCGATTTAAAACCTCCACCACTTCCTTTAAGAATTTAACCAACTCGGGTCCTCTTCCACATTGCTTTGAGGTGAGTTCCACTTTCTTCCCACATGAAAATTAGCCCGGTTTTCACATTCTTTCAATGTCAGATGTTAGCAGTTTCTCACTTTATTCACTTTATTATGTCACTGAAGGACCTTTTTTGTTTTCCGCAAAAATTAAGATTTGTTGCCTAAAATAGTAATAAAGACGGCAATTGACAACGCCCATTTATTCCAACTGGCAACGCAAATGCAGCTCGGTTTCTGATCATAGTACACACAAAGATTTAGTAGTGTAAAAAGTACGCAATAGAAAAGCACAAATTGTAAATGTCAATAGCTTTCTACCTTAGATGAATTGCTTAAAAAACTTCAATAAAAATGGGTTAATAAACTGTCACTTTAGAATCCAATTAACATTACAGAGAAAGCTTAAGTAGACATATACTTAATCTATTAACCTTTAAGAGTTTTAACATTCAAAGCATACATTTATTAGCTCCAGATATTTGCTGACTATTCCAGACATTTGCAAACTATTCCGAAGAGCATGTTCCAATGAACCAGCATTAAATATTTGCAAATATTGCTGGTGTTTTCTAAAAATGTGACATGTTTAGTACTCCGATAATTGAGTAAGTATCCTGTTGGTCCATCAAATGCTATTGTCAGAACTTTTATAGTCTAGACATTTAATTTATTAAACAAGCCAATTATTTTTTTTCCTAATTCTTATTTTTAGACCGATTATTATTATTTCTTAATAAATTTTAAAAAGCTTTATGCCCATTTTCTGTACTCGATGTTAGCTAACTCAAGTTAGCACGCAAGTGTGTTCCTGTCTTCGAAGTTGACAACACACGTCTTGTTTGATTTTTTCTGTTTCCAAAATAAATTTATTTTCAAAAGATCAGAAACGAAATTTTTGCGCAGTAAACGCAACTAACTCAAACAGTTTCTTTGAATTTGTAGTATAGTAAAGAAAAATTTATTAAATAATAATTGGACGAGATGCCTTTTAATAATAAATAATATATATCGTTAAATAATTTTATTTTATATTCGTTTACTTTCCACATTATTAGAAAAAGCTTTAATTAGTCTGGCATATGTAACTGAAATCATAATTTAAATTTTTTTTTAATTCTAATTTTTAATTTTGGGATAAACAAGAAAAATAAACAAATTTTAGTATTGCTAACCCGATAATCTAACTATAATTTAGCTGTTTTAGTTTTTTTTTTTATTTTTTAGTGTATTGTTATAGATAATTTCAAACAAAAGTTTAAAAAACCAAATGCTTATAAAACATATACATACGTATGTACATATTCATTCAAGATACCGAACTTATGGCATTGTGCTGGCCTTAGAAACTAACCAAAAATTTAATTTAATTTATATTCATTAATGCTGCTTAGGATCAGAGTCACTGCTTGGATTGCATGTTGGGTCGATTTGTTTATTACTTGTAGGATCGATTTGTCGTTGTGTGAGAATACTCAAGAAATAATCACCAAAAACGGAATGATTATATGCTATAACACGCTTAAGGGCAGTTGCATAATTCTCCAATTCTTCTTTAAAGTCTATATAGCCTGGTGGTGCTGGTGGTAAGCCAGCCTTTGATCGTGTGGCCAAACGGAAATAATTTTGTAGACGTTTCCCTATAAATATTAACAATTATTAATATATTTTGCATTCCGTGCTATTCTTATAAACATACACATAAGTTGTCTAACAGGAGACTCCTTGTTTGAAATTTGTAAAATTTGATTTTTTAACAATGCTTCCGCAGCTAGATCCATGGTTGGTTGATCCTCCTTTTGCAAGTTTTGGTTAATAACAGTTTTAATTTGTTCCCATACATTTTCAATTATGTCCGAAATATTTCTAAGTAAATTGTAAATATTTATAATTATTAATAAATTTTATAAAATAAGAAATATATTTACTTAATTATTTATCAATTATCATAGAGAATTGCTTATTAGACTTCCATTCCCAGACATTATTAATTTTCGTAAGTGACATTTAAGCTACCTTTTAGGAGATGGTTGGAATTCTCGCCATTTTTAAAATATTTCACTTTATTTTTACTTCTTAATTTATGTTTGCTATACTTTTGGGTTTAAAAATTAGTTTCTCCACCATTGTGGAAAGTGAAGTATTACGCACAGATTAGTTTTAAAATTTCTGAATTGTAATCTACTTATTTGCTTATGAAATTGCGGGAGCTGTACAAGCAGAAAACTTCGAAGGCGAAATCGAGTTAGTGAGATCATGTAGGCTATAGCTGCAGGAAGGAATGAACATTTCAAGTACTTACATTGTTCTGAATGATACTAAATGTAAGTAGATGGATTTAAGCGGAGTAAGATACTATTACTGTAGACGATAACTAATGAAATGCTACTGTAAGTTTAATCAGAAGGATTTCAACAATTTAAAAAAGGATGTTTAAATATGTCACATCACAAAATATCTTTGAATGCGACTAGTGCGGTAAGTAGCAGGAATTATCTCCATAGATATGGAAACAAAAGAAATGACCGAGTTATATCATCCAGTGATAGTCCTTGCTTTCTTAACAAAGAGATTAGGATATACAATTATTTGAAATATGTGGATTTTATCCTAGACAGGAAACTGAACTTTAGACATCTGGCATCTGGAATATAGCACAAGTGCTGTTCCATATGTAGGACAGCCATAGGTTTTAAATGTGGCCTTACTCCAATAATCATACATTTGCTCTACAGGAGCGTCATCGATGGAGACGAAATGTAGCATTAGAAGAGAACAACGAATGAGTTGTTTAGGAATAAGTGATGCAATGTAAACATCACCACAAGGGCATTGGAAGCACTCTTCGATAAGAGGCGGTTCGATAAGAGACGGTTCTTACAGCGTATGGTCTTCATGCTTTCTTAGGATGCCATGCCACAGATGGCCATGAGGATTAGTTGCTACACGGATGATGCTAAGCATGGAGACAGGGCGGAACTGGGCCTCTATATAGAAGAACCAGAGATCAAACTTTAACTCCGGCTACCGGATTTTTCAAGCGTAAGTACGCGCGAACCTGTCGTTCGGAATCGACTTTAAACTGTAGGTCCCGCCACTCTTGTATAAAATTAACACACACAACATAAGTGGTGTGCGAAACTAGGTCGTAATCCTGACTGAAGGGTTGTAATGACCAATTATGTATGTATCTATATAAGTACGCGCGAACAGGCAATGTATGATCGGGGCTAGTTATCATTTAGTCAAATTAAATTAATCATTTAATCAAATCAAATAGTCAAATGGGCAATAACGTCCAGGAATATGGGATCAAAGACAATCCTGGAGTGTAAAAAGTCGATTGACAATTAGTGCAGGCATGGAGGGGTTCCAAGTCATTATGGAGTGATTGGAAATGAGGAACCGAATATTTTGGCTAATAGAGCCAGAGTATTACTTACCATGAGCTTTCATAACCCAATGTGTTTCAAAGTATTAAGGACCAAGCTCAGAAATTGGGCGTAAACGTCACAATAAGTATTGTGGAATAAAGACACATTAGGAAAAATTATAAAAAAAACCCTAATAATTAGAGAACCACGAGTATTTTAAAACTAAGGACGATGGGATACTCTGCCTTATGTGTAAACCTGAACCGTATTAGGTTAGAATAGAGGACGAGTACTTGTCAATTAAGACAAGTACAGTACTCGGAGGTTGAATTGACTCATTGTACAACGTCCTAGTTTCTCGCACCACTTACGTTGTGTGTGTTAATTGTATACATGTATACAGTTTAAAGTCGACTCCGAACGATAGATTTTTTAAAAACTTTCTCATGGCTATTTTATTTACTCTCAAAGTTTTTTGCCAGAAATCTGTTGAGAGGAAGTCGCCGAAGAAATACTTTTTATATTTTGTCTTGATGTCTGGCCTGGGGCTCAAACCCTGGCTTTACGTCTAATAAGCCAACACACTACCTACTAGACTACGGCGACTTCAAACCGTATTCGTATGGCGAAAAATGATGGTGAAAATTAATGAACGCAGGGCATGCGGTGAAGACAGCGAAATATAGTGTCATTGCCCAGCTTTCATAAGCCCGAGATCTCAATATTTCGGGGAGTACACAATACCAGACATTTCTTATGTTAGAGGAGCGCACTGGAAGAACTTAAGGAAGTTTGTACAGATATAGCCTAATGGTGAGCGCACAAGAAGCCTATATTGTGGGTTAGGTGTACATTAATAGGGAGGGATGGGACACTTTGTTGATCTCCTCACATTCAACCTACCTTCCTACCTATACCATCCAATGAATGGAAATCTGAAAGCCCTAAAACAAAAGATACGCTCAATCGGAAGGAGATCCCTGCAAAAATAGCAACAACGATGGGAAAACATTTCTTATTATCGCATATCTTAAAGTTAATTCCAAATACTGAAATATGGATTAATGGGTCACCTATAACCTAATCAAGTTCCTGAAAGTTTACAAGAGTTACTTACTATGTACATCGTTTTGAACAAGATATCTTACCAAGATGACCCTATTGCCCAAATCCAACTAGTAGGTGAAATCGAAGTGATACTAACTGAAATGAGGAGGGCAGTTCATTAGAAAAGTCCAGAACATTTCTCCGCTAATAGCAAAGACAATCTGACCACTCCATAATTAAATGTCGTGCGAAAGTTTGTGAATTATCGGTTTTACATATGTATTTATTTTCCCTCGTTTCTATAAGAAACATATGCTTATCAGAGAGTATGTGCAACATCATATTATTTCTTTTATATTTATTTTAGCTTCATTAACCGAGTTTTTCCAGATAAGAAAATGAATGATCGACAGCAACAGGTCATACGAAGATATCGGGTCAATCAATTGTTGCCTAGATACAACACCGCTTTTTATATGTTGCCAGAAGAAAATAAAAGAACTAGATTGAAGTTGTTTCCTGTGTCAATATTGTTAGATAAGGGCGATACATTTCAAAAAATCGTATTTTATAAATGTTAATCTCGACCTGATATTGCTATCTTTAATTTGTTAGTACCAGACTCAGATTAATATTGAATAAAATATTATTGTACATAAAAGCGTGTTATCTAATATTTTCATGTAAAATTAAACAGTTTTAGTTTATATACGATTCGTATATGTTATTTAGAACTGCTGTTATAACCAACTTAGATAACATAGCGAATAAAGTTTTCAAATTCATTACAAGTGCAAGTACGGGAATAATTTTAAACTCACTTTTCAGTAGTAACACTCTGTAGTAAAATATTAATTTGTTTAGCTAGCTGAGAGCGATTTTCCGGTCTTTGTGATATGATAGGTACAGCTGAACTTATCGAAATCAAAGAAGCTCCTACGCATAAACGTTTTGCACGATGGCCTAATTTAAAGATTCGATCTTTATCCATTGAAAGAACTTCCGGAAACTCGACATTTTCTGGCCAGTCTAGTAGTTCCATATATGCATTTGAAATTGTTTGATCTCCGTTAATTGAAACGCTGTTATCATCACGGACAAGATTACGTTTAAGCCAATTTTCGGTAGCAGGAAATCCGACTATAATATTTTGTTAGGCGCTTTTCAAAGTAGTAAAATAATACATACTTACATTTGTAATACTCCAAGTATTCTTGAAATTTCTGTTTTTCATATTCAACTGAATTCGCCATTATATCATTACGAGCCGAGTCAATAAGAAAGTTTGCCATATCAAGTTTCATTAAAGTCATAGTTTCGAGGATACCTTTAAATGTGTCAACAACGTCTTCAATTTCCGACAAATTTTTTATAACTTCATCTCTAGCAGGTGCACAAGATTTTGCCATTACTTGAATAACGAAGTTTGCATAATTTCGAAAATCTAGAACTCCTTTTTCAGCTTGTTGACGTATAACAGATTCATCTAGTATTTCATTTATATGATCTAGTGCACGTTTATTTGTAGGCGTTAATATTTGTGGAAAACACTCTTTTATCTCTCCTAAAAGTTGAATAGCAAAATCATAACGAGGAGGATTCTGATTTAATTGCGTGCGCAAATTATCCCAGAACACTTTATGCATTATCTCTTTAATGCGTTTTTCAAGGCTAAAAGGAGAAAATTATTTATTCATTTATACAAAATTTTAAATAGACTACCTGTTTTCTGGAGGTTCATATGGTTGCAATTTAAATTCCGGATTAAGAGCAATTTCATGAGCTAATTCCATATTCTGAATATTTTTAACAACATCGGCTACTTCGTTAAATGTTACTACTTTAGGTGGACTCCCGTCCATGCTGGGTAATACAAATCTCACCATTCTGGAAATATCAGAGTCAGAATTTACGTTTTTATTACAGTTTTTAGAATAAATACTTGTCTGAACTTTCACTGTCAGTACGTGAACGTAAGCTTGACGATCCGGGAGATGTGCCCAAAATATGTTCAGGAATGTCATTTTCGTTTCCACCAGAGCTGCCCTTGGAATTCATTCTAAAATCAGATTGAGTAGGAAAGTTGTATTTGTTGTATTATTAAAATCATTTAAATCTCTAGGATCTTGAATAAGCTTTTACGTACAGAATATAATAAAAAGTCAATTGGACAAAAACCATAAAACAGTCTAATTTTATTTTAAATAAAAAATTTCCTTAACTTCATTTACAAATACCGACAGTATTTGCTTGTGGTGCATGTTAAAGGCAGATAAAAGTCGCGTTACATACATTTTTATTTTTCATACTACTAAGTTATAAATAGTCTTCTTATAATTCTTTTTTCATTCTTCTAAAATTAATGAAGGCAAAACCGCGCCAAGACATTGGATTAATATTTGGAGAACATGTTGGTCAAACCATTATGTCTATAAGAGCGAATTTCTTGTCCGGAAATTGATGACTTTTTCTCTGTCGACAGTAAATTTACAAAATGACGAAGTGCTTAAAGAAATGCACATCTAGACATCTGGGTGGTGGTCTTCATTCATGAATTAGATCCATTATTCCTGCACAAAGAAATGCACATCTAGTCAACAGACTGAATAATGGAGCTATCTTTAAAAATGATCTCAAAACGGAGTCAGAGTATTGGAGCAATATTATTAAAAATGATACATTCTATGCAATTTTATTCAAAATAATGGCAACCACACTTCATAATTAAAATGTCTTATTTTTTCATTGATTGAACGAAGGGCGATTTTTGTTTACAATGAATGCGCTTGTAACTGTAAATATTTAACTTTTTAAATAAGGTTAAATAGAAAGTGATTTTTTAACGATAATAAAATTAAAATAAATAATTTTTTCAGTTGTCTATGTACAATATTGTAATTCAGATATTTTCGGGACGTAGAAACTTTTTAGCATTATAGAGGCCGAATAACGGTGAGTTTTGTCCATATGTGTATTACTTAATATATTTTATAAGTAACAAATTCTGGAAAAATTTTATATAAACACTCCTTAAAATAAATATGTTTTCTTTTTGTTTAAAGAACTAAGTTTTAAGTTCTTTTAACAGAATGTCTACATGTTATTTTTTTTAACTTAAAACAAACTAAATCTTCGGCTTTAAAACGATTTGAATTAATGTTTTTTTATTATCGGATACGACGAAATTTCCAACATTTTATCGCATCGCAAGCGATAAATCTATGTATATACAACATCTAGGTCTTATTACAACACGGATTGCTATAAGTTGCAATATTTTGTCTTAATTCAAGAGACCCTTAGGAATTCTACCCTGTGAGCCCATATAAGTTTTCTACACAATAACTCTGCAGTTAAATGCTAATCCTCAATAATTAACCAGTGTTTGACACAACATTGTTTGCTTTTAGTTTCAATTAAAACCTCTTAGCTTCTAAGTGTCTTTTTAGAAATTGCTTGTCCTAATTAGTGTCGAGATATGTTATTGGGTCACTGAGGATATTCATATCTTCATAATAAAAAAGCTGGTAAATAGAAGCGTAATTCTCTACACTTTAGAATGGAAATTTGCTTAGAGGCATAAAAACAGATGACAATGTAAAATCGTTGTCAGGTGTTTATATATTCTATCCTCAAAATCGCTTTAAACATTACGATTACTGACCAACTGGACAAACGGATTGAGAACTTATCCAGATTAATCAACAATTTGTAAAAGAACACCGTCTTACGAAATAGATAGCATTCCTTGCTCAATGAGATCGAAGAAGTTCTGAATATACATCAAAGGTACCAGAGGAACCGCTTTACGGATAACCAGAAATCTAGAGTGGGATACACTGACTACCACCTTTTCAATCTTTGATATGCGAAACAAAGCGAAACTATCTATAGCACACAACTTGAAGTAAGTCGAAGGAGGTAATACTTACAACATATAAGAAAATAAAAGAATACCCCTTTTCTAAGCGATATCCAATGAAAAGGATTACAAAGAACAGCAGCCTGAGGTATGTGAAGATGACCAGTGCGGATCATTTACCAATACTGCCAATGCTGGTGTTAGGTTAGGTTAGGTTAGAGGACGTGTACTTGTCAATTAAGACAAGTACAGTACCCGGAGGTCGAATTGACCCATTGTACAACGTCCTAGTTTCTCACACCACTTATGTTGTGTGTGTTAATTTTATACATGAGTGGTGAGACCTACAGTTTAAAGTCGACTCCGAACGACAGATTTTTATTTATTGAGAAACTTTTTATGGCAATTTTTATTTACTCTCAGAATTTTTTCCAGAAATCTACTGAGAGGAAGTTGCCGAAAAAATACTTTTTGTATTTTGTCTTTGACAAAATGGGGCTCGAACCCAGGCTTTTGCGTCTAATAAGCCAACACACTACCTACTAGACTACGGCGACTTCAATGCTGGTGTTAAATAAATTAAATCATTTGTGCGTAAATAAATTAAATCATTTGTAATGGTTAAACCTCTTTTTAAAAGTTAGAAAAACTAGACATTTCTTATCCGTCATGACATGTTTTATATCAAATGCAATATTAAGTTTCCTATTTAATGTTATGCAGTTTATGCATTTAAGATTTGTATTTCGCAACTTTTTATTTTATGGTTTCCATAACAACTACAACATGCTTCGCATTTTTTACCACAATCATTTGCAATTCAAGCTTTGAAAAATAAAAGCTTCATCTATTTCTATAGATTAAGATGTCAAGAATATCTAATTAGTGAACTAGTAAAGACAGTTTGTGTCACTTCATCCTCTATTAAAGTTGAAGTAGATTTCACACTAAGAACGTTGGCGTTGCTCTAGAAAAACTACTTGTGCTGTGACACGATATATTTGAATCCCTTATATTCACTGCCCAACTACGGCGCATGCGACAAGAGTGAGTTTTTTACATAATGCATTTTGTACATACAATAATGTAGTCGAGAATAAGACCATTACCTATTTTTGAGAAATAGAACAAAGTACCAGTATAGGAACTGGGAACTATGGGGACGCTGGAGGGGTTACTGCTCTGTTTTTACTCGTCGTAACTAAACCAATTTACTAAATTACATACTATAACATATGTACATATGTACATGACAAACTAGATTAAGAACTTTTGTCTTCCGTTTTTATAGTAGATACTTTGGATGACCCAATTTGATATTTTCAGTACTTTTTGATGAATATACGTCTCCTGTTTGTTTTGGCATTATTATTTCTATTTGTAGCTTTTTTTAAGTTCTGTTTACCACACACAATTTTTTATTTGATCGCACTTTTATCATTAATAAATACTAGAGATAATTTGTGTTATAAATACGATCAGTTAATATTTGTGTGTTAGCACTTACATATATGTTAAATGAAGTGCATTTCTACGGTATAAACAAACTTTTTCCATCTGAAGAACTGTAAAAGAAACGCGACCAGGAAAATAAACGCAATAACGTTTTTTTGAACTGTTTTTGTTGTATGTACATATGTATGTATATTCCATGCATTAAATGTTTTCTTAGTTAGCTGTTATTTATTAGATACGTTACATTGCTGCAATTAATTAATTTTAAGCATTCACATATGCTTTTAACTTAATTTATTTTATTTTTAATTGGTTTTAACGCAATTTTTATATATGTTGGTCGCTTTCAAACTTTTACAAAAAATGTTTAATGCATTAAAAAACTACTTCACTTGGTAATGTCTACGCCTCCATTCTATAACGTTCTAAGTGTACTTAGAACGTTTTTAATGTTCTTGCATTTTTAAATTCTACGTTCTCTAACTTAAATACTGTCAAAATTTGGTTAAGATGCGCCAATCGGTTCCTAAGTTATAGGGAAAAATCTTGTTAAAATACACATATGGTCGTATGTCGCGTGAAAACTTTGAGAGCTCATAACTCAAAACACACTTTTTCGACTTAGAATGTTATAGAACGGAGGCGTCGATGTATGCAATGATGTTGGCTGCTTAATTATTTAATTTAGAATTAAATGAGGGGCATCATTTATGCTTAAAAACAAAAAATAAAAAAACAAATTATATATTCATAATCCATTGAAAAATAAAAATGTTTCAATACTTAATATTGACTTTTTCATCGTGCAATTAGATTAAGTGTGTTCAACTTTAGCTTTGTCTCTTTTGTTAACACACAGTATCTTAACATACCTTGGAACTGAATCAGCTGGCATGTTTTATTGATATATTTTGCTTGTTCTTTTTAATGTTAACTCTTTTTTGTTCGTGGTCGTATTTAACAACAAAAAATTCGTTGATTAAAAGTTGTTATACCCAAATTAGGCTTCGTATTATTATTTGTTCAAATTTTTTAACAGCAACAAAACAACAATCAGAGTAGTAAAACTTTATTTAATATTTACTGAAATAAAAAAGGAAATTAGTATCCGTTTTTAAAATATTTAAATAGATTTATTAAAATATCGAAAAATAGAAAAGTACTTAGTTATTTATATAATAATTGAATTACACCTTGACTAATTCTTCACATTTAACAAATAAAAATACTACAAAAACTCTTTAATTTTAAGGATCTTTAATTGGTAATTATTTAAAAAATTTTGGTACGTAAAAATAATTTCTTTAAAAATATTACTCTACAAAAAAATGTATTCAATTCACTAAATTATTAAGCAGTTATTATCTAATTTTTTGTTGCCAATTGCAGGGAGACCCATAACGAAGATTACCCAAGGCTTAAAATTTAGCTGTTATGCGACACTTGCTGAGAGGGTTCCAAATATCCCAATCGATGACGAATCCCATTTAAAACCAGGCCGAATTCAATTGTAGATAATTCTTGTCATGACATATGGGCTTGCCATGGACTCCCACCCAGTCCAGTGCAGATGGGTGCAAAATAAACAACAGGGAAGTCACTCAAACAGACAATTGGAGTGGCAGCTCTAGCGGCACTATCATCAACCGCAACAGTTGATTAGAAAAGCATAATAGAACTGTATAGACCATCTTCACAGCATTGCGCCAGAAGCTGGTGATGAAAACCATTACCGTCGAAGGTTTAGCAAAAGAAAGGGTGCGGCAGCACAACAGCCGTCGTGTGTCCAAGATTCTAATAGCAATACTATCTGACGGTTAGACCGTCATTCGAACGCTAGAGTCTGAGGTTAATCGAAGATTGTATATGATCCTCTGTGAACGCTGAATCAGTGAGGTATGAAAAATAGGGATACCCTCTGCTAGGACTCAGGTCGAGTAGGAATTTGCGGCAATGAGTAGACAGATGAATCTGCGATGAGGAGAGCTTCCACGTCACTCATGGGGCCAGAACCTCTTTGTGGAAAAGGGACAAATAAAAATAAACTTATGCATCAAACTATACAGGAATAACCTAGGGTTAATAACAGGTCGTTTGACAGAACATTGTAAATTCAAAGTGTATTTATTCAAAATAGGGATCATATCAAAACCCACATTTAGATTCTGTAGATGAATACATTTTTGGAAACTGTAAGGCATTAATGCATCCCAGAATGAAACACCTGGAAGCATATCAGGTGCATTGTCCTTGTTGACAATGAGTAGCATTCTGAAGTTTGTCAGGGAAAGAGGCATTAAAGAGACTTCATAGGGATACACCATAAAATTTCGGAAACTATTTAAGACAATAATAATACTACGTTATTAATAAAAGAACGTGAAGAATAAAATATGGAAGGGTATGGTAGCTTCAACGTGTATAACGATATAAACTCTTTTTAGCACTTCGATTGTCAAATTTAAAAAGGGATGATTACTAACAAGGACATCCATTCAGACAGAGTATACAACAAATTGAAGCCGTATTTATAACAATTATCTGTCAATACCTTAAGGATTGGATGCTTTCGTCAAAACAAGTAAAGAAGTACTATTATTGACGAGTACTATGTGGCGTATCTCTTGTGTTTAAGTGTATAAGTTCTCTTGTAAGAATTTTCGCTTTTATTTTTAGGAATTTTGTAAACCTTTATAAACAATTTTAAAAACGGCAAAACTAGAAAACCATACATATGTATACATAGAAATTTTATTTGTTTTAAAAGATTGGCTGGTTAGCTAGCATACACTTTATATTGACATTCACAGTATATCTGTATATTTGTTAAAAATTTTCAAGAACAAAATTTTAAAGCAAGTTGGAAACAATTGGTGCAAAGTAAATGATGGAACTGAACAACTGTAAAAACTGTTTTAATGCGAATTAAAAATAGGCGAATAAAATTTAAAGGTCAAACTATAATTTGCCCATATTCAATTAAATATTTAAAACTATCTGGGCAATTATTACAACTTATATACTTAAAAAATACTTCGTCGGCGCTTGACTAAAAATTCACGTTGTAGTTTGCACTTGACGAAAAGCGCACTATGCATGTTGTGGTTTAACAAATTAGACTCTTGTAATGACCAATTATGTATGTATGTAAAATTTCACTAATTGAATTCTCCAAAAACTTTTTAAATCTGATTAAATCATATTCGACGCATCGTATGCAAAGCGTTATTTTAAAATATACGAGATCGAAATGCATAGAAGTTATATCTGGTCTTCCTCAAGGCAGTCATCTCGGTCCTCTGGTGTTTTTAACGTTCATCAACGATATTCCTAATGTTATTCGGCATAGCAATATCCTCTTATATGCTTATGACGTTAAAATTATTCAAAGTATTTCAAACAGTGAGAACATTGCCCTACTGCAATCTGATTTGGACTCTTTCTGTAAGTGATCCACTCATAATCTAATGGTGCTTAACCTAAAAAATGTAAGATGATGAACTTCAGTAGATATTCAATTTATCAGAATGTGTATTTTATCAATGAGGAGGCGTTAAAAATTAAGGATTAATTTTTGGACCTTGGAGTACTTTTTGACAAGAAATTAAACTTTAATTCACATATAGACTTAACTGTTAATAAGGCTAATGGTATATTACGTTTTATAAAGCTTTGGCAAGAGAATTTGATGACCCTTATCTATTTACATCTTTAGTGAGGTATGCTTCGGTAATTTGGGAAAAATTGAAATCAGTCTAAAAATAGTTTCTACTTTTTGGCCTTCGGAATCTCAGATGGAATCCTAATATAAACCACCCATCGTATAGTAGTGGCCTTCCTCTAATAAACTTACATACCCTGAAAAGTCGAAGAACAGCTGTCAATCCGGCTTTCTTTATAAACCTTTTGAATGGTGGCATCGATTCACCCCATCTTCTGGATATGATACATATCAAAGTACCGACAAGACAACGCGTTCCTATGAGACGCTTTATCTTAAAACATATAGGTCTACATATCATCTACTCTGATCGCTGCCTAAGAATGTGTTTGGAGATAAATAAATTTGAAAACATTATTGACTTCGCTGAAAACTATAACACTAAAATTACTACTCTTGCTTATTTGAAATTAAACTCTAGTTTAAAAATTTTTTGTATGTATTTTCTAATCTGTAATAGATAATTAACTTAAATTCATAAATAAATAAATAATTACTGTAGAATGAATGTCTACAATAAAATTACAGTATTTGAAGTTCCGAAAAGTCGCCGAAGTCTAGTAGGTAGTGTGTTGGCTTATTAGACGTAAAGCCAGGGTTCGAGCCCCAGGCCAGACATCAAAACAAAATACAAAAAGTATTTCTTCGGCGACTTCCTCAGCAGATTTCTAGCAAAAATTCTGAGTAAATCTGCCGTTCGGAGTCGACTTTAAATTGTAGGTCCCACCACTCATGTATAAAATTAACGCACACAATATAAGTGGTGTGAGAAACTAGGTCGTAATCCTGACGGAAGGGTTGTAATGACCAATTATGTATGTATGGATTTGAAGTTCCTGCTGCCGATTTAGTTATGCGCAATATTTTTCTGACTGCGTTTGCTTTTCAGGTTGCGGCCGTATTCAGTTCTATCATTCACTTTCAGAAAAATAAGTAAAGATTTTTTAAAGCGTTATTAACACAGTTTTAAAAACATTTTGTTGACAACACTTGATAATGCAAAAAGTAAACAAAGAATGTAAACTGCGCAATGTATTAATAAGCAAACACGACATATGTATAGACATATGTACATACAAGTGTTAATGTAGTACTAAAAATGTACGTACATATGTGTAAATTATAAATAAAATATATTACAAAACAAGAAATTTCGAAAACTGTGACAAGGACACACTATTTTAGGCTTTATAAAAAGTAGATAGGAAACAGAAGTCCCATAATAATATTACCTGTACTCTTTATATTTACAGATGGTCAAAGTTTATGTATATCTATATCACGATATTTTCAAGTTAAATTTTCACAGTCCTGTTTAGCACCATGGACAATTTAGTTATAATTTATTTTCTTTATTATAAAAACCACAAGAATGCAAAATCATTTAACCGAAAATGTCTACAAACTTCGAGAAGAAAATTCAAATAATGTATGAACAAACACTATTAAAAAAACGAGAAAGATAATATAGCAATTTTTTCAGTTTGGCGTTTAATAGATGTTTTAGCGATTATTGCAAAATTTGGCAAACAAAATAAAACGAATTTGTCAAAGTAAAATTTATTTGTGTAAATAAGAATAATTTATAAAAAAATTTGTTGAATTAGCGAATAGCAAAATTTTGTTTGCTGTTGAGAAGGAATCTTCAATTGTTTTTAATTTTTGTTCAATAACGCCGTCATTTTAGCTCAATAATAACGCCGTTAAAATAATTTATAACAACTAGCGTATGACTCAGCTGTTAACGAGTTTATATTTCACAACGATAAACTTATTCAACTCAACTTTCTAAATGACGAAATTATTATAATTTAAAAACTTTTATAGAATGAGCTTAATAAAATGGACATTTTTTCTCTAACTAAATTTTTATTGAAAAAAATTCCAACGAAAATAAACAGTTAAATGGTGTTCAATGTTATAGACGGTAATACAAGTAATACAACAATTAAATTTAGCTAAAAATTTGGACAATTATTTCAAATTTTATTCTCTTTGATTTTGTCAATACAAAAAATATTTTGGGTTTTGAAATTTCTTCAATTTCGCCTTTATTGGTACAAATCTTTATAATTTCACTCCAGAAAAAGGAACTTAATGAAGTTATTGTTAACTATATACATCGAAATTCTCCCGAATGGAAGGGCTTTCTCACATTTTTATACAATTGAAGACCGCAGGAGAGGACAGTAATATATAGTTTTTTAATAGACGGCAGTGTTTCAGAAGACAATTGAATTAAGGAACGCTGACGATGAAACATATTTGCATTAAATTTAATTGCAAATTCCCTTTAAGAACTAAATAAAACTAATTTCACGTCCACTTCTGTACATATGTGTGAATGTAAGACATTAGCAAAAACAATACATGTTGAAGAGCAAATCGAGTTTCAAATAGAGAGGTGTGTGAAGTGAAACAAGTAATGCTTTGTCAAAATCATGGCATATTTATAATAATCGTATGTATACTTTTGTGGCTGAGTGTACATATATAGCAGACAAAAATAGTTTTCGGTCTTGACGTCTAGATGCCTCTAAAAGAAAAATATGGAATATCATATGCAAAAATATATTTACATGAAATGTCTGCATATGCAATAACCATTTTTGACCTTCAGGTGTAATAACTGCTGATTGTTACTTAAATAAAGAAATTAATTAACAAATGTACGTATACATATGTATGTAAACCAATTCTGCATTAATACCATCAGAATGTATGAAATGTACTGTATGAAAAAAGTTTTTCGTTATTTGGACGCAGTGCGCGGATGTGAAATTTAATTTAATAAAATGAATTTAATCAAACGTAAATAAACATTGTCAAATTTGTTTAATGATTAATTTTTTAGTCTTTGATTTTTCAAGAAAAATAAAGCACACATTACTTTTGGACTGTTGCACAAACAAGGTATGGAAATAAGGCCACATTGTAAAAATATGTCTAATGCGCGCGACTATCATTAATGAATAAAAGTCAATCAATAAAGTTCGTTTTGACAGGTATAGTTTTACCACGAATTCGGAGAAACATTCATTTTTCAGACACCGTACACTTACGTAAATATTAATAAATTATATAAATTTATAAGCGATAATATACATAAATATGAACAATCACTAAAACGAAATAAAATGGCAGAAGAAACAAATTGTTTACTACCAGTTACGAATGTTTTTGTACCTGATACTGGTAGTAAATATGTGTGGACACATCGAGAAGCTCTAATTCAGTTGCAAAAGTACACACCATATTTTCGTCTAATCGATTTTGTGAACAAAATAAGATGTAAACGATTTTATGAACCAGCGGATCGTTTAGGAATCCTCATGTCGGCATGTATTCTTATGCTTCCAGCTCCTTTTTACCAAAATAGACGATTTCCCGAAGACTATTGGGTTAATTTGTCTGTTGGTCCAGTGGCAGAAGCTATGAATTGTTTAATTACTTCTTTAGATATTCCAAGTCCACTGCTATTGTCACAAATTAATGCACAAGATTGGGATACATGGAAAAAGAAATACGATTCATCCTTGACAGATATATGACGTTTTGCTTACTGTACGGATATAGATAAATTATCGAATATTGGCATTTATAATCGTCAAACATTTGAGCACCGTTTTAATATGAAATGGCAAGAATGACAAAGGAATGTATTAAGTCCGACATCGTAAGAATTATATTTTATATCCAAACAATCCTTCGCTCGGACACAAGACGTGTATCATGTTTTAGAATATAAGTCATATAAAAACCTAACCACTATTAATTTGTCCACCACGCATTTTTGTTTGGTAAATTAATATTCAAAGTTCCATATTTCAGAAAATATTAATAGCGCAGTCAGTTAAAAGTTCACTTTTCTGAAAGGTAATATTATAGTATTTAAATTTGTTAAAAGAAGTTTGTACATATTTAGATAAATGTTTTTAGAATACAAACTAAAAAGAAAGTTCATTGTTTTTTGAACAAATTATTATGAATACACTACATAATAATATTCATGAAATTTTAGAAAACAGAAAAAAATACATGTACGAGGTGTGATCAAAAAATAACCGTTATTTTCATATTTCGTGAGTTACGTAATAACTCGATTTTCGCATTTTTTCTCTGTTATATTGGTACACATGTGTGTTATATATGTTGACAATATCAGCCATTTTGTATTGTCAGTCTGTTTTTGACAGATAAAAACGTTAGTCGTGTTTTGGTGTGCTTTTCGATTTTTACTATTCGAAAAAATGGATCAAATGCGAAAATCGAACATACGTAACTCACGAAATTTGAAAATAACGGTTATTTTTGATCACACCTCGTATATTCGAACACCAAGCCTATTTTTTATACATATATCAACATTCAAAACATATAGAATAGAGAATAATAATGATAGCTCTTAAGGTTAGTTTTTCTGCAAGATAATTTCATAATTTCTAAATTAATAAAAATAAGTTTGTAAATTTTGAGGTAAAAATTTGAAAACGAAATACAAACTTCTTTACCTTTCAGAAAATCTAACACTTAAGGTGCAGTAATTATAACCTTCTAAACTTTGAATATTGATACATCAAGTAAAAATGAGTGGTGCACGAATTGATAGTAGTTATGGAAGTACGTATATGTTATTTAAAATTGTTATTTAGTAGTCTTTTTTTCAAGAACGACAAGCGTAGCAAATAGTCTTCAACTCAGCGTACCGACGACTGACAACAGAACCTCATATTTTGACATGGGAAATTGGTTTTTTATATTTCTTAATTTTCTTGACATCATTGTAAAAACTATTTTAAGATAGTATAAATATTCACTGTATGTGGGTTTTATGAAGACAATATAATTTATTAAGTGCTTGCGCATGTACTCATAGTGTTCACAGACAGTTGCAAAAATTAAAACAAGTTTTCAATTTGTATATTGTTGATTACAAATTTTTCTCAAATGCAAAAAAAATATTTTTGTTTTATTTTAATTCTATAAGAACCAACCGAACCTCCCAATATAAACTTTCTGTTTAAAAATACTGAATTTTTAGTGGTTCTGTACATTTATTTTATCATCTGAAATCGATATGCAGTTGTGACGAAATGGGTGAATAATTTATATTATAATCACTATTTTAAATTATATCTAACGTATTATAAACCAATTGTATAACAAATAAATTACATGAAAGGACAAAAAAAATTTAAAAAATTATAGGTAATATAATTATATGATTAGAAAACTGAGATTAGAAATTTTAGTAAGTATTAAAAATTAACTAATATTAATTGCAATTTAATTAAATGAAAACTTTTAAATTATTGCAACTTAAAGACTTTAACAACAAATAACATTTAAAAATAAAAAAAAAAGATATACTATCACATTCATAAAAATTATTTTTGAATTAGGGAGGGTTTATAATTTCTATGAAAACTTGTTTTATAAAACTTTAACAAATTGATTTTTTTATGAAAATGGGTATTAAAACATGTTAAAATATATGTACATATATAGAATTGATTTCTTATCTAATATAATTAATATGAGACGGCAAAACAAAATTTTTAAAGATTAGAGAAAAAACATTTTTGTAGTTATAACGGAATCGTAAAATGTGACAATCTCTACTTTGGTATTAAAAGTGATCGTAAAAGTAATTTAATTGAATTAATAATTATATATAAAAACTATGTAAATTAATTAATAAAATTTGAATAAAACAAACTCGACAATAACTTTAAAAAATAAATGGTAAAAGTGTCAAAAAATACAAATACTGCGTAATTAATTTAAAAAAAATTTTGCACCGCAATTGTAGTTTTCGAACGAGATTTAGAAAATAAAGTTTGTCTTCGATAGTTTGGTAATGATGAAGTCGTAAGAAATTATTATTTCTATTATTAAAAATCTGTGTATGGATTCACTTTTTTCTTTCGTTAAGGTCTTAAAAGTTTGTGTTATACCATGACGATGAATTTAAATGATTTAAAGGGATGCGTTCTTCTTGCGTATATTTTCCATACCTGTTGAACTACAATGAAGGTTAAAGTCAAAAGCTGAAACGTCGGAATCAAATCAACATATAAACTAAACGCGTACTCGGCAATAGACATATTCACTAGAAGAACACAGTTATTAGAATTGTATGGATTTAATCGAAAATCTATTTTGAGCTCATTTGAGTTTCGCTTCTGGTAGATACACAATCTTTGAAAGAAATATATTCAGGTAGTTCCGGACTGAAGATTAATTTGTTGTGTCAATTTAGCTTTTGTATCGCCTTTCTTACGTGTAGCGTCAACTACAATGATACATCTAAAATATTAAATTAACTTAGTATTCTTTTAAGTATAATACATTCAAATGTTTGCACAAAAACTTCTCTATAATGTAGACAGTCCATAGATGCATAGATATGCGCGAGTAGTCCTAGTTACAAAGTTTTCCTGTTCCTTAGCTTCCAGTGACCACTTTTGAAGAAACCCCATTTGCTTGGAAACGGCTCGAGCGATTGTCTGTGGAATCCATGTTTGGAATTGGTTACTAATCGTAACCACATGCATTCCCTATCTTAAAAACAACTCAATTGTTATTATTATATATTACATTTATAATTAAATTATAAAATCTAAATAAGAAATTAAGGAGCACTAGCAACATTGCCAACGGCTCTAGATAACAATTATAACTAAATTAAATTTTTTTTCGTATATTATTTATTGAATCTTTCCTTTCGGAATTTACAATAAGTATTCAAATCTTAACCTAAAATAATACAAAAATAAAAGTTGTTATTGCCACTGCAACGTACAACTAAATGTGCTCATCAAAAGTAAATTTATCTGATCAGATCATTTGTTTGAACCCTTTTGAGACGTTTGTGACCCTCGAATACATGTAAGTCTCTTACAAGACGGTTGGGATGTTCTGTAATCCTAGAGATGTAATTGACACTTGCTATTTTTATTTCCTCTCGAACTAAGGGCACCTTCAGATCTTTGTGGATGTTACTGTTTCTCATACACCAAGGAGCACCTGTTATTATTCTAAGAAGTCTAGATTGCCGCCTTTGAAGCTTCTCTACATTGGATGGTGAGGCTGTTCCCCACAGTTGGATACCATAAAGTCAAATAGGTTTCAATACTGTCTTATACAAAAGCAGTTTTAGTTCTAAATCAAGGGTTGACTTAGGTCCAATAAGCCAGTAAAGCTGTGCTGTTCTGAGTTTGATCTGGGAAATTTTGGCAGCTATATGGTGAGCCCAGGAAAGACGAGGGTCGAGATGGATGCCCTGATTTTTTACACTATTATGTTCTGGTACTGTCACACCATTAATCTTGATGGACGGACAATTTCCCCTTCTCATTGTAAACGTAATGTGCATACACTTAGACACATTGACTTTTATCTTCCATTTCAGCATTCAATTTTCCAAATCACTAACATGAGATTGAACTCTTTGTGACGCAACTGTAGAATCTCTATGAATACTTAAAAACGCCGTATCATCCGCAAAAGTAGACGTGTGAGTCACTAAACTAGTAGGCACATCTGCAGTGAACAATAAGTAAAGGAACGGCCCTAGAATACTTCCTTGTGGTACGCCAGCAGATATCTTTCTGCGGGAAGAGGTGACATCTTCTGATTTTATTTGGAAATATCTATCCCATAAGTAATTTTTTAGCAATTTATGCACATTCTTTGGTAAAAACTGCGTGATCTTAAAAAGAAGTCATTCGTGCCAGACCTTATCGAAGGCTTGAGATATATCAATAAATAGAGCAGAGCAATACTGCTTGTTCTCAAAAGCACGTCTAATTAAATTGGTAATTCTGTACACTTGCTGAATCGTGCTATGTTTTCGCCTAAAACCAAACTGATGGTCGGGAACTATGGTGTTGGCATCAATATGCGGTATTAAACTATTAAGCAGCATTTTTTCGAACATCTTAGAAAGTATTGGCAGTAAACTTATTGGACGATATGATGATACTTGCGTGATGTCCTTGCCTGGTTTAGGTATCATTACTAAATCAGATAATTTCCAAGATGCAGGAAAGTAGCCTATTCGCAACATAGAGTTAAAGATGAACAAAATAAAACGCACGGCCGATGTAGGCAAATTTTTAATCATTGTCGCAGTTATTTTGTCACAACCAGGTGATTTGTTCGGCTTTAGGCTCTGGATGACGGCAATCACTGCAGACAGCCGGAACTTGATCGGCCTACTAACCACATCGTCGATTGTAACTGGGGCAATACTAGAAACAGAATTGTTTGGTGTAAAAACATTCTCTAAGTAGTTGGCAAAAGCGTCCACTTTCTGTTCTGCGCCTTTTGCCCAATCACCGTGCGGTAGTCGTAAAGGGGATTCATGCAAAGTAGGTCTCCTCATTTTCCTAACTGCCTTCCATAAACTGTAGTCCGAGCCTTTCGTTGCGTCCAAATTTTGCAAGTATTTTTGCTGGTTCGACTCTTTGACCTTCTGCAAAGTGTCACGCAGAAGTCTTTGGCACTGATTAAGTTGAGACTTTAGACCTGGAGAACGATATTCTTGCCATTGGGGTCTTAAATTCCTTTTTTGGCGTAACAGTGGTTCTATGTTATTAGAGCAGGGAAATTTTCGTTTTCTTACCAAAGGGGCAGAGGATGTAGATACCCTAGCAGCTTCAGTTAAGACGTTAGTAAACTGGCGGACGCCGGATTCAATTTCCTGTTCACACTTCAAAGAGATATTTGATGGCAGGTGCGAGCTTACGAATATTTTGTATTTCCGCCAATTTGTTCTCGTCTGAAGATAATTTTGCTCCAGTAGGTTTGTATCAGGCACAAATGTTAGGATCGTTGGTGAGTGATCAGAAGACAGGTCCAATGACGGGTGCATACGAAGATTTTCACGTCTAATATTTCCTACTACTACGGCAAAATCTATTACATCCGAAATTTTGTTTAGATCAGTTGGCCAATAAGGAGGATGACCAGCAGACAAGGCATCCATTCTGTTCGAAGATACTGCGTCCTATAGCTGTCTTCCTCTCGGAGTAATGAGACGTGATCCCCAGAATGTGTGTTTTGCATAATAATCACCTGCTGCAATAAATTTCGGACCCAGCGTGTTGAAGTAATCGAGGAATTGATCTTTGCAGATGTCGTGTCTTGGAAGACAATAAAGTGCTGATATTGTAACACCAAGGTGGGGTAAATTGATTAATGTTGCTTGAATGTAATCTTGGGTGAATTCTGACAATGGAAAGTGCCTAATGTCCTTGTGAACAAGAATAGCTGACCCTTGGAATGCCCTATCACTAGGGTGTTTTGCGTCACATGTGTAGTAGTCATTAATTCTAAAGCAGTTTTTGTCCGCGAAGTGTGTTTCCGATATTAGCATGACATCAATTTGGTAAGTATATAAGAAGTTTTGTACTTCGTTTTTTATGATGGCTTAAGCCGTTCGCACAAAAGCACATCTTGAGGGTGTTCATGTCTTATTTACTAAAATCTGGTTATTTTGGTTTTGCAGCAGCTGTTGCAACATGTTCTGCATGTTAGCCATAAAATTACTCATTGTTTGGATTAGCGTATCAACTGAATTTTGGGAATTCGAATGGACAGTTGGAATGCCTTCTTTTAGGGCGTCAGTCAGCCCTATAGTATATATAATATAGATGAAAATACAAATTTTGCATAGTAGAAATTTCTTTACTAAATAATGATTTCGATTTTCTTGATAAAATTGTAGATTTTTAAAATATTAGTTTTCGTAGGAGATTTCAATAGTGAGATAGGATTATGGGAACAAAAATATCTATCCTTGCCGAGTGATAAAGGGGGCGCAGTCCAGGAGAAAGTGTTTATGGATATAATAGTATTACATCTCGAATATAGGGGAGTTTCATCTTTCCGGAGAAGATAATTTTGGGTGGTAAACGTATGTCCAAGGCGCAATCAGGAAAATATTTTAATTTGGTGTTTGCCTATATCAAGCAAAAATTTGTTTCTGTTGAAGTTCATTAAAATTATCAATGAAACCATTCATATTCAATTATAGTATCATTAAACTATCCATTGTAGAATTTCCATGGAATGTAGTAAACTGTATTTACAATAAATTATAGGCAGGAGGATTATAATTGTGATATTTCGTATTGTAATTAATTTAACTGTCATAATTGATATCTGTGAAGGAAATTACATACATAATTGGTCATTACAACCCGTCAGCCTGGATTACGACGTAGCTTCACACACTACTAATGTTGTGTGTGTTTATTTTTTATACATGAGTGGCGGGATCTACAGTTTAAAGTCTACTCCGAACGGCATATTTTTGAGAAACTTTTTTGGCAATTTTGTTTACTTTCAGAGCTTTTGCCATAAATCTGCTGAAAGGAAGCCGCCGAAGAAATATTTTTTCATATTTCGTTGAGTTGGAGATGTCTGACCTGGGGTTTGAACCTATGCCTCACGTCTAATAAGCCGACACACTACCTACTAGACCACGGCGACGGTGGAGGGAATTGAAATATAGACTTCATTTTTTGACGTAAGATCTTGGGTCAAGGTGCTTAGAGGGAATTTTGGATTTACGAATTCAGATCAGAAAAACTGCTATTTGATGATCTGTTGTTAGGTAATTTGTTGGAATGTATCTTAAGTTTTTTTTTGTTTCATTTGTTTGTTATTTGACTTAAATTGTTCGATGTGGTGGAATGTTGGATGTTCATTCTTAATAGTTAATTTGTTCTGGAGTTTTTGTTGGTTTTGCCGAGTAATGCTTGTAGAAAGTATACTTATATGTTTGTTATTTTCTTGTTTTGAGTTGCAGGATGGCATATCTGTAGATAGTGAAGTGATGGACGGTTCACATCGGAGAGATTTTTTATTAGTATTATTTTTCGGTGATGTTGATGGACGTTTTAGAGGTTGATTGGTTTTTTGAAGTGGCTTTGCAATTGTGGAGTATGATTGTGTTATATTTTGAACAGATTTTGTTGTGTTTATTTAATATTAACGCTTAGCGGCACCGTAGGAACATTTTTGGATAGTTTTGATTTTGATTATCTCTTTTTGTTGAATGTATATGGGACAATTTTTATCAGATGCGGGATGTTCTTCAAAACAGTTGGCGCATTGAATTCTAGTACATTGGATATCAGGATGAGGAGGTAGATTGCAGGTATTACAGGTTTCAGGGTTTTTGGACTTATTTTTTGTATGACCGAGAAGTTGAATATTTTTACACCGCCTTGGGTTTGGGAAATACATTCTTACTTTAACTTTATACCACGCGACATTAATTATTATTGGCAAATTGTATAGGTTAAAAGTTAAAACCGTGCATCCTGAATATATATACTTGTTTCGTGGCATTTGGATTACGATCATCAATAATACACTCATTGTCCTCCATAGAATTATCCACTTTCTTTGTAAATTTGTAGACAGAAACAACGCCGTGAGGGCGAAGTTCTTTCACAATCCCTTCCCCGACACATAATTGAGACAAGGAGCGTAAATTATATTATTGACATAATTAAGTGTATCATGTAATTTAACAGATATTGGACAGATATCCAAAAGGGATTTTGCTTTTAGGAATTTGTCTGCAACAGTTTGATTACGAACCAATAATAATAAATTTCCATCTCTTAGTTGGCTAATGGAGTCAATTAAGGTGGAAATTGTATGTAAACCTTTATGAATTACAAATGGACTTAGTTTTCTTAATTTATTTTCCTCAGATGAGACCAGTACGTATTTGGTATTGGTTGATAAGTTACTTTGAGCATTTGGTAGAGTAGGAAAGTTGTTTTTGTATGGTTGATCAATAAAATCACTTAGTATTGCAAATCTATTTGATTGCCGTTCATCTGGAGACCCAGGGGCCGTAATGATTTAATTAAAATTTTTCAATTCTTTGTTTTTTATGCAAATATTACAAATTACAACATACAGTATTATTCAATAATCACTCTCAACGAAAAGAGGAAGAAAAAATCTAAGAACCGTTATTTAGGAGGTTTAGTTTTTATAATAAAAGATCAAAGAAGATAAACAAACAAATGCACGCTTTGAGTGTTAGTCGATGACTCTCGACCTCAATTAGATGATAGGCTCTTTTATTTAAATTTTATTATTTTGTTTAAAGCAGTGTTCGAAAAAATACTGTGCACTAGCCATTGTGTACGTAAGCCACCTTTTGAACGTTAAATTTTTTTTGAAAATTAGTTTGACATTGCATTTTCTTTAAACTTTGTTTCGCTTTTGCACGCAAAAAATTACTTTAACAAATTTTCTTTTCTTTTATCGCATAGTTCTGCTGTTTTTGACAGTTGTAACTTTATTTGGCATTATGATTTAGGTTCAAACAAGACATGAATATTATATGAATATTATAATAACAATATTATAAAATATTATATACCTATTTATGTATTATTATTTTTTAAAATATTAACCTTATTTAAATTATATTCTTTTTGATTTTTATAAATTAGAAAATTAAATTATATTCTTTTCGACTTTTATTTTTTCACTTTTTTTAATTAATTGAATGACACTAAAATTTTTCTTTTGCAAATGTTTTGATTTCAAACACAAAATAATAATGTTATTTTAAATAAGGGAACTTTATATTAGAACTTTGACTGCCAACTACGAGATAACTAGTAAATTGCGTTCCCTTCCAGCGAGGCAAATGCAAGTTATCTCGTACTCACTAAACCACGTTTTCTCCTAAAAAAAACATCATTTTTGCTTTTTGATGATACCTACGATCTAAAAATAGATTTTTAGTAATATAATGTGAAAAAATGAAATTGTCATTTTTGGCGAGTTTTCTGAAAATTGCCGCGGCAGTCAACGTAACCCTACAAACTCAAGAGTTTTTAAACTAGTTTGAAAACTAATTTGAACGTGCAAAAGGCGCCTGATAAAATACTTTTAACTTTCATTTAAGTGTTTGTGAACTCGTACGTAAACACATTACGTACACAACATGTACACAACAGATTAACGCAAACTCTACATACAAACATAACGTACTGAACGGAGTTCACAAACACTATTTTTTACTGTTTGTGTACAAAGTACGCTAAAAAGATCAGTACACAACGAAAAAAATTGGGTTTTAGTGAACCTTTTTGAGTACGTTTTTAAAATTTTTAGTGTACGCGAGAGTTTATGTTCTCATTCAGTAAGAGAGAAAGAGAGAAAAATGACCAGTTTTTATTTATATTCTTAAGCGAAATATGTCTATTATTCGTAAAGGGCTGGTTACTCAAGTGTGAATTAGCCACACGTAACGTAACGTACCGTAGAAAACGTTCTCTTTTTAGCATATGGAGAACAATGTAAACGATTACCGAAACGTTCTCTCTCGTTAGCAAAACGGAACGATCTGTATAAAACAGAATTCTCCCACGTTTTTACGTGACATTTGAACATAAGAGAGAAAACATGAGAGAGAGTGCAGTGTTGCCACGAAAAAAAAAATATTGTAACCAACATTTGTGAAAAAATCACCAAATAAGGAAAAATATGATCAAAATTAAATTTGTAGTTTTTTTATTTTATATTTTTTTTCAAATTTAAATTATAATTGAGAAAAAGAAACAGAAAATAAGAAAACAAAATTATAGTCTCATAATTAATTAATTTTAACAAACAAAACAAAAGCTATTTTTATAAGACAAATAATAAACAAATCCGGAATAATCTACACATTGAACAAAAAACGGCAACACTGATGATGAGTCTGTATACCAATTTCTATGCATTGTGTTGTGTTTGTTTGTGTGTTGCTTTGTGTTCTGTTTCGTTTTTATTTACATTCTTCGTTGACATATGTCCCGTTTTAAACGTTTCTATAACTACACAAACGTTTTTAAGGCTACGTACGTTACGATTTTACGTTTCTAACGCTTGGGTAACCAAGGCATCATGCGTAAGAAACGTAAAATCGTAATCCAGACTTCTGTTTGCCAAAAAGTTTATCGATGAGCCTGACACTGTTTACCGTAATATCTTATAGACCGATGAAACAAAAGTAGTCCACGGCAAAGATAAATAGTACGTTAGACGCCCTCCTAACCAACAATTCAACGAAAAGTACACTATCAAATCCATAAATCATGGCGGTTTCAGGCTCATACTATGGGGGTGCTTTGGGTAGAACGGCGTTGGATCTCTAGTTCAAATCGTTGGGAGGATGGATGCCACCTATTACGTTCAAAATATTTTAGAAGCCGTAATGTTGCCTTACGCTGAAGAGGAAATACCTTTGCGATGGGTCTTTCAGCAAGACAACGACCCGAAGCATACTTCAAAGAAAGCAAAGCGTGGTTCCAGGACAATAATATCCATGTTATGGATTGGCCGTCATAATCCCCGGACCTAAATCCAATTGAACATCTTTGGATTGATGTAAAGAAAGGTGTTAGAAATGCAAGGCGCAAAAATATGGAGAAACTTTGACTTGTAGCGAAGAATACATGGGGAAATATTCTACTCCACAGATGTCAGACTTTGATAGCTTCTATGAGGTCCAGATGTGCCGAAGTAATCATTAATCGTGGAGGGGCTACTTCATATTAACTACTTACAAACAAATAATACTAATCTGTAAATTTAATGAACGTTAAAACTGAAATTATTACCAACTTTCCAATTTGTTCTTATTTTTTCGAACACCTGATTTTCGACTTAGTTCAACATTATTGGCAGTACAAAAAAATTAGATGAGTTAAAACATAACTTTAAGTATTTTTAAAAAGCTAAAGATGTCTACAATAAAAATAATAAAAAGCCATATTTTCAAATCTTTCTCAAAAATTTTTTTACAACGATCTTTTGTTTCGCTTTGGATGTTCTTATTATTTCGAACACGTCTGTATGTATTTAGTGTTATAGGCCATTTACACTACAGCGAAATCTAGTAGATTAGATTTCAAATCTTGCTCAAAATCTAGATCGTTTACACTGGATTTATTTGACAGTAGCAAGATTTCATTTTAATAACAAAAACAGCTGACTGAAATTTAAAATAAACTAATAATATTTTAGTTTAACCCTAATCAAGTCACGAAAAATATTTACAAATCCAGTCAAAATGTGTCTCAAAGGCACATACAAAGAATTTACGTATTAATTTTGTTAACTTATTTTTATTTTATTAAATTTTTCTTCTGTTACATAAATAAAATATTATTTATTTATTTTCGCATTTTAAGCAAACTAGAACTTTTGAACAAAGTTCGGTGCAAGTATTTTTGTGGTAAATACTGCAAGACTGCTTACACATACTGCATATCTTCGGTGGGCACATATAACATCTACGTCGCATATCTGTCTGCCTTGGCTGGTTTGAGAATTCATAGTCGTGTTGTATGGACCGAACATTGGACAAATTATTTTTATTTAATTTTAGAAGACTACGGCAAATAATGGGTGCCAGATTTCTTCGTAACTCATTATACCTTATTATAACTCATTATTATATTTTATTTTGTTGTTCACCAACAATAGAAGTAAGAGTTAGCGTTCCCATATGTGCCTCATAGACACATTTTGACATGACCAAGTGAAATATGTGTCGGAGAGGTACATGTTGGCTTGATTAGGGTTAAATTGGAACGTCATTTTTTCCTGCTCAGCGCTGTATTTTTAAGAACTATTTGGCAAAACACATAGTTGCATTTCTATTTTTTGCTAGATTTTGAGTAGATTTTGCCGAAATCTACTAAATAAGTAGATTTTGTTTTGTATGGGAAATCTAGTTAAAATCAACTAGATTTGGCCTGAAATCTCATAAGTACTAGATTTCGGTGTAGTGTAAATGGCATATTAAAGGCTTAAATATTGTTAATCATCTTGCAAAAATTTTAATATAATTGTCTTTAAAATAGTAATCCTAAAGAATTTTTAGAGTGCGTATCGTTAATGATACATGCGGTACATATGAGGGTTTATGACTAATATAAATACGAAATTGAATATCGAAACAAAATACACAAAAACACAATTTTTTTGACAGTCCAAATGTCCTCAGCTGTTGAGATAAGGCTACCTTCTATGAATTTGCCTTGGTTTGTACTTTTTTGGCTAGATGCATTAAATATTAAAAAACTAGACTTAAGTCTAGATTTATTTTTTGCAAATTGGAATGTGTTTATTTGCAGAGTTTGATGATACTGGATTAGCATATTATAGTTAACTCTTCAAAGTTAGTTAAGCATTTTGTGGATTTTTACTTTTGCTGGCATGTATTTCCAGAGTTGATTAAGCTGAGTAAGGAAATTTTAATGCAGCTCTGCCCAAATTTCCAATTTTAATTTTTCACAAATTGGTTCTTGCAATTCCACTTTTTTAAATTACAAACACTTCCATTTTTAATTGACGTTTGTTGGTTTAAAAAAGGTGACGCCAGTAACACAGATAGATAATATAGCGCTAATTTAAATATATATTTTTGTATTTAATTATATGGTGAAAAATGAGCAGCACAAATGCTAATTGTGGAGCGGTTAAAATAGCCGTTCGAGAGAGGCCGGCTAGGTCAAATTTGGAAAAAAATTTCCAGTCTAGTATTGTTACTTACCATCCCAGCGGAAATGTAAGACTTTAAAGTACGTTTTGTTTCTTTAATTAATTTCTTATTTTTAGAATATAATTGTTAATAATGCAGTGTTTACTTTTGATCATGTGCTGGGTCCCAATGTAAACCAAAAAGAAATTTTCGATAGTGTAATTAAGCCGCTGGTAGGCAAAGTAAAGCAAGGGTTCAACTGCACCGCTTTAGCTTATGGTCAGACTGGAACAGGCAAGTCTTATACAATGGGACTTGACTCAGAAGTATGTGCTTAGAATATGGCTCTCGATTTAATGTTTTTAATCAAAAGCGATCAATGTTTATATTTCAGAATTTCGATGGAGATGATGCTGGAGTTATACCGCGCTGTTTAAGAGAAATGTTTTTGACAAGTGAAGAAAATTCTGAAAATCAAGAAAATTCATCCAAACATGTAGACATATCAGCATCATTTATAGAAATATACAACGAAAAAGTTTACGACTTATTGGGAAATAACACAAACGAACCAATAGTCGCTAAAGGTATGTATGTTCTTATTTCGTTGGAAAATATTTTCATTAGCGAAATTTTTTTTTAAAGTATTATATGTACATTATAATGAGCCACTATACGTACTCAAATGAAATTTGTTATCAAAGCTACCACTCCAACCTAACGTAATCTATATACCTTTGATCGTTTAGGTTCCTTTTGAAAATTTATTTATCATATACTTTTAGGAAGTAAGTATATTTATAAACTTTATTATTCTTGTGTGATTTATGTCACATAATCCATATTTCAGTCTCTCATAATTATACGGTTACTCCATTTATTTTCGATATAAAGAAGCGAAAATAAATATTCCAATAAATTTATTTGTTGTTTTAAAAAGACTTTTACTTTAATGTGTATGAGCCAATTCACATTAGCACATTTGTTAGTCGCACAATTTTTGTTCTTTTCAATTTACACGGGATGAATATTCGTTTGGCAACAAATGTATACGTATACAGAGCTTTGTATGTTTAGTGTTTTTGCATTCATTTGATGTTTGGCTTTTTAAGTGTACACTATTTTACTATTTTGCTTATAAATTACTAACTAATTATTTACAAAAATCTTTTTGTGCATTCACAAATATTTTATTTGAATTTCTAAATGACAGCACAATGTATAGCGAAGAGTTATGTATAAACATAACATTATAATTATGTATAAACTCTAACATTATAATATATTAATTGTAATTCACTAACTTACTTTATTCTTATTTTAACATTTTTCTTTAATTTTCATTTTTATCAAATATTTTCTTAAATATCATTCATTATATAATACTCTTGATTTTTAATATCAACTATTTTCCTAATTACTAATTATCTCTTTTTAATCTTTACTTATAAATTATCAAATATTCTCTTATTGTTAATCCTGTTAATCCCGTTAAATCATCAGATTTTTGTCAAGTATAAATAAGCTTTCGTTTTTAAAGATTGGTTAATTAAGAAAATATTCATTGAAGTGACAACATTAAATAAATATTGATTTTAAAAAGATCATTCTTTTACTAAAGGCAATAAGAGGAATCTGTAAATGGAAAAACAACAAAGACGTGTAATGATTTCAAAATAAAGAAAAAAAAAATCCAAAAGGGAAATGATTTTATGCGACCATCCCCCTTTCTTTGTGATCATGTTCATTGTTTCAAATGCAACTAACGACTTTCACCAACTTGAAAAAAAATTGCCAACCCTGATTTTTAAAAATGTGTATGTATTAGTTTTGTGCTGGTGATGCGGGGTTGTAGCTGGTGGAAACTACGCCACCGAAAAACCATTCTCTTCACCCCTCTTGCCTACAAACAATCATTTGCTGCCAGCACAATTGTGCTCGTGTGAATATAGCCTATGATTGTCTCTTTCAACATGAAGGAAATGTAAATAAGTGCAAAAAGCAGTGCGACAAAATGATAAGGTCAGTGATTAATAAGCAATTAAACTAAGCAGAATGTATCACAATTGTTTTTTTTTTTTTTGTAGCAATGTAGAAATGTTACGCACCACTGTATTTGCAACTTCACGTCTTCACCCATTGTGACCCATTCAGAATAGGGAGAGAAAGTAAAAAGACCTGTTTAAGTCCTTATTATTATAATTATTAATATTTTGCTATTTTAATAAACGTAAACATGTGTAAACCTTTGAGTTTTCAACTGGCAGCAGAGTTGAAATACTATTTACACATTTACACTGAACTCAGTTATCAAACATAAGTCTCACAATGGAATGGTGTTTTAAAACATTAAAACGATAGAATTAAAGTTTTCCAACTGGCATCAGAGTTGAAATACATGTGTAAATATACTAAACTCAGTTATCACACATAAATCTCACAGGAGTATATTTTTAAAACATTTTATTATACAGCACATTTCTGCGCGTAGTATTCCTTTTTGCTCTCTTGGTTTTATGGCATGCAGACATCGCAGACAATAATTTCTTTTTAATTTGTTTTTAGGTAATAATTTAATGTTTTTGCATATTCTACTATTTTTGTGCAAACGTATTTGATTTATCTTCAAATATAAATATTCTTTTTATTTTTGAGTCAGCAAACATTTCAATAAGTCTACAGAGATCTTTTTTCCCAAAAGTAATATACTCTTGTTAATTCACTGTGTATTCCCCTGGAACTACCGCTCAGCTCACCCGACACTGAAACGAAGCCTCCATTCGAGCACTTGTGAATGTCTAAGAAGTCAATGTTCTCAATTCTCTTAGACTTTTCGGGAGCCTTTATAGCGTAGTAGTACGCAATACTCCGGTAATAATGATGTATTGTATTTTATCCTGCTGAGTTTATTTGGATTTCATATATTTTTATTGTTTTTAATGGAGGGGAAGTTTGAGAAAAATATGTACATATTATTTTGGTGCCGTTAGTTTAGACCGACATACATATATTTTTATTTGAGCTCAACGATGGATATAATAAATAAAATATGCTATCGTTAATGCAGTATTTAGAAACAGTTTTACGATATCGTGTGTTTGGATCCATTAATATTATAAGTTTTTATATGTTCTTATTATATTTTTTATTGTTATCTTATTAACTTTTTATTAAAATTTGTTCTTAGGTTATAAATATACTGGTGGTACTCGCAAACCTTTAATGAATCTTGATGAATGCTACGTCGTACTTAAGCAAGGTAACAAGAATCGACATGTTCGGCCTACTAAAATGAATTCCCAAAGTTCCCGATCACATGCCATTTTTACAATACATGCTTGTACCAGAATTAAAAACGCGAATGTTGATGAATCCGTTACGGTTGCATGTATGAATATTGTTGATTTAGCTGGTTCTGAAGGTGTGAGACGTACGGGACATCAAGGAATGGCAATGTCGGAAGGTGTACATATAAATCAAGGATTACTTTCTGTTGGAAAAGTGCTGCAAGCAATGACCACTGGAAGTAAAGTTATACCTTACCGAGATAGTGTTCTGAGTTCTGTTCTACAGGGTAAGATTATAATTTCAGTATTTTTTACTTTTAATACCTACACTTATATATATAATATATGTTATCAAAATCTAATACTGAGCTTCTAGCATATCATAGTATAATATATAGAATAAAGAAGCGTATATAAATTCAAGTAGTTTAAGGAAATTGACAAAGCCATTAATAGCATTAGATCCCCGCACAGGCGAAATGTATAAGTTAACAAGGAATTAGGAAACGATTAGTGCGGTATCGACGAAAGGTGCGGTATCATATAATTGTATGGTGCAGGGATATCCGGGAAAATTGTACCAGCATTGAGGCCTGAGTGAGAGACCTATCGACGAATTATCGGGAGAATACCTACATTTCGTAGTGGAACAATCTATTGATTGACGTTAGATACATGGACGGTATCTGTCCTTTGTTGATTTTGTCTTAAGTTAGAGGACGTGTACTTGTCAATTAAGACAAGTATAGTATCCGGAGGTTGAATTGACCCATTGTATGGATGATTTTGTCTTAATATAAAATATTAGTCGAGTAGATACTGTGTTTGCTTATTATACCTGAGTCCGTACTTCAAATCCCAGCCCAAAATAATTCTTTGGCGACTTTCTCTCAGCAGTCATGAAAAGTTTCTCATGCGTATGCAATTTAGCTGAAGCAACTGAGACAACGGGTGTGGAAATAAATACAACCACAACGAAATCTTTACATATAAATTCGACAAATCAAGCTTTTTGCTATTTTATGTATTAAACTGAACATTAGAAATCAAACGTAAATCTTACTTTATGATTTAGAAACAGAAAAATTATGTAGATTTCCTGACACGATCATTGCTAACAGCGAACTGGGCTGAGCGCATGTTACATTTCACTTCATGGGAAAAAGTCAGATTTACTGAGAGTAAAGTTCCTCGTCACAGCACTCAACATAATAACCAATGTATTTTCACATAGGGAATTGTTCCCAGACAACGTCATTCTAGGAACTGCTATTGTAAACCAATCAATTTCTTAGAAAAGAAATAATAAAAATAGGACACAAAGTTTCTACTCCAACTTTTATTTATTGTTTCCCGTATACATATATTGTTACGCGGGAAAAGCAACTCAAACATAAGGCAAATAGACGATAACAAAATTTACATGTCATACGAAAAACCGAATTACACAAACAAATAGTTAGGAAAGGAGAGAAAGTTATATACTCACTTATACAGGCTAAACCATCTAAAGTCCTAGGTTTAAATTGTATTTTCATGCTAATATTAAATAAACTCGGATTCAGGAAATCCCACAGCATAACAATGGCCTTAAACTTAATCACTACCAGTATAGCAAGGGGTCGGTGCAGCTTTGGATCTTTCCAAAGCATTTGACACGGTCGACCATACTGATAGATGACATATGTGATACCACACTGCCTACTGACATCAAGCAATGGCTAGAAATTTATCTCTGCGGAAGGCAAGCATTCCCAGAATTCAGAGGAAAAATATCCAAATACCTCAAAGTAAATACTATCCCCCATTCTTTTTAATTTGTAGCTTGCCAAAATTCGAGCCCAACCAAACAACATCAAGCTCATATTATATGCTAGTGATTGCACAGTTCTCTCGTCAGGTGTGCATACCGGGGAGGTCTGCTTCGGGATCACGCGATACCTTGCCACTATTGGAAAGTATTTCGAGAGGAGAAAGCTTAGGCGTTCATCATCTAAGCCCTCTGTCACCCTTTTCACCTGTTGGACTAAAGAAGTGAAAACACACGTAAACATAACAGTAGACGGACAGATCATACCTACTGTCCAATACCCGAAGGGCCTAGGGGTGACCTTTAACAATTTCTTACACTTTTCATCCCATGCATCTTACATTAGCAAGAAGGTCAAAAGTAGAAACAAGGCCCTTAAGGTGATGACCAAAGAGTTAATAATGATGACATACAAGGCAACTGGTCGCTCGATCCTCAATTATGCAGCGTCGGTTTGGATGCTTTTCTTGAATGACACTAAATGGAAAGAGAATAAAGCCCTGAGGATCACAAACGGTTATTTCGGAATCTTACAATTGGCAGCTCTTTCAACTTTTTTTTATATTACCATACAAACAATATTTTAATATTTTTTTGTATTTGTAAACATTTTGCCTCTTTGTTATGAAAATTACTAATTTTTACATTATAGGTTGTTAAACTTTACTGTATTTAAACTTTTATTCACTTACCTTATTGAATTTTTAAAAATTACCTTAAATTTTTACTTGATTCCAATATTTTTGTTGTATTATTTACGTATTAATGAACTCTAATAAAACAGCATAGCAGAAATTTTCAAAAAAGCTTCTCTTTTCTTTAAATTTCATTTCATTTTCAGATTTCCAATGCATATTTAAACTTCATATATTTTTCATGAATTTTAGGCGCACAAGTATATACATAATTAATCTTAAGTAAATATTTTTTTTAGATTCCTTAAACTCAAACTCGTATTTAACACTAATAGCGTGTATTAGTCCCCATCACGAAGATATGAGTGAATCATTGGCGACATTACGGTTTGCTCAAAATGCTAAACAGTTGAAAAATACTCCAGAAATAAACAATATACTTGCAGACATAAAGGTAAAAAACTTTAAACTAAATTTAAATTAATTTCCAATCTACTGAATCCATAATTACTCCACGTAGTCTCTTATAAAATAGAGAAGATTTTGTCCCGATAAAGCCAGCTTCCATTGCGTCAGTAGATTGGCCGGCGCAAACTTTTTCGCTTAATTTTTCTAAATCTGGAACGTCCTCGCTTTTCGTTGTAAGTATAGGTAGAACAATCATGCTCAAAAGAAGTCCAATACCTCCTTTGTTTTTAAACTCTGTATTAAAATCAGAACGTGAATATAATTTTTCCGGATCTGAGCCCATCCTGTTGATTATTAAATGTAATAAATTCTTTGATAATAAGTTTTTACATTGTCATTTAAAATCCAACAAACAGAATATGAATATTATATATATGTATATGTACATGTATAAATAACGTCATATTCTTAAGTATTAAAATTAACTATTTCATGAAAGAACGCGGTTATTTAAAAATGCTGGGACATTCACTAAGCTTTCAAAAAATTTGATTTTTGCTTTCCCTGCTAAATTCCCAAATTTCTTATTATGTTTGGCGTTTTAATGGTATGTATATATATATAATATATATATATATATCTAACATAAATAATATTAATTACCTAAATATATGCTTCTGTGCTGCGTTATGATAAACTTCCAATATTTCTTGGAAATGTTGTTGACGAAACTCTCTGGTAGTGCTTGACATTAAAAAGTACATAAGATCTGTAATTGGTGAAGCGTATCGCATAATTTGCCAATCAATAAGGCGCGCATCTATTACTACACCATTCTTTTAATTAATATAAAGATTAGTTACTGATAGAAATAGGTAATTTAAAAATGTATTGTTATGTTTACCTCTTGCTTAAACATAACATTGTTTATCCAACAATCACCATGACATATTACCGAATAAGGTTCACTGGATTTAGAGTTTAGTAGACCTAACAATAATTCATAAAACGTACCACTTTTAAAGTATGTATTTAACGTATTCCAGTAATGGAATTCTTTTTCTTTTTCAATGCAGTTTAAAGCGATTTCTTTTAGACTTTCGAAGTAATCATTCAATTGCACATCATCTTTCCGCTGTTCAAATATATCCTTAAGTGATTTGTAGTCAACAAGCTTCTCTGGGCATTGATCTTTAATTACTAGGGATACTGCATGTAATTTGGCAAAAACATGCATAGCAATTATTATATAATCCAGTCCTAGTGGCTCGAATCGGTTGGGCATATAAAAACCTTCCGTTTGTAAATCATTCATACAAATTGTTTCATTAAATTCTTCAGTTGAAGTAAAGTAACATTTAGGATATTCAAAAAAAGTATCTTCGGTTTTAATGTTTTTAGACTTTTGAAAGTCATGAACTACAGGGAGAAACTATTTTAAAATAGAAGCTTTTAAAAGTATTTAGTATTTTCTAAATGTACTGAGTTTAATACCTCTCTGTAGGCCAAAGCTTCTCGTAAAAATCCGGCTCTTGCAAAAAATTGCTTTCGTCGTAGAGGATTCTGAGGTGGTACTTTAAGTATAAGTTTTCCTTCCAAACAATTACCCATTACAATTATTATGCGGTAAACCACACCCATATAATTATCTCCTTTTTGAGCTGCTTCATGGATTTGGTATTTATAATTCCCCTTACCATATTTTTCATCCAAGAAGTTTGTTAGAATTTTAATCACAGAAGAAGTAATTTCAGTTGATGTTTGTTCATTAACAGCCTCCATTGTTTTAAATCTATTAGCTAAAACTTAATCTTTATGAAGTGTTTTAAAAAGTAATGACAGATTATAACATGAAACTAACCACAACTTATTGCGCTTGTATTGATTTACAGAAAAATATCAAACTTAAACAGACACCTTACAAACTAAATGGTGGCATACAAGTAAATAATGATAAAACTGTCGTTTTAAAACGAACCTATAATAATATGTGCAGTTCTCAAATCAAAAAATCTATTAAAAGCAACACATTTTGCACTCCTAAAAGGCAGCGTTTGGTACAAAATAAATGTAATCAGACTGCAATAGCTAGTAATTATAAAAGGTATAAAAAAATATAATTTTCATAATGCAAGGATGTTTAATTTTATAAAAAAAATTTAGACCGAAGTTATCAAATATTGCAATGAATTTGCCCAAGATTGTACAGTTGGATCATAATAATGATCGCGAATCCTTGTTCAATCGTACCAACGATTCAAACGATTCGCTTTTAAGTTCAAATATGTCAACATCAACTGCTTTGGATGGACACGCTAAACAACGAAATACAAAGTAAGGTTTGATAAAATAAAATTCAAAATCTATTTATTGGTATATTATTTATTTGTCCTCTTAGTTTTAGCCCTGTTGTGCGGAAATGTATAGCCGATCTGAAAAATGAGTTAGAAGATAATTTAGTGAAAATGCTTCAAGAAAATCTTCACACATTAATGTCTCAAACACCTGCCCCAGTTCAAAATAACTCTCTTCCATCTACAATACGCCAAGAACTAAAAACTATCATGAAGGAAGTTTTATTTGAAGGAAATTTATTAAATAACGAGGCATGTAATAGAAAGGGCAATGATTTATCAAATGCGTCTGTTAACACAAATGCTAGATGCCAATCAGTAAGTATTTTGTTACATATGTATATTAAATTATTGACATATTGCAATATTATTGTATTTTCTGCTTCTTAAAAAGTTTAATTCCAGTACTGAATTATTCAAAATTCCCGAAACAAGGCCAATTGCAAACAGACATAAAACTTCAAGTCCTATAAAAGACATAAAAGACTATGCGACAATTTCATCTTCATTTACTCAAACATTTTTTGCAGATGCTTCGTTTTCTGATAAAGCTGTATTAAATAAATCCATAAGGCGTTCAATTCGAATCACTGAAAAACATCAGCATGACCAGTCGCAGTATGGCGATAGCGTCTCATTGGCAAATGACATTCATTTAATGCATAAACGTTCGTCCAAATCAGTTTTACAAATGCCACAAAGGAGAAGTATTCGCTTAACAGCGAATTTAGTTACTCCAATAAAAACAGTAAAAGTTTCCGAGACTGCTAAAAAGATAAATAAAGTTCTAAAAACTGATAAACTAGGTGATGAAAAAATTGATGTAACGAATGCAAAGAAAAGATTAACTGTACATCGCAAAGATGTTTTGGATTTATTGAATAAAGGTTCTATGAAAGATATACAAGTTTTACCACAAATTGGACCAAAAACAGCATATCAAATTATTACTCAGAGGTATGTTCTTTGCTTTGAATTATCATTGTATGTCGTTTAATATTTTATGTATTCGAATACTTTGCGGTTAAAAGTCAAGAATTCAAAGTATACATTTACAAGTAAACAAAAACTTTAAAATATATTGAATTCCTATTAAGAACACTAATATAGAATTAGTTTTGATCTATATTTGCATTGTGTAAAATTGTTTTATGTAACGAATGGTGTCAGTAAAATGTGCAGGACATTTGGTATAACCGCCTTAAGTTCAGTGGTCACACAACAAATAAGGGATCAAACTCACCTTGTTGGTTATTGCGAGGTCATTGTCAGAAGGCCAGCTGACAATTAAATTCTGAGAAATCAGACAACTAAATAACAAGAAACAGCCATCGCTGCCATCGTTAGATGTCTCAGACTGGATTTTTTCATTTATTTTATTTTAATATCGTTGTCAGGTATTATTTTCTATTTTCATCTATATTTTAATGCAATAAATATATAAATTATAAATATAGTGCAATAAAACTTCATTAAAAATTGTCAAACTGTCGTAAAACAAATGTCAAATATTTTGACTTTGGCAATATTTGGGAACAATGCTAATCTTCGTTAAGAGCTTTAGTTTTACTTTACGTGCAAAGTAACAACTTTTGTTTGAAAATGTTGTCAGATACAGTTAAAATAAGGCAACCTTCTAACAACACACATGTACTCTTTTTTATCCTAAAATCGTGTAAACTAACAATTTACGTAATGATCCCAATTTTATAAGATTTAGCAATCTTCATTCAAAGCTTTCATTTTATTTTTACAATGTCCATTCGCAAACAACATTAAGCAAATTAAAAGAAAAACAACAATATAAAATATCGAAACTACGGTGGTAAAACACTACTGCACATTATACAATTTTAAAAGACAACCACGGACATTAACACTTCCCACTATTACCAGTAATTTCAAAAGAAAAATTTAAGAAAATATATAAGTATATGGCATGTACGTTAAAAGAAATGTTTTTTTGTTGAAAATTTGTGGTACGGCAATTCGGTTAACAATGTCACTGGGCAAAAAATCCATAGCCGACCTTGCAACCTATCGAAACTAATTTTGATTTTTTTCCAATATTTTTTTTTCATTTTCGTTTTGTTCTTCAAACATTCTTGATTCTAAAAGCCTTAAACAAAGCTATAAACTCTTTTTCAAATTGATAAAAATCAGTTGGAAAAAAGTTTAACACTGTATGTAGACATACACCATTATATGTACATAGTCTATAATCGCAATGATTCAGTGTAGGGTAAAAAAGGAGATTATGTTGATATATAGTGTACTTAACAGCCCGCGATCTGCCATTTGATTCTGAAGTGCAAACGCCTTCGTTAACATAAAAAAAGAAAAATAATGTTTTCTTTTATAAATTTAAAAATTTACAACAACTAAATTGCAAGCTGACAATGACTTCAGAAAATCTCATATTTCTTTAGGTAAAATTTTAAACTACACACAATATTTTACACCATCTCTAAATAGATGGGAAACTCGTCCATTTTGAATAGATCTAGATTATTTATATAATATTACATAACTAAGGTTTTAAGAAAATATCCATTAATATTGAATAAAGACATTTTTAAAATCACGTAGTTTGCATAATAAAAAAATAACATCGATATACATATGTATCTATACATATAATACTTTACTTAAGAGTGTACTCTACATACTATACAATATAAAGCCATTTCAATTTATTTTTATTTTTTAAGGACACTCAAAGGGAAATTCAAGAGTTTTGCTCAAATTGAGAAAATTCCTATTTGGCGCGGCAATGGTTGGGAAAGATTCGCTCAGGTATAAATATAAATAATTTGTCAGTCGATATTTAATTTTTAATAATTTTTATATTTAAGGCAAATATGTTAATGTAGAACATCTTCCTTAGACTGATGCAATTCATAGGTAAAATCGGAAAGAAAGGAGCTTGTCTCATCTTATAATTTTGCAATAATTTTTATGTAACCTATTAATTTCATTTTTTGTTTTTTTTTTGTTTAACCAGAAAAATATAAAATAAGAAATATAAACAATACATTTTTTAAAGAAATGTACAAATATACATAAGTTTTTCATCTTTTAAAATGAATTTATAAACTGTATAGATAAGTGCTATCGTTGACAATTTAAATAAATAAAATTCCATAGTCGAACTTCTTACAACTTTTCGAAATTAAAATCTAGTGCAGCTAAGGGAATATATATTACCGACCTCAATAATATGTACAATACCTCACTATCACCATCACTAAACAGCAAGAAGGTCGACATAAAAATTGGGAATCATTCAGTGCCTACTGTTGCCAAAGTCATTTGACGTTATAAAATTGAAAACAAAGAGTGACTGTCCGAAAATTTTTGAAATTTGTTCGAAGACAGAATCGGATTCTCAACAACTTCTTACAGAATAATCTATATGTATATAATATACAGAATAATATTTCATAATATAACTCAGCCGGTCCACCTTAAATTCTACGAATGTCATTTTATTTTGTTAATTGCTAATCTCTAAGAGAACCCATTGAAAATTCCATTGGTGCGAAGATCGAAGAACCTAAAGAAACCATGGCAGAGTGGGTAAATAAGTTAGTTGAAAGCGTTGCAAAAGATATAAAAGGGATATTGAAAAGAAAAGCGTTGCAGAGGATGCGAAACGAGTAACAAAGGAAGTTGAAGGCATTGCGAAAAAAATTAGAGACGTTGCAGAGGAAGCTGAACCTGAAGGCGTTGCAAACGAATTTGAAAGAATGTGATACGCAGAAGAAAAACAACTGCCTTCAACATCAACGAGAAGGAGAATTGTGTGCTAAGTTGTAGAAATTCTACGAGATAAGGACGATTGGTTTCGGTGTTTCCAAATTTGCTACAGTAACTAGAAAGTACGCAGTAGTTGAACGATCTAACCTGTGGAATCGGGTATTTTTTACTAGTTTAACATCTAGGAGTTTATTAACTCTTTGCACTCGGCATCGCTTCGGACGTTACCTACCAGCAACTCGACGCCACTTTTTAACGAAAACGTAAATCCTGGAAACTTGATATTATACAGTATAATTTAGAACCAAGTAAGAAATTGTAATGCAATTTGTTTTATATGAATTTGTGGACATTGAAGAACACATAAGGTATGTTTCAAAATTATAAGAACACTTTGTAATGTAAAATTTTTCATTAAATTTCTTCATATTGTTTATACATTATGTTGGGAACATATAAATGTCTGAGTGTACTATTCATCGATATGGTACACTTCTATGTTGCTCTTGTATTTTTTAATAATTAAAAAAAAAACAAGTAAGTCGGTGTTTCAGAAATATAAAAACATTTTTAATTTTTAAGAATAAAACACAATTTTAATGAAATTATTTGCGAATTAGTCCACCTTTATTTTTTATAAGATTAAATATTCTAGAGGTCATACATACTCTCTACTAATGTATTGATTAAGTTTTGGTCAATATTTGACCATTCGTGACAAATTGAGTTTTTTAATAAATTTAAATTTTCATATTGGTGATTTCCCGAATAAATACGAATGGACAATATACCCCAAATATTTTCCATAGGATTTACATCTGGAGAACACGCTGGCCACTCTAAAACTGTTATATTTCTGAGCTAAACCAGTTTTTTGTAAATCTGCTGTTGTGAATGGTAGCGTTATCTTGCTGAAAAATATAATTTTTTAAGGGATTTTGAGCTATGAAAGGTAATAAACTCATTTCCAGAGTTTTGACGTAATCTGTGCTTTTCATTTTACATGACACGAATTGAATTTCAAGACATCCATCGCTACAAAATGCTCCCCAAACCATCAGTGATCCACCACCAAAATTTCTCTTGGAGAAATGTAGAGGTTCCTTTCGAATATCTCTCCAATAGCCTCTGTTTCCATCCGGACCGTCAAGATTCCATTTCTTTTCATCTGAAAATATAGCCTTAAATAAAACTGGTGGTTATTTTCACATTTACAAAATTTGAGTAAAGTCATACCTGAGTCCAATTAGTTTGCATATTTTCTTTGGCGAACTGTAACCTTGCTGCCACATGACGGGGTAGTAACCGCGGTACTTAAGTCATTTTTGAACATTTTAAGTTTTTATTTTCTGTTATTGATCTCCATATGGTTGTTTTTGATACAGAAACACCCGTTGAGGCCTTTATACTTTTTAGACTCAAAGTGGAATTGCTCGCTAAACGATTAATGTGGGCTATTTCTCGCTGAGAAAGGATTTTTTTCCGTCCGGATCTCTTTGTTTGTCCATAATTCTCAGGATTGCTCAAAAAATTTCTTACCACAGTCACACTTCTTCCCAATTTCCGAGCAATTTCTCTAAACTTCAAATTTTGATCTTTAAAGGCCAAAATTTTACCTTGTTCTAGTTCTGATAAACTGTATCCACGTGGCATATTAAAAGCACATTTTTTTTCTTTATTTTAAAACCAATTTTAACTGAAGTTATTGCTTTACTAAATTGCATTATCATTTTTTCTTCACTTGTTTTTATAATAATTAAACATGCAGATAACGGAAAACTTCCAAAAATGAAACAACAAAATTGTCATACTATTTTTTTTCATACATATAAAGAGTAAATGCAAAAATTTATTTCTCTTAATAAATATTTTTAGATCAATTCATTACTTGCAGAGAAATTTAAAAAAAATAAGTTTTCTTATAGTTTTGAAACATACCTTATTTACAAAAAATACAAAAAGTTCTTATAATTACTTAGCATTATAACAGTTCTGTAATATTATTTTCCTATATGCTACTATCTTTTTTGATGAAAATTTTGGTTTACGTAAAATTTTGCTTCTTTTAAGCTACGGGTAAAAAAATACTTTGGGAATAACGAACGGTAAATTACGAAAACACACACTGTCTTATTACTGCAGAGATCTTTTCTATTCGATGAGCTGAGATCTTGTACATTTCTACTCTCGGTTATCGGATTTCTTAATTACCGTCACAGAAAACAACTGGAGAACACGTGTTTCTTAAAAAATTGCCGTGGAATAATTTCATTGTCCGTAATCGCTAACAAACATCATGTCCCCTCAGAGGGGATAGCCGAGTATGAAAGGTTAAAATTTCTAGTTACAAATCATATGGTATCTAGAATCCACTGGGATGAGCATGCGGAGGTTCAGCTACTTAAGTTTAGAGTTAATTATGCTTATATTTAAACATTATTTGTTGCGTAACCTGTGTAAAATTTTTTAATATCCGAGGTTTAATAGCCTCCTAGATTTTTAATAACAGAGGACAAGTATCGCAATCTTAAGGTCGATATATTTTGGTACCCGGCAACCATAATGGCAAATATACAAATATACAGTCGCGTGGTGTCTAATAAAATTTTTCGAATTAAGTTGGAGACTCGAGAAGTCTGTAACTAGCTTATTGACATACGGATAATCAAAAGATTCCAAGCGTTATTAATTTTACTTTACTGAAATTGTCACTAGACCCTTAATTTCAAACCAAGTCAAGTCAAGTGGGTTCAGAAAAATGATGTTCATGTTTATATCTTCAATTTTGGTGGGCATTTTAAAAGAGTTGCTCAGTGTTCAGCTTTCATTCATCAAACTGGATTGTGCCACATATGTGTCCTTATTACTATTCGCATCATTATATGTTTTCTCACTTAATTGTTCGAAAATTAGTTTTGAAGATACCAAAAACTATTTAAATGAAAATTTAATTTTTGAACATGTTCTATAAATTAAATATTTTTAAGAGTGTGGGTTGAAATAAGCTGTGAGCCACTGTATATGTATATATTTTTATAATATATGTGGTGTAAACCATTGCTTAAAAATTAACGTTTGTACTCTAAATTATAAGATTTAATCTTGTTTTGCCGGTTGAGTATAAATTATAATAAAAAATAGTTCAATGCACACCTTGATAGGAAGCTAACTTCTAAATTTCGGATATTTGCAAAGCTAGCATAAGTGTAGTTGAAGCTATTCGAAATATGTGTCTTAAAATGTCCCGCGTTTGAAGCTCTTAATACAGTGACTCAAACATATAATTGGACACTTGGTATGAGGTTATTTACTCTAAAACAACGTTTACTAATTCATAGCATTTTTTTATTCAAAAGTATTTTTAAAGCAAAATTAATAAATTTCACGTTAAACGCATAAATGGACAGTCCAAAATAAGGTACTGCTTTTACACTTGGAAACAAGATCTTTCGCTTTTCCAAACGTCGGGGTATCGACCGCACGAGATTCGCGCAAAATTCCGGGGTTATATTATTCCATTCTCATCTTATTTCTTCTTTCACTGTACTGAAAGTGGATTAATAAAACTTACAGGCGAGCTTTTCCCAAACATGCTCAATTATGCTGAGATCTAGGAACTGTGAAAGTGTTTGGAGTAGTGTTGGACTTTTATGGATATTATTGACAATAATGGGAACCAGGATCAAGAACCAAAGCGATTAAAAATCACGCTAAGTACGAAACACGTATTATATGGGTATCTAGGCACTGACTGGAAGTAAGGAAGCGAATATTCTTGGTATTGGAGTCAATGTACTGCATACCGTAAGTTTGAATAATCCAATGTATTTCATTGAATTGAAAACCCAGTTGAGAAAGTAGGCGGAAATGTTACATCGGGCATTATGGAACAATGACGTAGTTACGAAGATACTCTGGGACGAATCTATTGGACTAAAAACGATGAGTGTATTAGGACTGAATAAGGCGATTTTAGCACACTGATAAGTGCTAGACTTGGAAGACATGTATATCATTGACCAGTTTTCGTAAATTTAAGATTCCAATATTTTACGGAAGATACTAGATCAGTCATAACTCGCTTTAGAGGACTGGTTTGGAAGAAACTGAGACATTTTGTGACAGATACAGACTTCCTATAAAAAGTAAGGTTAATATTATGTAATGGTGAGCCCAGAACAAACCTACTTGATGGCTTAGGTGTATGTCGCTACCTACCTAGGCGGATTGAAGGTTCTAAATGTTAGTCTTCCTATCTAAGGAATCATACCTTCATTTAGGAATCTCACGTCCCAAAGCGAATGTGTGAAGAAGCTTGCTTTTTACCCAAAACCCTGGTCTCGTAACATTTTGAACTTCTTTGGTAATATTGTTTAATAAAATGAGATACTGCAACTCTTATTGTCTGAAAATATTTACGCTTGCAAATTGTATCGAATAACGGTTGATTTTTTAACCTTGTGTTTCTAAAATTGAAATGGAAAAACGCAATAATTTTAAGAAGAGAATGAATATTAAATTTGGACGTAGGCGGACGAATTTAATTTTGTTCGCATTTATGATATTTCTATACTTTCATAAAATTTAGGAGGCTGTCAGGGCATTAGTTTTTACCATAACGACCTCTAAGATGGACGACAAGCATCCCGCGGCATAGTGGAATTTCGGGAAACTAGAAAAGCTGATGAATTGGCTAGATATCTTACAACCACATCGATGATGTCGGAGTCACCTGGACAACTTGATCATATCAATGACTTCTGCACGAACTGCAGAGATGAAAATTAGGGAGAAACAATTATTCATTTCATGCGTACATTCCAAATGTTATGTGGATGGAAAAGCTTGTCAGCTTCTACTTTGCAGATAATCTCATAAGTTTGTCAATGGCGGAAATTGAGAGTCTTTACAGATTCCGGATGGTTCCGGTATCGGGAAAATATGCATATAATTATATACAAATATATTTTTGTATGTATGCATATGTACATACATATGTATATGTTTTGTAACTAATTTGCAAAAATCAATGAATGACAGCTTTGTTTTATACATCTATGATTTCAAACGTTATGCGTCTAATTTGGAAACAGTTATTAAATCCTTATTTATTTATTTATTAACTACAATACAATTACAAATTATGTATATTCTAAATATATACGAGCGGAGTAACTTGACTATATGCTCGGTGTAGTGTCACAGACCAGAGTTTCTGGTGGGAATCGAGTCTAATAGTCTAGCACACTACCCACTAGACTTCCAGGGCACACCGAATCCTTAATACTTAACTTTCCTACTAAGTAGACTCCCCCATTTTATAAAACACATTTTTTTTAAGCGGCAAATCTGCTGCAATAAGTTGTGTAGATTGTAAAAAATCGCGTTATCTATTATCTATTAGAAACTTCCCCCAACAGATTCTAAATATTTAAATAACAGAAAAATTTATATTAATGGATTTATTATAGATCGCATCTGAACTCTAGTTAAGTTATCAGTTGTCAAAAATGATATAAATTAGTATTACCGATGGCAACTGACAACAACTCTTTCGGCTACTTGGCGGAACGTATACAAAAGAACAAACCAGTGTTTCTTCTTAAAACTTGTTCAAAAGTGTTGCTTTTCCTCTAATTTTATATTATTATTAAAAATAATAATGAATTCGTTTTCAATTTATCTACTTTTTTATAAAATAGCATTTACTTTTTTAAATATAATCTAAAATATCCAAATCTATCGAGTACAAAAACAAATCATTTATAAATTTGTATTATCAATAAACGCATTCATATATGAATATGTATACATACATATCGATATGACAAACAAATAAAAAAATAAATGCATTTATTTGAAAAAATTTAGCACTTAACTCATTGAAAGTCTAAAATGAAATACACATCTAATTTAAACTGTTTTAAACTGTTTATTAATGGATATAAGAACTACATGTTAATTTTTTAACTTTCCATATTTGATTACTATTGTAAAATAAAAATCATAACAAAAACTTAATCATAACAAAAACATTAAAATATATTCTTATTTATAAAATTTAACGTTTTTTAACACCTAATGGAAAAATAAAAATACGTACAATATAAGTGCATGTAAACATTAAAGCAACATTTTTGGTAAAAATTAATTGAAGCGGCAGCACTGGTCGTGTTTAAAGAAGGGGCGACAAGAGGTACAACGTAAATTAAAAACAAAACACGAAATGAGAGAAAATAAACAACTATAAATAAATAATATCGCACTCGCTTATATGCGCGTATGTGTGCTGAAGATCGTCCGACCGGCTTTTGCAAAAAAACGAATAATAAGAAAAGCAAGGCATATCAACAAAACAGAATAACACAAAAACAAATCTTCATTATTGATCACGCGAGTACACTTGCACACTTTTTAACTTGTTTCAGTGTTATAAAAAAGCGGTGGATAAGAGGGAATGTAAATATATATGTCCACATTCAAAATTGCAAAGCAAAGTTTATGGGATAGTATTGGTAGCAGCGCTGTAGCTGGAGACTTGCTGCAAACGTACTCAAAATCTATGGCGACCGATGCGTTGGACGGACATATTAACTGATCTTCAGAAGCGAATTAAACTCAGTTTATTTTTAACTGTCTACCAGTAAAGTCATCAAAAACCAGCAAAGTATTTTTTTTTACAATAATTAAACTAATTATTGAAATGCCGTTGCAACCGATTAAGTTTTATTACGATGTATTAAATCAATCCAGTCGTGCTTTATATATACTCTTAAAAGCTTCCAAGGTTCCGTATGAAGCAATTCCAATTTCTATATTGAAGGGTATGTAAGATACAAATGTGTTCATTCATACCTACTTTGGTACATACATATGTAAATTGGAATGTTATACAATTGTTAGTTACAAATATTAAAAAAATAGAAATTAAAATCGTTTATTTTCTTTTTTTTTGTTATATGTTTATTGATGTAATAATATTCATTATTTTTACAGTATTTCTCTAGTAACAGTTTGGTTTAAAGTAATGCACTATAGTTGAAATAGCCACATTTTCTGGGCAATACCATAAGGAATATAGGAATAAGGATGAAAATCGAAATTTCATATTCAAATTTTTCATATTTAACATGGAGGAAAGTTTAAACATTTCTTCTGATTTACATGAAAAGCAGTATACGAGGGTTTTTGAAGTTAAATTTCTCGAGTTTTAAATGGCGGATCCAATATTAAATTTTAAAATTTCTTCTGATTTGAGTGAGTAAAACTGTTAACAGTGTAAATTGCAAACTATTTTGTTCAAAACCTCCAAAAATATGTAAGTGGAAAATATTTTTATTTAATTTTTATGTAATTTTTTTTTCCAACGGAGCAAAAATAATATTGTTAAAAAAGGCAAAAAATCCCAACATGAGATTGACAAAAATAAACTCAAAACTCTTTCATTTAACATGTTTTTGATTGTGTTATCGAGACCAAATTCGCCCAATTTTTTAAAAGTTTAACCACAACTTAAAAATTGGGCTAAATTACTTTATACTTATACTGTCTTCAACATTTTACAAAAACCAAACATCGTTATTAACTTTGACGTTTTTTTTTATCAAATACCAACAAAAAATGCATTATTGAAAGTGCAAAAAATGACAATTTGCATCAAACAATTTTTTGGTTAAAGTTATAAATAAAAAAGTTGTTCATCGAAGTTTGTACACTAAGATAAAAAATAATTTAAACGATTTTTTAACTTAAATATTTCTACTATCCAATCTATTGACAAAAAACATTTAATATTTATAATATACAATGTTGCCTATGGGGTACTGCAATAATGTCAAACTCAAGCGAATAGGGATTTGCAAACAAGAATCAAGTGTTTTTTTTTCGTATAAAGGATGAAAAATATTTCTACGCTAATAAATTTTAAACTTAATTTGTTGTGGCTGAATTTTAAGAATTTTAAAAATATAATTTTTTATATTTATAAAAATTAATAGAATATAAGTTTATATATTTTAAATTGTATATATAAGCTTATAATATATCTGAAGTAGTCTGGTTCTTATATGAGTATATTCAAATACAGATATACCTACGTATGTATGCACGTACATACTTAAGCATACACCTTTATTCAGTTATATTAAAAAAACAATATTTCCAATCGTGTTACAAAAAAATAATTTTTTAGATTCTTTTCTCTTTTTTATATCTACATACATACGCTTATGTATATGATAACATAATTGCTTACATATATTATTTTATTTATTGTTTATAAAAAATATTTTATTATATATTATACATGTATGTATGTACATGTATTGAGTGCATTTTCTATAAATTTCATTTCATTGACTGGTTTAAAATCAAATATACTTCTATGTATGTTTATCTTTTTATGTTTCCATACAAAATTCATTTCGCACCTCTTATGTTAATGAAATGAATTAACATTTTTAGCTTAATATTAATGCTAATAGTGAAACCACAATACTTGTATATGTTATTTCAATTTAAATTTGCGTTTAATATAAAAGTGTTTTAAATATTTGAAAATATTAAAGTTCACTTCGCTTCCATTTATGTATCTTTGATACGCTTATAACTTACAAAAGACAAAAGAGTCACATATTCATATAGTAAAATGTTGACAAAGGATAATAAATATTAATATTTCAACATTTTGTTGGAAAAACTTTTAATTTGTTTTTTTTTTTTTAAATTTTAATTTGATTTGTGGCATAAGCTGGTTATTCCGTTGTTTAAATTAATTAAAATCTTACCTTACCTAGTTCAAAAACAAGTCTACAAATAAAATTGAGTTTTTTTCGTTTGGTAAACAAACTAATTTGCACTTTAATACATACATATGTATATGCATACAGTATTGGTCAAAATAATACCAATCGTTAGTCATTCAACTTCTTGTGTAGTAAACTAAAAATATTTAAGACACTAATTTTATACGTGTAAAGGCCACTAATCTATTTTTCGTTCTTTCGAAAGGTGTGGAATTATAAATTTCATTTATCTTCATTTTAATTGAAAATATATTTTAAAACAAGGACAATTGCACTTAAAACATAGTTCACTTAACTCTTACAACTTTCCGTTGTAATATTGCTAAACTATTATTTACATACATAATACAAGTGAGTATGTTTGTAGAACTTATGCAACAAATGTGTACTTTTTCACCTTCAAATTGACTATAACAGTTATTTGAACTTTGTTTTAATTTTTTTATACTGAATAACAATTCGAAGTGATTGTAAATACACACAAAATTAATTAAAGGGTTTTCAATTTAATAAAAAAATATTCGAATATGCGATTATTATTCTTTTTTGTATTACGGATTGAAAATTTTTCTGTAATTTTACAAATCTGTGGAAACCTATACTATGTCTACGAAAATCCGTGCATTTTTAAATCTACGATTGAAAAAGGTTTACAATTTTGAAAGATCAAATAGTTCTTCTTTACATTATGGAGATTAAAGGGCAGGCATTTTGAACTTTTATAAATCTTTTACATTTCAGAAATGAGAAATTATTTTCCTTGCGCATTAATTTTCGTGTTAAATTTTCAATTTTTTGCAAAAAAATATTTAAACAAATAAGTTGAAGTTTGTGATAGATATACATATGTCTAACTATATTTATAATAAGTTTTCAGTTAAAAAATGTAGCAAATGCATACAAGTTTTTAACATTTTTATTAAAAAATATTAAGTACACCAATATCTCACTTTGCGTCGTGGTTACTTGGTTATATTTATTTTTATTTATTTATTTATTTATTATAATTAACATAACACAACAAGATTTTAATCTTATAAGTTATAGTGCTATGCTTAGGATCAATAAGATATAAAACATAAAAAAATAATAAAAATTATGAAATATAAGAAATTAAGTAAAACTAACAAATTAATATAAAATATAATATATGGTTATTATAATTTTCTATAGCAAACCGTGTAAAGATCGAAGATAGGTTTCAAGGTTACGAAAATACCACTTTTTAAAAAGAAAATTGAACAAAGTAAACATTTAAAAAATCAAAATAATATAAAATTTTATTAAATACATATGTACATACAAAAAACAAAAAAAAAACAAATTCAATTAAAATAAAATAAAAATTGAAACTTAGAGTTAAGTTTTAGAAAAAATGGTGAAAATAAAACTGTATCATTTCCAGTTAGAAAGGGAATCCGCAAATTTTGATAGCATGCCGCAATTAGAAACAAACATCGTGCCATCTTTTGGAAAAAAAAGGAAATTTTAAAAATGCACAGTGAAAATTAGTACTAAAGCCGAAAGTCCATACCATCCGTTTCATGCGATCTTGTGTTACATGCAATTCTTGCATTCTATGCGGTTTTTATTACAAGTTACACACAATGTGTTTTATGCGACTGGTTTTTGTTTTGATCAGTTGTTGTGCAAGCAATTTTGGGAAAAATGGAAAATCAAATTGTGATTTTAAAAGCATTTATGGAATTAATTACATGTTTATGAATTTACATATATGGTATTTTGTGCTGCTAAGGCCGACGAAAGGCTTCAAAAGAACGCAAGACAAGTGTTTTTAGTTAATTTATCCTCCATTTATCTTGTTTACAAATTAATAAATTCAAAAGGGATGACATTCAGTACATAAAAACAATCGATACTAGTATACAAATTTTGTTCACGAAATAAATGTGTTAAAAAATGTATTTTAATGTATTTTCCTCTTAAATTATTAGTAAAATTTATTATGAAATATGTTTTTATTAATATTTTTATAATGCAAATAAAAAATGCGAAAATAGTAATGCACTATTTATATTTATCTAAACATATTTATCTAAAACATTACAATAGAATATAATTTGTCATCATTAAGTTTAAAAAATTGCTGACTTTTTCCAGTCGCATAGAAAAGTAGAATGTAAACTTACTTGATACATTCTATGCGTGTATGCATTCTATGCATTTTATTCTGTAACTTGTCACAAACAACTGCACTGTTTCTACTTTTTCGGTATACGCATGAAACGCATGGTATGGACTTTAGGCTTAATTCAGCAGCGACACAATTTCGAAAAAACGCCAGAAGAAACGACGCAAAGCGATGTATGGGGTGTAGTTCTAGTAAATCTAATATTAAATGATTTTTTTAAATGTTGTTAAGGATTATGTATGTTGATATATTCTGCGGTGGAAGAAATACGTATTTACCATCATATAAATGAAACCAAGAAGGAGTTTTAATTTGACCATTTTCAAATTGCCCGAAAACAGAACATAAATTTCCTGAATTTTGTTGACATTTTTGGCTTATTTTTGGTCTGGAAAGAAGCTATTTCATAACTGACTTCTCGATAGGGTTTATTTTTTTGTGAGGTTCTCTCGATTACTAGTGCTTGATTTTCCTATCTTCATAATTTTATAATTTTTGCGTAATGTTTGGGATCGCTCTCCTGTACAATTTGCTACCTCAATGCCATTTCGTAGTCAAATAGAAACGCGTTTTTTAAGTGGTTCACATTAACTCTTAAATTTTGGAGCAATTATTGTTCGTTTTTTCTTATTTAAATATAAAATCATATTATTTTCAGTACCTGTTGTATAAACCCCCACATGTTGATATTATGATAAAAAGCACCCTTAACGAGATAATTTCTTAAGTCACAACTAGAAACTTCTGATCTTTTTTAATTATTAAAAATTAAACACAACGACTGTGTCCCTATTATTTTTTCTTTGTAGGTGAATTTGCTTGGCCTGGTAACTTTCTGTTTAAAAGTAAAGATGCAAAAATTAATACAGAATATGGCATACTATCTCAATATATGATTGAATTTTATAGGAAGTTAATGATATTTTATTGGGAAAAGAAATTGTTCATATTATTTCTTTTCACACTGTATGCATGTATGTTTAGATTTTATTACTGCATTATTCAAAACGGGGCTTGGTGTTATAACTAACAGAATAAATTCCATTATTGTTATTAGGTTAGTATTTCAGGCACGTTTTAACTCAACAAAATGCTATATACATATACATAGTATGTTATCAAATGTTTTGGAACAAAGTCTTTTAAATTTATGAACTAAAAATAATATTTATAAAATTGATAAAGTACACAAATCTATTTAAATATATATAAATATTTCAACAAAGAAAAGTAAACAGAATATCAAATGGTGGAAAAAAAACATCATTGGTTTTACTTCAAAACACTACGGGGTTTTGATAAGTGGGTAAATTAATAAAAGATTATATTTTGTTTGTAAATAAATACTTAAACTGGCTGAAATAAGTCTCCGTACACCCAGCAGGCGAAGGCAATTTTCAGACTATTTCAAAAGTTATTTATTAGATTTGAATAAAGTAAAATTGTTTTAACAGCTCAATTTTTGCTTATAATAACTAACTTCACCTTCTTAGTATACAGAGACTTATTTATAAATAAGTTTTGTGTTTTATCTGCTGTGCGTATTTATCAACATATCGAGCCATAATCGATTTTCGTTTTTTTCTTATCAAAGTCGATAGTTGTCGATAATTTGTATCATTTGCAAAAATTTTATGGCTGTAGATTTAACCGTTCTGATTTTATAATAAAGACAGTTTTAATGTAACCGCATATGGTCAGTTTGTTTACATTTTTGGTGAGCGCGTCTGTGGGTTACTTTAAAATTCTTTTTTTAAATAAACGAATTAAAGTGAAACAGGAAGCAAATAAAACACAATTATTTGAGAAATATATTAAAAATTCGTATTTTGAAAGATTTTAATCAATATGTCAAGGGCATCTTCGTGATTTTATTACAAAATCTTTTTTTTTTAATTTTTGTATATTTTTTGTAGCTTGCCCTCGTTTCATATAGCAATTCTGATGAATCTTCAGTTGATTTAACAAAATTGCGTTCTGCAATATTCAGAAAAAATACTTCAAATATAACTTAAATATGGGTACTTTGATGAATCTGAAACCATAAGTTATGATCTAAATTCAATTCCATGATCCAGACAAAACTCTGAAATCATTTCTAAGAGACCTACTAAATTATATGATGATATCTCAAAGATTTCTTCCGCTAAATATAAGGATTTGAAAACGCACGAATATTTAAATATAAAATGGGATAAATCGATCAAAGATTCGCTGCCTGAGAAGGATCAGGAAGATAATATTTAGAATTAGTAGATAGTTTATTCCTAATATACCTACAAATATTTGTATCGAACGCTATTTACAAATTTTTAATATGAAGTACGTTATTTTATTTTTGTTTTATGTTATATATTCCAAAATGTAGCTATATATTTTTATTTAAAGAGTGAAATTTAATTTAATTTTAACGAAAAAGTTAAGCAAATCCAATAAAACAATAACAGAAAGCCACTTCCTTAAAATAAATTTTTGTGTCAACCCACAAAAACAAGCGTTACATTGCAAATATCTAATAAAAATTATTAAAATTAAATTTAACACCCAAAACATATCTTACATTCTAAATTTCAAAGGAATAGCTTTATTAAAACTGAATTTATTAAGAAAAACTCCTGTAAAATTCTAATTTTGAGGGTTACACCTTTTTGGCGTAATATGTACATATGTGGGAAAAAAGATTTTATTTGTTTAGAATGTTGTATTTCTAATAACATTAAGCAGACTAGATAATGGGTTAAAATAATGAATTTATTTAATATTTATATTGAGGCTAAAAAGGTTTTGTATATGTCAACAAATTGTCTTGTTATCAGAATATTATTTTACTTTACGTATTGATGTTGATAAGATACTAAAAGTTAAGATTAAATTTATTGTTAAATTATTTTTCAATTACTGAAAGGAAAATAAATAACTTGAGTGTTTTGGGTCATAACTAAATATAATGATAAAATTAGAAGTAGTTATAATAGATAATTATTTGGTTCTTTTGCCAATGATTAAATTCTCTGTTCTGTACATGAAGGGATACATGGAGACATAGCATATACATATGTACATACATATATGACTTGAATAAATTATTTACGATGACTAAATATTGAAAATCTAAAATCCGATCTATTAAACTTGTGTTTCTATGCATATTATGTGCTTAACGTGAATTTTGTAATATTGTTACAATGCAATGAAATTTTGATCTCATTTAATTTTTCATTTTTTAAATTTCATATGACGAAATAAAACACAATGCTAAATTGAAAATTAATTATACACATAATATATATTATTATTAGTCAGAAAATGTCGCCACGATATGGCTAAAGTGAAGATAATTCCTAATTTATTTTTTTTTATAATTTTTCTTCAATCAATTATCTTTATCATTCCAATCTACTGCTATGTGTCAAAAACATTGTTAATATTTATGCACTATAGGGATAACTTAATTCTAAACACTTCGTTGTTGTATATTATTAGTAAAGTTTTTATTGTTATATTATTAACTAAAATTGAACTGAATTATTGTTGATTCGTTGCGATTTTAAAATTACTTTCGAACATTATAATAATTATAATCATATTATTGATTAAATTTTAGGTGAACATCTGACTGGAGAGTTTCGCGATAAAGTAAATCGATTTAAGAAAATACCAGCTATTACTGATCATGGATTTCAATTATCTGAAAGTGTTGCAATATTTAGGCATTTATCTCGAGAAAAACTTATTCCCGAACACTGGTATCCACGTAAAAATTTAGGTCGGAGTCAAATTGACGAGTTTCTGGAATGGCGCCAACGCAACATAGGTTTGGTGACTACCGATTATTTCCAACAAAAGTGGCTAGTGCCATATTTGCAAAAAACGAAACCAAATGAGAATACAGTAAGTAAAGTTAAAAATTAAAACTCAATCAAAATTATTTCTCAAACGGGTATTTATATTAAATATTCAATAATAATAAAATAATTCATTTTAAACGATTTTTCTTTGCAAACAGTTAGGTTAGAGGACGTGTACTTGTCAATTAAGACAAGTACAGTACAAACAGTTTATAAGTAAACATTTGGTGTTACAGAATAATCATATTTAAAACTATCAATTTCAATTTTAGGTAAATGCGGCATCCAAAAAGCTACAGCACACATTAACTGACTTTGAAAATCTCTTTTTACATTCGAAAAAATTCATGGTTGGAGACAACGTATCGTTTGCAGATCTAATGGCTATTTGTGAAATTGATCAATCAAGTAAGATGGAGTAAAATTGTATTGCAATCAATATATTGATTTACATTGATATCTATTTCATTATCTATTTTAGAGCACATTGGCTTCAATCCTTTTAACAATTGCAACAAATTATCGAGATGGTATAATAATGTTCGCGAAGAGTTAGGGCCTTATTATACAACTGTTAGTGATGATTTTGCACATAAATTGAAATCTGCTGAAAAAGACAATAAAGAAGCGATTTCGTTAAAACAATAGTTAAACGTATTTTAAATCAAAATATTAATGTAATACATATACATGTACATATATATAACATGTATGTATTTTTGTTAATTTCTCTGTAGTAGTTAAGTTTCGTCGTTATATTTTGTTTATATATACATATGCTAAACGATTATTTTTTTTTAAATTAATTTAAGTTCTTATGCTTAATGCACTATTTATTTATATTTTTTGTTGTTATTGTAATGTAAAATAAAAAATATGTGCATATACAGTATGGTCATTATTATTTGGTTTTTATATTTAAACTATTCATTTTAATAATTAGAAATTTATTTATTCCGATATTCACATTTTTGGTTCTAGAAAACAATAACAATTGAATAAATTAAATTAATTTAGGTTACCTAAAATATCACACTTCAACAGTATTCGGTTTTCGTCCATTAGTAAGAAATAACTTATTAAAAAAAATTAAATTTCAATTTAAATGCTTTGTGGGATAACCATTTTGGTTACTGAGTTAATTTAGACAGTTTAGTATATTTTTGACTACGCTAGATGTATAGATGTCAACATTTGATACCATTTTTCTTAAAGCCTAGACTTCAGCTCAGTTATTGATAGGTTAGATTAGGTTCGCAGTAGCACGTCCATCGGTTATAAAAGAGAAAACCTGAAAAAACGAAACGAACAGAAATGAACTATCACATAACCATTATGCCCTAGAGCTAATGATATAATATCGTATAGATAAATATACTTTTCAAGATATTCTATAGATAAATATACTTTGACCCTACCTGGTCAATTCCGTTTATGAACCATATTAGATCTTCAAGATTGCAGTCCTTAAGATTCATCAATGCCTTTATAAATCGACCACCTAGTGATCTCTTTTGAAGTCGTCCTAGTCTAGTAGGTAGTGTGTTGGCTTATTAGACGTGAGGACACGGTTCATGGGGTTTGATCGATCAATACGAAATATGAAAAAATATTTCTTCGGCGACTTTTTCTCTGCAGATTGCTGCCAAAAACTGGGAGAAATAAAATTGTAATGAAAAGTTTCTCAAAAATCTGCCGTCTGAAGTCAACTTTAAACTGCAGGACCCGCCTCAAAAGTATAAAATTAACACACACAGCATAAGCGGTGTGAGAAACTAGGTCGTAATCCTGACTGAAGGGTTGTAATGACTAATTATGTATGTATGTCTATATTATAAGGTAATTTCAATTAAATCGCAAACAATATCGCGCAGAACAAAATATTGGTTTGAAGATATTGTCTATTCTAAGCGGAAACGAATCAGAATTGAAAGCCAAGTTTAAAGCAGTCTGAGGAAACGTAAATATTGGCATCAGAACTGTAAAAACTGAGTACGACTTTAGACGTTTTGTTTTTCTGATTAATTCTAGGCAAACATGAAAATGTGTAAAAGACATTGGGTTTCGTTTATAATGTAAACAACTGCCAATTCGTTGTTGAAGAGCTTAACAGAGCTTTCCTGAATACACCTCTGAAACTGAAAACACAAGTCTAAGTTCATACAGTTTAGTAGATATGAGCGATTTGAAATGGCCTTAAATTCACGCTTGCAGATTTCCATGGAAATAGAAAAAGGTAACTCCGGCTACATCCGACCTACTAGTATCAACTGAAAGGTGAAAGTCTATCCTATAAATTTATAAATTTTCTGAAAGAAGTCACAAATACTGCTTCAACAGCCGTAAGGTATATTTGTAAACCTTCTGAAATTAATGTATGGGTGTAGTTTTAAAGAAAAATCTTGATAATAAGGATTGTGAATTGGGCATTTCTTCCCTACACACACACTTCATGTAGCTTATAATATGCTTTTTAAAAAAGTGGCCTGCAATCGAAGCAAAAAATAAGAGCTGAGAGATAGGCTTGGCAGATTTCAATAAAACTTGATATGATATATGATACGGTTTGCGATTGGCATGGACAATTTTTATGACATTCTATTTTTTTTTTCTAAATTTAACCAACAGAATTCTAAGTACCAATTTCTAATAATCTAGCACTTTTTCTTCTATTTTTTGCAAAAATATGAAATTGAAATACTGTGTGTTCGTCGCATTCTTTTATATGAATGACATTTTTTCTTATATGCTACAAACCATTTTTTATATCAGTAGCAATGCAGTTAGTTTAAAAAAATTATTTAATTATTTTGCAAAGCATTAAGCCTTTAATAATATTCATATAATAACGTGTAGTTTAATTTAATTATGGAATTGTCTTTCAATATGTAATTTCTTTCCGCAACTTATGATGTTTACTTTCGTACTTTAAATATAAGACTATGTCTTGTTGTGCAGGAATTGATTAAACATTTAAATAAATAAATAACATTATTAAAGAGGTAAAATTAAATAAATAATAATAAAAATAATAGGTACATATATATAAAAGATATAAATGTAAGGTTTTAATATGTAAACAAAAAATAGCGCTTAATTTTTTTCATTTTATTTGCCTTATATTTTTGAAGCATAATATAAATTTATAAAAGTTTGATGCCCCTTTCCTCAAAGCAGGTCATGAAAAACAAAATTGTGTTTATATATAGGAAGACAAAAGGCGGTAAAGATATAAAGATTTTACGAAAAATACTTACGTAAGTTTGCATAGTTTAGTGCTTTAAATTTTTTAATCCTTTTTTACCGTCTTCTAATGACTCCTAGCTTTAAAATTTTTGTTGGTTTTGTAATGTGAGTGATAAATACATATTTTTCTGATATAATTACAATTTCTTTCACTAAAATATATGTATATTAATCTAAATTAGCAAAAAGAATATTCTTCATCTTTTCCATTTTTTATAAATTAGAAACTCAGTACCAATTGGACAAATTTATATAAAAATTTTAATCGTCTGGCATAGTGTCACACATCGTCATATCTGTATACATATAAAAAATGTTTTGAAATAACAAAAATCGATTTATTATGCCGTTTATAAAAATTATTTTTTAACTTTGAAATGAAAAAACAAATTGATTCACTCCATATAACTATACCTATGGACTATAAAGCAGCATTTGATTTCCCATTTGTTTTTGCCTCAATGTTTGAGCTCTGTATTCCTGACACTCTGTATTTTTGACACCGTGTGAGGTTTCAACCAAGGCGTTTACTTATTATGTGACCCCTTTAACTTCGTCATGTAGTGTATTCTGCGGAAGTGCATCGCAATGACACTATTTTCAACAAAAGTGTCCACATGCTTGCGTACGTTACCTTTACCTGCCTTTAACACTATTGAACGGAAGTCTATCAAGATGGGTCTGGTAGTAAATGAGGGCAAAACGGAAGTAAGAATATGCGGCGTATTCTTTCCTTATCAGTGAATTTGTTTATCTTGGATTCGCCTTTACCAGCAAAAATTTGCAATTTTGTTAGGTATTGTTTTGTTCGAAGTTTTGGGAAGTGTGAGGTAATCTGAGCCTGTTTTGAACTTCTTATTATTGTTTTTTTAAGTCGTAGGAAAGCATTACATCCGCAGTAATTTGCTGTAAGCTTCTTGCCACAGTTACACAAACACAAACAGTTCCTGACAGTTTTGGCACTGGTACTTTTCTGTTAAAAAGATATCTCAAACAGTATATGGGATGAACTTCGCTAGTGTTCTTTAGTTGATCGACCATGTCCTTTTTTTATTTGTTTAGGACTGGGCGCTATGCTGGAATTTTTAGGGCTAGACTGACGTTTGATTATTTTTATGTAGCGGTAAATTCCCGTTAAAATTTTTCCACTATCATCGCACTACTTATCTGCTTATTAGAATTTGATACATAACCTGTGATTGACGTTTTTTTTCAGTGTGGCAGTGGATTTAGATTGCAGATATGAAGTTGTCTGGGCTTACCGCATCTACTGTCAGTGGCAATTTTGCCTTTGTTCAAGATATATTTATACAGGTAAAAGCAGCCGTAGTCTAGTATTTAGTTAGTGTTGCCTCATTAGACATAAGGCCATGGTTCAAACCCCAGGTCAGTCTTATCTAATAAAACGAAATATGAAAAAATATTTCTTCGGCAGATTTCTAGCAAACACTCTGAGAGTAAATAAAATTGCAATGAAAAGTTTCTCAAAAAAATCTGTCGACTTTAAACTGAAGGTCATATATAAAAATTAACACACACTACATAAATGGTGTGGGAAGCTAGGTGGTCATCCTGATTGAAAGAATGTAATGATCAATTATGTATGTTTGTATGTATGTATTAACAGCATTAACCCATTTCGCTTTGAATTTATTCCAAAAACAACATGCATTTTTTGCTTTTTTTTCAAGTACACCTTCTGTCCAATCTGATTCGTCTTGCCTATTTTGTCTACAAAAAATGGCAAATCTTAGAAATAAACGCAAACAAACTTTTCGTCTTATTTTTGACGGTTCTGACACAAGACAACAATAAAAAAGAAATATTCAACTGCGTTAATAGCACTACCTGCACAAATATATCCCGACGTCAATGCTTACTATATAGATAGTTTATTTCATTCACCGCTAATGCTGGTAACAAAGTACACTTCTGACAGAAGTGAATATTCTACATATTCTTTAAAATTTGTCAAAATTAAGTAATGTTGTGATGTATACAAGAACCGATAAAATATCAAATTACATAATTAAGGGCCTGGTAAAAATTAGCATTCAAAATATTTTTTTTTTAAATATAGTTGATTGAACAAGATGTGTTTACATATTTTAAATCCCCGTCATTACATCCTTATTGAAACATTGTTTCAATATATAAAAATAATTATACATTAAATGTTTTAAAATGTCTTAAATTTTATTGTTACTTAAGTACTTTCACATTTCATAAATTTCTTTTTTTTAATGCGAGCATAAAGACCAGAACTTAATGCAAACAAAAATTAATCTATTACTTTAAATGGCCATTAGAATGTATGCTTCAAATAGGTGTTTTCAACCAAGCCGAATTTATTTTTGATGTTAGAAAACCCTACGTTTTTAATACTCGCACATAATCAAAAGGGAAGCATTGTGATTACTTTTTCATTTGCAATTTGGGAAATAAATTTTAACAATCAATTATTTTTCGTTATAATATTGTAGTCATTTCAAAGTGATTTCTTTCTTTACGCAAGTGCTCTTCGTAAACTTGCCGTTGGTCATATTGATTTTGTGCGTACCTTACTAAAATTCAGTGCAGATGCGAAAAATTTTAATTGAGTGGATTTCCAATTATTAATTATGCTTTTTTGTGCTTGCTCAATAGGGCAAGTCGTATTTCATATAGCTGGGAGGTAATTGTACGGCTGGCGTTTACTGCATATTTATCGTAGTTATCTTGAAATCCAACTTTTTTGTGGACGACTGTCTTGAATAATGGGAAAATTCGAGTTTAATACACATGTAAATAATGGAAATACAGGAGGAATAATCTATTCTAGACACAAGCTGAATGACAGACAGCTCAGTAACTTACATGATTTTCTTTGGCGGTTTGAAGCTCAGAAAATTTTATTTTCTGTTGTAATAAAAACATTTAGAATTTCTTTTTTGTTAATTTGTCTGCGCTAAATTGAGATTGCTAAAGAATAAAAGGAGTGACCAAACCTAGTTGTCCATTTCGGCACTTTGTTCCCCTTCGGGGTCTTCGTCGTGGTCGTTTAGTAGCGGACTATCGTCGCCAATGTAACTGGGAGGTAACGGTGTGGCCGGTGTTGTTGGTGCGGATCTTGAAATCCAGCCTTTACGTGAACGACTGCCCCGATTGATGAAGAAATTCGAATTTACAACACTGGTAACAGGACTTTTTAGAATTGTGCACCTACTGCTAGACGGAAGCTGGTTTGTGGCCATCATAGGAATGTATAAGGCTTTGTTGGGCGGTTTGGAAGCGTAGAAGCGTTTTTTGTTGTTTTGTAGTGTAGATGGTCTCTTTGAAGAGGATGTAAATGCAAAGCTTGAAGTTGTACTTGTGTTATTGGTGTTTAATGATTTGCTATTCGCTACTTTTGGTGCTTGTTTTCCTGCGATTACAGAAGGTGTGGATGATATCGATTGCACTGAGTTCGTCAGAGAGTTATCTGATGTAGAATCCGCAGTACGACTGCTCTTTGCGACCTCAGTTAATATCTGTTGTTCAGGCATAGTGCTAATGCGTTGGAGTTGTCCAAGTGACGCTGGTGAAGTTAATTGCTTAATTACGGGGGATGGCGAAGACATAGTATGGTGGAGAGTAGGTCGAGTCGAGGTACGAAACACTAAATCTTCTTCATATTTCGTTACGCCTTCTTGCAGTTGTCGTATCTGGTCTAGAATTTCTTTAACCTCTCCAGTAGGACTAGTTGCCTGTGGTGGAGAACTAGGTGTTCCCACATTCGCTAAGCTGCTCACTCCAGAACAGGTACCCGATGTCATAGAACTGCGCAAGAGCCCATCATCAATATACTTCTTAGAGACATCATTAATGCGCAAGGGTGAATCTACTGCGGCGAAGTTCGCTGAAGGTATTTTTTGTTGTTGCTGCAACAACTGGCAACAGGTTTCTAAGCTACGACGTAAAAACTGCAAGTCTCTAATTTCGTTGTCATTGCTCGTCATTGAACGTTCAAATTCGAATCCAGTAGGAACTGTTACTGAAACGCCGCCTAATGAATTATTCGACTGATAAAAGACGGGATGTCTGGATGATGAGGAGTCTGCTTGAAAATGATTAGGATTCGTGCTAACGCGGTGTAAAGGATTAGGTTTAATACAACCGTTGCTATAGATGACAGGTGTACCGCCAACTTGTGGATGTACAAAGGCGCCTGAACCGGATACTGATTCAATAATAGAAGAGTTTTCTGAACGTTGTTGTCTATTAGTCATGTTTCCTCCTCCAATTCCAGCTGCACAACTATTGTTTACAAAAATATCACTTATGCTGCTGTTGCTATTTGTTATGTATGGAAAATGTTGGTCACTTTGAGACTGCACAAAACCGCTACTATTAGGTAGGGCGCGTAAATCAGCACTACTATTAATATTATTTATCACATTGGCGTTAACTTGATCACTGTTACTGAACTCCTCTGCCGGATCATTATCATTATCATAGGGTACTTCATTCTCAAATTCCGTAATATTGGCATTATATTGAGATGGCCGTTCATTTGTTGAGCCATTCAAACCACTTAGACGTCCAAGGCCTGATGTGTTTATTTGACTACTAACATGGCCATAATGAGTACCTCTACCACTGTAAATGTGCACGTTACCATTTGTACTGGAGTTCATTTCATATGGCCCGCTTGTAATGTTATTATCATTGATATTTCCGCCTGCCCCGCTACTCAAAATAACGCCAGTGTTAACATTTTGGCTTACAAGCTGTGATGCTGAACGAGGCATCATGTATTGCTGTTGAAACTGTGGAGTGAAACCTATTTCAGGGCTAGCAGCCCTCGAATACGGTGGTGGTACCAGAGTATTTGCTTCGTTGATATTGCATATAAAACTAGAACTAAGAGAATCTACCGTACTTGCCGCTGACAATGATCCAGCTGGACGCACAATATAATTACGAAAGTATTGCACCATAAGGTAACTTGAACTGTTTTTGCCATTATCACTATTACAAGTAAATACCAATGGGTAAAGATCCGGTTTCGATGTTACCTAAAAGATAGTAGAAAATGCTTTTAATGCCTATTTAAATTGTTAAGATATTTTACACTTACCTCTGTATAGGGAGGAGGGGGATGATGAAAAGAACTACATCGACTATATTGCGGGGGCGCATAACAGGAGCCAGCTGAATCGCCTTCCGATTGTGCAGGATGCTCATTAAAACCCCAACCACAGAGAGTTCGCCTCTTTTTCCATAGCGAATAGGCACATAGGATTGCTAAAATAATTGCTATCACCACACACCTAAAGTTAATAAAGAAACGAATACATAAGTGAAATGGAAAAATGAAAAATCTTCGATAGTTTGACCAAAACGTCCACATTTCAAACGCAAATGCTAAAAAGACAAAGTACAACAAAACTTCTAAAGTTTTAACGGTCGACCTGTGTCGGACCATCATTGTAAGATTTTAAATACCTTTGGAGTTGTTTTAGTAATGTTCTATGCCTTGGTTAACTTACTTTGATTGAATCGTATTTTAATTTTGAGAAGTTTACATATTACTAAGGTGCCTTTATTATTTTTTATATCACTGTACGTACAATTTAATTTTTTTTAACTAATTCTTTACCAATGGCAAACAGTTCGAGGATCATAAAAATACACCGGTTGTTTATTGCAGGGAGAACACTATTTTTCTCTTGACGTTACCTTGTACACAATTTATAGAATTTTACATTGGAATTTTCAAAACCAGAACAGAAATATATAAAGCATTTAGCATTGCCCAAATAAAAAGAAACTCTTACTTAATTATTGCAAATAATGAACTTAGTTTAATTAAAAGCGGAAATTGGAAAATTTCTACTATGTATAACGATTCTTATTCTTGCTTTATTAACTTTAAAAGTAATACCTGCGACAGTGTTTTAAAATTGAAATTATGAAATGGTACTGAAGTATGACTGAAAGAGTACTTTTTCGGATCAAATGGTACTTTTGTAAAAAAAAATACATAAAAACATAATTGGTCATTACAACCATTCAATCAGGATTATGACCTAGTTTCTCATACCACTTATTTTGTGTGTGTTAATTTTATACATGAATGGCGGGATCTGCAGTTAAAAGTCGACTCTGAAAGTCAGATTTTTGAGAAACTTTTTCATGGCAATCTTATTTACTCCCACAGTTGAACACTAGGCTCGTATATTTTTATACCATAAGTAACAGAAAAGGCCTCTGCAGGAATTGAGTTCCACATACGAATAGTCCGACTAAAAAACGTACTTTTTCTGTAATGCAATGTGCGATCCACTGGCTAATCGACCACATACGGATGTCCTTTTGTAGTAGTGATAGAACAGTGAAACACAAACCACATTGCAACGATGCACCAATGATTCAGTGGAGTTGGATACACTACCGTCATTAACGAGCTACTGCTGCCTCTCCTGTACACGGCCGAGAAACCTCAAAATAGACGTTGAGGCACCGACCTCATACGTAGTATAAATGAAATCTTAAGAAGGGACTGAAAAATGTGTTTGTTGCAGCCAATATTACACAGAATTTTCATGCTTAGAATGTCAAGAGCTTCTGACTCCTTAATATTTACACCATCCATAGATTAAGATGATGCAATATTATTGCTGCCCTTATGCGTCAATAAACAACACTGGGATAGATTGTTTAAACCTTAAACAATTTTTTCCTGAAAATGATATAACATTTCTCCATTTCTGGAAAAAAAATTAATAAAATTGACGTTATACTATACATATATTTTACTACAATAGAAATAATTTTGGTTTTTAAAAACTTTTAATTTATTTATTTATTTTTTCTGACGATTTTTTGACGATTTCTATAAATGTCTTTGACGATTTTGACGATTTTGACGATTTTTTCTCAAATATTTGACGATTTGGTGCCTCACTTGTCTGGCAGCTATGGTTAGAAGCAATAGATATACAGAGCGAAAGCTGGCGGATAAAGCAGAAAAATTAAATGTAAATAAACATTTATTTTGTGTTAAAAAAGGGAAAATTTGGAATATTTTTGAATTTCTTCCTGTCAAAATAATCTATCTAGTTTAGCAGTGCAATAGAATTTTAAGATATCAGAAGCGAACAATGTATTATAAATTTCAGAATTTTCTGAATTTATTCTATAATTATTCACTTAAACATAAGACAATTTAAATGCAACTAACATTATATTACATTTTAATGTACAAATATTAATAAATAATAATATTGATCATATCACAAGATATTAATCTTATAAATGAAAGTGCTATGGGAGTTTAGCGAATAAAAAAATTATAAAAAATCATTGATGAAATAGGTAATAAAATATAAGCAATAATATAGAAATAGAAATGAATTAGAACATGATAAAATCTTAGAAAACATAGCAATCGATTCAAAAAATTAAGACAAAAAAGAAATGAATATACGTTACATGTAAAAAATAAAGTAGGGAAAAATACGAATAACAGTATATAGAAATACCAATATTCTGAATATAATTAGGTAAAGTATTCCAAAGACTGATGGTATACATATATAAAAAACTGGCGTTGAGATAAAAGAGTCTTATATCTATGCTGGATAATTTTCCTACCACGGTTGGCTCTTACTAATCTAATCCTTTGAAATAAGTATATTGGCTGTTTTAAAGTAATAACCTTATGGAGGAGAATAAGGCATTTAATATTTAAGAGATTGTCAAAATTAATTCCTAATATCTGGTAAGAAAATGTGATATATGATCTCGACGTCCCCTAATAAATACATATCTGACTATATTGTAAGCCAAGTTGAGTTTCCACCTATCATCAGCATCACAGTTAGTGAAAATTTCAGACTCGTATAAAAGAACAGGAATCAAATACGTTTTAGCCAGTTGCATACGGCATATGGCAAAGGGAATCGAGTCTATAACAGCCCATAAGTTTCTTAGCATAAACAAGTGACAATTATTGCATAAAAGAAAAATCTATTGATTTTTATTTCAACATACTAAACTTGTTGTTATATTATTGATCATATTTGTATACTTTAGTAGGAATTCTACTTTCAACTTTAAAAACAAAAATTAATTTAAACATCACTTACCAAAAAAACCAATGACTTATAAAGAATAGGTTGAGAACATGTTCAGAAGGCGGGGGTAATTGCCGTGGACCACTTTGGTAAGGTGGACAACATCCCTGTGTACAACATTCTCGAGGTAAAGAGCATATGTGACCGCCTTCACAAAATCGAGCTTCAACCTATAAAAGTATATATTATTTCACAATACAATAGAGAGTTTGCAAGCAACATACTAATACTATTATTTAAGAATTACTTTTTAGCTTTTTGATCAAAAATAAACATTTTTCTAAACATTTACATGTAATAAAACAACAATAATTAAATCCTTTTTTTCACAAATTATATTCTATAAAAATTATATTAAAACATATAGCAATGAACACAAAAACAATTTTGTTACATACATATGTATGTATTTATAGATTTATATTTTAGTATGACATCTTTTAAGCATATTCTTTTTAACAGTTATAGTTTCCCCTGATATCCCTTTCGGAGTAGTGTTGATCGCGGATATAGTCACGAATCATCAGAAGAGAATGACAGAGACCCTATTCTCAACTTCTAAGAAGAAGTACTGTTCTGAAGTCAATAGAGGAATATTCCCTTATTCTATTTCAATCCATTAGAAATAACGGATTATAATCTTTGGAAAGCGGCAAAGATTATGAGACAATCAACAGCACATGAATGATTTCTTATTGTATTCTTATGTAAGAAATATTGAAACAAACTCCAACTTAGCAGCTGTGTTAGATGAAATATTGACAAAATTTAAGGACACTGAAGACAGTCGTTAAGCGTAATTTTTTTTGTTTTTATGTATTAACACTTATTGTTATTTCAATTTAAAATTGAATAATCGTTTCAATGCCGATTTTATAGTGTAACATTTATCGAACATCGTAGACGAGATTATTTTCGCTTCTTTAACTTTATATCTCCAAGTTCCAGTACTGGGTTATGAGATCAGATTTTACGGTTTTAGCAGAGAATAATCCATTTAATTACGACTTGCTTTAGATATTTTTCAACTGGTATAGAATACATATTCATATTTATGTATACATATGTATATACAGGGAACAGCTAAAGTCTAGGTGCCCCAATATGTATAAGAAATTACGCGAATTTTAAGCTAGAATCTTTAAAAATAATTCATGTTTTTTACATTTATTTTATTAACATATTTTCATTTTATAACAAAACAAAACTATTTTTAAGTTAAGGCCTATACGGAGCTGGCAATCTAAGACATATTACAGGGTAAAAAGGTTGCTGCAATAGCAGCTTGACCCCCTGGTAAAATTAATGGTGGTAACAAAATGAAGTCTCCGTAGTCTAGTAGGTAGTGTGTTGGCTTATTAGACGTAAAGTCGCGATTCAAACGAACAGGTCAGACACCAAAACCAAATATGAAAAAATATTTCTTCGGCGACTTCCTCTCAGCAGATTTCTGGCAAAAACTCTGATAGTAAATAAAATTGAGCTGGCAATCTAAGACATATTACAGGGTAAAAAGGTTGCTGCAATAGCAGCTTGACCCCCTGGTAAAATTAATGGTGGTAACAAAATGAAGTCGCCGTAGTCTAGTAGGTAGTGTGTTGGCTTATTAGACGTAGTCACGATTCAAACGAACAGGTCAGACATCAAAATTAAATATGAAAAAATATTTCTTCGGCGACTTCCTCTCAGCAGATTTCTGGCAAAAACTCTGATAGTAAATAACTTTGCCATGAACGACTTTAAACTGTAGGTCCCGCCACTCATGTATAAAATTAACACACACAACATGAGTGGTATTAGAAGCTACGCCGTAATCCTGCCTGAAGGATTGTAATGGCAAATTATGTATGTATGTATGTAACACAATGGGACGTCTTCCTTTGAGGGCCCTTACCTAACCTAAAGGCAATATGTTATGATAAATATGCTCTCGAAGAAGATGTCAAAAGCAAATTGCACAGCGTCCAAACACAGTTTAATCAAGGAGTAAAAGGTGAAGGAGAAAAAATTGCTAAAAATACTGAAGATGCATATGTTAGCAAGTGGGAGTTTTATAATGATATGAATTACATGACGTCATCTCATGTACCCCAAGAAATTTAGGATAATTTGTTAAGAGTAGTATATTATGCCTTATATGTGTTTTTATTGAAATATTTTACATTCTAACCTGTTATATTTGAATCATATAACTTTTGATTTACATGACGTTTCATATTTTTTGTAATTGAACTTCTTTTTATTATTTTTTTCATTCCTGTTTAAATTTTCAACAAGATAAGTACCCACAAATAAAACTCCGGAGTTTTTCTTATCGGAATTAAATAAAATCATCCTATAGTTTTTTCATTAGTTTTACATTGTATTTCATTATAATATACGCATATTAATATATAATATATGGATATTAAATATGCATGTATGCATCAGAGATTAGCAATGAGTATTCAAAAAGATGAGTAGAATCGAATCATACTCATAATTTCTGATACTTATACGCATGATGTATATACGTATGATGTTGTTAAAGCCCACTTCACACGGTAATACTTTACGTACGTAAAGTCTAATGAAAAAGTAAAATGCAATTCCATCTGTATGACAAAAAAGAGAATAATAGTCGTATGATTTATATTTTTCGCGTTTACATGATCGGTATAAGACAATAACAAAGTAAAATGAAAACAGCTGTTACACTTTTTTCTGTGTGTTTACATAAAAATACATACCTGAGCTAATGTGACTTGCTTGTTTTTTGAATCATTTCAAAAAATTAAGAGAGCCATACGACTGTCAAACTTTTCATCCGTATTTTCTCTCAATGTGTGATGGTTTCATTACATAGTACGTTTAGACGATCACATCTGTACTCTTCTACACAAAATTTTGACAGATCATATTACTTGTGGGACCGTGTAAAGTAGGCTTAATTTCGACCAGTGTTGCAAAACTGAAATTTTTAAATGGTACTGTACTATAACTGAAAGAACACTTTTTTGCATCAAATGGTACTTTTGTAAAAAATACATACATAAATGTTGGTCACTGTAACACTTCAATCAGGATTATGACCTAACTTCTCACACCACTGATTATGTGTGCGTTAATTTCATACATGAGAGGCGGGACCTACTCTTTAAAGTCGACTCCGAACGACAGATTTTTGAGAAACTTTATCTTGGCAATTTTATTTACTCTCAGAATTTTTCCCAGAAGGAAGTCGCCGGAGAAATATTTTTCATATTTCGTTTTGATGGAGATGTCTGACATGGGGTTTGAACCATGTAAGCCCGCACACTACCTACTAGACTTTTTATTTATTTATATTTAATACACATACGGCACGGAACAGAAAAACTAACGACTTATTCGTGTTCCTCACATACAAGACAAAAACAGTTGATTCGGAACGTAACAAAACGTAAATGCACCCTTTTAGTCAAACGTCGATGGAACGTTCGTTTTTAGCATATGAAGAGCAATGCAAATGCTTACTGAAATTACATTACGGTTCGGCAAGCGTTTTTATTGCTTTTCGTGTTCTAAAAACGAATGTACGTTCCGTGGACGTTTGGCTAAGCGAGGCTAAAGCCTAATTCTACCTTCAGCATTACGTTGAACATGCTGCTAATGCATTAATAGTTGCAAACTGCCAAATAACGTAAATTAGTGGCTAAAGATGAATAAACTAAAGCTAAATGAAAGCAAAACTAAGTTACTTCAAATCAACATAAATGATGATGCAGTAATTAAAATTAATGATGAAACAATTGAAAGAGTTAATAGAATAAAACTCCTCGGATTTATAATAGATAAGGACTTAAAATTAAATGAACACATTGATTACATATGCAAAAAAATCGGGAAAAAATTGGATTCCTAAAACGGATTAGAAATAAGATATCAATAATAACCGCAATCAATATATATAATACAATGATAAAACCTCATTTTGAATTCGGATCTACAATTTTATATACATGTTACTCGACAACTCAAATAGAAAGACTGCAAAAATTGCAAAATAAGGCCACGAGGTCGATACTTAAATATAATAGATACACTCCAATTCAACTTATGCTGGGCAGACTAAAATGGCTAAATATCCACCAGAGACTGGTTCTTAACACCCTACAATTTATTCCAAAAAGGAAAATGGGAAAGGCGCCGAGTTATATAACCGACCAACTTGGATATGTAAGAGATGTTCAACCATACCATCTGCGGAACACAGGGGATTTTCGTTTACCAATGGCGACGACGACATCCATGCAAAGGTCACTTTTTTCAAAGGACTTAGACTTTATAACATGCTACCCGAATTTATAAAAACGGAAACAAATTTTAATTTGTATAAAAGAAATATTGTTCAATTTATAAGAAATAATGAAATGAATCTTAATTAGTAAAATAATTTTATTTTAAAGATGTTTAAAGTATTATGAATACTTCTACAAATAAATAAATAAATAAAATAGGTCACACAAAAATGGAAGTAGACAGTGTTCAATCCATCATTGAACGTGTTATGAAAAATAGAAATATTAATGTTCCATCTGAAATATTAATTAAATATTAATGTTCCAGCTGGGAGGAGGGATGCATGCAAACAAGGTAAAGTTTCTGATTGTGGTCAACGTGGCGACCACCAAGACGATCCTTGTTTTGCTGTATTCAAGTTGACACGCAGCCTCCTCGTGGCCCCTCCTGGATGGCATTCTAGCACCCGCTAGATGTTAACTAATGCGTGCAGCGAATGTCCAATCCCCTGGACGTTAAATTTGGGTTGTGCGTAGGGCTTGGAACCCACCACGTAAAAACAAATATCCAATGAAAACCAAGACAGTATCCTATAAAAAGATCCCCTCTAAAGTTGACGACCACGGCAAATGTATAAAGGACTATGATTTACGTATTGGCACATGGAACGTCCGCACCCTTTACAGGGTAGGCGCTTCCGCCCAGCTGGCGGATGCCCTCATTAAATGTAGGACTGACATCACTGCCATTCAGGAAATGCGATGGACAGGACAAGGATGCAAAAGGCTTGCATCTTGCGATGTATACTACAGCTGCCATGAAAACAAGCACGAATTTGGATGCGGATTTGTGGTTAATAAGAGACTTCGTCACCTTGTCTCTGGGTTCACACCTGTGAACGAAAGAATAGCCACAATCCGCATCAAGGCAAAATTTTACAACATCAGCCTAATATGTGCTCACGCCCCGACGGAAGAAAAGGACGATGTGGTTAAGGATGCCTTCTATGCTAAACTCGAGGACGTATACGATAAGTGCCCGGCCCATGACGCCAAAATCGTCCTCGGGGATTTTAATGCAAAGGTCGGGCGGGAAGGTATCTTTGGCCCCACTGTCGGACAGTTCAGCCTCCTCGCAAACACTACCTCCAATGGTATGAGGCTGATCGATTTCGCCGCGGCGCGTAACATGGTAGTATGTAGCACTAAGTTTCAACATCTCGACATTCACAAGGCCACATGGATGTCCCCTTATCGGTCAACATCTAACCAGATCGATCATATTGTGATAGACGGAAGGCACGTATCCAGTGTACTAGATGTGCGCACATTCAGAGGTCCAAACATCGACTCGGACCACTACCTTGTCGCAGCCAAGTTTCGATTGCGCATTAGCGCTTCGAGGTCTGCGCACTCTAGTGCATTGCGAAAGCTGGACGTTAAGAAGCTGCGATCACAAAGGACAGCTGAGGCGTTCTCCGCTCAACTCTCGGATAAGCTCCGTCGTTCCCCATCTAATCTCAACGACATTTGCGGACTGTGGGCCAACATCTCCCACTCCTTGCGCACTACTGCGGAAACAGTCCTTGGTTTCGAACGCCCACCCCAACGAAATCAATGGTACTATGAGGAGTGTCGCGAGGCAACTGCAGCGAAAAACGCCGCATACAAGAAAACGTTGCAGTCTGCCGCTACGCGAGCCATTGTCGAGAACTATAGAGAGAAGAGAAGGGATGAGAGACGCCTTTTCAGACGCAAGAAGAGGGAGCAGGAAAGGCGTGAGCGTGAGGAAGTCGAGATGTATAGATGTAGGAATGACGCTCGAAAATTCTATCAAAAGGTTAAGCGTCTAACCGAGGGTTATAAACCCGGAGCGTCTTAGTGCAAGGACGAAAATGGAAACTTAGTAACAGATCCGCAGGGAGTACTGAGGTTATGGAGGAAACACTCTGCTACAAGGCGATGACGACACCAATACCGCCTTTAGAGATGATGTTCCGAACCCGATCGATGATGACGGCGTGGATTTTCCGCCGCCTAGCCATGAAGAGGTCAAAGTCGCGATTACGCGCCTTAAAAACAATAAAGCGGCAGGTCCTGATGGCCTCCCCGCTGAATTGTTTAAGACCGGATGTAATGAGTTGGTAGGGCGCATGCACCAGCTTATTTACAAAATATGGCTAGAGGAAAGTATGCCCAACGATTGGAACCTCAGTGTCCTCTGTCCTGTCCTGAAAAAGGGAGACCCTACTATATGCGCCAACTATAGGGGTATAAGCCTTCTCCCTATCGCATATAAGGTTCTTACAGGCGTATTGTGTGAACGACTGAAGCCACTCGTCAAAACACTGATTGGACCTTATCAGTGCGGCTTCAGACCTGGCAAGTCCACCATCGACCAGATCTTCACACTACGCCAAATCCTGGAAAAGACCCACGAGAAACAAGTCGACACACACCATCTTTTTGTCGACTATAAGGCTGCCTTTGATAGCCCCATAAGGGATCGTGTTTTTGCCGCAATGTCTGAGCTCGGTATACCTGCGAAGCTGATAAGGCTTTGCAGAATGACGTTGAGCAATTCCTGTAGCTCCGTCAAGGTAGGAATGGACCTCTCCGAGCCTTTTGATACCGTGCGAGGTTTCAGACAAGGCGACCCCTTATCATGCGACCTCTTCAACTTCGTCATGGAGAGTGTTCTGCGAAAGGCAGGAATGCATCGCAGTGGCACTATTTTTCAAAAAAGTGTCCAGTTGCTTGCGTACGCTGACGACATTGACATCATAGGGCGTACGAAGCGCGATGTTACTGCTGCCTTTAGTGCTATTGAACGCGAATCTACCAAGATGGGTTTGGCAGTAAATGAGGGCAAAACAAAGTATATGTTATCGACGAGTCGAGACGCGCGGCGTATTGATTCTCAGATTACGGCCGATAACTATACTTTTGATACGGTCAAGGAATTCATCTATCTTGGCTCCGCCGTTACCACCAGAAATGATGTCAGTCTGGAGATCAAGCGCAGGATCACTCTTGCCAACAGGTGCTACTATGGTCTCAATAGGCAATTGAGTAGCAGAGACCTCTCTCGTACGACAAAACTAACACTCTACAAGACACTCATCCTACCCGTGCTTCTTTATGGCGCAGAGGCATGGACCCTATTAAGTACAGATGCAGCGGCCTTGAGAGTGTTCGAGAGAAAAGTACTGCGCAAGATCTTCGGTCCAGTGCGAGTTGGCGATGATTTCCGTATCCGATACAACAGTGAGCTGTATGAGCTCCTCAACGACATGGACGTTGTACAGCGTATTAATATCCAGCGGCTGCGCTGGCTCGGCCATGTCGTTCGAATGGAGGAGGATGCACCGGCAAGACGGGTATTTGATTCGGGAATCTGCGGAAGTCGGCGAAGAGGACGACCTTGCATCCGTTGGAAGGACCAAATCGAGGAAGCCCTGTCATCGATTGGTGTAACCAACTGGCGTAGGCGCGCACGAAGCAGAGGCGCCTGGAAGGATGTGTTGCGGCAGGCCGAAATCCGATAAACGGGTTGTTATGGCCAATTAAGTAAGTAAGTAAGTTCCAGCTGGTATTTGCAAAACAGTTCGAGGAACGACTGAACTCCATGGCGTCACAAATTTCAATTTTACCTTTCCCAAAAATATTAATAAAGTTCAATGTTAGACAAGTATTCGATCTGGTCGAGGTAAAGGCGATTCTAAAGTAAGCGATATTCGTGCTATTAAATACATTCTAAATAGTGAACTACATTTTAAACGTCTATCTAGAAAGGAAAGCCTTTCTTCAGTTACCTCGAAAAATAATAAAATTGCGAATAGTGTGGAGTTTTCGAATTTGAAACAACTTTATCAATTACAAGTTTTAAAATCTAGGTTGCCCAAGGACAACCTCAAATTTGAAGATGAACTGCCTCCCCAATGATTACATTTAATAAAATCTAGGTTACCCAAGGACAACCTCAAATTTGATGATGAACTGCCTCCCCAATGATTACATTTAATTTTTAGTTTCTTAATTTTAAACGTAGAACCAATGTTGCTAATTTTTATTAACACAAATGAAAACAGAATGCGTAAACATTTCTAAAATAAAATAAAAAAAATATTGAAAGAAAATATAGTAAGTCCGCTGTAAAAACACAGAATGTTCGTGAGCAAATATGATAAGTCCCAAATCTGTAAATGCTTAATTTTGGTATCCCCCGATTATACATACATACATATATGGTCATTACAAACCTTTAGTCTGGATTACGACCTAGTTTCTCATACCACTTATGCTGTGTGCGTTAATTTTTATACACGAGTGGTTTTTTTAAGAAACTTTTCATGGCAATTTTATTTACTCTCAGAGTTTTTGCCAGAAATCTGCTGAGAGGAGGATGATAATACTCCGAATATCAGTATTTAAAAAGTAAAAACTGAAGAATTAATCAGATTTAAAAGAAGTACATAATCACAAAAGAATGTTATACAGTTTTTTGGAAATTGGTCGTCAGTATCTTTATATTTTTCTCGAATCAAAGCGGATATAACAGCAATTTTAGCAAAAGAGTTATTGAAAATACTCTTTTCTTCAATATCGTAAGGTAAACTTATCTAAATTATCTATGACTTCAGCACCCACAAAGTAGAGTACGCGGAGCTTTAGGAATTCGAATAAAATCATATGAGTGAAAATTGCCTACAAACAACGAACATCTGCATTGAGGTCTTGCCAAAATTTTATTATATCATCGTTGTACTGGCATCCAAGGTTTTTGATGGCAAAAGACTAATGTGAAAGTTTTAATAAACCTGTAGGAGCATATCTTCTGTCAGAAGGCAATTACAACGCCATCCATACCTTCTGGGTGTCCTCATTTGTTACACCTAGAGGTCGAGTGTTGTTTGATACAATATTCGAAATAGGTTTTGGCATCAATAAAATGGTCAAGCAAGTGGCCTACCGACAGACACAAGATTGTGTGCGTTATGCATTTTTTAGCGTTCAATAATTCCAGCGGATGTGTCTACTAAAATCTCGAATCCTACCTGTATTTCAGCACACAGAGCAAATAAGATAGTGAGTGAATGTGTTATTTGGAAAATGTAAAAGTTCGCTCACCGCCTATTGGACAGAAACTGCGAATCATTACACTCCCACTTGGTTGCTGAAAAAATAAGAGCTTGAATGACAACAGTAAAGATTTTCTTAATATAAAATCAGGCTTAAGAAAGAAAGAACTACTCGTCTATCGAAAAACGCCATTTTATATAAAATACTTGATGCTGCAACTGCCCCAAGCTATTTATTGCAGTGCGCAACCAAGTATCTTAAAACATAAGTTACTTTTAGTCTTCTTTTGCGAAACTCTATCGGCATAAAATTATTCTGAAAAAGGTAATCTGTTTGTTTACAATTTAAAATAGATCTGTACCCCAATTTTGTGGAATTAATAAAATTAACAAGGTGTTTATAGGGCTCATCCGTATATCCATGAATATTGTTCTGTAATTTTTAATGTCATCTTATAACTGAAATATTACATTCAATAGTAACAGACAGGAAAGGATTATACCAAAACAGAGCCTTATAAGTTTATTATATGTTTTAAAAACTACTGATATCTAAGATATTAATAATAAAGCACGCCGAGGTATTCAATACTGCCAAATTGGCATCAGAAAGAAACGTAGCGCGGTGCTAGCATACAAATTGTAGTATTAGAAAGGCAGCCAAACAGAAGTGTTACTCGTCTCTTATTATCGACATTTTTCAAGTCTTCGGCTGATTGTGGGAATACGGTTAAAGATGAAATTAAACATTTTTTTATTGTTATGTTGTTGGTTAACTATATTATCAAAAATTTGTCATGAATGATTTTGACATTGTGTGCGGATTAGAGATGAGCGATCCAGTGATTTTTGAAGAACGTTGTTCTCAGTGAACGTGATTTGTTAATCTCTGTTCTTTAAAGCAGTGATTGTGATCACAGTATTCCAAAAGAAAACAATAATGACAATAACGTATTTTATTAAGTCGTAAGAAAGAGACAACTAGATACATACTACGAAAAGACTACTAAACAAAATCAAAGTGGTGTCATCAATCTTATTATTTTTAATGTAATTTTTTTTATATGAAGTTTGACAATTAAGTTTCACAGAAAGTTCATCATCTAATAGTAATTCTGCCTCACTCAAAATAAAATGAAATAAATTTGAGTATGTAACAATTTCGAAAGAACGACATTATTAGTAACTGTTATTTGCCAATTTCAATCACTGTAGTTACCAATGAATTATCAATCAGCGTGATTAAATCACAGTTTTGAAAATATCGCTCATCTCTAGTGCGGATGCATACCACAGGGTAGAAAACAAGTACCCGTTTTATATTTAATATATACTCATGTCACTGAGCAAACATGTTACGCTTATACGTTTTTAGAGCATATTGGTTTTCTAAGCACAGATGAAAGTCGGCACCTTTAAGAACTCATTTTCCTGATGGAGAAATGGTTAAAGTTCGAAAAAATTAAAGTGAATGAACAAAAATGTTGTCAGTTGGTAAACGCTAGGATTTCACTTTTAAATTTATTTATTTATTTAGTAGTATTTGGAATACTTTGTTTACAAAACATTATAAAATAATTTAATCAATTGACAAAAGCTCTTCTGAAATATTTTTGATATAATAAATACGTTTTCTTTTAAAGACATTTATATTATTTTCGTTTTCACTTGGCAACTCATTAAACACTTGTAGACCCAGACATTTCTTCATTGCATTGTTTGTGGCTTTATTTAATCTAAAATCGCTAGCTGAATTTCGTTTACATACGTTAATTGTTGTGTTAAATATTCCAGAGCATTTCCTGTTTTCATCTTGTAAATATATAAATTCGTATTTCGTTGTAGTTGCCATTATAGCATATCAAGCACAAATTGTATTGGCGTATATCTATTACATTTTATTATTGTTCTCATATCTTTATTTTGTAGTTTTTGTAGTCTCTCTATTTGACCATTTGTGCAGCACGTACATACATATATAATATTGTTGAACCGAATTCAAAGTATGGTTTAATAATTGAGTTATATATATTTATCGCAGTTAATATTGGTATTTTTTTATTCTTCTAAACAAGTTAATTTTTTTTAGCAATTTTTTTACAAATATAATCTATATGGTCCTTAAAATTCATACCGTTGTCTATTATAAAACCGAGATAAACCGATTTAATTTTTTCCACTTTTTCTATAATTTTGTTGTTACTCATATTTATTTCAATAACTTTTGTTGTATCTTTGTTGAGTTTTAATTTATTTATTTTTAGCCACTTATTTAGATTATTAAGATCATAATTTAAGTTTATTTGGCATTCTTCATCAGTTTCTGATATATTAAATATAAGAGTATCGTCTGCATATAACACTATTACACATTTTTGTAAAACATTAGGCATATCATATACCTATATATACATACATATATATATATATATAAATAACATAATATATTATAAATAGCAAAGCACCTAAGATCGATCCTTGTGAAACTCCATATTCATTTGTTATTTCACCTCATTTTACGTTATTGACTCTAGTTATTTGTTATAATTTTCAGTATTATCACCAATTGTATTCCAATTATCTAAAATCATTTTAATATTTACGCTGTTATAATCCGGTTTCTTTTTTATATCTTTGCAGATTGTTTTTAGTTCGTAATTTGATATTGCACGGAATATGAATCTAGAATTTATCACATATTGTTGATTAATATATTTTACATATTCCATTTTATCTATAATTTCCTTAATACTATTTACAAAATATTCATTAAAATGGTTTTCTATTTCGGTATTTGTTTTATACTCTATATTATCAAATATCACAGTTTTTATCACATTTCGGTTATTCGTTAGCACTAGATCTTTAATATTATTCCACTTTTGCTTTTGATCATTCGAATTGCTTATTGTTTTATTAATATAATTATTTTTTTCTTGTCCAAGTTTTTTTTATATAAATTTCTTGTTCTTTTATAATCATTCCATGCTGCATAATTATTTTGGTTTTTAGCAATATTATATTTTATTATTTTTTCTCTTTTTAAGATTTCTAGCTGCCAATTGAACCACTTATTTTTTATACTTTTCTCGTATATTGTTCTATTTACCGAAAGTTTTTCAATCGTATTTTCGAAAGCCTCATCAAGTAAATTTCCATTGTAATTTAAATCCTGTCTCTCTTCATATGTTAATATTTTGTTTATTTCCCTTTGGAATACGTTTTTTCTGTATTTAAACATCCTTGTTTCATTCTAAATCATTTTTGAGTTATTAATTTATATTACTTCATGGTCCGATATTTTATTTGTACTGATAATATTTGAACTAAATTTTTTTTTATATTTATTATACCATAGTTAACCTGACGTGATGGAAAATTTTTGAAACCAGATTCGTGTTTAGCGCGCCAAATGCCTTCGAAAATACCTGAAGCCATCTTATTTGCACAAAAAAAGTCCAAATTTGCAGGGCTGTGTTATGCATTCAATTATCTTCTTATAAACACTTTCTTTTGACCAATCAATATTAAAATCTCCAACAATAACAATGTCTTTGTCCTTTTCAATAAGTTCTTCAACTATTTCCTCAAATATATCACAGAATTCAGCTTCTTGATTAAATTCATTTGTTCTCTGAATGGTACATCCGTTTTCTATGACTAGATGTCTATTTTATTTTGATGGTACCTGTAAGCAGAGATTTTTTGTAATCTACTTAAATTCAAAGTCTATTTAAATTTAAAGCCACTCTGCCGCCGAAATCAGTCAAACATGGGCTGTGATATCATATAATCCTTAAGTAGAACTTTCACTTTGACCAAACAAAGTACAACTTTTATAAAAAAAATTATCTTTTCTTTCTTAGTCTATTGAAGTACGTGTGTATGTATAACGTAATTGGTCTAAAATTACTCATTGTTCAAAAAATAATCTTAGCAACTATAGACTTAGCAACTATATAAGTTTTCATGAAGATTACGATCGAGTTGACTAATAAAATCATAGACAAACTGACTTGAACTAATTTAAAAATTGTTGTTTTTATTATCCCGAAAAACATTTTTCTTAATGTTCAACTGAACGCTATGCACGTGTAAAAGAATAGATATTGATTATATAATAGTATACGTATGAACAATTATACACCAAGCAAACAAACATACATACTTGTATGTTCGTATATCATACTTACGAGATCAGACATTTTATTTAAGATTGTAATTAATGCGGCTAAAGAAAAAATCATGTTTACTCTACGCAGAACAAAGACAAACAATTCGAGTCTGTCTATAACGGAACTACTCCTAGATGTTATTACTGCCCCTGCTGCTGTAACTTTTGCTGCAATTGATAATGATGCTGGGACGATGAGATGACACTGACATACAGAAGTAACGTTTTATTTAACAACAAAAGCAATGACACATGTCCTTGAAATGAAAACACTAAGCAATTTTATGAATGTAAATGTTGATGCCTTTTTTATTATAGTCTTTATTTTACTTATGTATGTATTATTTTACTTTTATACTTTTGCACAACAAACAAAATTGAAAATATACATTTATGTACAAAAATATTTGTTATTGTAATGAAATTTTAATTTAAGGAGGATTTGGTGTATAGTTTTCTTTTTTCTTAATTTCGTTGTTTTGTTTTTAGTCATTAGTTTATCGTATTTTCTATATATTTTGATTTTTCAGTTTCTTTTGTGTTATCTGTTAATGAATTTGTATGCGAATTAAAAAATTACATATGCAAATACAAACAGGTTTTTCATATGGAGAAATATTTATATACGGAAACATCAAGACACTCCAAACGCCCAAAAGTAATTTTTACATCATTGAAGTACGTGCAAACGTACATTTCTATAAACAAATTCTTATGTAAACAGTTAGAAGAAATCTCATCATAAAATGATGGTCAAATTTATTAGCTCAATTTACACTGCATTTATTAAGGTTGTCAAGAATCAATGTAACTGAATTCACAACAATATGAGTCGTTTTTTAAATTCTTTGTAAAAAGTTAAAACTAAACTGTTTTTAACATATTTGAATTTACTTTTTCCATTTATATTTGTGTATATGTTAATATAATATATAATTTTTTAATAGCTAAAATTTAATAGAACTTTCTAAATTGGAAAAAAATGTTAAGGCCGTTTCTTTCGCGTGTTCTCGTAAAATGACTAAAAGCACAAATAATATCGTTTTCTTCCCTAAATACACCTTAACAGCAATATGTTATTATCCACCCTTAGTTGTAAGGAAATGTCTTTACAGCATTACCATAAAAACATTTTAAGCTTTTAAAATAAACTGATTGTTAAAAATTATGGTACATACCATGATGAAATATACCAGCAATGCTGGTAATACTGCAAAAGTCAGCTGTATTTATTTATTTTTTTTCCACTATTTCGTTGACGTTGACATCAGCAAATGTAAAATATGCAGAAACATTTTTAATCTTAGATTTTAACACGGTTTTGGATGTGTATTTTTTACTAAATTAAAAATGAAACTATTGATCCTTTTTATATTAACCTGTAATATGGTAATGACGGTCCACAGCTGGGATAATGAAGAGCTAGAAATTTTCGATTTAGTAGAAGAAATCAATAAAAATTTTTATGAATTTATGGGCATATCAAAGGTAAAATTAAAGAATTTATAAACGTTTTGAATGCGATTTAAATGAAATATACAATAATATAACCTCATATATATTTTCCAGAATGCCACGAATAATGAAATAAAGAGAGCATTTCGGGGTTTGTCAATTCAACTACATCCTGACAAAAATCCTTCGGAAGATGCCAACATTCATTTCCGAAATTTGGTTTCGATATATGAAGTTTTAAAAGACACGTCAAAACGCGAGAAATACGATAAAGTTTTAAGAGATGGATTACCCAACTGGAAGTCAGCTTTGTATTACTATCGACGAATGCGTAAAATTGGATTATATGAGGGAGCCGGAATTTTATTCTTAATTATAACAATTGGCCAATATTTGTTTGCTTGGGCGGCATATTTGGAAAAGAAATACACCGCAGAGCAAGTTTTGGGGTCTAAATTAAAAAAGTTACAAAAAAAGAATAAGAGCATTGATATGGACACAATCCTAAATGAAATACCATCACCCACCCTTAAGGTAGTAAGGTTATATGTTTCCCAATAGAACACCAATACAAAATTTGTTTTATTAATACAGAATACCTTACCTATACAAATACCACTTTTTATATGGCATCTTCCATCAATGATGAAAAGAGCTGCTTATAGAGCCAACGAGTTGAAGGAAATGGCACTGGAAAAGCGAAGGCAGTAAGTACATACAAGTTTTTATTTTTTAACACTTAAAATAATATCTAAACAGAAAATAAAACATTCAATTAATTTACCAAAAGCGAAATTGTAACCAAATTCTTTGCAAAACTGCAATTATTTTGTTTCTTTTATTTTATAATCTTTAGTTTAAAACTTACTAATATAAATCGAATTCAAATGTTCTTCCGCTCTAGAACAGGTTATTATCGGTGTTTGTAATATTAAGCAAAATCTATATATAAACAGTTGAAACAATATAAATATGTTACGCCAAGCTTTTTACTTGATTTTTTAAACTTCTGATATTATTTTTTCCTGGCTTCGATGAGCCTTCCAGCGAATGATTTGCGTAAATTATCAATTAAGGTTTATTTTTAACTAAAAAGATGAAAGCCTACAATATAAAAACAAAATAGTGTAATAATTGAATTAAATTAAAATGTGAGGTTTTCCAGAAGATTAATGATTTAAAATATTTTATTATAAAGTTATTAAGTATTAAGCTTTAAATTTTCATGTCTATGTTTATTCCTTGAATCGAATTCTTATTTATTTAATGTTGATGTAAATTTTAACATGCAGCGGTGGTCAAAATATTTGCAACTGAAAGCACATGTGGTTTGCTTTATTTTTTCTAATTACTTATTTTAAATTTTTTTATTCTATTCACTATTTTATTGGTCATGACAGATTAAAAACAATGAAATTATGTTTTAGTTTGTGTTTTCAGAAGTTTATAAGATTACGTTTCAGTAAATGTAACTCTAAGCTGCTGTCATTATTATTTTTCAAAATATGGAACATTGAATATTGGCATATCAAACATGTGTGGTGTACGAATTAGTAGTGGTTGGAGGAGTATATTTTCTAATAATAGGTAAAAAATTAACTGGCAAAAATAGGAAATATTGGAAAATTATAAAGTTAATAATATTGAATGTTTGAAAAAATTCGGTTATCAATTCACCCAAAATGAAAGATGTTCTCTTGTGTTTGAAGTGAATCATTTTTTAGGACTAAAGCCATTATTAGTGTTGAACTGGATTGTATGACCGAAAAACTTAAACGAACACCATTAGGAGAGTTCTGTAACGTTCTAAGGTAATTATAGTTTAGAAGTGTAAGGTCCGGGCTATTTAGTGCATCAAAACCAAACACTGCTCTTCCCGAATATTAAATATATTAAATTGTTAAAAATTGAGGTTAAAATTAATATTGTAATCAGCCAGGTTGTGAACACTTATAATGAACAATTTCCTTCCAATTTCACCAAACACAGCATTACCTTTCTTAGAGTCAATCCTAGATTTCCTATCGTAAGCGTTCTCTTTCGCAATTGGGTCCATTGGTTACTATTTATGTGGCATACAAATATAAAGTTTCTTTGTATATCCAACTTTTGTCAAATGGTTCATAACTATTTGATGGTGAATAAGTAGTTCATAGCTTTTTAATCATTGGTCAACCAGAATAAATACATCTTTAATATAAAAATTATCAAATCTAAAATAGGCATAGCAATTTGCTGCAATTCTTTTAGTTACACAACCATCCTCGTAAACTTTATTAAACCTATTTATTTATTGCAACAATTTTTAATTTAGTTTTAAGTAAATATGTTTCCTTAATTAATTTTTTAAATTTAAACTCAAAATTGCTCACAATTTAAAAGATAACAATTTAATATCATTACATTTGGCAGAAGGTAGACATGAAGAAAGCGACAAATACATGTTGTTCTTGTTGTAAAAGGCAATTCTTGTAATATTGCTACACTCTTCATGAATTCGCCTATGTGTTGCCTAATGCACAATACCAGAGCTTTTATGCAATTATATTTTAGAACTATCTATTGACGATTTGCAACCGTACGTTTTTGAACACCGCAAACGCTATGTTTATTAAATGTAATACAATAATTACACTTAAAATAACAATAATTGCTTTTTTAATTGTAGAGAATTAGAAGAAACTAGACGTGCAGAAGAATTAGAAAAAGAATATGAAGAACAAACGAGATTGCGTAAGGAGAAGAAGGAAAATTTACGCAAACGAAAACAAAATACAAAAGCTCCAGAAAAAACGGAGGAAGAGTTGAAAGGCTACTCGCAAATACAGGCTCGAGAATTGACAGAAGATGACAGTGTGCGGCCCGTAACTCAAAAGGTAAATTTGAAAATTATACAATAATGAAAGAAATAATTAAATTAAATTTATGCATCCAGGTTTCACTGAGTGGCAGCTTTTGGACGGATGAAGATTTAGCTGAACTAACACGTTTGGTTAAAAAATATCCAGTAGGTTTTAGTAACCGTTGGCTTACAATTGCTGAAACTATGAACCGTACCGTACAAGAAGTTACTTTCATGGCAGCAAAAATGAAAGAAAATGGCTTTCGCATTCCAGGTCAAACAGATAGTATCGCCGAAAATATAGTGCAAGAAACTCGAACACTCGTAAAAAAGGATAAAACAAAGAAAGGGAAAAATATTATTATCACTGAAACGAATTGGAGCCAAGAGCAACAAAAAGCACTTGAATCAGCTATTGTAAAGTATCGAAAAACGGCTGACAGTGATAGGTGGCAGAAAATAGCCAATTGCGTTCCAGACAAGACGAAAGAGGAATGCCTAATGCGTTATAAATACCTATGCGAATTGGTTAAATCTCAGAAAGAAAATGAAGAATCCGAAGTAAATGATACGAGTATAGATATTAATAAGGGTGCAAGACAAGAACCGCATCATATTGTTTCTGCAAATATCCATTTGCAAACATCTAGCCCAGTAACAGCAGAAGACTTAGCCAACGATTTATCAGAAAATGGAGGAAAGAAACGCAACAAAAGAAAAGAAAGAAGACAACGACGTGTGTTGTCGACTGATGAAGAATCAGACGGCGAGTATGCCTATGACTAAATAAATTAATACATAATTTTGGGCAAATTTATTGAATATATTTTTCATTTTCTTGTTAATTTTACATTGCATTTTTTTACTCAATTTTGTTAATTACCCAACTGCCATTTTAGTTTTTATCAAAATTGTAATAAAATGGGTCCTAAAATTTTAAATTTATAAAGTTGCTTATGAAATTGCAGACTCTTTACTTATTTCCAACATTGAATTTTGTGAAATTTCTGTTTCGTCTTCATCGTCTTCTATTTCCATCTCGAAAATTAGCATTTTTTTCCGATTATCAGAAAGAACAGAGGCCACCTATATAAAGAATATTCAATTACGTTTTTTTTTTTTTTTTTTTTTTTTTTTTGGACATACTATAAATCGTTTTCTTACCTTTCTACAACCAGACACAGCTAAATTTGTACAAGCATTTTCTATTGGTTTCAGGTTACCGAAGTCAATTAGATCAAAAATACTGTGAGCAATTGACAAATCACTTAAATTTAAATTTTGTGGTAGAGCATGGAACGAACATTTTCCATTAGTTTGATCAAGAGCGAATTGAATAAAAAAACTTTGCTGATTGATCGCTTCACTTTCGCTTTCTTTTCGCAATAGTAATGATAGCACTTCATCGTTATAGAACTGCAAGTCTATAAATTTTAGGTTTTCTAAACCACAAATTCTCTTTGTAAATGGACCAGGTATTGTTTGAAATTTAAAACATTTCAATTTAGTAAATTGATCATCGAATTCCAAAATTAAGCAATCCTGCCAACCCATAGTAATTACTAATAGGTCTTTTTTCTTTTTATCACTAACGAAATGTGAAGTTTTTATAAAATCAAAGTTACTTTCGGTGATATCATTAAATGAACAGCAGGTAAAACAGGTGTCAAGTTCAAATCCAAGACTAATGCTTTCATTGGGTTTTTGAAATACATGTTCAATAGCCGTAAACATTTTATCCCTTTGTTGCGTTAAAGATAATCGTTTTTCGTGAGGATAAAGGAGTGGGGAATTGCGAAGACATTCGTTTTCATCCAACAGTCTATGCCACAGATGATGTACGTCAGATTTTACAACTTGCTGCAGGGGCCGATTTTCCAAATACTGACCAACTTTTTCCAAATTGAATTTTCTTTTTGTTACCGACCCATCAACTACAAAATTATCATTATTATTATTTTTTTTGTAATGTTTTCAATGAACATACCGTTTTCTATAATACTGTCTTCAAAATTATTTAAATACTCTGCTAAATATATTGTATCTTCCATAGACAACTGTGTCATGTCTTCGGTAACATCTTGCTGATGCAGTCGCACAATGACAACACAAAGCCAGCAGAAGAATAATTTCATATCATTCACAGATTGATCAATCACCTGTTGTAGTTCTAAAATTTTCATTAAAAACGATCCGCATTCGCGTAGGGCCATCTCTGTGGACTCACAAACAATAAGATCCTGTTTTAATTAGAATTAAATAGCCAGCTTTCGAATTGCTTTATAACTTGATACTTACTTTATAATAATAATTAATTCTTGCCAGTCCCTTTATTGTGTTTAAGAAATAAAACAGGTTTATTGAAGCCATTTGTAACGGTTTAGCTACTAAGCTCTGAATAGTAGAATAACTTAGGTCGACCGAATTTTGAAGCTTTTTAACACCTTTTTCGGTAAGATCTCTAATAAGAACGAAAAGATATTAATTTGTACAGTTAAAAAATACAATTTAAGCTTATTAAACCTAAGACGCCGTATAATTAAGACAAAATTAGTCTACAAAAAAATTATTTTCAAACTTTCATCGTAGTGTCAGTAGTCAGTGAAATTTGTTGTAAAAACGTTTATTAAAAAATCGATGAAACTCAGTAATTTCCTTGCTTGGATAACAGGAATACTGCTAATACCATTTAATAACCTTTTTCCAATCCAATTTAGAATTTTCTTTTTTCAAATAATGGAATATTTTTCTCATATATAAAAAATAAGTTGCAGGATGTACAGTTCCAAGTTATTGTGTTTGAAAAAAATTGGGGTGCGATTAGGTTAGGTTAAAGGACGTGTACTTGTCAATTACAGACAAGTACAGTACCCGGAGGTCGAATTGACCCATTGTACTGGAGTGCGATAGAAATAAAACAAAAATGTCAGCAGAGATGTTATTTTGTTAGTTAAAAGTTCAACGTTAGCAAAAATGGACAATTATATTATTACATTCGGTACCCAACAAAATACGTTCGTTATTCATGAAAGAAATATTGCTTTTTTAACCACAAGCTAATCTAAATCGTTAAAACATTTCATACAGATAAAACTGCAATTGACAAGAGTAAACGAATTGTGTCGAGTCTCAGCTCTTTGTTCCAGCTTACTTAAGATTGAGAGATAGTTTCAAGAGGATTGAAAACGCACCAAATTTAGTGACCGAATTTAGTCTAATAATTTAAAACCCTGTTCAGACTTCATGAAAAACAAATTTATACTTTCTGAGCTCACATAATTTCAATGATAATCAGGACTCACTAAAACTGACTATTGCAAATAATACGGTAATTTATAGAAAAATATTAATAAGAAACAATTTTTAACAACTGTATCGTAAAGGAAATGTTATTAACTAAATAAATAAAGCAAATATAAGAATTTTGTTTAGAAAATTTTGATAAATTAAAATAATTTTTCTTACTGCATTAAAAATTCTTCAATTTCATGAGTGGCATAACCAAATACCAGCAACTCCATAAAATCTGCTGACAGCGAACCTTCCGTTTGTTTGTTAGCATAACTAGTTAACTTATTGTCCATTTCAAGTAAAACTGTTTCCCAAGCTTCTAACATACATTGTATAGTGGTATTGATGTAACTAAGTATTGAGATTTTTAAACAAATTAATTTATATTTATAAAATATCTGTTTGCCAAAATTTTACTTTAACTCACTTTTTAGTTTCCAAAATATTAGCACAGTGAAGTGCCAAATGTATCATTGGTGAAATATATTCCTTCAAAACTGAATTGGTGAAATGTAAAATCTTTAACTGATTACCGTCACGGAGCAATGTATATACGCCATTAAAATCACCACTAAGACGAACATCATATACGTCCAATTCATCAGGATGAGAAACGTGCTGTGACAAATCAATAGTGCCAGACTTTAAAGCTCCTAACAATAAAAAATTAACTTTACCGCATTTTAATGTTATTATCAGAAAACACGGTGATCCCTTCGTAAAAGATTTGTGCTCTTGCGCCTTTGTCGAAACGCCTAAACTATTTAAATGTGGTAAAGGCGGCAAAAAGAATTCATGTGTCAACTAGAAAAAAACATACATTAAAATTAAAAATTTAAATATTTACTGAACTACAAAGAACAACATTTATACATTGTTATATTAAATCTCTATTTGCAACTGATAAAAAAAGTTAAATGAAATTATATGAATCGTGTACGTTTCAAAACACTAAACACTTGTAGTCAGTCTACACAAGACATTACCGCAAGTATTTACCCACGGATTTATCAACTTTAAACATCATCTATGTACATTAGTTGTGGACCTATCCTCAAAATTGGTACAGTCCATACAAATATTGTATAATCTATTGGTTCAAGTACTGCATTATTATACAATTCAAATACGTTTTATTGGCTTGTGGGAATTATGAGGAGATGCAATGAATTTACATTTGTCGAAGTCGCCGTAGTCTAGTAGGTAGTGTGTTGGCTTATTAGACGTAAAGCCAGGGTTCGTGCCCCAGGCCAGACATCAAAACAAAATACAAAAAGTATTTCTTCGGCGACTTCCTCTCAGCAGATTTCTGGCAAAAACTCTGGGAGTAAATAAAATTGTCATGACAAGTTTCTCAAAAATCTGTCGTTCGGAGTCGACTTTAAACTGTTGGTCCCACCACTCATTTATAAAATTAACACACACAACATAAGTGGTGTGAGAAACTAGGTCGTAATCCTGACTGAAGGGTTGTAATGACCAATTATGTATGTATGCAATGAATTTACAGATTCATTTAACTTTCCTAATTTTTGTCAGATCTAGGCAATGGCAAATCAGTTTTATTCAAGCGACAAGTATTTTCAAATCTGAAAGTTATCCGATAATTTTTTAATATTAGAAATTGGTATATATCAATTTATAAACTTAGTTGGAATATACAGTATTGTAAACAATATGGACACCAATGTGACACTTAGACGCTAAACTTCTTCTTCGTAAGGGGAATTGGTTTAACATTGATTTTTAGATATTAAAATCAGAATTTTTCTCAGCACTATGTGCAAAACATGATACACAAATAAGCTCACTTACATTCAGTGTAATTAGTTTGATAATTTCAATTACATCTCTTACGCTTAAACTAGAATTAAATTATGTAAAAAAATTTTAAATTAATTTAAACTTGCGGTTTTTAAAAATTGATAGGAAAAGTTCTGAACCTCGTTGTGGTTAAACGATTAAGTGGTTAGATTGTACAATTCTTTGCAGAATTGGTCCTAATATTTGAATAGTACTTATAAAGTACTGGCTGATACAAAATTGTTGAGAAATCGCGAATGCGTGCAAACCGATTTCGGGTAGGTACACGCTATGCAACGTATTTATTGTCAGCTGCAAACAGTAGTAGGCTTTATTCGAGATTTCATAAACATCAAAATATTTAGATATTTATATGATCAACGTGCTGTACCTCTGTTTTATTCCTATACATTTGCCTGTAATCCGGGGCATTTATGGCCTTGCTAAAGTAAACTTTATTTATATCGTCTTCGTAAAATAAATTTGAGACAGCTTCTTCACGTTCCACATCTAACAATGATACTTGTCCATTGTTATAGCCTTAAAATAAAGTTTTTAGCGTTAAGTTTAATTAACTGGTGAAATTTAATACAGATGCCAGTACCTACAGCAATTAGAGTCTCATCGTGTTGCCAACTAAGACTTCTTACCTTAACATCTTCACTTGGAGATGGAAAAGTAAAAATTTTTTGCCAGTTCAAACGCTGTATTATAACTTCACCTATTCTGAAAAAATTAAAAATGTGCCCTTTATTACACCGTCTAAAAGTATTAGGGAACTCGTTTAAAATGCATTTATGAGAATCAAATATAAACGTATTTAATAGAGAATAAACATTTTTGCATTCAACATTGCTTGCCTTTTTCAGTTCCAAGAGCAACCAGATCCATTTTGTTACTCCATTCCATAATTTCAATAGCACAGCTCATATGCCGTGCTCCTATTTGTTTCATGGACATTGATTGGGCAATTGTTAACGCAAATTTAATAAAATCAAAATCGAAGTGCAAGAATTAACAAATTGTACAAACTCCTTTTTTAAATATTCACCGATGATTGATAACCACAGAACAACAAAACTTTATTTATATGAATATGAATATATGAATTAAATTTTGAAAGCAGTGATGTCAACTTTTTCAGTTTCAAAGATGAAAATTCAAGACATATGTATCTTCTAAGGAAAACCATGGTTATTTTACAAATTACCAATATTGCATACATTTTTGTATTCTTTCTGTTTGCATGGAAACGCAAACAAAATAGAATTTTATTCCACACAAACAGATGATCGTTTGTAACCATTGCAGAAGTAGATCCTTTGTCTTAAGACACTCCGATTAAAAAGTTACTTGAAATAAAGAAATATTGATCTTGAAAACAAACATTTTAACATGTCAGCTGTTTTTGCTATCACTTAGAAATACTCAACAAATTTTTGTTTTCAACAGATGCGTCCGCCAAAGAACGGAACGGAACAGAAAAACTGACGACAGAGCGTAAAGTCTAACGTGGCCTTTACATTGTAAATAGCCCATTTGTGATATACACTATTTCGTTTACGAAGAGTAGGAAGAACGTGCTTGAGAAATGTTGTTGTTCGTTATTTATAGATGGTTACATATGCAACAACAAAATATCAAAGTAAACTTTGAGCGTTCAAAAACTAAACAAAACTTTGAATTTGCAAATATTCATTCGATTTTACCAAAGTAATTTCAGTAAACAAAAAAATATTTCACAAAATTAAATATTTTAAAGAAAATTGCTAAATAAAAAAAGTCCTTCCAAGTTAAAAATAATTTTTACAATAATCCACTCAAACAAGACGAATTGTTGTACATATATGTATGGTGTTATTCCCAGTATGTAAAATATTTACTTTTAAATGCAAACTTGAATTTTACTTTCTCTTTGTTTAATTTTTCAAAATTTGAATTATTTGCAAGATATACCATGACATTTGAAAATAATTTTTAATTATTGAAGAATAAGGTTGTAATTTTCAGGTACCGCTTGTTGTTTATGAAAGTCTGCCAAAAAAGTGTCTTCATATTTTACACATAACTCGCGTATATAAGTGAGACAACTGAGTATGTAAATTACGGTAAAAAGCCATCTCAATTACGTGAGCATTTTGTGATTGACAGCAGAGTGTAGGCAGTCCTTCCATTCGAAGTCTTTAATGATTAAGTAACATTTTTTGCAGCTTCTTGAAATTAGTCGATTAACCCTAATAAAATGACTGCAATGTTTTGACGTGCGGGATTAATAACGTAGTAAATGTAATTGCTGTAATCCTGCCCGAAAGTACATCATGCGTTTTTTTCGGTAAGTACACAGAAAGCTTCCTAGTTGTATGCGAGCGGTTGGTTGTCGTTAGGTATTTATTTCATTAGGTTGATAGGTTTTGCTTTTGCCTCTCTAATCGTCGGACCTTCAGCATGACTTTAGCTATAAGCTAACTATACTCGGCCTACACAATTTTTAAATTCAATATTTCACTGAAAAGCAACAAAGGACATGAATTCGTATGGAAAAATATCCTCGACGAAACATTTTTGAAACATGTATGGAATTGTAGTGATCTTTAGTGCTCTGCTTGCGTCACCTCTGACTTTTCCTGTCGTAAATTTTATGGCATTTCGTTCTTTGCTTACTTTTCGATACTGCTGGAATTATACTCTTGGTTATATTCCCAATCTTGGCAGCTTTCTAACTTATCCATCTTCCTGCGTTAGACTCTTTATAGCTGGTGATCGTAGATCACTTACTTCATATAAATTTCCGATGCAATGTAACATCATAAGTTGTGTTGAGCACATTGTACACTCCTTGCCCAGTTGAACCCAATGATGGTAACCCAATTGATGGTAACCATTAATAATATTGATTCTATTCCTAAATGTGCTACTGATGTCCTTCAATATTTTCGCTCAAAAAATCAAAAGCTAATAAATAGAAAGTACCTTAACCCTTTCCGGTACGATTTAATAATGAAAAACTGTGCATGAAATAACCATTTAATTTTTGTTAAAAAAAAACTTGTTTCATTTTATAATTCTTACATATTCTTAATTAATATCCATATTTAAATATTGTTAATATCAAAAACGGTAAAATTAAGAAATAATCAAAGCAAAATCTTAATAAGGTATATAGTCAATAGTCTTCAAGCGTGTGGTACTTTTCAAAACACACACATCCTGCATTGTTTACACTGCCTTGATCTTCGTACTCTGTACTACTCTCATCCATTATGGTATTTATTATACAACACGTTTTTCTTTTAGCAAAAATATTTCGACCGATGTTCACACCAACTGTTTACAAGAATGAAATCTTATAGACTAACAACAATTTCGCCGCGTCTTGTACCAAGAAATTCTAACGGTAAACAATATGTGATATTTCCACAAGTAACAAAAGTGTTGCCAAATTCAGTACACTAGAAATTTTAAACTAAATTAATTATCATATTCAACAGTAATCTTGTCGCATGACGAGTGTAGTTCGTCATTGCGCTGTATGGCATGAAAAACCGATGACGAGCTAGACTCGTTATAATACCGGAAGGGGTTAATGAATGATTGTATTGTGTTTGTTTGGGATCATGAAACTGAGGCTTCTTTCATTGTATGTAAAAACAAAGTTGTCATCCTCTACAACGATCCAAAAATATTAGTGCAACGTGGCTTAATTCTGAGGCGACTCCGTTGGTGTCCTCTGCAGAAGTTTCCGCTCGGATAACAAAAATGATATAACTGAATCTGGGTAACGGAAGAATGGTGTACATTTACACTTGAGGCAATGGTATTAAAAATGTCGTTCGACCTGCTAGCTGGAAAAAATGAATCTGAACATTAAACCTACAAAGTGGCTTACACTAGGCAGATAACGTGAAAAAACGGCCTTTAGTGGGAGTGGGGGGTATGGCAGTCTAAGGTAATTCCGTTTGGTCCTTGCAGTAAACCTCCAATATTTGAACTTTTTATTGAGTATGTGCTGTAGAGATCATACTGTAGAGTTTGCTCGGTGTAGCTCAAGTGTAGCAAAAGTGCCACCGTAAATTCAACGAAGTATGAAGCAGTGCTCACTATTTCAAAAATAGGTAACGTATTGGAATACCACATTACGGTAGATGACATTGTGATGTGGAAGACTGTGTACATTTTACATACACTTCGTGTGAAATTCACAAGCCAGTTTGCAGTTTACGTAATGATAGTACAATTCAAACCTGCTCTGAAAGAATGTCTACGAAAGGTGATAACCACCAAAAAAAGGTCGGCATGAGCTTATCTCGCAACTCCTCTTGGCGTAACTATGCACAACTCAACATCAAGAACACCTTCCAAAATTGTCTTCGGAGATGACAAAAGGTATCTTGGTAGTTTATCAACCTACTCGAAATAAAAAGTCCAATGACAAGATGAAAAATAGGTATGATCAAATAGTCAATACCGAATATTACAAGAAGTCCAACTGGTTCTACATTAAAATCAACAATGAAAGAAAGGATTATTTCGATATTATTCGATATAGGATTCGTCATTTATAGTAACCAAGAGATTAAATTATATGCTTATAGGATTCAGAAGAACAGCCCGAGGTCCATAATGAAAATTGTATACTTAAAGATTTGTGACTTATATTTATAATAATAATATTATGTTCGGGATAGAAAGGTTTAAGCAGGCGATAGTGTTATGACGGTAGGATAAACACTAAACAGTTTTATATTTACTCTAGGAACTTTAGTGTGTATTCTAGATTTTTAAAAACTAGATTATAATTAACATTAAACAGTTTATGTTAGAAAAAGTGAACACGAAGACCAAATTACAATAACAACATTATGGAAAGACCACGAGGGAATCATCCCGAAGTTCTTGGATAGAAACGAAATAACAACACTACATGTGAAGTCCACGAAGAAATAAATGAATTTAAATAGAGTGGAGATGACGTTATCAGGGAGTAGTCAGAAAGTTGTTATAAAAAGCGAAACGTTAAAATAACTTATTGACTACATTTGTGAAAAAAATTATACTTTCTATAGAAATTACAAAATATGTCGATACATCGATTAATTTGCATCCTTAAAACGGCTCACATACATACATAACGTACATAATTGGTTATTACATCATTACAATCAGTCAGGACTACGACCTATTTTCTCACATGTTGTGTGTGTTAATTTTATATATGCGCGGCGGGACCTACAGTTTAAAGTCGACTCCGAACGACAGATTTTTGAGAAACTTTTCATGGCTATTTCATTTGCCAGTTTTTGCCAGAAATCTGCTGAGAGGAAGTCGCCGAAGAAATACTTTTTGTATTTTATTTTGATGTCTGGCCTGGGGCTCGAACCCTGGCTTTACGTCTAATAAGCCAACACACTACCTACTAGACCACGGCGACTTCAAACGGCTCAACATACAACAAATCCTAGAACTGAACAATATAAGCTTTATATATGTATAAAATTAAAAACGAAGTATAGTGAACAAGAAACTTAAAGACTAAACACAGTCTGTCAAAAGCGCAAGCAATTTTTTTAACTTTTGAGTGACTGTACTTTTTTGGATTTAATTGCTAGATGCAGTAAATAACTAAATCTAAAATTATTTTTATGTTTGTTTAGTATTGATTAATACAAAAGATAATATAAAAAAATTAAAAGAATTTCTTACATCCATTGCAACTTGTGTTGTAAACACAACTGGATTTTTGTATTATACTCTATTTAACGCTCAATTAATTTTTTTTTATATATGAATAACTAATTGCTTACATTGCAGTTTCACGTTCAATATTCTCAATAAATTTTTCACACATACTGCTTATTATAATTCAATAAAATTGATAATGGGATGCACGCAACTTGAAATTAATTTGATACCAATTTTTGTTTTCGAAATATTTCTGTCAAGAAAACAAATGGCAACAACAGAATTTTTCAGACAACCGGTTTACATACATCAGCTGTTTTTGAGCGAATATTGAAACAAACATTTTTTTTAATTGTGAGTGTTTAGTAAAAACATGTGTGTGTGTTAAAAATTAAAAGACAAATATTGATCGTGAAACTCTCGGGTTAAATAAATTGCGAGGTTTGTTGGTGTTTACAAAAGTAATCGTGTGCATTTGCAGAGTTAAATAAAACTGAATTAGCAAGTTATAGTTAGGCTTCATGCAAATGAGTTCAAAAGAGAATTCTCCTCTTAAAATGTATTTATTTATGTAAATTACTTATAAATATCTATCATTACATATATGTTTTTAAAAGCATTTTTAATACAAGAAAATTGTTTCAAAATATTTATCTTATAAAATTGGTTTGCAATCAATTATACCGATTATTAAGTTTTACTGTGATATATACATATGTCTATATATTAAATCCTCTTTTCGTTTTTCAATAATTTTCATAATTTAGCGTTTATTGCAATTTGTATTTTTTAAAGTTTATTCAAGTTGAGATTACTTCTTGTAACAGCTGATATAGGGACTGGAAATATAAACGCGCATTTAGGCCTACGCAATTTTCCAATCTTCACACATTTTTTTTTAGTTTCTTTTCTTTATGCATAGTTGTATTTTGAATAGTTTTCTTTGAAATCTTTATTCATTTTAAATATCACAGCCAAATAAACAGTAATTTTTGAACTTAAAAAGTTTGATAGTAATATTTGTAGTTCAATAAAATAAAAACGCATACTTGTTTTTTAATATTCACGTATTTAAATTTATTTCAATAATACGGCAACACCGACTGGAAGGTTCAGGCAACCCTGTTCAATAGTGTAGAAAAAATACTATTGCAGAGACAAAAAATTTTTTCACACTACAGTACTAGATTTGATTTTTGTCTGCCATTATTTTTTTTTGTAAAAAAATCTTATGATGGTGCAGGTAAGTTTAATACATCAATATTAATTTATTTATGCAAATATTTTAATTGTGGATTTGGAATATCAAAAAATAATTGTTAAGAACTTTTTAAAATATAAAGTTCTGGAGTCTACCACGAGCTTGCAATTTTGCGAATAAAAAATGTGAAAAATAAATTTTCTTTATATAGACTACATCAAGTTTAAATGAAAATGAAAAAATTATCAATTTTTGTAATTCTACTATTGAGGTGTGTTTAATAATTTTGTAAAAACATTTGAAAATTGTAATTTTTTGTGTTACGTTTTTAAATGAAGGGCATGAAAAAGCGTCGTTGCAATAAGAGGTGGAAAAAATTATTCAAGGACACAATTGGCCCCAGTACAATGCATGTGTATTTGTCAGTGCGTGTGAATTTATATGTGTACATGAGTTTGCAGTTGTAATGTGAGTGTGGATTATTTTATTTTGAGTTTGCTAACCTAAGCTTCCATGTGAGTACTTTAGTTCTATCTGTAGGTTTGCGTAAAGACAACGTTAATTACGTACTGTTCTGGGAGTGTACAATTCGGGGGTTTTGTATAGAAGTATAATAATAGGATTTCAGTCACTAAAAGATATGAAAAACGAAATAAAGTATTAAGGATCGTTAAACCGATCAGAACATAGTTTTTAATTTTTTATAACCAGTTGCATTTTTCAGCATAATTGTTACTTTTTGATAGTGCTTGTTAGATACATTGGTACTTAATCTCCTCGCTGTAATCATAGAATCTAATTGGTGGATGTCCATGTACCCCATACCTAACCTCTAGGTACAATAAAACGAAGATCCATTCTATTCAATTATATTAATTATTAAATTTTTCCAAAAAACTAAAACTTATCACCATGGTTTTATTAAATTGACAGTTCGAATTGCTATCTTCTAATTAGCTTGACCCAATGAAACTTATAAGCTATCATGCTACCCTTCATTGGGCAGAATATGCGTTATGGAGCGACCAAAGTACTCGCCCTGTTTTAACAAAAATAAAAATCTTTTTGAGAAACTTAAAAAGCTTTTTAGTATTTAAAATATGCGTTATTTATGGCGCTAAGGTATACTACATACAATACACTCAATGAAATTTGTCAGAATTTTATCACATCCATTAATGGACAAAATAAAAGGTAATAGATAAGTATAGTGGCTACTGACATAATGTAAATATGTATTCTCTAATATCTGAATTATATTTACAAGTACCGATTTGAGCGAGCGAGTGAATTTTGATTTCTTTTTTTCTACTTATGGTTTTTTTACAACAACGTCTAATTCTTATTTTTGTTCCCCTATATGCTTTATTTAACATTTGTTAAATAGAAAGAATTGTAACTTAGGAATTGCTATTATTTCTGAATATAGCCGCTCTACTGGATACTTAAAAAGATTTCCAAGACAAAGCGCTATCAATTTATTGATTATTTTGAGTGTGTATAGTGAACAATTAATGAAAATTTGTAGGCCAGAATTACTGGATCAGATTTTGCAATTTTTCGCTAAAATTTCAGTTTCTTTAACATTTTTTTTTTTTAAATTATGTGAGCATAAATGACTAACCACAAATCGATACTAATTTATCGATATTTAAGAAAATACATTTTTTATTGCGGTTTTTAATTTAAAATTAACAATTAAGAAAATTTACAGAAGTGTGGAGTAAATAGTGTGCGGCAAATTACTAATAAATTGTCCCTTATTTTTTATTAGCAGTTTTTTTTTTGTATTGGATTTTGGAAAAAAAAATTTTGGGTAGATTTTAAAAAGTTATGGCATATTTTTAGAAAGTAACAAAATCAAAAATTATGGATTGAATATAATGTTTGCGACGGAGTAGATCCCTGAAGAAGAACTGTTGTACAATATTTCAAGAAATATCCTATTAGCACCATTTCAGTTTCTGGATGATAACTATCTAGAATATAGGAGAAACATCCCTTTTGGAATGGGAAGAACTTTTGGGTTTCAATTATAAAACAACAATAGCCATCTCGAATATAACAATTAATAACGTAAGTGGAAAAATGTAATGCCGAAAATTCGCGTTAATGTACACTAATAACCGAAGTATTTCACATTTTCGAATTTGTTCACATTTTCGATTGTGAAATTTTGTAGCATTATATTGTATTTAACAAATTTTAAATTGATTTGTAGCTTTAGTTTCTTTATAATATACAGTCGAACTTCCATAACTCGTACCTCCATTATCCAAAAAAAACTTCGACTTACGGAGACTTCGATTTACAGATTTTTTTTCTTTATGAGTTAATTGCAAACATGTGTTTTTATTATGTATTTTTTATTTAGAACAAGCAGTAGCTGAAAACTGCATACCTTAACATACTATATAATGTAATCAACAAGTTAAAATGAATTGAAATATTTTGAAATAAGTGACTGAAAATGTACATTTTTTTGTTATTTTCAGTATAAAATATCTCTAATTTATTCAAAGCCTTAGTGTTCCTCAGTTGTACGGTCATTAGTTTGCAAAAATAAATTCAATGTTCGCAAAGAATTTTCTACATCGGCTTTGGAGGGCTGATGAATAGTTTCTTCCAACGAACCCTCGCCATCACTGTCGGTTCCGCTTAAGACTGGATCTTCTGGTTCAATACATATTTGCTCAACAATATCATCATCTGTAGGAAATCCAGTCGTGTAAAGCTCATTATCTACTTCAATATAATCTTGAAAAGTAGTATTGCAAGTTATTTTTTTCGCTTTTAACCAAGCTTGGTAATCGGCTTCAATTTCATTTTGACTTTCATCAACATTACTCAAAAAAACTAAAGGAATGTCATCTTATTCTTCCCACTCAGAGTACTGACCAAATCCAGCTTTTTTGAAGCAATTTGCTATGGTTTGCTCACTGACGTCAATATCCCAAGCTTTTGTTACATGGTTGATGCAATCCATAAGCGTAACCTCCTGTTTTTCATTTACCTCTATGCGCTTTAGTGCTTCTTTTACTATTCTGCTACGGTAGAAAACTTTGAAGTTTTGAATAACCAATTGATCAAGAGGTTGTAATTTAGAGGTCATATTTGGTGGAAAATTGAATTGAATGGAAATGATATTTACACAAGTACAAAGGAACAATAAAGTACCATAAAAAGGGATTTCCCCATAAAAAGACAGCGAAATATGCAAACCAGCAAAAGAAAGCAAAACCAACAAACAAAATCAACAAACCAGCCAAATAAACAAAATAATTCGAGTTATAGAATTCATTTATATCTGTTTCGTTCGAGTTATGGAGAACTTCGAGTTATGGAAGTTCGAGTTACGGAAAAGTAATTGTATGTTATTTGTTATCTTAAGCCTACTGCCAATCTAATTTGTTCGAGTTACAGAAAATTCGAATTAGAGAAGTTCAAGTTATGGAAGTTTGACTGTATACATATAATTTCTTACGAACCTAGACTTTATAATGTGATTTAATTTTTTATTAAATTAAATTTATTACAAATATGTTAAATTAATATTATTACAAATATGTTCAACACAATAAATAAATATTTTAGTTCAAAAAGCTTTTTGTTATAATGTTTTGTCTTCCTTGTCTTCTACAAACAGACAGTATTTTAAGATCTATTTGATCAATCGGTGCTTTATTAAAAATTTTGACATCAACTTCATGTCCTTGTCGTCTTCGATAATATTGCTGGTTGAAGGCATTTCGATTTATTGGCTTTATTACAGGAGATAAAAAAATTCTTCACTATTTAGAACTTTTAAACTTTGTTTACTATGTAGAGTATAAAGGAAGGTTTTCACATCGTCGAGTAGTTAATTACATTGGAAGTTCACTGTATTTAAAAAATCTATTTTATTGATTTAACCCAGTCGTATCATCAATGCACTATTACTACTAAGTAATTATCTACAGCAATGTTTCCGTACTTTTCCGCACTTGGCGATGAGAAAACATTTATTCGCAGGAAATTCCGTCGCGTTTTCAAAAACCAGCTCCGCTCCACCAACGTTTTATTATTTCTTTGCAAATATTTATATTCCATTATTCAATTTTCTCCAGCTAAGTATTGGTTGATTGGTTTACAGTAGCAGGTCTTACGATAACAAGGCTGTTATCAAAACAATTCCAGCTCATTTTGCGAGCTGGCAGATCCCTGAAGAAGAAGGTTAAGTGTATTTGTAAAAATTATAGGGCGACCATTAATTTCTAATATTGTAAATTTGTAAAGTTTGATTGCATTAGATTACGTTGCAATACCTATAATACAATATTGACATGTTTTCAATATCTAGTATCACATATACACATTTAATGTAATTAATAAAAACAATTTCGTAAACAAATTGATTTTCTCGGGCGGTTAGATGCTTTATGAAGCTTAATACAAAGACACGAAAAATATACTCATGGCAGACTTGACAACTGGTGTGTGGTGTCTGAATTTATCGAAGACACAAAGAAGAAAATATATGCATATTCAAATATTAAAAACAACTTCAAGTTTTTGACCCGAATTTTTGCGAATGTTCATTCGACATGTATTAAATGAACGAAATAATCATATTAAAAAATAAAAAATACTCGTGTAGTCGAACTTCAATGGGTTAAATAGAGTACAAACTTCGTTGTAGGGACATTATATGCGGTGTCTTTTTTAGGGGAACATACACCTTTTGTGAGTAAAAATTGTCGAATTTTCAGTATTTCATAGCTTAGGTTGGGCCTACGTTTCCTACGTTTCCTAAAAGAATGGCGCTGATGCCATACAGGCGCCCTTATGTACCATGTATAAATGTTATGACTGAAGTTCACAGTACTTTAACACGCCATAGCACCACCTAACTGGAAGATAGTAAGTAGGTTTCCCGTTGAGATAAAGAATGTCTAGTCGAGAGAGAAAAATGAGCTCTTTTGTTCTCGGATTACGATTCGCCCAGCACAACCCGGCGGAAGAGCAGATCTGTTCTACCTAGACGTGTTAAGCATGGAGTGAAATTCTAATTTGTAGCATCGTCGTATCTGAGAGATCATCAGTGTATATTACCAGAGCTTGCAGACGGGTCTAACTTCCCATTCCCATCCGTACAGCAGCTTTTAATGAGTGGAACAAACAGTATTCACATAGTCGAACAAGTTGTTAAAAACAACGCCTAGATTTTTGACATTATGTATGGTCTCAATAGTCGTATTATTAATTTGGATATGTGTAAGCTGCGTTGTACAGTTTTTTTCGGAATGAGATAAAGATCAGTTATCAACGCCCATATAAACACATTACACCCATGCCTCACTTTACGTTGTGGTTATGTTCCAAAAAAAGAAAAAACGACGCAAAGTGAATTATGATTTTCTATAGCAAACCATGTAAAGATTGAAGAAATTTGAACCCAAAACAACGCAACTTTGAAAATCTAACGGCGCGCCGTGAAAAGTAGTACTAATTCAGCAGCTACGAAACTTTGAAAAAGCGCAAAACGAAACGAAGCAAAGCGATGTATGGGTGTATATAGATCACAATTTATTTCGCTTTTACAATTTGTAATTTCAGACAGCAATGAATTAATGCATGGTTTAAAGTGAGTGAATTGTGTATAATATCCAAGTATTGACCTTTGTCGCGCACCTCTAGGTATTAACCCTTTCCACTCCAATGTCGAGTGTCACTCGACATATAACAAAAAATCAATAAAAGTTAAAAAATGCAATTTTAGCGTAGAGCTGGTGGAATAAAAAGAATAAAGGCTTGGAGTGGAAATTGTTAAATATAGTTTGACTTATTATCATCATACTACACTAATTTACTTCCATTTCATTAGTACGATGAGATTAGTTTAACAGCAGTATTCGAAAAATGGCACGGGTTAAATTTTGGCAGAAAAAGTAGTATGGTCGGCATTATTAAATGCCTTATAGTGACCATATTATTATTCGTCCTTGGCCGCAACTCCTCTGAAACATTAATAAGGGAGAAATACAGCTGTCATTAGGTCTGAAACCAGATTGCCTTTCAGAGAGCATGTCATTGTTATACAATAGTGGGTCATCTGCATATAAATTATTTTTTCGAATTATATGACAATATTGCTATTGGCTTGTAGGTTTTATCTTGTTTAGACACACATATTACCTTAGCACATTTCCACATTATAGGAAAAATTGTTTAATTCTCGTATTCAATAAATAAATTTAGAATTAATTTTATCACTGCCGATTGAAATGGATTTAATGCTAAGAATAATCGCAATCCCGTCTTGCGTAATTTTTTAAAATTCGAAAATTTTACGTAATCATGTGATAAGAGGTAGAAACTATAATACTCCAGGTCGGCAGCAGTTGTATATTCGAAAAATCTACTTACACATACACATACATACATATGTATGTATGGGATGGTACATCTACCTTAATGTGTATCCTGTGACTGTTAATTTCATATCCTATTTTAATATTTGGAAGAAGGGCTACGAAGTTTAAATTTAAAAAAAATCATATAGACGTCAGAGTACCCAAAAATTAAGAAATTATATCGCTTGTTTGCTCCACTGCCACTGTAAGTGAATTGATATCGACGAGAAGATATGAATTATTTTTAAAGATTGATTTTATTAATCAGTTATACCACAGGTAATGAGTTTTTGAGTAGACATAAATTGTCACGAAGTTAAAGCAAGTGTTTGGGCTACTATATTAAAAAAACTTACTACTTCAGCCTCTGTTCAGTCGAGTAGAGAAATGAATATCAAAATAACAAAATTTTATGAAAGTAGCAAAAACATTTCGTTTTTATATCAATTTTTCTTCTTTAGCAGCTAAAAAGACTGATAAATTTAGTAATTAAAAATTGTGAAAAATTATGGTAATTACGTTATTTTGTTGAATATAGCATGGGATAGAATAGTATAAGTATCTTTCGAATTGTCTGAAAATAATAATTATGTTGGAGATTCTTTATTATGCAACGTTGTGTTTTTTTCATGCTATTTTGGCTAAGAATACTGGGTATATTTTGCTTTAAATATATCATAACAAATATGTTACACTGGTCTGTAATTTTAATTAATAATTAAGCATAACAACATTGAAACTTCGAAAGAGTTGTCATATGCCGTTCAACTAATTTTAGCAACAAATGTTGTAATGATGTATAATTCAATTATAAATATTCACAGGGAGCTTCCTCCTCCTACTACTTTTTTCTCAGGATTTAAATCCTTATATTCTTGACAGTCAGGGATGGAAATATTGAGGGGAAAATAATTGGATATATTCGAAGCCGATCGTTTTGTTTCGTATTTTTATTTTGGCTAAAAATTTGCAAATGATTTTTAGAAACAAACAAAATATTTCAAATACAGGTATATTTCAATAGAGATACACTTGTGGACATACAATTAAGTTATTCATGCAATATATTTTTCTCAGTGCAAAAATAACTGTACGTTATTTGTTCAATGATTTAAACTTTTACAGATAAAAAGTACCGTTAGAATTAAAACTAGAATAGTTTAATATCTTTAGAAACGATGGCAGACCCTATGTAAGACGTCCTGTCAATACACAATTAGACGACCCAAAGTACATCAAAAAAACTGTAAAGCCTGGAGGTTCGTCAGTAATGGTTTGGGGTTGTTTTACCTCATCCGGCGTTGGTCCCCTGGTAAGAATCGATGGGAAAATGACATCCTGCAGAACAATTTGACTAAAGATTGTGAGGACGAATTACCACTACCGTGGATATTTCATCATGATAACGACCCGAAGAATACATTTCGGATAGTGAAAGCTTGGTTTGCTGGGGAAAATAACGGGTGTTTTTTATAGAGGTATAGAACTTTAAGTTACAATAAAACAACGATGGATTATTCGATTGACATGAATTTTATTTATCCGAAAGATAATCTTGTGGCATTACATTTTAAATATGATTTCTGGTATATGACCGCCACGCCTGGCGCGGATGTAGTCCAATCTGGACGTCCAATTTTCGATGACTTTTTCCAACATTTGTGGCCGTATATCGGCAATAATACGGCGAATGTTGTCTTCCAAATGGTCAAGCGGTTGTGGCTTTACCGCATAGACCAATGACTTTACATAGCCCCACAGAAAGTAGTCTAGCGGTGTTAAATCACAAGATCTTGGAGGCCAATTCACAGGTCCAAAACGTGAAATTAGGCGGTCACCAAACGTGTCTTTCAATAAATCTATTGTGGCACGAGCTGTGTGACATGCTGCGCCGTCTTGTTAAAACCACATCTCCTGGACATCATGGTTATTCAATTCAGGAATGAAAAAGTTAGTAATCATGGCTCTATACCGATCAACGTTCTGCACACCATCGTTTTTGAATAAGTACGGACCAATGATTCCACCAGCCCATAAAGCGCACCAAACAGTCAGTTTTTCTGGATGTAACGGTGTTTCCACATACACTTGAGGATTACCTTCACTCTAAATGCGGCAGTTTTGTTTGTTGACGTAGCCATTCAACCAGAAGTGCGATTCGTCGCTAAAAAAAATTCGCTTATGAAAATCGGGAACAACGGTAATCTCGTTTTGGGCCCATTCGACGAATATACGCCTTACATGATGATCGTGAGACTATTCATGATGAATTGCCAAACCAAACTGAGAATAAATCACTTGACAGCTGTTAAATCGGTCGCCATCTTGAAAAGTAATGCCAACTTAAAGTTCTATATCTCTGTAAAAAACACCCTTTATAAGGGTTCTTGATTGGCCAGCGCAAAGCCCCGATCTGAACCCTATTGAAAATTTTTGGGGGATCGAAAAATGAGTAGTTGCGGCCAAAAACCTAGCAGCAAAAAAGCACTTTGGCAGCTTATCCAGGCAGAATGGAATAACCTTAGTCCTGAGCAGTGTCGCAATTTAATCAACTCAATGCCACAAATATGTACTGAAATAATACGCCAAAAAGGGTATCCCACAAAATATTAAAGGTTGAAAATAGTTTGGTGAAAAATAAAGCAATAAAATTAAATTTTCAATGTATTTTTTCAGATGACTTAATTATGTGTCCACTTAAATTTTAAGTCTGATATCAACTCCGTACCAAAACATTTTTTATAATGAAGAACTATTTAAGTTTTTGTTGTTAATTAATTATTAAGCATATGGAATTAACAAATATTAGTTGTTTTTGTTTCCATTTTTCTTAAATCTTTTTAATTTTTACAAAAATGAAAAATGTTGCATAAGTGACTTAATTGTGTGTCCACGAGTGTATATAAAAGTTTGTGTTTAATGTTCACAAAAGATAAAACTTTAAAAATTTTAAATCTAAAATTTCATTGTTTACAGGTATACACATACACATCAAAGAAACAACTTAATTCTTTTAAGGTACACTTGATCACTTATTTTGCACAACATTCGAGGTTTTTTTACAATTAATTTTTTATTTTTCAGTTGAATCTTGGTATTAAAATAGTTTTCCAATTAAAAATAGTTTTGCGTAAATAATAATTGTAATGATTGACAGATTTCGGATATGTTGTGATTTGTTATGATGTAGTCTACTTGCATCCACAAACCGCCTTGTTCTTAACTTGTCTATTTATAAGCAAATTATAACATTTTTCTGACATTGCGTATACCGTCGATATGTGCCAGGAAAGCCAATCGCACTAGGACTAAGCAATTTGTTCTTGACTGCGCGAGATGGACGCTTCGTTTGACAATTCGAACAAAAATTACATTTGTATAACAGTCGTGTCATATTTTTCATATATGTTTACCGGAAAATTTGCCATTTTCTAGTTTGAGCGACTGCCAGAAGTCGGCTAATATATGGGTGTGTTGCAAATATAATTATTTGGTTTTGCCCAAACATTAGCTGAATTCTGTTAGTCGGCCTAACGTGAATATGGAAAGTTTTGTTTGTATTTTATTTACTCTCTATATCCCTGACCAGTCTTTCTCGAAGATTTTCAATTTTGTGCCGTCAGTAATTTCACTGATCGCATCAAGTTTGAACTAAATCACTCATTTTTCAAACCGCAAAGAAGTAATTTCTATTCATACCTTTTTCTTTCGGATATGCTCTTCGATGGCGACCCAGCTGCGTTTAATTCCTTCTCCAAATTGCACCTCTGTCATCACTATTTGGTTATACCTATTTTTATCTCAGGGAAGACCATTCCATTTCGAAGGGAGAAATTTCCCAAGGATTTTATTTAGAATAGGAGAGTTAGAAAGAGGGAACAAATTTCCAGAGAATTCTTATTCACAATTGAGGTCGTAATGAAAGGTAAATACAAAATTGTAAAGTAAAGGAAAGTTTAAGTCAATAAATTTATGTATAGTCAACTGTGGATGTATAAATGGCACAAACTTAAATTATGTCTTAAGTTTTTCTAAATATTTGTTTAAAAATTAAAGTTTTTCTCTTCTGATTGGTTGGAAGAATTTTTGGCTCAATTGCTCTCAAATCATCCGTTAAGTTATGATTAATTATATATTGTTACCACTTTGGCGTAAACAGTACTGCTTGTATGTGGACATATTAATGGCGCAATAAACTTTAAACAATCGGTACTTACGTTGATCTAATTCAAATTACTTGATTTGTTATGTAGTTTTAGGTACGTAGTAGGTAGGTGGAAGGAGAGGAGACCAACCAAAGGTCTCATGCCTATCGACATATACATACCTAAGCCATCAAGTAGGATTTCTGTGCGGTCACCATTAGGAATATCATCTTACTGTCTAAAGGAAGTCTGTTTCTTCTACAAACGTCCTTAATTCCATTTTATCCCTTTGAGAGGAATTTCAAGCTTATAAAAGCTGGGAAATTACACAAATTACAAATTTTTCTATTTTAGTAAGCATAGTGTATAGTCTTAATAAATTATTAACACAAACTTAAATCATCAGAGTTTTAAAATTTTACTGAACTACATTCTAACAAACACAACTCCGTGGTTTATTTTTGTCTGATACTGTAAATGTACTAATTTTTTTTAATGCTGCTCCACCTATTAATATAATCTAGGACCGTTTTTCCTACAATTTTTTTCCGCTTTACGATTTTTTCTAATACTTATGTACAAGTTTTCAATGTATTCTCTTTTTAACCACTTTTTCAACTAGGCTAACCATAGTCTCTTACCAATTTTTTTAAAACTGTTTGTTTTAATAATTTGTTCTTTTCTTAATTTCGATTAGTTTTGACCAAGAATTTTTGTTGGTATTCCATCACAGTCCAATTTTTCTTTTATTAGATATGATAATAAAATTCCCCAATTTGAAGATATTTCTTCTAAAATGTCTAATTTTGAGAGTATTATAAAAGAACTGGAGAAAATACTATCAAAAACTTAGTCAGTAACAAGGCGAATTCAAGAAGCTGATTGCTTTTTTCAGTCCACATAAATGCCAAATATTTTGTTTGCGTACAGTGAGCAAAAAAAAAAAACTTACACTTACTACCTCGAAATAACTTATGAACAAAAAATTATCCATAAAAAGAAATTTATTCTCCTTAAGACTAAAAAAAAGCTTAAAAACTGTATTCTGATTATAAACATTTCTCTATTGGTTACGTATAAAGAAAATAATTGTCGAAACTAAGAAATTTGTCACATTTTTGGGCAAAAAAAGTGGTGATTTTTTAACTATGGCTAACGGATTTTCTAGGAAGTTATCTTAAACAAAATCCTGTGGAATAATTTATTTAAAAGTTTTTTATAATAAGTGTACACATTTTTTTGCTCACTGTATATACATTCTTTTGTTTATTTATTTTTTATTTCCTTTTACATTTCTATTCTACACAATTTATAATTTATTTAAATATTTTGGATGTCTGGGCACAACTTTTCTTGCAGAATCCGCTTTTATGCTTCCCAGTATTCCTCTGAAGATCGTCATACCTTAGTGGTAGCGCAAATCAGCTCGTATTTAAAAAAAAATTATTTTTAAAATTTGTTTTTAAAATTTTTTTTTAAACCAAAGAAATAATGACACAAAATAACAACTTTATGTCATTATATTGATTCGCCTTTGTCATTAATTTGACAACAATCGTCACCCAAAAACAACAGAAAATACATGTTGTTTTTGTTAAAAAAAACTGCGAATTGAGTTGTTGTACTATTGCCATCACCTTATTGAGTTCGGTCAGTAATATGAAAGATAGAATATTTAGTTTAATTTTCAATAAGGTGATCAAACTAATTTTTTTGTTGTCGAGTAACACCTCTTGTGGTATTAGAAAAGAAGAGGTAAAAAATAAAACGGTCGGTAGGATAGTAATGACGGATTGAACGGAATCGTTTTGGACCGAATAGCCACACACATATGTGTCCCTCCGAATCATACTGAAACAGATCAATGAACTACAGCAAGCTTTATATATGGGTTTTGATGACTTCGAGAAACCTTTCGACCGGCCGGAGCACCGTGATATCTGGTGTGCACTTGAGAGAAAAGGAGTCCCAGGCAAATTAGTTCATCTTATACAGAGTCAGCATTTCAATATAGATCCTCACATTTCTGATCCTATTGATATCGGTGTTCGACAAGGACTTATACAGAGCCAGCATTTCAATATAGATCCTCACATTTCTGATCCTATTAATATCGGTGTCCGACAAGGACACCAATCATTTCTGGTGGTAATCGACGAGGTGCTTCGAACGAGTATAGATTCTACTCCCAACAGGGGATTCTCAGGTTCCCAATTAGTATGGAATATCTTAACATCTTAACAATCTTAATTAAAGCCTTAATTTCCTCGAAGCGAAATGGCGTAAGAGGCGAATTGAACATCTTACAAAAATGTATTGCAATGTACCATTTGAAAAATGGCTCGTGTCAGTGGGAACAGCGAACAACTGCATCCTTTTCTTAACCGTTACCTCAATAGTATACTTTGCATATGGTAGCCCCACATCTGGATGTCCAACTCAGAGCTTTATAGAAGACACAGACAATCACCCATTGCTGTAGAGGTTAGATTGAGCAAATGTCGCTGGATTGGGCACGTAAGTGCACGTAAGTCGACATACAATGTCGCAATTGAAATCCGCATGGAACGCCAAGTCGTGGTTGCCAGAGAGGGACGTGGCTAAGGAGATTGCTAGACGAGATGAAGACTATTGATAAAGACCTGAGCTAGACATAGGTTCAAAATGTGGGGGTGAGCGGGTAGATCAATTAAAAATAAAATTCTAGAAAAAAGGGTATATTAGATTTTAAAAATTACATATATAATTATAACCCTTCAGTCAGGATTACGGCCTAGTTTCTCACACTATTATTTGTGTGTGTTAATTTTATACAAGAGTGGCGGGACCTACAGTTTAAAGTCGACTCCAAACGACAGATTTTTGAACCCTGGCTTCGCGTCTAATAAGCCAACACATTACTTACTAGACTACGGCGATTTCAAAATTTTTAAAAATGATTGCAATTTATTCATTCCTTTGGATTTGGGGTTGAAATATAAAAGAAAATCTTCTTATTTATACAATTGAAAATATTTTCTTTATACATACATAGTTTTCTTAGTTGTGTAAAACTTAAAAATAAAAACCAAAAATAGTGAGAACACAGGTCAAAAGTCTGGCACAAAATCGTAGTAAATTTAAAGAACGTTGTACTGTACTATGCATCTCAACGTCGCTATATTAGTTTTGTCTTTTGTTTTAAGTAACAATGTCCGTCTCTTTACGTCGTCATTCTCTGGTTTATAGCATATCCACGCTTAACACATTCAGTTATATCCTTGACACACTAACTGCGGACGGTTACTATCGTAATGTTAGTTCCCTTTACCGTCATAGATGTATCAGATGTCTTGTAAGAGTGAATGATCATAAAATAATATAATATATATATAATATAATAATAAAAATAATCACTTCCTATTTCAACTAAGGATTTAGCGTGGTTCATTGTCATCCTATAAATACGTATTTGTTATTGGTATCCAATACGAAGACGTAGTTTGACAAAACATCTCTCTTATCGGAGTGGAGTTTTGCTTGTCATGAGTCTTCTTTCGAATTTGGTCCAGGGTGCGCGTTTGATAGATTGTGAATTTATAACAGTGATAGTAAAGTACCTTACATATGATGGGCAGTACATTTATTCTACGATTCTAATAAAATGTGGAGAATTTTCTGTTGTCATAAAGTACCATCGAATTGTTTCCTTTCTATTTCACTTCTCTTAGATAAAGTGATTTCAATTTTCACTCCTCAGTTCCTGGATCCAGAATTTCTTACGTTTTTAGTTTCTGTGACGACTCCATACACTTCATCATTGCTCTCCCGATAACCAGATACTTTTTAAACGGTTTTTGTCTAAATTCTACAATGTGTTACCATTAAGTACTAAAATCGTTGCATTTTTTGGTGCTACGCACGAGTTCGATACACTACTAGTAGTGCGTGCATATTGTAAGTCCATCACAATGTAATTAAAGATAACAGCTTTACGGACATCGCAAAATTAGCCATATCCTATTGTCGGGCTAAAGATACCTTCCCTACCAACTTTGCCAGTAAAATTCTCAAGAACAAAGTCAATTTCGTTGGTAGGGAATACGTCGTCTGTTCTTAGCGTTCGTTAGGGTAGTATATTCGACAATATCTTCCGTTAACACATGCTGGTTCATCTAGTAGTATAAAACGCACAAATAGATGCCGTATTCGCTTTCTTACTACAAATATACATCGCAGTTACTTATTTTCTTCACGTCATACCTTTGCTATCACATTTATGGATGCCATTTTCGAGTTAGATGCTCGAGGGGTATTTATACATTCAAATGCTTATACGTTCTTTCAATGTTTGCGGCGGTCGCCATAATTAAGAGAAGTTTTTTAATATTCATACTGTTATCTTTTTCTGAACATATGTAGCTTTTAGCGTCAATAATTATTTAGATTCTTGTAACACATGTTTTATGTTTATTAATTTTGTTTTTTATTATTAATATTTTAAAGCTCCTCTAATAGTTTTATTAATATTTTAATATTAATCATATTTAGTAAAAAATTAGGTAATGTGAAAACAAATGTGTTATTTTTCCAATAGATAGTATTAATAATTTGTATCTTACAACACATAAGTATCATAAGATCATTTTAAGTGGCGTTACAAAGCTATGATATTGTGTGACAGATTTGTAGTTGCTCGAATTATTTGATAACTAATGGTGATGATTAATCGTAATTTTGATAGTAAAAATTACCTTTAGTTTCGATTGCTAAGAATCTAAACTTTGGGCGAGAAATTATTATGAACCGCTTAAGCAAACTTGATTATGGGCTGGCGTATTGGTCTTACAAATTAATTTACAAAAATATCGTGCGTCGAATTTTTAATCTGTGAATCCGAATTTAATTGCTATCATTAAAAATTTATGTTCAAAATACAGAAAAGCATTTTTTTTACTTTTCATCAGTTCATTTAAAAGTGTCAGATTTTAATAAAAAGTAATTAAGAATACATAATTTATAAAGGAGTGCAGCAGGTAGTAGTAACATTATAACCAGTCATTTCGCTTTGAATTTATTCCTAAAACAACGTATATTAGTTGCTGTTTTCAAGTCCACCAAATCTGAATCGCCCTGCCTATTTCGCCTGCTAAAAATCACAAATCTTAGGTAAAAGCAACAACAGACACACATAAAAAGTAAACATAAACAAACTTTTTGCCTTGTTTTTCACAAGTCTGAGACAATACAACATTAAAAAAGAAAGACTCAGCTGCGTTGATAACACTATCTGTAGAAATAGACGTATATTGGAAGTGAATTTGAAATAAAATGTTAATATAATTTGACTTGTTTTAGAAGTATGAATAAACTTGTCGTAAGACATTTTTTTTTAAATCAGTAACCATAGTTTATAAAAATATTTAATTTTCAAAAAAATGTTAAGCAAAAAAATTTTATTTTGCAGAATGATTGAGAAGCAGACTAATAATTAAAAGGAAATAAATACGAGACAAACACAAGGATTCTTTTCGTCAAGGAAAAAAGTAATAATTCAGTGGTAGTGAAAAATATTGCAAAAGTAAACAAGATTTAATCTTATGAAGACGCTTTTGCCGTTTGAATTATAATTTAAAATATAATATCTTTTGCCGATTGTGAAAATTCGTAAAAACTAAAGCGATAAAAAAAATTGTATATTAAATGTTTTTGAAAAACAAAACATAAATTACAAATCTACAAATATTGCAAATATTTCGTGATTCTTTCTTCGACAAAAATACCAAAAAGTTAAAAAAATACAATAATAAAAACAAAAAACAAAAACTATAAATAAAAAAAAAATATATGTATAATATATATATACATATATATAAATAATTTATTAAAAAAGACACCTAAGGATAAGATAAACAAATATATTACAGCAGATTTATTGGCTTTTGGCGAATGAAAATTTTGCTTATAACAAAAGACAAGTGATCCATAAAGTCTATAAATTTATCCCAAAGACTTGTTTTATTGTGTATTTATTTTATTATAACCCTGAAAATACTTTTGCCATTAAAAACATAATTTCGCCATATTTAAATAACCAAACAATAAACAGTAATAAGCTTGGGAGAATTAAAACTACGAATAAGCTTTCTACGTTCCTTTACATTATTAATCTACTTACTGACTTGTGATTTGGGTAATACACGATTTAAGGGTATTTATATATGGCAACTCTCGAGGACTTTGCACCTAGTATCTTAAAAAGCACTAACTCCAATTCTTCTTCAGTATCAAGTATTGTAACCACTGCAAGCACTTCTGTTATTAATTCGTTTGAGTCGCATATTACACAATCGTTAGAACCAGTTTCTAATTGTAGTGCTTCCGCTGTGGATTCCATTGTTGATAAACTCGTCAATTCGTTAGATTTCAACGATTCTATCTTGACAAGCAATTCTACTTCAAAGGATTTGAAAAGCATTTCTTCGCGTTCTTCTTCTTTTGCCAGTTCATTCTTGGGTTTCGGCGGCGGAAATATGTTTAGTGACGTTTTCGAGAACAGTGTTGGTAGTGAATTGGGGTCTTCACTGGAAGACTCAGCTGGCGCAATTTGCGAAGGAGGTGTAGATAAGAATTGCAAGATTTGCAGGTAATATATCAATTCAATAACAGTAAAAAATAATCATTATATTGAATTTCAGCTCGCGTTTGCAATCTCCTCGAGTATTGTCATGTCTTCATGTCTTTTGTGAATCTTGTTTATCAAAGTTGCTTATTGACGAATCTTCTGGCAACATTTCTTCATCGTCTTCTAATTCTTCAATTGCTGGGGAGAATGTCTGTTCGAATTCTGGAAAAACTCAAATTGAATGTCCTACTTGTAAGCAAGTTACTCAGGTAAGTTTAAGAAATGTTATTACTCTTGTTCTACATCTTGTTAAAAACGTTTTGTACCCATCAAAGAACCGTTAAATATACACTGACTCAAACAATTGCCCGTACACTAAACTATTGAAAATATAATTTAATGTAGTTCGGAAAATATAGATCCAATGAAAATGAGCTGTTGATTTTTAAAAAGTGCAACAGGCATGTTACACAAATACAAACACATAAAGGTTAAAACAGAAATAAATTTTATTGAACTAACAAAACTTTAAAAATACTTCAGAAACCAAACTCAAAAAATTATCCGTACAGAATAATATTTATACCTTAAAACTAATTAATGTGGTTTTAATAACGGGTGTGATATCCTTTGGCTTTAATAAGCTCATTTAAACGGTTCTTCATTGATAATACTAATTTACTAGTAATTTCTTGACCAATATTCTGCCATTCCTTGGTAATAACGTTTTTGAGCATTTCCTTGCCAGTGATTGTATGCTGACGGATTTTTTTCTGCAAAACTTCCCATAGGAGTTCTATGGGGTTAAGCTCTGGACTCTGAGGAGGATGAGAAAGCACTTCTTTTACGTTTTCACTTAACCATTCACTCACAATTTTGGCTTTATGGTTTGGGTCATTATCGTGAACGAGTCGAAAATTCCCTAGCATTCTTAATTTCGTTGTACTAGCTTCCAAATTTTCTTTTAAAATATTCAAATAATGGTGTTTGTCCATTGTAGTTTCAACAAGAACGATATTTCGACACCTCCTGCTGGCATGGCACCCCAAACCATCACATTACCACCACCATGTTTTAAAGTTGGCTTTAGATTTTTCAACTCAAGAGCTGTATTTTCTCTACGCCACACAAACCTCCTGCTGTCTGATCCAAAAATCTCTTCTTCTGATTTATTAAGATTTATTTTCGGATGTTATGTGATATTGCTCGAAAAAGACGAAATGCCATCTTGGGCATGCGACAGGTCCTAGGCTGCAGTATCCTTTTTTTAATTGCACCTTTGGAGGCAGTAGTCTTCATGTCTAGCCTCTGTCGCATAGGTGCAAAGCTACATAAATGTGGATAGTCCATCATTCAGCTCTATTTTGATTTTTTTAATTGGCGCGGACGACACCAATTGACAGTTTGGGTGACTTTTTCATTGGTGCTATTGCATTGGTCCTTTATTGGTTGACTAGCTTTTCCTTTGCTTTCCTGTACGCGTAGATTTTATTAATTTATTTTACTGGATGGTCAACCATGGCAGAACACGTATGCCATGACAAGGCCTATGTACCCTTGAATTCGATCAGGTATGCAGGATAACGACGTTGTTATTTGGGGCGCCCAACCTCACTGATCCACTTAGAATAACAGTTCAATCCAGCCTCTAGTCTTTCAGTGTCCAGTTTCCAAGAGAATCTCTATGAACTCAATTGGATTCGGTCCAGTGTCCATCCGTTTCTGCATCACTCTGGATAAAACCTTGCTGAACCTAGATAGTTCGTTGATAAAATCAATGGGTTCACAAAAGTTCCCATGAAGCACTCTTAGCCTTCATTATGCTCCCTTTACACCTATTGAAATAGGATTTATACCTAATCCAATCGTCATTTAAACACGCCGACCTGGTTCTATTAAAAAGCCTCGACCTTCTAGTTCTAAATACAACGCAGTTCGGAAGTCCACCAGCAAAATTCATCAACCACTCTATCAACATCTGAAGGAGTTATATGGTTCAAGGACAAGTTGCCTACTTTCCCCTTAAACATTACTCCCAAAGAGTACTGTTATCTTACGGTCCCTATACGGCACCCTACTAGATCTACTAATGTTCAGAGTGTAGCTGATCAAACTATGATTTGATCAAGAATATTTTATTGAATGAAATCTCGTCTATAATTTCTTCTGTAACTCTGTTTCTAAATGTCGGCATATTGCTCATATTACAGATATAAGAGCGCAAGATTTAGAACTGATGGCGTTTGTGTCACGCACAATCAATTTGTAGGTCATGGTCCTTAAATATCCTACCATATTTAAGTACACCCAAGGATCTCTGTGTTTGCTAGTTTATCTGCACTAATTGCAACTTACTGTGTTACCCTAACCAATATAACCTTACTTCAACTTCCAATATGGAGTCCAAAGACTTCTTTTCTTTGGCGAACTTAAAGCTCCTGTTTTCATTGCCAGGTTGAATAAAAATCGCCACACCTATCAATCACGGCTTTCAGACCTACTGATGTCAGAGTAGACATTTTTAACGCCCTTAGGTCAAAAGGTCTTCATGACATAAAGACCGACGAAGGTTGCGATCCAATATCAGCCTTGTCCTCGTTAAAGTGGTCCTGATTACGCTTAAAGACGTTCTGACTCATCAAAGGTTCCAAGATAGAAGTTGTTGAGAGTTCCTGATTATTAATTCCTATTGTTTGCTACACCTGATTTTGATTACCAGCCCCCGAGCGAGAGGGGGTGATAATAGTATTACCTTCGAGCTGGCTAAATCCGAGCTCAATACTCAAAGTTGCTCTTGACTTGCCCGGTGCGATAGTTACCCGAGGTCCAACAATTTCTCCTTCAGTTCGTTTTGAAGATGAATTTGTTGAATTACCAAACTTGCACTTAAAAGGTTGGATCGCTGTTAAATTATCATCTAAATTCTAAATTCGCGTTGCCAATGGTCTTATAATTTTGTATATCGCGCCATCGTACCAGACTTTGTCAAATGCTTGAGAAATATTTATAAAGACGCACTACAATGCTATTTTTCTCAAAAGTATAGCGAATCAAATATGCTATTAGGTGAATTTGTCAGTAGCACCCGATGCGTGCTCAAGTGAGCTTTGTGATATCAGAGCTACCACTCCGACCTAACTTAACCTAACCCGATGAAATCGCGTCAAACTATTGCGTTCTTCTTAGAGTAAGAGACGAGAGTCCCAGAGTATATCGATGGCTTAATATTAATTCGTACACCAGGTATTTTTGTTTGATATACTAATATTTAAAATTCAATAGTTACATTTTCTGAAAGCTAATTTGAAGTCGCCGTGGTGTAGTAGGTAGTGTGTTGGCTTACTATTCGTAAAGCCCGGGTTCGTATTCCAGGTCAGACATCAAAAATGAAATATGAAAAAAAAAATATTTCTTCGGCGACTTCCTCTCAGCAGATTTCTGGCAAAAACTCTGAGAGTAAAATAAACTGCCATGAAAAAGTTTCTCAAAATTCTGTCGTTCGGAGTCGACGTTAAACTGTAGGTCCCGCCACTCACGTATAAAAAATTAACGCACACAACATGAGTGGTGTGAGAAGCTAGGCCGTAATCCTGACTGAAGGGTTATAATGGCCAATTATGTATGTATGTTTGTGAAAGCTAATTTTATATTTTTTTTTAATATTTTTTATTTCTATATAAAGTTAGTTTTACATATTTAAATAAATTTATTGAAAATACAAGCTAAAGCAAAATTGCACTGTTTTTAGACCAAAATTATCTGACCATTGCTAACTCAGTACTTTCTTTTTTATTTAACATTTCTTTATTTTTATTATAATGGTACATTTCACTGATTTATAATTTAGCAAAAGTTCCACAAAAATTAACTTCAGAATTAAATTATACACTGTATGAATTAATAGTGGACTTAATTAAATATTGGACTTTTGTTTCAGGAAATCTTTTCAAAATATTTACCGCAATATGTACGAATATATATTTATTAAAGTTTATAGAATTACCTTTCAGAAGCAGTGACTTTGAAGGCGCTGTTTTTTTTTTTTTTTTGTTTCTTATATTTTTATAAATTTATTATATTTTTATATTTATTTATTTATTTATTTATTTTATTATATAAAACTTAATTTATATAGAATTAAAGGCTATAAAATTACCTTTCAGAAAATGTAATTCATGAGGCGTGGTCGTTATTATTATCCAAGCTATAGAATTTTAAATACAGTATAATCTCTGTTGGGTTAAATTCATTTATTCAACTGCAAAAGGTTGTACAATGTAATGACATTAATTTCAAATATGTACAGAGTTATAAAACAGAGGAATAATGTATAAATATCAAGTGTGTAAATAAACAAGTGTAGGAGAAATAGAGGGTATTATTATTTGCATTCATTTCACAACACTCTTCCTGAATGAAACAATTCCAAAATCAAATAATTTCTCATACACTCTTTACAATAAAAAAAATAAAATTAACAATTCAATTTAATATATACTATGTGGGTTAGTAAAGACCAAAATATTCTACAAAATAATTCAATTTTTGAGGAGTAACTGCTTTCGTTAATACGTCGGCAACCATTTCGTCTGTGCACAAGTATTTCAAAACGACTTCCTTCGCATCAATTTTTTGTCTGATGAACTTGGCCTTTATGTCCACATGTTTCGTTCTTGATGAATAGTTATTGTTAAGAGCGACTTGTATAGCGCCCTTGTTGTCATCTGTTTCATTTTCCGTTTCAGGGCTCAACTCGTTCTGTACTGGTTCTATTTCGGATGTCGATTCAACTTCGGTGCTGAACTCGTTCTGTACTGGTTCTTTTTCGGATGTCGATTCAACTTCGGTGCTGCTCTCCCCTGAATCGACACTACCATAAGCCTGAAGCAATTCCGGATAATAAAAATCAGTTTTCCTCTTTAGGCTGATTTTGTTTTCCTCTAAAAACACGACATCACGACTTATAAGTATGCCGTAGTCCTCGGGATTGAACAATCTATATGCTTTGCTTTCCGTACTGTACCCCATCATGATACATTCAATAGATTTTTCCTCCAGCTTACGCCTTCTTTCCTTTGGAATGTGTACAAGAGCAGGACAGCCAAAAACCTTCAAGAATTTCAAATTAGGACGCCGACCTGACCAAATTTCCTCCGGACTTATATTTTTACCATGGCAAGGGACTCTGTTAATTAAATAACACGCCGTGTTGACAGCCTCTGCCCAAAAACGATAGTCCAATCCGCTGTCTATTAACATGCATCTCACACGTTCCATTAAAGTCCGGTTGATTCTTTCAGCGGTGCCATTTTGCTCGAGAGAATATGGGCACGTCTTTTGATGAATCACACCACAGTCCTTCAAAAAACTTTGGAATTTAGCATTTACGTACTCGCCACCGTTGTCTGTTCTTAAAACTTTTATCCTTTTTGAACACTGGTTCTCGGTCATTTTCTTGAAGTTAACGAAAGTGTCAAAAACTTCGGATTTTCTCTTGAGTGGATACACAAATAATTTCCGGGAATAATCATCCACAAAAGTGACCAGGAAACGAGCACCAGAAAAAGAATTCACTTCCAGTGGCCCAACGACATCGGAGTGTACCAATTCTAATAATTTTGTGGCCCTTGTACCGTCCTCTCTAATCGGCTTTCTAGTTTGTTTGCCCTTCACGCAAACCACACAGGGCTCGTTATTCCCTTTGTCAAAAACAATACCAATAGACGAATTTTTCACTTCACTCAAATTTTTGTCACAAATGTGACCCATTCTTCTGTGCCATAATTTAAAATCCTTTTTGGCAATAAAAGCTTTATTATCCTTTGAATATGGCTGGCTGTCTATACGATATAAATCGTTGTCTACTGTTGCAGATGTAACTAGTAAATCATCAATATATATATTGCAAGTTTCTCCTTTAAAAATTATCGTTTTACCATCTCTAGTTATCTGTCTTACCGAAAGAAGATTCGCACATAATTCGGTACATACTCCACGTTCTTTATTGTTACGGATTTTTTTTTTTTACTTCCACTTAAAATATTTAAGTCGACGTCGCCAGCGCATTCAACGTTCAACTCACTCTTGTTAGCAACAACGACCTTTTTGTCTTCTATGCTGCGTACGTTATAAAGATGTTTGTTGTTATTTATCATGTGGTTACTAGCGCCGCTATCAACATACCAATGCATATAGTCATTGCTGTTGTCGTATTGCTCATATGACTCTTCACGCACATTCAAGCTCGTGCTTGTTGCAATCAACGTTGATGAAACTTCTCTCCTCTCATTTTTTCTGTTGAACTTTCCGCTACTTTTATTGTTGTTTTTGTTTGGGCAATTCTTAGCAATATGTCCAAATTCCTTACAGTTGTAGCACTGGGGTGATTTTTTCTTTTTCCCATTAAAATTTTTGGTATACAGCACAGCCTCCTTTTCAGCACTTTTTGTATCAAATTTAACATCTTGTAGGAGTAGGTTCTTTACCATATCAACCGTCAATGTTTCCTTGGAGTTTTCCACGGCCATTACAAGTGGCCTAAAATCATCCGGCAACCCGGCAAGCATTAATGAAGTTGTGAGTTCGTCGTCTATTTTGAGTCCTGCATTCTTTACCTTCAATGCAGTTATCACCAACTCGTTGACATACTCCTGGACAGAACCATGATTCCGCAATCTCATGTTCACCAGCTGCTTCAATAACTCCACTTTCCGTGTGAGGCCAGTATCCTCGTAAGCACGCATTAATGCATCCCAGGCATCTTGCGCAGTGGAAGCGTACTGGGCCCATAACCTGTTGGGTTAAATTCATTTATTCAACTGCAAAAGGTTGTACAATGTAATGACATTAATTTCAAATATGTACAGAGTTATAAAACAGAGGAATAATGTATAAATATCAAGTGTGTAAATAAACAAGTGTAGGAGAAATAGAGGGTATTATTATTTGCATTCATTTCACAACAATCTCGATGATCCGGACAATTAAAAACCATGTGGTGTCCGAAATATCGAAATGTCCGAATTTTCGAAACAAAAGAAAAAATTTATAAAATACATGCTAACTTATATTTATTTACAAGATATTGACTTTAAATTGAAATGTTTACATTCAAATTAATATACCAGTAGATTAAAATCATTTTTATAAAATATTTTCATTATTTGCTGCACAAATAGTCAGACATTTTCATCTGACGAAGTATAGTTTCATTTTGCTTTTTGTACGCAACATCTCTGAGGCTTAAAAGTTTTAAAATATCCGCAACAGGAAGTTTCTGCCCTTAGCAATATTTTATACAAATATTAAGGGCAGATAGGGCATGAGAATGCTGTATTTTTGGAACATTTTGCAACATTCTTCATTAAATGATTCAACCTCATCATTTTCATCAGTCTTATCGTCAGTGGTTTAAATTTCATCATTCAACCATTCGGTAACCTCATAAGAATTATAAATATCAGGTGCTAAGTTGACAAGTAAATCAACTAGTTCGGTGGAATCGCTGCGTCTTAGCCTTGACAGAGGTATTTCATCATCTGAGTCCCATTCTTCATCATACAAAATTTTATTAAAACATTTTTTAAGGATATTTGCATCAATTCTATCTCAAGCATTGACAATTAAAAATGCGACGTTTTTCAATGAAAAAGTTTTAAGAGCATCTATTAGATTTTCTGAACTTGATAAAATAGCGACCAAAAAACTTTTACGATAGTTTGGTTTTAAAATTCGAATGGCATTTTGATCCATTGGCTGCATGAGTGCTGTACAGTTAGGTGGAAAAAACATAACGCATACTTCGTTATTTAAATCTACTAATGACTTTGGATGACATGTTGCGTTATCTGCTAGTAAAAGCGCTTTATTTGATAAATTATTATCTTTGAGATATCTTTTTATTTGCTTTTGTTTTTGTGCAAAAGCAATAGGAATAAGTACTGTCCGAATTATTGAGATAGAAAAAATTGATGGTGTCCGGATTACAGAGTCTACTGTTGTAATAAAATAAGTGTCCGCATTACCGCGTTGTCCGGATTTGCAGGTGTCCGGAATATCGAAATTATACTGTATTAGTATATCAAACAAAAATACCTGGTGTACGAATTAATAGTGGTTAGGGTAGTAGAAAGGTATCTTAAAAAAGTTTAAATGCATTTTTTATTAAAAATAAATGAGGAATTCTATCATAAAATAATTTTTTGAATTTCTGTTGATTTTAAGGAGTAATTTAACTTAGGGTTTTTTGGTATTCAAATTGTTGAAAATTAATGTAGAGATAGGGCTTTTTTTATTGATTTAAAGTAAGAAGAAACAAAGATAATAATAAACGTTTAATGCAAAATTGTAAATCTGTGTAATAAACAAACATCAGGTAATTGCATTAGAATAAGTTCTAATTAAAATTAATCTTTATGTGGCAAATTATCAAAAAAAAATCAGGCGATTTTTTTAGATTTCGTAAGTGGTCCCAGTTTTTTTATTCTTTTTTTATAATTTTAAAATATATTATATTATACTCCTACAACAATTCATGTTTAAATTAACAAAAAAAATAAATCAATGAAAAATTACAAAGTAGGTTAGTAAAAAAACAATGTACTTTTAAATAAAATTATTTTTTATAAGGTAAATTATCATAGAAGTGATGGCAATCTACTGGCAGGAACTTTTTTAAATGTTGCAAGTGGTTTCACTTCTTTTAGATATTTTCTTTTTATAAAGCCGTTCAGGAGAAACATTTTTAATAGCAGACTTCGATCTCTGTGGGAGCAGCTCATATGCGTCTGTTATATTAATTTTAAAAGAAATTAGTCCTGACGAATCATAACCCAAGGCTTGTAGCATATTTACTGTTGGATCCCTAATTTTTCTGCCTAAAAATTAGGATTAATATTGGCTATAAATATTTTTAGAATTTCTTTATTTAAGCAATATTTATTACCTGGTCGAATGGACGAGTATATCAAAATTCAAAACATAATCATAACGTAAATGGTGCGCATTTAAGGGTGTCGCCATAGTCTAGTAGGTAGTGTGTTGGCTTATTAGACGTAAAGCCAGGGTTCGAGCCCCAGGCCAGACATCAAAAAAATACAAAAAGTATTTCTTCGGCGACTTCCTCAGCAGATTTCTGGCAAAAACTCTGAAAGTAAATAAAATTGCCATGAAAAACTTTCTTAAAAATCTGTCGTTCGGAGTCGACTTTAAACTGTAGGTCCCACCACTCATGTATAAAATTAACACACACAACATAAGTGTTGGGAGAAACTAGGTCGTAATCCTGACTGAAGGGTTATAATGACCAATTATGTATGTATAAGGGAATGTGTTGCGTCATATTCCATTTGAGTATGACCGCTTATTAAATACTTTTGTTCAACCGATATCAGTTTCTTTTCAAAAAGCGAGCAAAGCATTAGACAAAATCACTTTCCGATTTTGGTAAAAGCAACCATCCGTATAAGGGCCACTTTTTGAATGCAAGTTTAAACTCGAGATTAAGTTAATCTCCAGTTAAATTTAATCTTCAATTAACAGAGTTTTAATTTTTTTAATCGGAATTTAACTGGAGATTAACCTTGTAGAGCTGCCACTCTTATAAGCAAAAATTTCAAAGTGTTTCACAACAATTTGCTTTTGTATAGAACAAAAACAAACAAACAAAAACAAGTAAAAACAAACAAAAGCTGAATACTATTGATCTTTATGTAAAGAAAGAAAAGAACTCTATGTAAGACTGTCTATTGTTAATTTGTGTTTTATATGATTCATAGACACTTAAATATTTGTCTTATTCGACTTTCCCTCACTTAAAAGCTTTTTTTTTTAAATAAAATTTGTCAACTACTTTTCATAGTTAATTTCCAACGTGGCTGGTTTAAACTCGAGATTAACTGCTTAGCCGTAAGGTTAAACTCAAGATAAAGTAAACTCAAAAACTGAAAACGAAGTTTAACTGATGATTCGCTTAATCTCGAGTTTAAACTTGCATTCAAATGAAATGAAATGAGTTAGGGCTTTTTCTTTTAATTACTGTAAATCAACTATTCGGCAACATAGGAACCTGTATTTTTCAAAATCCCCATTGTCCACCAGAATAGGTAAAAACCCCGATTTAAAAAAAAACGAGATACGACCTTTCTATATTAAGCCAACGATATGCTTTGCATTGTAGTCATCGGCTGATATCTATTTTTTGCCCTTTGTTAATATTTAGGAGGACAATATATCTCTAAAATAGTAGTTCCTTTATCGAGTAGATTTATTGAAATGGCCTGGATAAGTTTCTTTTCATACTCTGCCATTAGGGAGTGCCTAACATCTTTATGTACCATTTTAATGGCAACAAAAATAAAAATATATAAAATAAGTCTAGTAGAAGTAAGCTCAAAACTTGTCTGCGCTTTTCTTACTGCATACATACTTATTATTTTGGAATTGGAAATCTATTCTATTGAATTTACCTTTTTTTATGTTTTTTTAAATGTTTATACTTTTACCACTTTGTACATTTTTAACAGATTGGTTCCAAAGGAGTACAGTCTTTGACATGTGATTATATTTTAACCAATATTTTGGACTTGGCTACAATTGAATCGGAGCAACTGCATTGCACTTCATGCAAAAGTAAGGAGAATGCAATTTCTCGTTGCAATGATTGCGCAAATTTTTTATGTAGCGGCTGCGACAATGCTCACAAGTATATGAGGTGTTTTGAAAACCACAGTGTCGTTAAATTGGAGGATTTGCAAAAGTCTGTTGATAATGATAAACCCTTGGTTATTCATAAACCATTATATTGTAATGTTCATGTATCAGAGAATCTCAAGTACTACTGTTTTAATTGTCAAATTCCTGTTTGCAATGATTGTTTAATTGCTGATCATAAAGGTAGTGAACATCATTATGACATTATTGGATCTGCCGAGAAATCGGTACGAGGGGATATCGAGAATCTAATGAAAGAGGCCAAATCTAAGGTGAGTTTATTTGTAACTAATATTCAACTTTTTATTTTGAATTTAATTTTAATCTCTTTCAATCCGAAATTGTTTTGTAAATTATAGGTTAGGCATTTCAGCAATGAGGAAAGAAATATTGAAATTTTTTAGAATGAAGTTTAGGTTCAGGACGGCCAGGGCGCATTCTCTTGGAAGTTTGATGTTCCTTTTTATACTTGAAATAACTTTCAAGACTACAGTTTGATTTCAAATAAATTGTGTCACTGCACTCACATATTACAAATAACAATTACTACAAAATATTTTTACTGCCAAGAATCTCTATTCACATATGATTTTCAATTTAATTGGATAACTTAAAAACAAACATTTTTTAGATTCACACATAGTAATTTGTTGTCATTGAGCGCACTAACTTCTGCAAATATCAGTGGGCTACTTTGCCACTACTCCAATATTGTAGTTTTTAGAGTTACCATATTCGTCGGTTGGCGTTCACCGGCTCTTTTTTTTAATTAAATCCGGACTTAAATCCGGCAAATTTTTTAAATTTTCTTCAGTCAAAATGAATTTAAAAAAGTTATTGTGTCGTCTAGCGCTGCATATAACAATAATATTAATATTTAACAGTATAACTACAGCAATAATATATTTAACAGTATAATACCAAAATCAAATCAAATGCTTGTTCACTAAGCATGCCTTCAAAAATGTGCACGCTTTGAGTGAGTGAGCGCAGAACTGTTTACGCAATCCGTCAAATACATAGGTGCATGACTTAGAAATATTTTTACTTTTTTAAAACGAATGAGAATATTATACCGTAAATTTTTATTTTAATATTAATTACATATATTATAAATGTTATTACAATTTATATTTTAGGTGCAATACTGCGACGACGCTGCCGCAAATTTATCTAGTGCACTCACTGAGCTCCAAACTCAGCATGACTCTGCTAGAGATCTTATTCAAGAAACTTTTGATAATTATAAGAAAATGTTGGAAAAATGTCGCGATCATGCATTAGTTGAGCTTGAAAAATTACATTCAGAGAGGGAATTAAAAATAATGGATCTTATGCAAAACATTGAAAATACTATGGGTAAAATTGAAAATACTTGTAAGTTTACTAATCGTGTATTGGAACAAGCCAATGCAGCAGAATTTCTGTCAATGAAAAAATTGATTGCTACACAATTTATTAACCTCATAAATACAACTCCCAAATGCGATATCAATTATTCATTGACATTTGATACAAAGGCAGAAAAATTTGAACAAATGGCACAGGAAACATTTGGAAAGTTTCGAACTGAATCTACACCTCCATCTCCTAAGGAAAGCACACCACCACCAACATTACCTGGAATGCCACCAAATATGATAGGTAGCGGCCGTGTCGCAAGCGGAGGTACCAATGTTGGTATGAACTGCTCAAATAGCTCTCAAAGCCAACTAGCGAGTTCTGTAACAGCAAGCAGTCCAATTTCTTTGCCAACATCAATGCAAAGTTCTTTTGATGGGGACTTATATGCTCTAGGAAATGGCTTTATGATGTCAAATGTTCTAACCCCAGACTCTCCCCCACAGGGTCAATCTGGAATAATGCATCACAATCATCAACTACAGCACCAGAACAGCGCCTCCTCTCATCATAGCGCAGTTAGTTTCAATGGTATTGGTTCTATTGGATCAGGTGGCGGAAATAACATAAATAACAATATAAGCCCGTCTGCAAATGGTTTGAGTGGAACCCTTGGTGCTGCGCCATTGGGCACTGGCCTGAATGGAGGTCCATTAATGGGCCCTCAGAGTTTAAATGGTTTGAACAGCAATGGATCTACAGCCGGTATTAACGCTCTGAATAATCCACTTAATAGTAGCATTGCTGCTAGTCTTAATGGTAGTCTCGGCGGAAACGGTGGGGGAGCACCAAACGGTGGCTACAATAGTATACTCGAATATAATTTATCTCGTCTTGCCAGTCTAACAGAAAATACTCCAGATACTCTAAACGATGCCTTAGTTGGGCCATCCGCTGTTCCTTCTAATCAATCCATTGTTCCCGCTGCTAATTCTCAAAATCAGCACATTACGTTAGCTGATCTACTATCCGGTGATCAACGTGCATTCAGTAATTTACAAGCTCTTGCGAAATTGGGTTTGAATAATAATGGTAAGTTTTGATTTATAATAATTTAGAAATTTTTATACACTATATTATATAAGTTACAGACATAATCATATACATTTAAAAAATCTCTAAATCATATTTATACCAGCGGTGGGCAAATAGGGGACATTGAATAAAAGAGCGTAAATAAATTGTTTTACAGTTTGAGAAATTTACGAATTTATTACTATTAAATTTTTCCACTCTTATCCCACACATAAACAAAAATAAATTTAGCTGAAAATAAAAAGTAGGCATACATGAATTAAGCTAGATCTCTACATAATTTTTATTTTGTATGTGTACAAGAATAAAACTTGAAAATTGAAACCCACCATCGTCACAGCAATTTTTTAAATACATGTATACATACTTGTGTAAGAAAGGAAACTCTTGTGTTTTTTAAGTTACATATTTGAATTAATTTCTTCATGATATGTGACAATTATTTTTGCAAAATTAAAAACTTCGTAAAAATTTCGTGCAAAATACTTCGAATGATCAGTTACGTCCGATTCAGGCATACCAACATACGTATTTCGAATTTACGATATGGCAAGGCGGATATAAGCATACTAATTCGTAACAAAATGTACGACGGATTCTAGCATTGAGTTGTAAATTATGTGATTTATTTTTTTTTTTTTTCTAACAAAAAGTGCTGTAATGAAGGAAATTTTGTGGTATATTTTAAGAAATTTTAAAGAAAATATCAGTAAGCTACTTTTTTTTTGGTATTATAGCAACCCTAGTAAAAATAAACTCGAAGAGCAGACCAGTGCCCACCGCTGCTTTATACACATCGATTAGATGAGAACTTATTATCAAAATATTTCTGAGTCACTACCTTTGCTAAATCAAGTTTAAACTTTAGTTTAGGTGCACCTTAGGGTTCAGATGACCTTCTTCTAAGGTGACATGGTGCGGTAGTATCACGCAGGACAATACAGGTCACCTACTGCGATATTTAGCATATAGCAAATTTACTTCGCTTTCTCCCACACTATGTGCTTAAAGTGCAATATTTATTTAAATACTCTAAAAAAATAACTAACTGCTTTAAAGATTTTCATTCTTTTAAAGTTTTTCGTTCTCATTTATAACTCATTAAACCTGAGGTGAATATCTATGCACCATTTTTTTCTATTATTTCCAAGTAAATAAAAAATCAATTGGTTGTTCACGTTTTTAAGAGAGCATACGACTATGACTGTATATTTTAGTAATTATAAAAACAATTTTTTTGTGTTGCACAGAAAAATATGCTATTTAGAAAAACTTTTTGAAACGATTTTATATGACCTTAAAAATTTGAAGAGAAGGGTTTTATTATAAATATATATTTAATTTTTAATTGAGCAATAATACAAAAGTCTTTTATAGAGTAAACATTTTGGAGTAAACATATCAAATTATATTTATATTGGTTAAGAAGAAAAACTTTTGAGAATACTTCTTCTTCGTGGACAATTTATTAGTCCGTTTTTATTTACTGAAACTAGAGTATAAAAATCAATACAGATGATTTGTAATAGCAAAGTTCGAGTAGAAAAATCCCATCGCTAAATTTACATATGTTGGTCGTATTATGTTTTTTAAGGAGGTCCAACCTCGTAAATTCCATATGTTACGATCATATATATTATTTATTAATTATATAAACGAAGTATAACATAAACAAAATTATTAAATATTTTACGTTTACTACTTTCACCATATATCAAATGGATTCTTTAATACTAGGAATAAAGTGAAAGTGTATGTATACAGCTTACAGGGAAAAAATTACAATAACAGTTGCAAGAGATGTAATATTAGGATATATAGAAAACGCATGATCTTTAAGCGGAAAATGAACTCTTCCAAAATTAATATGTCTTACCAAACTTATCAGAGTTAGCCTCAATGATGAATTCACAGATTATGAATATAGGATTATTGTTTGACAAATCCATCTAGTAATAACATTTAAAGCGCAATTAGATGAAAAGTAGGAGCCTTAAAATATTTGTTGTCTTATAATTTTATAACTGTGCATTTTAAATAGTTTACCCGAACTTGTATTGCAATTAGGTTTAGGTTAGAGGACAATTGAGACAAGTACAGTATCCGGAATTCCGGTTGACACATTGTACAACGTCCTAATAGGGAAAGGATAATAGGGGAGATAGGGAAAAAGGATAGGAAGTAGGAAAGCGAGAATAAGGAAACAGAGGAATTACACAGACTTACAAAACACACAAGAGGGCACAACTGCACTATTGAAGCCCTAGCACTTCTCAACCAGCTCAAACTAATAATGAATCTATGGAGAGCCTTTATGTCGACTCTCGACGCAGAAATCAAACCCTCAAAGAAGCCCCTGCCAAGGTACTTCAACCTCAACCTACTATGGGCTGGACAGTTACAGAGGAGGTGTTCGATAGTCTCCAACTCCTTCTCATCGCAACATACCCTGCAATAGTCCGGCTGGGATCTGTTCCAAATCCTTCTCAGCGACCTAACCTCGCAGTGCCCCGTAATAAGCCGAATAACTAACCTTAAGCTGGCCTTATCCAAGCCCAGTAGCAAACCTAATCTTAAACTGTCTATAGCAGGCCATAGACACCTACAAACATAACCCGATCCATTCTCCCAACGCCTCTGCTCTTCTCCCTGACCCAGCCATTGATGAGGCCGTAGAAGTGGCTGATTGGGGGATTAGGACCAACTATCACATCGCCCTCAGAAAGTGAACCTAATCTAGCGAGAGCATCCGCCATCTCATTACCGAGTATTCCGCTATGACCCGGAACACAGCATAGACAGATTCGGTCTGGTCCAAAAGTCCTTAACGACTCCTTGCACTCGCGAATGAGCAGTGATTTGCACCAGATCGAAGCAATGGCCATTAGGGCAGCCTGACTGTCAACGAAGATCAGGTAAGATACCGAACTCGAAGCGGGCCCAAGAGCTATGGCCTCAATGGCCTTCAAGATTGCAAAAATTTCTTTCAGCGACCCTTTAACCTGAAGTGAAGTTCAAGACCGAGTTCCCTACAGAACACCCCAGCACCTATTCCTCCACCCAACTTCGACTCATCTGTGAAGATATGTATATCTCTCTGCTTGTGGAATACCCCACCATTCCATTGTGCCCTATCCGGTATAAGTATTCTTAAACCTGGCAGGAATATAGTCTCAAGCATAATATAGTCGGTGGTTTTTTCCGAAAGTCCGTACCTCTCCTCAGGAAAGACGACGTTCAGAACTCTGGAATGACCTATCGAGCGCTGTTTCCAGTAGCCCGATTCCCTCAGACATATGGCACTACGCGCTGCAGACTGCTTGACATACAAATAAAGCGGATCAGGCAGAGCATAGTATCAAGAGCGGCCTGAAGGCAACTCTTCCTCACTCCAGTGATACTCAAGGAAGCAATCATCTGAACCTTATCCAAAATTTTCCGTTGGAAACTCTTTCCCAAGGCACTCCACCAAACAATACAACTATAAGTAATAATCGGTCTAACAATCGCCAGATATATCGAGCGAATGGCCCTAGGCGGAAGACCCAGCTCATACCTATGTAGTTTCTGCCTTAATAGAGAGCATTCAGTCCCTTTTTCATTCTTTCCTCGGTGTTTCTTTTCCAGTTCAGCTTGCTGGCCAGAACAACACCCAAGTACTTGACCCCAGAAGACAACGTAAGCTCCCCACCTAACCTCGGTAACCTGAAGGTTTCAATTTTGTACTTACGCGAGAACAAAACGAGGTCTGTCTTATCGGAATTTATACCCAGACCACAGTGCGTAGCCCAAGAGGATGAAGTTTTAAGCGTAGAGTCGTGTTTGCTTTTTGTTCGTCTTTTATTTCTTGATTTATAATTCCTTATTATTATTTTATTTAAAAAATTCAACTTCTCTCCAACTCGCTGTCATTAATAAAGATTTAAACAATATAATATATCCCTTCACCACTGATCATAAAAATAACCCATAGTAATAATATTATATAACTATCTGTACCATTTTGTATTTACAATATTTTATATATTTGAAAATAAATAAAATTATTTACATTCTTGTTGCCACTGGCTAACAATAATATACTTCATGCAATATATGTTAAAAACGTAAATGAACAAAATCTACATATGTAAATATTTAAATGTAAAATCAAATCGAAATTATTTGTATCATTCTGATTGTTTGTTGATGTTGTTGTTGTGCTGATGGCGGCGCGTGTTGATAATTCTTAAAAATATAACTATTATTGTTGTTGGAATATTACAAGTAGATTTTCACACAGACATGACAAGCAATCAGCTTTTATCGAGTGGCCCCTCACCAACTGGAATTGATTGTTTATTATCAGATTACTGCCTACCCGCAGCCCCTTCACCAAGTCTACCCACTTTACCACCGATATGTTCAGGTGGAAATGGTGGTGGCTCTGTCGATGACATGAGCATTGCAAGTTTCCATGCCCCACCTCCACCACCTCCAACAACGACAAGTATAATAACTGGCCGTAATAAGGCGACTCCAATGCAAATTCGTTGCAAATTTGGATCATTGGGTACGTCGAAAGGTCAATTTAACTCTCCTCATGGCTTTTGCTTGGGTGTAGATGAAGAGATCATCGTTGCTGACACCAATAATCATCGGATTGAGATTTTCGACAAGTCGGGAAATTTGAAATTTTATTTCGGTGTACCAGGAAAGGAGGAAGGTCAACTATGGTACCCCCGTAAAGTGGCCGTAATGCATACCAACGGAAAATTTGTGGTATGTGATCGTGGCAATGAGCGTTCTCGTATGCAAATATTTTCCAAGAGCGGTCATTTTATGCGTAAAATTGCCATTAGGTAAATTGTTTCCGAATATATAATTCTAATTTTATTTTTAATGTGTCTTTAATTTTACAGATATATTGACATAGTTGCTGGTTTAGCAGTAACGTCTAAAGGACATATCGTTGCTGTTGATAGTGTTTCACCAACAGTTTTTGTTATATCTGAAGACGGCGAACTAGTGCGCTGGTTTGATTGTAGTGACTATATGCGAGAACCTTCCGATATCGCAATTAGAGGTAGGTATACACTCAGCCACAAAAGTATTCATACGGATAAAAAAATTCAGAAATTTTTTAACTAATCCGTTTTCGTTGAAAATCTTTGTAATTGTCTGACAACTTTCCTCGATTTTAAGATGGTCTTGGTTAAAAAATTTCTGAAATTTGTTGTGGGCCTGTTGTACAAATTTCAGAAATTTTTTAACCAATTTGTTTTCGTTGAAACTATTTATAATTGTCTGACATCTTCGATTTTAAGACGGTCTTTTGCATTGGTTCAGAAATTTGTAAATCGGATGCATACCTTTGTGGGCCTGTGCATGGCCACAATTCAGTTCAATTTCAGAAATTTTTTAACCAATGCAAAAGACCGTCTTAACATCAAGGAAACTATAAAGATTTTCAACGAAAACGGATTAGTTAAAAAATTTCTGAAATAGTGAATAGTTAAAAAATTTCTGAAATTTTTTAACCGTATGTATACTTTAGTAAGTGTATATATATAATTGAACCCACCATTTGATTAATTTCTTATTTTTTAGACAACGACTTCTACGTTTGCGATTTTAAAGGTCACTGTGTAGCAGTCTTTCACGAGGACGGTACTTTTCAGTATCGCATTGGTAATGAAAAAGTAACTTGTTTCCCTAATGGAATTGATATTTCGAACGCTGGAGATATATTAATTGGAGATTCTCACGGCAATCGCTTCCATGTCGCTTGTTATTCCCGAGACGGCATATTACAGTCTGAATTTGAATGTCCACATGTCAAGGTAAGCTGAAAACAGTTTGAATCCCAAAGAGCGTTGCTAGCTTAAAAAACAAACACATCACTACTAAATTTGATGAGCTTCTAATATATGCATTTAATTACACTATGCGACAAAATAAAAAAAATGAAATACACCCAGCTAATGACATTGTGTAAGTTGTGAGTTTTGTTGAGTAGAACTTGTTTTATTTAAAAAAAACGGTATTTTTGATCTTTTCACACAAAATTATTGATTACACAAACATTTCTAAACTGATGTCCAAAATTTAAATCTTATTAGAAAGAACAGGGATGGACCTATAAAGCGATATATATTATTTGACTTAATATGCTATTAGGTTTGATGAGGTAAACCTGGAAAATGCGAATTTTTTTCATTTTTTCAAGTTTGTCCGTTCATAGTAACAAACTTTAATTAAAAAACATGAAATAAGTGATGACATTCTGAAAGTGCATTACGTCCTTTGATCAAATCGGTCAAAAATTATCGTAGTTGTTATTTAAAGAGTCTAACAGTCGAGTTATATTTTTCATATATATATTTTTTCAAATGAACTTTCAGTTCAAAAATTTTCAGAATTTTTGATGAATCTCGATTATTGGAAAATGTGTCAATTTCACGTTTGAGCAACCAACATGTTGGCCGATGTTTGCGCAAAGCGAAATAATAATACTTGCAAAAAACACAAATATTAGCCGTACAAACATGAAATTGACACATTTTGCGATAAACAATCAAGATCCATCAAAACTTTTGAAAATTTAGAAACTGAAAGTTCATTTGATGAGATGACATACTATAAAAAAAATATAACACGACTGTTATACTATTTGAATAACAAATACGGTAACTTTTGTCCGTTTTGATCAAATGAAGTGTCTATTTCTTCACAAGATAATGCACTTTCGAAAAGTCATCACTTATCTTATATTCTTTAATTAAATTTTGCAATTAAGAATAGCTAAATTTGAAAAAATGAGAAAAAAATCACATTTTCCAAGTTTACCCGATTAAAACGCATAACATGTAATTTTAAAGGCTCGTCTGTCTCCTTTTCAAAAAACTTTAGATTTTGAAAGTAGTTTAAAAATATTTGGGTAATCAATAATTTTGTGTGAAAAGAACAAAAATACGGTTTTTGTCAAATAAAACAAGTTTGGAGGATTCGAGAAATATAAAAAAAATATTTTTGAGTTCTACTCAACAAAACTCACAACCTACACTATGTCATTAGCTGTGTCTATTTTGACTGTCGCACCGTGTATTAATTCATTTTCTATAGTTAAATAGAATAACAAATAACTACATTAAATTTTATTGATAGATAGTAAGAGTTACATTTTATTATTTACAAAATAATATTTTTTCTATTCGCTCAAACTGATTAACCGTTTCACTGCTAAGCGATTCTGGTGAGAACTGCTCGAAAACTGTTCGAAAACTACAATTAATTATTATAATAAAAAAATCTACAAAATTCTAATAACCTATGTATAAAGATTTAAAGGGTCTTCTCGTCTTTTAATTTTATTTTTGCTTTTTGACTAAATGTTTACACTGAAATTCGTAGCGCATATGCATTATCGTAACAAATGAACGCAGCGCTTTTGCGCCGCGTAGCAGTCAAATCGTTCAATAAATTTACAACTAAATTTTTAAATAAACTTTGTAAATGCCTCTCTCTCGTTGTTGACCGATCACGGGTTAACTGGTGATTGCACTTGCACTAGCAATTTAAATTTATGAAACCTAGGGCAGTATGGAATGCTGCAAAAGCTTTGTTCATCGTGTTTTAGGTTTAGGTTTAGGTTAGATGACGTGTACTTGTCATATGAGACAAGTACAGTATCCGGAGGTCAATTTGACCCATTGTACAAAACGTCCTTAAGATGAGAGGATAATAGAGGGGATAGGAAAAAGGAGAGGAATTAAGAAAGATAGAATAGGAAGCGGAGGAATTACATCGACCAACAAACACGCAAGAGAGAGCGCCACTACACCAATGAAGCCTCAGCACTTCTCAACCAGCCCACCTTCTTTCAAGTATCCCAAACCTTAGAATGATCCAAAGATGTAGGAAAATTATTCGACGTTAGATTTCAGTCGTTTTACGTTGTAAGTGGCAAAGAAAACTTCTGCTTATGTGCCCTCGTGACACAAGAATTATGTAAAAAATTTTGATTTTTCGTAAGAAGTCCCTTTGTTTCACATAAAATAAACAAATAATTTACCTTTTTGTTGGCAATATAAATATTATAGTTCATGCAATATATGTTATCCATCCTTCGGGTACAGGCCCCTCTTTCACGAGATTTATTCCTTCCTCGGCCGGATAGAAGTAATCTAAATAATAAGAAAATCTAAGTAATTTAAATATTCCTTACAAACTGAATGCTTCTTTCGACTTTTCCAAAGTATTGTGGTACCATCGAACATCGCTTGGGATTGTTTGCCAAGAATATTAAGTTCTTACGATGACCCATGGGACTGCACCTACCATAATTACAGGTGACAAACTTGCGCCTATGAGTCAACAAGTCTTTGAGTGCAACAAAATTAGCTCTTTCGCCACTCGGATATTACCTATTATTAAGTGCATTGTACCTAAAGCATTTTGGAATCAATCTTCAAATGGCTTGATCTAGGGTTAAAAGAATATGAATCACAAAATTGTTGTTATCTCAAAAAGAGTTGATAGAATGAGAAGTTCAAGCAAGAAGATCATTATGAAGTAAAGTTCAGTATAGAATGAAACCTTGTGATATCCTTGTGAGCTTGAACTCATTTGATGAGATGCGATATAAAACAACTCGAGCATTGCGCGCCTTAGACTATCATTACTGTGTCAAACAATATAGAAATATTTTATGATTCAATCGTACATTTACCAAAGCGTTAGATGTATTGGTTCCGCCTTCCGGAGCGTGATTCTGCCGGTCATTGATCAGACAATAGTCAGAATAGCGTTTTGCGTCATCTCATTGAAAGGTGCTCGTCATTATTTAAGCGAGATCTATCTCTTCAAGACCTTCAAAACTGTTTAAATGTAAGGATCTAAATATATCTGCCGTACACTCGACAATACCCTAGGGTATTATGTAGTTCATCCTTTCGATACTCAGCCTCAAATCTGGGATTTATAACTATATTAGAAATGCCGCCACACTGTGTGGCTATCGCACGTACATTTTCTTCCATTCTATGAGTGCCTTTTGGAGGTCATGTACAGAAGCTTATAGGACTGTACACAAATTTCCTCTAAGGTTGTGATAACGTTTTATCCTATTTTATCCGCTTGTTGGCTCTTTACCTTTCTAGAGATTAGTTCCTGCTCAAAGTACCGCAAAATCATCCGCAACTTGCTTCACGAAGTCATTAGCGCAGTGGATCATGTGACGCAAAGCTCCGAAACTGAATGTTGCCGTCATTCACCTCTCCTTGCTTTCAGTTTCTATTGTCGTGTTTGATGACGTTGCTGATGGGTCCAATGCTTCAGTTATCTTTTTAATGATTTCACTAGCAGAAGCTGTGCCAAAAACGGAGTAATCAACTATGGTAGAGCTCGTATGCTAGGGCAAAGCCTATCTACTTTTGAATTCAGCCTAAATGATACTCGCGTTATTCAGCCCTTGGAAAACCCTTACTTTCTTTTTCTGTTGTGTGCAAGGGAATTTGGCGGAATGCTTCAAGTATTTATATTCGACAGTCGGCACATTAAGATCCTTAAGTGTATTGGAGTTTTCGATGTTGATGTAATCATATGTAAAATTTTGTGTAGCAGTTTTTTAAGTTTTATGATATGTGCAACTCAAACATTACACCAAATTGAAGAGTTTCGATTTAATTTGTTCTATTTTTGCTTCAGTATGAAATTTCTAAGTCAGGCTTTTATTAAGGTTAATGTTAAGATATTTAAAATGCGATTGCTGATACACTACTTAGTTATATATTCCGACGGGCGGGCACGTTTCTTTTCGTAAAGTGAAAACCTTAATTCTTCAAATATGTAACCACATCCCTAGCTGGAAAACGTGTTCTTGTAAATACCTTGCTAAGAAAAGCGGTGCCATCAGTAAAGAAATGTAAAGGTGAATGCTCAAGGGTATGTCCGAAGTATATATTAACTATAAATATTAATCGCTACATACTGATAATATAGCCTACCAGCAGTCTCTCAGTATTCATACGTAAATTTTGTATTAATTTACGAACCAGTTCTTCCTGCCAAACTCTGTCAAATGCTTGGGAAATATCTATAAAAAGAGCAGAGCAGTATAGCTTTTTTTCGAATGCACTTTTTATGACCGGCATCAATCTGTGGGTTTATTTATATACTGTTGTGTTTTCTCCTAAAGCCAAATTGATGGTCTTGTATACGTGTATTATTCCTGTATGATTGCGTTTGCTTAAACCCTCACGTAAAATAACATTACAGATAAAGGGACTATATAAGGCACCTCTGTAAGCATCTTGCTACTTACATATATGATCAATTCTAGGAGTTTCTTTAGATTGAGTTGTGCAAATGTCACAAAACTGAAATCTTAGCGGGGCTAGTAATCCAGTCGTATTATTACATATATTTGTAAAAACGGAAAAAATCAAGAGCTTCAATAAAGTCGAAAATAGAAGATTCTATATCCTCTGGTTTTGTTATCCGAATCTTTGCTGTGCAATTAGTAGTGAGATACTTTTTAATTTTAAACCCGTTGATCCATTTCCTTATTCTTACATTCGTTGTGGGTTCTACAAAATCATGAGGGTTGTAAACGCTGACAATAGTAGACGAACGGTCAGAATACAAACCTTGTGAATCCTCAACATGAAACCATTCTCTTGACATGTTCTCAATCGCTCCACAGTCAATAACATCTGTAGTTTTCTCGCTGTAGTTTTCTCACTCGATATGACCAAATTCATTTCAGTTATTGTCTTAAACAACCTCGACCTCTAGGAGATGCAAAAATGCGAAGGAAAAGTTGTTAACCAGGATGTTCGTTGCTTTAAGGTAATCTTTAAGGGCCATTTTTTGAATGCAAGTTTAAACTCGAGATAATCGAGTTAATCTCCGTTTTCAGTTTTTGAATTTACTTAATCTTAAGTTTAACCCTACGGTTAAACAGTTAATCTTGAGTTTAAACCACCAACGTTGGTGAGATTAACTATGAAAAGTAATTGACAAATTTTATTAAAAAAAAGTGAGGGAAAGCCGAATAAGACAAATATTTAAGTGACTATGAATTATATAAAACACAAATTGACAACAGACAGTCTTAATTTATCATTTATCATTTTAAGAAAATAATTTTTTTACATAAAGATCAATAGTATTCAGCTTGTTATATACAAAAGCAAATTGTTGTGAAACACTTTGCAAAAAGTAGTAAACCCTACCAGAACATAACTAGTCAAATGACTAGTTATTTGACCGTAAAGTGTGACGTATAAAGGAGTCAACTTCCCATCAAGTTATTAAGGGCAATGTGAAAATCGACGTAAACATTCGTGTACATGTGATTTTGCCTCTCTTTCTAACATATGAATGCGCTATTTGAAGTCACAAATAACTAGTTAACTGGTTACACTTGACTATAGTCAAGTATAGTTGACTAGTCACAGTTGACTAGTTAACTGGTTATAGTTGACTAGTCACAGTTGACTAGTTAACTGGTTACACTTGACTATAGTCAAGTATAGTTGACTAGTCACAGTTGACTAGTTAACTGGTTACACTTGACTATAGTCAAGTATAATTGACTAGTCACAGTTGACTAGTTAACTGGTTACACTTGGCTATAGTCAAGTATAGTTGACTAGTCACAGTTGACTAGTTAACTGGTTACACTTGACTATAATCAAGTATAGTTCACTAGTTAACTGGTTACACTTGACTATAGTCAAGTATAGTTGACTAGTCACAGTTGACGCATCATACCCCCTTACAAAAGAAAAATGTTTTTGTTTTGATTTATATTTTTATTAAAAAAAGATATTTTATTTTATAATTAAAAAATAAATAAAAAGTTATTATTTACATATAATTATTTCGAAAATTAATCTACTTCTTGGCAGTAGCTAACAATTTGAATGATCCAGAAGCACGTTTACCTATAGTTTGGATTAATTTTCCACTGGTAACAGCACTCTTCAAATATTGCTTAATGAATGGAGCCAATTTTTGGGCATCTACCTTATATGTATGTGCTGGCGAGGTATTTCTTGATAGCTGGCAAAGATGAGCTTCCACATTCCTTCAATGTTTTAATGGTAGCATCTACCAATTGGAACACTATACAAAAAAAGTAACCAAAAATTAGAGGACTTAATATTCACAAATAAATCACACAAAATAAAATACTTTCCTTCCTTGTTGCCTGTCCGACTTCTTACTCTTCTTGATTCTCTTTCCTTTTTCTCTGATAATTCACATTTTGTTTCAATTTTTTCCACAAGCTTCAAATTTTCAATTTAAAATTTAAATTATTCTATTTTTCATACAGTTTTTTCACAAAAGTTTTGTGGGAGTAGCTTTGTTTTCAAAGCCTACTACGATTGAGTTTTTGAAATTAATAAATATTAACAAATACAACTCTGTAGCTTAAAAAGTCAAATAAAAACTACATGTGTAGTAGTAAGTAAGTTTTGTTTGGGTTAGTTTCGGTCATTAATTTCTTGTAGGGAACACAACAAAATAAACGAAAAAAATGTTGCAATTTTTGCTTACAAGTACGGTACCTCTACAAGGTTAATCTCCAGTTAAACTCCCATTCAAAAAATGAAAACTGAGTTAACTGAAGATTAAATTTAACTGGAGATTAACTTAATGTCGCATTTTTTGCATTCAAAAAGTGGCCCTAAAACGGTCATACAATACATAATGTTTAAACTTTGCGTTTATAAGAATACCTGAACCTCAATTTCGTATTTATGCTGGCGGATGCCGTTTTGAACAATGCAATAACTTTTGTCTGAAGGTATATTACCACTTTTAACAAGACTTGTTGACTGTTGAACCTTTGGTATTTGCTATCGCACTCACTGCACTGGAATACAATAATTGCCATAAGGAGGGATCTCCTATACTTAAAATGGGGTTTTAAGTACTAATATTAGGCCGCACTAATATACAGTGCACGCTCGCTAATGTGAACTAATTAAAACTGGCGTTGTTCACTTTTGCGAATTGTTTACATTTCCGAATACCGAAAATTTTAAAACAGAATTATACAATCTTTTAAACAAAAATCATTATTTATGAATTTTTTTATTTTTTTAGCATTTTTTAGAACACATTTTATAATAATCTTCACAAACTTTCTTCACAGTATCTAAATAACAATTGAAGAATAAATATGCAAGCAGATGTATTAACACATGTGCACCTAAAACGGGGATACCCGCAACTAATAAACATAGAATTTTAACGTTTCAAATTAAAAAAAGATTCTGTTAAAATTATAGGGCTTTTTACATTTTTTCATCTTTTAGAGTAGCCACTGAAGCAAAAATATTGTTCTCATTAAGCGGTGTTCATATTATGCGGTGTTCACATTAGCGCGCGTGCACTGTAATATATATACAGGAGAAGGTAAAAACACATTTAAAACTGTAAAATGCATTTGAATCACAAAAAAAAAATCAATTTCAAAAAAAGTGTGAGATAATAGGGCCTTTCTACATGAGACCAACGATATACATATATATATATATATATATATATATATATATATATATATATATATATATATATATATACATAATATATATATATATATATATATATATATACATATATATATATATATACATATATATATATATATATATACATAAATATATATATACATGAGACCAATGATATACTAATATAAGGCCGCAGATGTATTCATTATATACGTATAAATATTTGGGTGCCTGAAATTTAAATACACATGAAAGCATATATCAATTGCTATATTTTCTACATCAAAGCTATTCAAAATAGAAAAAATGTATTGTATGATTAGTAAAGGCAAATATTGAAAGATAGCAACAATTATTTAATTAAATGTACATATGTATGTATTATGTGAAGTCGTCGTAGTCTAGTATGTAGTGTGATGACTTATTAGAAGTGACGCTACGTTTCAAACTCCAGGTCTGACATTTCCAATAAAATGAAATATTAAAAAATATTTCTTCGGCGACTTCTCAGCAGATTTCTGGCAAAAACTCTGAGAATAAATAAAATTGCCCTGAAGTTTCGCAAAAATCTGTCGTTCGGAATTAACTTTAAGCTGTAAGTTCCCACCATTCAAAATGGGGGATGTGTGAAGCTAGGTAGTTTTCCATATTTCTGTTTGTCGCTATTTGATGATACAAAAATGGGAAAATAAATGTGCGTAGTGTGACCACAAAACAAAATTTTAGTTGTTTGTCATTTTTCGGGCAAACAAGAGAAAACAAATTTGGGGCAAACATTTGTCATATGTGACCTTAAGCATAATTTAACATTTCCTGTAAACGTATAACGGAATGTATAAATTTTTACGATTTTATGTACCCATGTTCCAACGAAAATGGAAAAGCAAAATTTAAGTGCGATTCAAATTATTAAAAAAAGGGAAAATAATGACAAAATTTGGAAATATTATCTGATACGGAAAGAGAAAGTGACCTATACAAACCGTTAAGAATTGCGGAAGAGTGTTCAGATTCTGATGAAATTGTTCAATATCGCCGTCAGAAAAAAAGGTGAAATGTTTTGGAAAGTGACGATGAAAGCCCAAGGCCCAGAATTTCTTTTCAATTTTTAAATATATCCATTGTTAATTCATGGATTTTTTTCAATCGGTAAAACATTAAAATGTCTCTTCTAGAGTTCAAAACATCAATAGCTACCACAATGATAAAATTGACGGTACAATCCAAAAAACGAGGTAGGCCTACTTCAAGTTCTGTATGTGAACCACCACTTAAAAAATCCAAAAGCTGGACTAAAGTTAATTCTGATATTAGACTGGGCGGTATAGGTCATTATCCTAAAAAAAGAACTGAAAATCCCCCAGATGTCAAGACAAAAATTGTGTAAGACTAACTCGATACATTTGTGAGAAATCTGAAGAACTGATATGCCTGGAATGTATTAAATCATTTCACATTTCATTAACGCTCAGTGGTCACAAATGTGGACGTTATTCCTTTTTGTGAATTTTTATTGTTTTCCCTTTTTTTTGCTTTCTGAATTATAAAATTAATTAATTAAAAAAATTCAATAATTTCTTTATCACCATAAAAAATCTGTCCTGAAGAGATTAAAATAGCGAATTGTTAGAATGAATTGTGCCTTGAGTCCTTGCAATGTAAGGTTTGTTTCCAGCATTCTGAAGATAATGTTACCGTTCTACCACACGTAGGCAACACTGGCCATTCTTACACATCGCTTTAACATTCAGGTCCAATTTCGACTCCTTTTGTATTACTATGAAACATACAACACGAATGTTTCTAATTGATAAAATTACTACATATTCGCAGATATGTACTGCTGTTTATTTTCAGACATACAGGTCAATAATATTTTAAGGGGATTTCGTTCAAATGTGCTGAAACAATGAATGTCTTCTGGGTTATTCATTTTTTGAGATTTTATCAGCATGTTTTATAAACATTTTAACCTTTTAATTTTTTTGTTTCTGAACGTTCACCACGTAGACTATTAGTTTCGGTCACATCCAGTTCAGCTAATTTCGAAATTCTATGGTGTTTTGATCTCTTTGATAATTTGATGCAGTTTTACATAAACCGTTTGACTTTTCCTCTTTCAAAAATATTCTCTTGCATGTTTTTTCTATAACTATCTGATAATATTCCGCTACTTCGTTTATTTTTACTTAAATCCTTTACAGTGTATGAATGAACCTTTAGGCATAACAAAAAAGTAAAGTCAACTTAGAATTATTTCATAAAGAATTATTATTTAAATATAATTGTTATCATATGGAAGCTACCTCTGAGCGAATGAAAAAAAAATCTTCAAATAACTTTAACCCTGATCAGACCCAGGAAAGTGGCACAACAATGGTATTTTCTGCAACATTATTGACTATGAATAAATTGTATTTAGAAGTGGATTGTGTTACGTTTACATCTAAATCTGAATAATTCTTAATTCCATGACGAGATTAAAGATACAGCTTCTCTTGTTCTAAGATACTATTACTACCAGCCTTCGTGTTTGGGTCGAGTACTCAGCCATACAAGCATTGCGCCCGGTCTCCTTTACCAAAAACGAGGGAACGCTTTTTACAGTATGGTTGTTATGACTTTTCTAAGAAATAAATGCTGTCACAGAATATGTTGTGTATTTCTTAGTCTTGCTACTATACGTCCTCCTCAGTATGACACACCCTGGCACCAGTGTACATGTGTATATAGGACATCTTCCACCGGAACGACCATTCTTTTTAAAATCAAATTAAATACACGATAAAATTGGAAATTTATCAAGTTTCTACAATTTATAAATGTTGAGTGATATCTTGCCTCCTATTTATATCGCTAAAATTTATTTATTGTAAATATCTTATCATATAGGAGTCATTATAGAAGTCGCCGTGGTCTAGTAGGTAGTGTGTTGGCTAATAAGCCGTCCAGACCAGACATCACAACAAATACAAAAAGTATTTCTTCGGCGACTTCCTCTCAGCAGATTTCTGGCAAAAAAAACTCTGAGAGTAAATAAAAAATTGCCATGAAAAGTTTCTCAAAAAATCTGTCGTTCGGAGTCGACTTTAAACTGTAGGTCAAGCCACTCATATATAAAATTAACACACAAACCATAAGTAATGTGAGAAACTAGGTCGTAATCCTGACTGAAGGGTTGTAATGACCAATTATGTATGTGTGTATGTATCTTATCATCATAAGAAACACAAATTTAATAATCAATAGGATTGAAATCTGATTATTATTGAAAATAAATTTTTACAGTATTTCCCGAAATTATATGTGTCATAAATTTCGATTTCAGTAGATTTGTTGCTTTGTTATATTCTACATATATCATTAATATTCATTCGTTAGCAATAATTCAAAAAAGTAACCGACAATGGTAACGATACCATTAACCATTGTTACAATTGAAATTGCTTACTTTTGCTTGAAAAAATACTTTTGGTAGAACAATCAGTTATAACGTTTAGGAACCAAATGCTTAAATTAAAATGCTGCACCAAATTAAGAAATCTATTATTATGTTTTTCATTTCCATTTAACTTAATTCATATACTAATAAATTGTTGTTACATTATTTAAAAGGTAAGAAAAAGTGATACCTAACTTTAGAAATATCTAAATTGTTCCATAATTTGAACGTAGCAAATTTCATGAACACAAATTAAATCTTTTATTGGAATTGTGCTTTATTAATTATTTGGTATTCAATTATTGTAACAGGTTTCCCGTTGTTGCGGTTTAAAAATAACTTCGGAGGGTTATGTGGTTACTTTGGCAAAAAATAACCATCATGTATTAGTGCTCAATACCCTTTATGTTCAGTGATTGCAAAAAAGGAAAGCACTTGGTGCAAAAATCGATTTATTACAATGTGGAAAAACTTTAACCGTTAAAAATTATATAATGCAGCAACAACCAAAACAGCAGCAAAATATAAATGAAAATCAAGAATCACCACAATCGCAACTGCACTTGAAGACAACAATTCAACAAAACAAAGTTTTATCCACTACAAACATGCTTGGAACAAATCCTTTCCATACAACTTTGTCAAAATCGTCTACTTTAATATCAGCAACGACAGCGGTTTTACAAGAAGTAGAAGCTGTAAAGAATTTGAATTTGCCTTTAATTAGCAAGCAGCAGCTTTATAATGAAAATGGTGATAATGTTAAACAAAATAAATTACACTTTATAGATTATGATGAAATTTAAGGCAATAATATTTTGTATTATTTTAATTTCTTATTGTTAAAAAAGGAAGAAAAAAACGCCTCCAAAGATACGACGAAATTTTAAATTTACGCCGCCAAAAGCCAAAAAAAATCATATTTTTTTACACCTCTTCTTACTGTTAAACTACTACAAATATTACTACTTTTATTATAAATTATATTCTACGTTTTACACTTTACACTTTTTTAAATGTAGTTTAAAATATCAACAAAAGGCCGTTTTTATATACAAAACATAATATAGCTTATATACATATATAGTATATACATACATATATGAAGAGATTTTTTTTATTTTAAAATATTAATTTTTTTTTTATTATTTTTTATTACTTAAAGATTTAATAGTAGATATAAATACATTTTTTTTTCTTATACAATATTATTTTTTATGGAAATTTACTGATTTAAATTTTATAAAAAAGAAACAAATATTCTATAATATAACAAAACCTTTTTGTTTTTCAAAAATAAATCTCAAAACCAAGCATACAATTTACAAAATATTTTGATCTCTTTGTATTCAAATTGTTTTATAACATAATTATCTTTAAATAACAATATTTTTATGTGAAAAAATAGTTGTTTCTTTTTTTTAAATTATTAAATATTTTGCCTTAAAAAATTAAACCTTATCCTCAATATTAAACCGAATGTTTTTAAAACGTTGCAATGTAAAATGACTAATAACAACCCTTTCTATATAAATATTGTTATGATTTTTTAATTATTTTTTTTTGTTATGTTTTAACTTTTCAATACAATATTTTTTTGTTAGATCTTAAATGTATTTAACATGTAAACATATTATATTCCTTTTAAATTTAATTAATTTCCCATGTTATTTATAAATAAGGCTGGTTTTCCAAGACATTATTTTCTATTTACTCACTTGTGTTATTTTTTTTTATAATAAATCACCAAATTTTGTTATCTGTTTTTAAATAATAAACCTTTTAACAAAACAAATGTTTTAGAATATATATACGAAAAAAAAACAATCAATTTTTTAACTTAAACATACGTTTTTGAAATATAACTTTATTTATTTATTATATATGTATATAACATATTTTTTTTTATTATTAATTTTATCTTATGTGTTTCAAATATTTTCTTGTCATTTTTCGTATTTTTTTATATATATTTATTATTTTTTGTAAAGAAGAAATATGTAATATAAAAATTGTATTTTTTACTTTAGAAATGAGATATTTTTCACATGTACACATTTAACCATATTTAGATTTTTAACGAACGAAATGTCGAAACAGAAAAAACAACAAAAATGTATATAATACTTTGAAATTAGTTGAAAATCATTTATGTGCGAGGCTGTAGTTTTAAATTGAAAAAAAAAAGAAATAATAATAATAAAATAATCTATACCATCATACCTTTTAAATAACTATAAGCATTAACAACGATTACAAGAATTACCCAAAAGCAATCCTTTAAGAAAAACATATTATTAAGTAGTACGAAATTAAAACAAAACAAAACACACAGCAAATGGATGAAAAGAACTAATAAACTATTTGCCTTATTCATTTAAGTTATTATTATTTTTTTAATACGACTATCATTACCACAGAATTATTTTTATTTATTTAATTGAATAAGGCATAAAATTAGCTTTTTATAATTTAGGTCATATTATGTAATTCAAAATCGAACCATGAGAAAAAGAACTAAAGTTATTTAAACTAACTCTTACAATGTTTTAGAAAGGCAATTTTTCATATACATTTGTAATGTTTGGCTGTTTATATATGTAGTTTTTATCGTTAATAGTCATATACAACAAATTTAATATTTAAAGGTTATTTTAATTTACTTCTGTTTACTTACTTTTACTAACAAAAATCTTCCCTCACACAAAATTGATAAATTCAATTTGAGTTATGTGAAAATTTGTATCTACAAATACAATCGACTTAGTTCACTTTTACCAGTTTAAATTTGTCAATATAATTTGTATACCAAAATTAAAATACAACTCTTGAGTTTATACCGCCCAAAATATGAATTGACAATTTGTATTTTAAATCCTAATTTTATTGTTAAAATATAATCAGGAGTATTGAACTACAATATTCTTATTAGGATTGCTTTATATTTTGAAATTTGCAAATTGAATTTTGTAACATCTGATCTTTAGAAATAAACATCGACCTATAACGATCGGTTGAATTCATGACATTAATAGGTTCTATAATTCATTTCCTTAATTTTATTAATACCTGAATACATTTTTATTTTAATCGCTTTAACGGTAAAATCGATTCTGAGAAGAAAATCGATCCTCAAATTATCAATCATTATAACCATAATATCTGTAGACAAGAAGTGAAAGGAATTTTAAATTTTAATTAAGTAATACACTCAAAATTTGAAGAAAATTGAAATAGAAAAAGCTGTTCTGAGCTTTTAAGCACAAATGGATAAAAAAATTTGAGCCTTGCAGGCATAACTAAACGTCGTTTTATTTATCTGATACATACAATTTTCTCAATAATATTCAATGGTAAAAACACATCAGTTTTGTGTGAGTATATATTTATTTTATTTTGTTTTTTTTTTTTTTTTTTTTTTTTTTAGTTTACTTATTTATAAGACGTTACAAAAATTATTTACCTGCATAAATAAAAATCTTTTTTTATATAAATGCAATTTATACGTTTATTTAAATAGAATACACTTTATATAAACATTATTTACAGGCTCATTTTTTATATACAAGTATATACAGTTTTTTTTTTAAGATAAAACAAAATATATATCTATATCCAAAAAATATAATTATAATGACTATAATTCCATAAGCTTTTATTTAAATTATTAAGTTTCAAGTTTTGTTTTTAACATTATATTTACTATGTATTTAATTTACCAAACGCAAACAAAAAGTTTTGTTAAACAAAAAGTTTTGTTAAACAAAACTTACATTTTTTTTTTATATTTTTTATTTAAATATACATATATTTACATATTTTATTTCGCATCATAGAGGTTTATTTGTACACAACGCCTATTATTTCAAATGATATTAAATATAGCTTTTTTCATTAGTTGAAAAATGTTATGGTCCTTATTTTTATAAAAAATATATATATATGTATATTTATTTGTTTGTTATCAAGATCAGATTTTCCACCAATTTGCTTAACTTTATGATATTAAACGTAAACAAAATATTTTAAGTTTTACACAATACAATTTATATATAATTTTTAATCTCGACACTTATTTAGTTATATTTTAAACTAATTTATTGAAACTTAAAATTACGTACAGTAGTGTCTAAAAATTAAGACTATTTAAATAGTATTCATTTAAATTTGTCTTAAAACAGGTTGTATTAAATTTGAACCAAATGCATTTTCATTAACATTTTATTTTCCTTTTATTAATTAAGTATGTTTTAAATTAAATGATTTTAAACACACATATATATTTTTTGTATTGCCAAATTATTTTAAAATTGGCCATAAAAATTATAACTATTCTGTTTTTAACATTATATCCTTTTATGGAACACTAGTCATATACTGCATAACATATATAGGTATATTAATACTAATTCTTTTTAATTATTTACTTTTATTTGTACTTTTAATTTTTTTTACTATGTGCACTACTGTACGCTTTTAAGTAGCAAGCTCCTGTTGCTAAATCTAATTGAAATAAAAAGTAATTGTTAACTTTTCCACCTATACATATATTTAGTTGAATAAATTTACATTTTTATTTCTGTTTTCAATTCATAAAATTTGTTTTCTTTTATTTAAATATTTTATTAAATACATATTTTTATATACAAAATATACGATTTATATGTTTTTAAAAAATTATCTGCTTGCAAATAATTTTTTGTGAAGCTTTTTTTAAATTTATTACCTAAATTTTGTTAAATATTAATTGGATAAAAGTGATGACAATTTGTAAATCTAAAAAGTAGATGCCAAAATTCATCAATTAAAATACGCTTTAAATAATCGAAAAATCCTGATGCTTTCTGTAAAGGAAAGCATAAGGAAATATAAAAACAAGGAAAAATGTCTTAAGTTTTTTTTTTGATCACATCTCAACGTTTAAATATTAAAGTTGGTCAAAATTTTTTTTAAATCATTTTAACGTGCTTCAAAATTAAATTAAAAAATATGTAAATTGAATTTTTTTGTTTAATTTTCAATATTACATCGTTTTTGATTTTTAATGAAATAAATTTTACAGAAAAAAGCGCATTTTTTCATTTAATTCTACATACAATTTTTTTTTCTTTAAATTCGTACTTTTTCACGTAGTACAAAATATATTATATAAACCGTTCTTAAGTTGAAATTTTCCACTTTCAGGTATTTGCATTATTAGATGTGCATATAGAGTTCTAGCAATTGGAAAACTTAATGTAATAAATCAAAATAGTGTTTAAATTTATGTATAATTGTTTTTAATATTATAAACATTTTAGCCAGAATGTGTTTGAGAACCTAAGTCTATTTCTGTTGCGTTACAATTATTATTTCCTTTTTATTTATTATGTAGGAATTAACTTATTTGTATAAATTTATGTCTTCAAGTAATTATATAGTTATAATTTTGCAAATATAAAATAAAAATATTTGAACAAAAATAACTACAATCCTAGTGTATGTCAATTTTTAATGATGATATTTTTCGCCTTAAAAATTCCATAACAAGAAAACAAATAAATTATATTAACGTACATATTTAAAGACAAATTCCCCCCAATGTTTGCAATAATATTTTAAGAAGATGTTTTGTTTACTTATAAATAAATGCCTTCTTAATTTTAAACATATTTATTATCCATATTAACTTTTCTTATAGGAAACATTTAAAAATATATTTGCATATTTAAACAAAACAAAGAAAAAAAATATTTATATATAAAATAAAAAATATATACATTAATTAAAATTAGAAAAAATTAAAAAAAAAACATTTTAAACCTACACAAATACAATAAAAACAATAATTTTTAAAGTGAATCAAAATTCCTAGACTCAAGAAATAAAAATTTATAAAAAAAAATCCATATTAAAACAAATGCAATTTTGAAAGATAACGATTATCTTTACAAACAAAAAAAAACGGTTTTTATATATGATATAAAACCAATACATTAAAAAGAGTAAATTGAGTTTTTAAACAAATAAATAAATTAAGAACTAAAATTCAAGAACTAAAAAATATATAATTGCTTTACCTGGTGGTGTATAAGTTCCTCAAATACTAAAATGTAATTTATTTACGTAGTTTATTTTTATTTTTTTTATTTGTATTAATTTTTTGTAATTATTTTATATAAAATGTTTATTACAGGTAATGTTTTTGGTTACACATTGTATTTTTGTTTATATGAAAAAGTTTTGTTTTAACATATTTTTTAATATTAATAAAATTTTATTTAAATCTTAATTTGCTTAATACATTTTCTTTATTGTCTCTCTTTTTTTTAATCATGATGATGATCAATGACAAAATGAAAGCGGAATTGATAATTAATGAAGAATAATAATGTAAAAAATGGTTTTCTTTAACAACTTCAATTTTATCACGGAAGAATTAACATATTTCAATACAATTGTTACTGTTTGTCAAAATACGTATGTAAGTTTGAAAACATATTTTTAATGTGTTCAATAATTATATTCACCACCTATCATGGTGAATGAATGTCAATATAACGCAAAATTGTGCATTCAATATTAAATGAATACTGTTGTGATCCCATCTTTTTATATGCTTCAAAATGTGTACATCTCTTGAATAAACTGTGAATACTACTCCATTAATTCTTCTCTGTATTCACTCACATGTGTGTAAGAGAATCATGAGCACACAAAATCAAAACAACAATGTATATGCACTCAACACAGTATATCATTAACTGTGTTGTGTTAAATCCTGATTTTGTAAGACGAACGATTTCACACGTTTCGCTTTGTATGGAAAACAGGAAGAATATAGTGTTTTTGTTCCATATAAACAGACGAACGTGTGAAACCTTTCGTTTTACAAAAACAGCACATAAGTAGACAAAGACAAAGGAATTGAGAAAATAATACACGTTTTTTTAATAAATGCTTGCGTTTTTTTATGAATGCATGATTGCTTAACTATTCTATTGCAACGATGTATAGTGGAGAGTTAAAAGAACATTAATTTTTAAGAGAATGAAGCAAGTTTTTGTCTGTGTGACTTAATGCGTGTATCTGCAGTGTGGCACACTTTATGACAATAACTTGAATTTACTGTGATGAAGTTGAATTGAATTCAGTCCACTATTGCGTAGCATTGTCCAGAATACAATTTTGTTTGCACACACTTTAATCAAAACATCTCTAGTGTAATGATGAAAAATCAGTTACAGAATAATTTTTGATTCAGAGAAAAAATAATGACCGACTTTCTTAACGCAAGTTGCAAAGCATATTTGCAATGCACTGACTTATAATATTTGGAAATACCTTACGCCCCTTTTTAGTTGCAACTCAGTTTGATGAGTATGAGCTGTCAAAACAGTGCATTATTTTTGTTCAAAATGCAAACGGTGTCAGTTTTTACGACATGTTTTACGTATGAATCCAGTGTCACATTCCGTACCGTTAAAAAGAAATATTTTTGCCCATCATACTTGGTTTTCAGCTTTCAAAAATCATAAAACAATTGTAATTTATTCTTAATTATCAATTCTAATAATGCAGACGTAGTAAAATTATTGATATTAAATTTTCAGCATTTTCACTTCTATCATGAATATTTTTCTCTCGAAATTAGTCACAAATTAGACTGAATTTGACTGATGGCATGTGTTATGTTGGCTTTGTGAACCTCAGGGGTTTAAGACTTTGCATACACCTGCGACATAAGAACACCCCACAAGATAAATCGCGTTATCTTGGTGACCAGTTCTATTGAAATCACATGTTTTAAATGTCCACATCATTTATCCAGGCCAAAAGAAGTTGGTAATCATTGACCTATAGTGCTTGCCACCAACAGTGATGGCCTGGGTAACAGCGTTCAAGTGTATTTTACTTTTGGACGAAAATCATATCTCAAAAACAGCAAATTGTAAACAAACTTTAAATATGATACAGATACGGTTATTTTACAATTATTTTTTAATCAACTTTGGAATTTGGGAATGGGAATGGCATTTTTTATAGTATTATTTTGGATTTTAGTGAATTTCTATGAAATTTATATAAAGTATATATTCATTTTGCAAGTTCTAATTTTCGGTATTTAGAAGTAAGGAATTAATTAATTAAGTAAGGAATTAATTAATTAAAAAACTTTTGCACGCTTAGATTATTTAAACTAAAATTAACAAAGGAATTAAATTATGACAATTTAAATTCAATGTGTTTTCTTTCAAAAATTTCCTCAATAAGCTGTTTTAATTGTTTACTTATGAGCTGATGTAACATGTTATTCAAACGGTATGCGATTTGAAACTGAACGTTTGATAGAATATAGGCTATTACATATATGGTACAACTTGTGGAATTCATCAAAATTTAGTTGTGTTCAAGAACTTGTAACTTTTTCTGCACACAAAATCCAATAAATGAATGAATAAAATATGGTTTCCATAATTTAATTTAATTTTTTAATTACACGTAACGCTTTCATTTGTCTACAGGGTGATCAACTAATTTTTTTATTTGTTTACTTATTTAACTATTTCAATAATTCAAACAACATATCAAAATTTACACAGCGAATTTTTTATTTCAATTACGTCAAATATAAAAAAAATACTTTTTCCAATAAGAAACAGTGCCATTAAAAAGGAACAGAGAAATATTAACAAAATTAAACCAATCCTAAATATACATGCATAAAGAAAACCAAAAGTTTATTTTTTTAGATATTTAAAATAGAAAGCAAGAACAAAAATAAATTTTACAAAACTTCACAGCAAAATAAAAAGTATAAATAATGTAAATTTCATTTACTTTGTAGATTACAAGATTTTAATTATAATGAAAAAACAGAAACCGTATTAATTATTCAAAACATACTTAAAACTTATTCTTCCTAAATTTTCTCAGTGTCTACATATATTACAAAAAAAAAAGAATTCAATTGCAAATTAAGACAAAATGTTTGATTTTATTGTAATTTTAAATTTTCTAGGTTGTTAATGTACTATACAAATTAATAAATAAAAAAAAAAAGAATTAATGGTTAAAAATAGTTTTTTATTTAGTTTGTAAGCACTTAAAAAAATAACGATAGTAAATTCACTTAAGTCATAAAGTGTAATATTTTAAAAACATTAAAACCAATTAGTACTTTTGAAGTAGTATACATACATATTTATACAAATAAATTAAATTAAAGCAAGTTTACAAAATTTACACACACTAAAATTAACGGTTAATTTTGATCACCTAAATCGAATTTTTTTATATTTTATAACCTTTAGAAAACATTCACTTACAAGTACTACATTTCGATTTTCAGTTGATTATTTTCCCTCAGGTGACAAAATAAATCACTGGTAAATCAAATATTTTTAACTGATACATGTATGTATGTATTAACGGTATTTACTGAACACAAATATTTCTAAACAAACTAAAAGAACATATATGGTATATACTAAGTTAAATAAACGTTACAAAATGAATATGTATTTTTTATTAAAAACGGAAAAAGAAAAATATGTCAGTAAATATTAGAATCAGCAAACCAAAAATACACAAAAGACCAATATTATTAACTAACGAAATAAACAAAAAAAAAAACATTTTTCTGAAAGTAAAACACTTAATGTTTACTTCAAGAATATACGAGTATTTTTACGCATAATAGTAATAACAACATAAAGTAGTAACAACATTTCTTAGCATTAAAGAAGTACTCAAAAAATAAATATTTTTATCAAAATATAATAAACTTCACTAAGAAGTGTAATGTGTGAAAAATAATAAAATAAAATACAAAGCAATAAATAAACTTGATTTTACAAATACAATACAATTTATTATAATTTATTTAATTATCTATCTTCTACTTACAACAGTTAAAAATAAAAAAGTTAAGGCTTTTATTTTATAAATTAGTTTTGATCTTAATTAAATAAATGCATACACATTCATAGACGTTAAATGATAAACATATACTATCAGCTAAATATTTAGCCGATTAAAAACACAAAAACAAAATTAAATATAAAAATATTTATATTTTATTAGATGTATATTTATACTGTATACATTGGAATAAAGTATTTTCTTAACGAATACACATGTCGTCGCTAGCATATGAATGATTAACTAAGAACAAACATTTTTAAAAATATAAAACAAATGAATTAATAATTACGTATATAGTGAGATTGTATTAAAAAATTTGCCAATTTTAATGAAACAAAATCGAACACTCTTAATATTAAGTAATAGTTATATAGAAATATACACATACTATCTAAATACATACATATATAATACTGTTTTTTAAAAATACACTTCCAATTACAAGTAAATAAATAAATTCATATATAAATACATAACTATACATACTTTTACGTACATACATACCATCCATGTACTTTTAAATATCTCCGTGTATATACTAAATAGAAGAAAAATAAAATTATTTGTATGAATAATTTTTATCTTGCTTGAAAAATTTTATTCTGTATATAGAGGGTATGTAAACAGATATGAAATTTAATAAATAAATTAATTGAAATTAATAGGACATTCACACTGCACCGAAATTTGGCATTTATTCAGCAAATTGATTATAGAATGCAATCTTCATTTTTATTTTTAATTAATAAATTAAGAGTTCTTTAAAATAATATAAAAAATAAACACAATTCGAAAATGCAAATGTTTTTTATTTTTATTTTCGAGTCAAATGTCAATACAATACAATATATGTATGTAACTGTTAGTGTAAATGTCCTATTACAGTATTCTTATGATTTGAGAAAATCATTATTCAAATAAATTATAAGAATGCGTATGTGAGTTTAAATTCGAGAGATTTCTATACGAATAATTTCAATCTCTCTTTTAATAAATGAAAATATACAGATAGTCTTGTTTCATAATATTAAAAAGGGAACATTTGCCCGTTCTACATCCTTTATAATCGTTCGTCTTATCGGTTTATGTTTTAAACATTTTATATAGTTTTAAATTAAAGACGATGTGAATTGGGCAAATAAATAATATTTTACGACTAAATTGCAAAAACTTATAGATGAAGGATTTAAGTAAGAAAACAAACAAAACAAAGAAAAAGAAAATTAAATCACAAATCAAAATTTATAAAATTTACAAAATAAAAAAGTATAAAAACATATGATAAAACAAAATTTAATTTTAGTAAAAAAGTTAAATGTTAGTATTGTGTTGTGTTTAATATTAAATGTTTCATATTAACACATATACGAAATGAAATAAAATAACAATGAAATAAGATGCATAAAATTTAAAGTTCTAAATTAAATCAATTCTATTAGTTCATTTTTTAAAATAATAACAATATTAACATGTATAAAAAGCTGCCTCAATTTTTATTAAAAAATTACATATACAAATAATAATATTTAGCCATTTTTTTGGCATTATTTAAAAACATGATTAGTCATTATTTATTTTAATTTTTGGGAATAAATAGTGTTGAAACACCAATAAAATTAAACATTATTATCCTTCTTCAAATCCTAAATTTAAAAAGAAAAAAAAAAACAAAAAATAAAAACTATTTACATGAAATAAAATTTGAGAAAAAAAATTTAATATAAAATCATTAAGTACCACATTACAAATTAAATAAAAATAAAACCAAAAAAATATTTATTAACTTTTTGCTGACTATATTCCTTAGGCTTTTTACACCGTTTATTGAAAAAAAAAAACAATTATGTATACATACTATATATATGTATATATATATGTATATATATTGATACACAATATATTACAAAGATATAACATAAAATATAATATGAATTTTGCATAGATATTTAAGATTTAAGACAAGTATAGAACCCAAAAAAAAAAATATACGATTTTTGTTCATGAATACTGTTTATGCTCGAATAATTTTTTAAATTTGCTATTCAATTTTTGATTATTCCCACCTGTGATATTTGTAAATTAAAACTTTATTTTAAGCAAACAAATAAAACCAAATTTCCTTTAAATCCGTACAGAATATGAAAAATGGCTTTACATATCCGATTTTTTTTTTTTAAACTGGAAATGTTGTAAAAATGTTTTATTAAATTCATGTTTTTAATTCAATCTGCTTATAGACCTCAATTGTGATTGGTTTTATAAGTAATAAAATCTATTCTGAATATGGTTATTTAAAAAATTTTAAATTCTAATTTAAGCAAATGTTAAATCTGAATCATTTAAATTTGTGCTCAGAAAGAACATTTATTTTATAAAATTAATTTCATTTCTTGAAAATGTCAAATATTTTTTTTTTTTTTTTTTTTTTTTTTTTTTATAGACATACGATTCAAGTCTAAAATATTTTCACTGCCTATCAATTAAGGATTTGTCTACTAAAGAATGTACCTAAAATGTACATTACCAAGTATTTGTGGATAAAATTGTTTTCAATAATATGTGTATGCATATAATGCAGATTCTGTTTTATTATAAAGCCATGAAAAATTCAGAGCAATAAAGTAAGCAAGCACACTCATTTAACTTCTCGTGATTTGTTACAGTTTCTATTCTGTTAATGCCCTTTTTGAATTCCTCGAAGTTAGCTAACCTAAGTTTTTGGAGTTTGTTTAACGATAACTGCGTTCCTGTCTTGAAAGTTAATTAATACCCAGCTGTATGAGTTTGTTTTGATTACAAGTGAGTTAAACACAATGAGAGTAAGCTAATAAAAGAAGTTGAATTTAAACAGAAAGAGTAAAAAAACAATACTTCTAATATTCTAAAAATTATAAAAACAAAGAGTATAAATTTTTAAACTTTTTTCTACCCTCCTCAAAGTGGTTACTTTAATTAAAGGTACATTTATACATTGTATATTAAGACAATCATTTTAAGTGCACCTGTCGTGTAAACTTAATAATCCTTATATTTAAGACCCGTATGTGTTGGTATGTACACATATTCTTTTCTCTCAGTGCAATGTAAGTTAGAATAAATTTTCCCTTGACAGGCAAACAGAGCAACCAAAGTTTTCGTAAAGGCTTGATCTTGGTGTAGTACCAATTTTCACGAACTCCGCCCTCTTTGAGGCACATGTTAACAAGAACAATGCCCACTTATTGAGGTATACATACATATATAGGTCAAGTCCCTAACACCGTTACACAATTTGCAGGCATTACTCTGGTGTAGGTTACACGAAGCTAAACATAAATCAACTATCCTCTAAACCTTTAAAAAGCACCCATTAACATAAGAATCGAATACATGTAGAGGTTTCAGATGTCGATAATAACATAATCATCTAGTCTCTCATGCCTCATTGAACAAGAATATTGTATTTTCATTACAGAGTACATATATTAGAATTAACTCCTTAACCAAAGGTAAGACATTAAAAAAACATGAAAGTCATCAGTTGTCAAATAACGTCTCAATACCGTTAAGTCTTATTGGGTATTGTGTAAGTAAGTAAAGTAGTCTGTACTTCTGTCCATATTTTTATCTCGAATATGGATGACAACTGACAACCAATATTTAAAAAAATTCATTTATAAACTAAACTTTTTGAAACCTAATATTTTACCATGCCAACTGGAAAGTTCAACTAAAGTTCAATTGCTATTCATAATAGGTCCATTAATAGTTCGAATTACCAAGTGTTATTTTTTGCCACGTTTGGTAGCTTGGTTATGACAATTTAACAATTTATTTATTCTTGTTCCTTAATAATATGAAATTTTAATTATATTATATAGGAAGTTATAAATCATTTTGAATTTTTATTCATATTGTGTAAAAGATGTATTCAATAGTACAATATGTTTATTATACTTCTTTATTAAATATTTGTTTATTTCTTTTAAGAATTTACTGTCAATTATATGTAATAAGAAGAAAATTTATTTTTTAATTAATTTTTTATTTAATTTCCTCAAACAATTTATGTCAATTTTGTTAACAAAATCCCAGCAAATAAAAAAGTAATTTAAACACACTGAAGTAAGTCGTAAAAAATAGATTTCTACTATATATTTAGAAATACATGCTATTTATTTTTAATTTTTCAATATTGGAATATTAAATTTCAAATCAATCCAAAATTGCTTAGGTGATGTTACCTGCCTGGCTGACTATTGTTTATATGGCATTCTATGTAGATTAAATATCAAAAATACAAAAAAAACCAACAATTCCCCTCTTTGTATTTGTATACACATAGACTTACCAATTTGTCGATTTCAAAAGTAAAATTAAATGAAACACACATAGTTTTAGTTTTCGATAACTTTTGTGTTATAAATTTTGCGATATTTAGGCGATAACTTGACGGATATTGATTTTCAAACAAAGAGACGTGAAGTGACTCCTCTTGAAAAATGTTCATGAAACGTTAAAACTGTATGAGAAATCGCATGAGAAAGTTTGTTTGAAAAAATCAGCATTGAAAGCCTGCTGCTCTAGTTATTAATTTGCATAACTACGGCATTACGAATGAACGACCGACTTTTATACTTAAGTGAGTTGGATTTTATATGGATTCAGGTGAAAATCCAGATAGGCTATTTCAGCAATTATAATCCCATAATTTCTCTAACAGAAGTGATAGCATTTCCAATCTCTCCAATTTTCCTTACAAACTTTCCAATTCCTTGCATTGTAGATCGATTTCAACGACTATAGCTACTACATAGTACTCGAAAACTGACTACGTTTGAATCAGCACTTTTCTAGAAAGTGTTAACAATGTTTGGACGTTCTGCGATTTTTAAGCCATCCAAAGTTTTCATTTAATAAATAATATAACACGATTATAGGCAAACCTTTCAAATTCGCATCTATTTACAGTTAATAATAACGTATTGAACCATTTAAATGAATTACCGTAATGTCTCTCTCTTAAACTGTCATTAGACATACATACATACATTTGTATGGTTTAGTTTTATTTAATTTAATTTGATATTGTTTCAAAAAACTTTTTCTTCCTGCTTAATTATTTTCCAGCGAACACTAGTATGTTTGACATAAAGAGTGTAAACAGATTTTTATAAATATATATTTTTAAATATTTAAGACGACTGACTTCATAAATGCAGTTTGCATTGCAACATTGCGAAGAAAATTGTTTACAAGGCAAAGTAATATTCTATTTGTAAACAAATGCTGTAAAATTTTAGTATATTTATGAACACATAAATTGACACAAATGTTTTGTTTCTTGAGTAAAATCTTTTCTATTCAAGTATATTTAAATGGATCTCCGGCAATCCTGTGCTATTCTTTTGAAGACCGCCTTCCAATTGGATGGCAAAAGGAATAAAAACATCAGGTTGATTTAAAAAAATCTTAAATATTGGAAAGACAAGCTTCAAGAAGAAAAATTGTTAAAAATTTTAACTTTTGTGAAACTATTGCAGATATGCAGGATGACGTGTTTTTTCGGATGAAGAAAAGTATATTCGAGGTATTTAAAATCCAATGCTATAATTCCATAATTATATAAATAATTGAAATAATAGAATCGAAGAATTCTTAGTTTGTAGAGCCCTCGCCAGATGTATTGTTGCGCTTTTTGATTCTTTTTTATGTTCCCATTATATTTACAAAATATCTTGTGATTTCATCTTTGGTAAACGGAAAAGTGCTATCAATTTCTTTTTTTAAGTGAAATCTGGCTCATGCCTCAAACGCACTTCTATGAGTAGTTTCTTTCTTTCATGATTCCATTTTTTTCACTATGTACAAATAATTAAATTTTAAATCACATTTGTATTTATATAAAAAAAAAAAACATTTAAGTTACTACAAATCTGCCATCTATCACAAAATTTTTGCCGCCAATAAATATAAATGTTTATGAAGACTCACAAATAAAAACCATGCACGAAATTGACAAATAATGCGCACTGAAAAGTAATGCCATGCAGTAATGAACATGAGGCATAGCCAAAATAAATTTTACTGTTTTTATGAATACCAAGCAATGTAAGGTTACATATTATATACGATATTCAAGAAAAGTATACTCAACATTATGCAAATTATTCGTTTCGCTGTGGCGATTATACTCGACATAAACAATTAAAGAGTTAATGTACACAGAAAGGCTAAAAAATGATATAGATTTCCAGAAGTAAGCAGACCTTACAAGTACCCGAATAGCCAATTTCAATGTTTGTCATTATATTTCATAAACGTGTAAAGTATTGTTTTTTTATTTTTTTACAATGCATGGGAATTCCATACGTGCTTAATTGAAAATTAATGCAGTTTAACTTTCGGAATTAGAACAGAAATAGAAATTGAAACAATATTTAACAACTACGTTTATATAATAGCATCAATAAAAAGATTAGGAAGTGCAAAAATAAAATTATTCTAAGAACTTTTTTATAAACGTAAACATATTTTTTAATTTATAAACTTATATTTCTGCTTTATTACTATATGGTTTCATTTTAACTACTTTATAGAGAATCTCATAATCCCTTATTCGTTGTTTTTTTTTTTTTTTATAAAAGTGTGTATTTAAGTAGTTAAAACTTGGTCGAAATGATTTACATTTTAAAAACGAAGTGAAATAAATTGATTGGATTTATTTTTAATATAATAATTATTAAAACCAAATTAAGAATTAGAATTAGATTAAAATTATAAAAAAAAATAATTAATTCAGTAGCAGTGTTTTACAAACAGCATATATGAAAATAACAACAAAAAAGGAAACTTTAATACACAGGTAGTAAAAAAGCTAGAAGATATACTTATTTAAAAACTATGTATTATATTCACACATTCCATCCAAAAAAAAAAAAACAAAACATTTTTTTAACTTTTTATTTCTCTCTTAATACAGTTTACTGGTTAACTAAACAAAAAAAAAAATAAAAAACTTAAATATAATAAAATAAAAAATCCTTAATGTTACCTATTACTATTTGTAATAAAAAATGACAAAACACTTTTTAAACTTTATAATTAACTAGTTTTTAACAAACAACTATTAGAAATTAAAGCAGTAAACAAAAAAAAAAAAAAACTCAAAAATATTGTATTAAACAAATAAAATTTTATGTAAGAAACAATAATTTTAAAATATCACAAGTTTTTTGTGAATAAATATTAGAAATTATTTAAGTGCTTTTGCACTTTATAAATCATAATAAAATACATAAAGAATATATGATAATATGTTTAAAAAAATAAATATTTATAGTATAGTTTGTTTTCTTTATGCAGCATTTATTAAAATTATTTGCAAAAGCACCCGTTAAAATAATATTTAAAATAACAACGTTGAGAGATACCCAATGAAAAATAATGCTTTAATTTTTTATAAATTTTTGTACCGAATATCATACATGTACATACATATACATATATACCATATGGTATATATATTATAAGAAAAAAGTATATAAATACATATATGTATATGTGTATATTAATATCTGTTTGTATACATATTTACATTGTTGTATATACATATATTTTTTCACACTTTTATGTCTTCCCAATTATTAAAGCAAAAAAATCAATTTTTTGCAAAATATCTACAAGTATTGTATGAAAGTGGAATGAACTTCATAAACAAAACAAAAACGAAAAAATAAACAAATAGTTAAAATTGTCACCATCTGCAAAATAAAATTACAAATGTAATCTACTGTACTAAGTATATGTCTAATTTTTAATTTCATTACGTCCTTAATTTTTTTTTTTGATAAATTGTGTTTTTTGATTAAATATTTATTGATAAAATTTTATTTAATTTTTTCTTGCATTTTGATATATCCAGAATATGTGAGTTAAGACGCCATATACCATAATGATTATTCTTTATCTATTTATTTTCATCACAGCTATAGACGTATGTTTACAATGTGTACAACAACAAAATTCATATGTACCATACGTTTCTATTGTAAAATTTAAAGAAATAATGTTTTCTCACTTTTTATCGATTTATTTAAAATTATAAAATTGAAAAGAATTTTTTTTAATAATTTCAATCAAATTTTCCCATAAAAGTAATTCCCAAGTTAGCTGAATAGAAAACAAATAAATAAATTTATAAATTGCTTAGAAATTAACTATAGTTTTGTGTCTTTTTTCTGTTCTTCACACTTATCATTTGTAATCTAAAATTAAAAAAAAAATATTTCAAAATTATTTTATGTTAAATAAATGCATCGTATAATGTAGTTTGGTTAATATTACATACATATATAATTACAGTGCACGCTCGCTAATGTGAACTAATTAAAACAGGCGTTGTTCACTTTTGCGAATTGTTCATATTTCCGAATACCGAAAATTTTAAAACAGAATTATACCATCTTTGAAACAAAAATCATTATTTATAAATTTTTTTAATTTTTTTTTTTAGAATTTTTTAGAACACATTTTATAATTTAACCTTAAAAAACTTTCTTCACAGTATCTAAATAGCAAATGAAGAATAAATATGCAAGCAGATGTATTAACACATACATATATATATGTACACCTAAAACGGGGATTCCCGCAACTAATAAACATAGAATTTTAACGTTTCAAATTAAAAAATCTGTTTAAATTATAGGGCTTTTTGCATTTTTTCGTCTTTTAGAGTAGTCACTGAAGCAAAAATATTGTTCACATTAGCGCGCGTGCACTGTATGTACATTAGATACTGCATCAGTGCATGAAGTGTGTGTACGTGTATATGACTCCCTCTATGCCAAATGAAAAATTTTCTTCTCATTCCGCTTAAGAAAACCTACTATTCAAAATTAAAAATAATGCACAGATACAGATGTAATAATTTAAATTTAACAATTTGAAACGTTACATGGCTGAAAAATACAAGTCTCTGTCAGTTATTTCAGGTTCAAGTTTTAAAGCGCGGATCACTTCAAAGTTTAAGTATAAAAAGGCAATAATACAAAACCCGTTTGAAATTATGCTAAATTAATTTTTTGTTGTGAGGTACAATTTTTCTGGTTAGAAATAGAATATTATATCATTCATATGGCTGCCGCGGCTGGCCTCATAGCACCTTATTCGATCTTACTAATTTTCGTACACTTTTTCGAGTGTATGCGGTTGTATATCGGCAATGGCATCACGAATTTTAGCCTTCAAATGAAAATAGTCCATGGGTGTCAAATCGCATTCTGTTATTTCTATTAAATTAGATCTTTTAAATGACAGTCTCATTTTTAAGGCATTTGTACCCAAATTTCTTCATTTTTGTACATTTCTGTACATTCACTTAACAGGTACATAAATACAAAAGATTTAATAAGGTTTTATTTATTCTTTATTTTGGAGTTTATTTACTATGATTAGCAATTTTGGTTCCTAATTTATGTATATGATAAGTATGCTGAGCTCATATGAATTTATGAAGCTTTTGAAATGCTTCTTACGAACATTTTCTTGAGGACAACTACATTTCACTATACAGATAAATTAATAATGTTTAACCCTTTCATGCCCGATGTTGCCTATAGGCAACATTGTACATTTTTGTTCATAAATTCCGTAATTTTTAATTTTTTTAAAAGATTTTTTTTGCAAACAAGCTTGGTTAAAAACGAGTAAAACCAGAATACGTAGGATTCTGAATTTAATATCACTTCATATTTAGGCCATGACTAACAAACACATGTCCTTAAAAAAATTTTATCTCTGGCCCAAAAAATTCGGGCATGAAAGGGTTAAGAATACAATAATCAAAATAGTAAGAAAAAGAAATCGTTATAAACACACACAAAAAAGTGCATGTGTATTTATGTATTTAAAAAATATAATCATAAATCAAACTTAATTATAAAACGAACTATAGTTGTGTTGCTGCTATCAACTAAAAATTTGTGGTTGCCGAAAAGAATTTTCTTACAAGTGAGAATTTCTAAACGTGGGTTATCAGTTGCTGTCTTTAATGAAACAATTTTATGACACCGGGATGTAACTAAAGTTCAGTTGCTATTTATAGTCGAACCATTAGTTTTTCATATAATCATTCAATCGTAAAGAGCAAAATTGACATTAAGGAAAACAAACATTTAAAATCTTTAAGATCTCTATTCTTGGCCTAATCTTTTAATAGTTAAAAACTTCGAGCTAACATTTTATTTATGACAATATAAAATGTTTTAAAACTTGTTTTACCGATCAGAAAAATTTTTAAGATTGGAAAATTATTTTCTATATATATTCAGGTTTTCTTTCAGCAACTTTAATATGGTGAAGAGGAAAGATGTAAAAGTAGTTTTAAAATGTCATTTGCATTTCGTTTACTTTCTATTTAAAGTAGGATTGCGAAAGTACATGTGACATATGCAAAGAGTGCAAATGATGCCAGTTTTTATTCCGAAGATATATAATTTTTTTTATTTTTATAGACCAAAGAAAAACTAGAATAAATCAATAATAATATAAGACTTATTATGTTACCTTTAAAAAAATTACACTTTTTAATAAATAAGGTTGTGAAATCATGATTATTTTTAGTTATTATGTATTAAAACAAATATCTATTATACGTATATTTTTTGTCAGTTGGAAAACGATTTCGATTGTACCATGAAAATTCAGGATTTAATTTTAATTTCATTTTCCTTAAACCAAAGCACACAAAATTATAAAATTTTAGTTTTATTAAAGTTAAAATTATATGTACGCATCATGTTTGTACATAAATAATACAAAACAAACTTAAGTGTGCCCTCCTAAAACAAAAGCAGAAATAAATTAACACATAGGAATATAAATATATACATATATACTATATTTACAGTATATTTGCGGTATATTTAAGTTATGAAATAATAATAAGAAACATATAAATTTTGCTCATACATAGTATCCTTCTTGAAATAATAACAAAAAAAATTTATCTGATATTCAAAGTACTCGTAGTTCATGTTAATCTTTACAAAGATCAAATATTATAAACTCCATCGAAAGGTGCGCAAATACGTACAATTATCACTTGACACTGTGAAGAAAATTTGCTAAAGTTCTTGAATTGAAAGGAAGTCGTTCAACTCGAAGGGATAAAATTAATATTTAAATAAAACTCAATACTTTTAGGTAAGATATATATAAAAGTGTTGTTGCCTAATTTCTTGATAAAAGTAATTAAAAATATACATACATACATACATATATATTTAAAAACAAATATATTATAAGTAAGTAATAATAATATTTAAAATAAATTTAAACAACAGAATCATGTTTTGAAAATCACAATTAACTGCAAATGCAATCAGGTATTTAATGACAAAAAATAAAGAAAAACAAAAGAAAAAAAATAATAATAATAAATAAATAAAGAATACAAATACAAAAATATTAAATTAAATCAAAATTTTTCTTATTCTCGTTTTATTTGATCTAAAGTACCATGATATTTATATTTTATAGAAATTTTCCAATTTTACATAAATACTTTCAAATTAAAAACCAACAAAAATAAAAATACAAATAATACATTGTACACGTAAATATATACTATGTACGTATATGTATTTAAAAGTCACAAGTTACTATACACTTATATACATGCTATATATACATACATATATATATATATATATATATATTTATATTTAAACAAAATAAGTAGATATTAAATTCTGTAAGGAGAACATATACAAATATGAGTATGTATAGATTATTAATGCAGATTGCACAAAAAACACAAACTTTTTTATTGAAAATGCAGAGGTTATATTTTTAAATAAAATTATTATAAAGATGACGCGTAACTGCAATAAGGACAAAAATATATTTCTTACATTCTTTTTTAAAATCTTCAGTAATCGTTGAAATTAGTTCAGCGTTTGATATTTAAATTCGTTGTGTTTATATAAAATGTATGGAAAACGGAAAGAAAAATAAAAAACATAAATTTTCAGAATATATAATTATATATATTGTAACAATTTAAATAAAATTTACGGTGTTTTTTCAGTTACAAGAAACAATACAAAAGAGCGGCCTATTATTAATTTTCAAACAAAAAAGCGTTAAAGTAATTAATGGTAACAGTATGCAAAATTTTTCTCTGCATTGTCATATTATGTTGTAATAATATTATCATAAATTAAAGTTCCCAACAAAACATAATTATAAAATTACTTTATTATTAAAATTGTTAACAAGCCGGTGACCAATTACAAAAAAAAAAAAAAATTAATAAAAAAAAAAACGAAACCACAAATGCTTTGTATTTTATATCAACAAATTATTTATGAATAATTTTTAATATGTTTTTAATTCTATAATACATATATGTACATACATAATAATTATAGTCAAATACGTAAATAAGAGGAAAAATCAATTATTATACACAAAAGTGTTTATTATATAAAATTCTTTACATGTTATAATTTTTTGACAAATTTAATTGAATTTTTTTTCGTAAAACAATAAACGAAATAGTAAAACACATAAAATGACGCTTCTGACAATAAGCTTTGGCCATTTTAATTTTAATGAACAAATATAAATTAAAATTTATAACAATTTAATTGGGAATTATTAAACTTTCAATTTAAGCATACATATATAATTAAAAAATAATAATTTTTAAATGTTGCAATGAACCAATATTTTGAAGTTATAATTGACTTAAAAAAAAAGAAAAAAAAAAATAAATAAAAAAAATATTTAATCGTAAATGGGAAGTATATTTTACAAACAAAATCTTTATTTTAAATAATATTCTATATATAGGTATATATATATATATATTTATTTATTAAAACGTATTTTAATAACAAATACAATACTCAAAAAAAATATTAAATAAAAATACAATTATATTCAATAAATTAATTAAACGAATAAAGTGAAAATAAAAAGAAAATAATAAAAGCATTTGTATTAAAACAAAACAAAAAAAACAAATTGACATATCAATTAAAAAAAATAACCAAAAAGTTAAAAAAAAATGAAGCATAGAACGATATGTATGTATTTGAAATGTTTGTTTATTAGATATTTTCTATGAAAGTTTTCCTAAAATATTAACAATTAAAAAAAAAACCTGAACACATAAAGTTTCTTGCTGAAAAAAGTTTTTTTAAGCGAATTTTTAAAATATGTCACTTATAATAATATTTGCCAAAAAATGTATACACATATTTCTTTTCCTTCATGTTAGAGTTTTATTGCTTAAAACAGTTTTGCTGTGTCTTAGTCCATGTTGAAACGAATTTATATATAAAATTAAAGAAAATATGTTTTGAATTTTATTTAAACAAAAATTAATATTTATAAAAAAACGCCTTTTTATTTACAATTAAGTTTATTTTTAAATATTATATAAAAAAGGTAAATGTTTTACAAAAAAAAAAAAAAAAATTAAAAAAAAAAATAAAATAAATAAAAGTTGAAAATATGTATTCCAAGTTGAAATAAAAACTGAAACAGATTACAGTGAAAAACTCACATTTTACTACAATTAGACACCAAATAATTTAAAAAAAAACAAATTTATTAAACTAAAAAAAAAATTAAAGAAAAACAATATTTTTTCTAACAAAATACCAAAAAGCAACATTTTAAATATATATATAAAAATAAAAACAAACGGTTTTATATAAAAAAATAAAAAGTATAAAAAACAATAAACAACAATTTATTGACTTAGAAGTATAAATTTAAAAAGTCTATATCTATACATATTTTAAAATTTAATATACAAGAGATTAAATAAAAATATATATACATTTATAACATGCCCGCCTATAATTAAGGGAGAGCATGAATTTACATTATTTATTTCAGAAGATAATATTAAAAAATAATGATAAAAAAATTAATAATAAAAAAATAAAAATATAGTTTAAATGTTTATTGTATTGTAATGTATACATCATACACTCTGAAATTACCATACACTCTCTTATTACTTAATGATGATTAACATTTGTAACCTTAAAAAAGTGTATTTGTTCCATATTTAAATATTATTATTAAAATCAAATTCAATAAAACTAAACAGTGTGTTTTCTTTGCAGTTAGAAATTTTGTATAGAAGGGATTTAAAAAAAAAATAACAAAACGCGTGCGTATAGCAGATAAGTCGAAAATAAAACGGGATAAAATGCAATTTCACTAAATTTGTGTAATTCTACGTAATTAGAGATACTGATTTAAGTTTTTTTTTCATTTGTCATCTCTATGCCAAATTTGTCTAAATAAAATCAAATTAGGACCTTAGTACCAGTTATAATAATTTATACAGTTTGTCAAAAAAATCTTTGCACAGATCAAAAAAATGTAAAATGTGATCTTCATTCAAGAATTCCAACAACAAAATCTTTACATACTTTTTTATTTTTGCACACATTGTATAACTGTACTTGTTTACGACCATAAGGCGCCAATAGTTTTCTAATAGTCACACACATTACAATAATAACAACAATAAAAGAACTTTACACAGTATAAAGGGTGTCAAAAAATCTTTGCATATTGAATGAAGATAATAAAAAATGACAAAAAATGTCTTTATTTCCCAAGAATGTTGTGCATTTTGGGTTTTTTACAAATGAGATGGAATGTGAAAGGGGTAAACAACGTTTTATTAATGAAGTGATCGTTTTTTATGTAACAGGTGTCCTTATATTTGGATACAAAAATGCCAGGAATACGAGTTTCAAAAAATATTATACAATTGGTCTATTTCAACTACTACAAAGGCAAATCTGCCAAGTAAATCGCCGATATGTTCTCCTTGAACATCAGGACTGTTTATAATATTATAAACCGTGCTGAAAAAGAAGGAGGACTAGTCTTAAAAGGATTTACAGGCAGGCCAAAAAATGTGACGCAGCGAGTTGAAAGAAAAATTATTAGAATCCTGTATGGTAGCCCACAATACAGTACGAGATGATTAGCTCTTCAAGTGCAAAAAGACTTTGGGTTACGTGTTTCCCAAGAAACCATCAGAAATGTTCTTCAAAAACACAAATATTCTTCAAGAGTGGCTAGGAAAAAACCCCTGCTGTCAGCACAAAATGTCGAAAAGAGATTAAGATTTGCCACCGAATACATTTCGCTTCCTCCGGAGTACTGGGACTCTGTTATTTTCTCAGATGAGACGAAAATAATGCTTTATTATCATGACGGACCATAAAGAGTTTGGCGTAAGCCTCTGACAGCACTAGAAAATTAAAATCTTATTCCTACAGTAAAGTTTGGAAAACTGTCTGTAATGGTATGTTGCTGTATATCCAGCAAGGGAGTTGGTGTAATCAGGATTTTGGATGAAATAATGACTAAGGAAGTATATCTTGATATTTTAAAAAATGAACTGACCGCCAGCATTAAGAAATTTGGTTTTATTGACCCGGTTAATCCGAATAAAATTAATTACAAGTACTATCAATATAATGATTCTAATCATAAATCTTATTTATGTAAGTCCAGGTTACTTTAAAACTGCTCCAAAGTTATTGATACTCCTGCCCAAAGTCCTGATATTAACCCTATCGAAAATTTGTGGGTTCATCTAAAGCAAAAGGTAGGAAAAAGATCGCCCACAGATAAAAACGAATTGATAAAGTTCATCAAAGAAGAATGAAAAAAATACCTTAGAATATGCCATACCGAAGCTTATTCAATCCATGAGAAGGTGTCTACAATCGGTGATTGATGCTCAAGGTGGACACACAAAATATTAGCACTATAATTTAAAAAAAAATTGCATAAGTCTTAATATTTTGTCAAGTGTGCAAACATTTTTATGACAGTAGTAAAATTGGATTGTTTTTGTTTTTTAATATTTTACATTAGAATATTTTCATTGTTATAAAAGTTTTTTTATTTATTATATTGACAAAACATATGTTTGTAATATCCTGTTTGAAAAAAAATGAAAAAGATGGTTTTTTTATATTAGAAATCAATGAATTTTTCGAAGTTTTTTTATTTTTCTCTATGTGCAAAGATTTTTTGATAAACTGTACATTTTTGAGAAAAAATACGGGCAGCTTAGTGCAGCGGTAACAGATAGGCTACTTAAAATTTTCTTTAAAATTCAATCTTATTTTGTTTGACATAAAGGGTCCACCAAATAACTTTTTTTTGAAAATGCTTAAAAAAAACTACTGAATATTTTCTCAAATTTCTTTTTTTATTTGAAAGTACAATCCTTCCGGCTAATAATGGAAAATAATTTCATTCAAATGGCTGCCTCGGCTGGCCATGCAGTAGCCTACACAAGAAGATGCCGATTTTGGCAAAAAAAATTATCTTTTCAGATGAAGCTCATTTTGATCTTGGCGGGTATGTAAACAAGCAAAATTGTCGCATTTGGGGCACAGAAAACTCGCACGCATACATTGAAATCCGACGCACCTAAAACGAGTCACTGTTTGGTGCGGATTTTGGTCCAGAGGCAGAATTGGGCCATTTTTCTTCGAAAATGAGCAAGGAGTGGCCGTTACAGTCAATGGCGATCGTTATCGGGTCATGTTGAATGAATTTGAGTTCACAAAAATTGAAGAGGAGGATATTGGCAAAATTTGGTTTCAACAGGACGGCGCTACGTGCCACACAGCCGAAGCTACACTCGATGTTTAGCGCCCTGTCTCTGAAGATCGCATTATCAGCCGCAGAGCTGATGTCGTTTGGCCACCTAGGAGCTGCGATTTGACACCGTTGGACTATTATTTGTGGGGTGCCGTCAAAGGTAAGTGTTACGCCGACAAGCCAGAAACAATTGACGCTTTAAAAGACAATATTCGTGAAGCCATTGGTGAAATACAGCAGCACACAATCGATAATGTGCTTAAAAATTGGACCGATCGTGTAGTCTACTGCATGGCCAGCCGAGTCAGCCATTTTTTTAAATGTCAAAACTTTTTTTATTTTTAATAATTCATTTTTATTTACAGTCTATCCCAAAGGATAATAAGTAAATTATATAAATATGAATTAAAATACAATTTTTATAAACTTATTTAAATTTTAGCTAATAATATTTACATTATTTAAATTATATTTATATATAAATGGTTATTTACAAAGAAACAAGAAATTTTGATACATATTTAATTAGCGTCGAAACGGCAAGTCCAATATATGATTCCTCTTCAGTCTTCTTACTTCGTTTGTGTCATCTAGGAGTGTTATAGCCAGCAGACTGCAATGATTACTTAACCTCTGTATGTAATTTTCACTTAATCTGGAAATTTCCTCTTTAACCATTGCGATTGATAGATCATCATGGATAGCTTTGTTTGATATAAACCATGGAGCGTTGGCAATTACCTTAAATATTTTGGTTGATATCTTTGTAGGATTTCGATATTAGAATTACTGGGGGTTCCCCATAATTGTATACCGTAAGTCCACGCCGGTTTTAATATTATTTTATATATTATGAGTTTATTTTCAAGACTCAGTTTGGACTTAGAACCCATAACCAATAGAGCCGTTTGCTTTTTATATTTAAATATTGTTTTTTAGCTTTAATATGTGTTTGCCATGTAAGTCTACGATCAATATGCAATCCTAAGTATTTCACGTTATCACTTTGCGGAATGACGCAATTATTAAGAGATACATTTGGGCAGTTTCCACGACGCAGGGCAAATGTTACATGAGTAGATTTTTCTACTCGGATCGGCGCTAGAAGCTAGTATTGCCGTATCATCAGCGTATGTTGCAACCAAAATATTATAAGTAACTGGCATGTCAAATGTGAATATTGCATATAAGGTTGGCCCTAAGACACTGCCCTGGGGGACTCCAGCTTGAATATGGTATATTTCCGAATGAGCTCTATTTACCTTTACGTAATAATGTCTATCACTGAGATATGATTTTAGTATTAGATAAAAATGTGTTGGAAGTAACTTTTTAAGTTTAAAAAATAACCCAGTGTGCCAAACTTTGTCAAAGGCTTGCTGTAAATCTAAGAATACACCTGAACAATATTCTTTGTTTTCTAAAGAATCTCGTATATAAGAGACTATACGATGGCATTGTTCCGGTGTGCCATGCTTATATCTAAATCCAAATTGGTAATCGGGTATTATATGAAGCTTTTCTAATACTGGTAACATTCTTTTCATAAATATTTTCTCAAATATTTTGGAGAAAGTGACTAGCAAACTTATTGGGCGATACGATGTAACAACATTCTCAGGTTTTTGGTTTAGGTACCATTACTACTTCGGCACATTTCCATTGTGTAGGAAAATGGTTTAGTCTTAAAATTGAATTAAATATAAGAGTTAATAGTAAAATAGCTTTCTTTGATAGATCTTGGACAACTTTTCCGTTAATAGAGTCGTATCGTATATTTCTTCTTGAACTACCTGTGGTGAGATGTGTTTTATTGGCCAATCCATCGGACAAGGACTATCTAAAAAATTATTTATATCTTCTGTATCAGGACCATTATTTATATCATGAGGCTGAAAAGTTTTATATAAATGTAAAGCAAATGCTTCTGATTTAGTTTTATCGGTTCTACACCATAAACCATTCTTATCTTTGATTGGTATATTTCTCTTGGTGGGCCTTTTCAAATATTTTGTAAAATGCCATAAACAATACTCGTCATTATTATTAATATTAAGATTTATTAGAAAATTTCCAATTTGATCATTTTTTAATTCTTGCAATCGGCATTTAAGATCCTTAGTTGCTTTGTTTAGGTTTCGTTTGTCATTGGGGTTTCTGGCCGCCTGCCATACCCTCCTTAACCTTCTTTTGTTCCAAATCATATCTCTTATTTCGGTATTTACAAAAAAATTAGTTTGATTATGATGATTTGTCATGTTTGGTGTTGATAAAAATCCTGCTTCATGAATAAGATTATTGAAAGTTTCGACAACATCATCTAACTCGGAAGTTGATTTTAATGATATATTTAGATTAACATTTCTTTCTATCCAACTTGTGAAACAGTTCATATCAGTACTATTGTTAAGAATCTTACATTTTTTTTGATTGGTAATGTAAAAATGTATTAAAATTTACTATAAGTGGTGTATGGTCAGAGCTAAGATCATCACAATCTGTTATTTGCAGAAGATTATTATTTATACCGGTATATACAACAAAGTCCAATAAGTCAGGTATCTTTGACAAATCTGTAGGCCAATACGTGGGACTTCCAGTAGAAAGAATAGAATAGTTGTTATTATTTATACATTTATAGAGTTCTCTACCTTTAGGGTTTATTAATCTGGAGCCCCACCAATGATGTTTAGAGTTGAAATCACCTCAAACTGTAAATCTTGGTCCAAGAGATTTGAAAAATTCTTCAAATTCTTGACATTTTACTGAAAAACGTGGTGAAAAATAAATAGCACATACAGATATATTAATTGAGACACAAATAATTTTGATACACGCGGCTTGAAGGTAGGGTTTTCTTATTTCATTAAAAATGTCATATTGTATCGAAGATTTTATTAATATTCCTGATCCTGCATGTGCTCTATCGCCTGAATGGTTGGCGCATATTAAATCATAATCTTTTATTCGGAAAAAGGATATGGAAGTGAAATGAGTTTCGGATACAAGAAGGATGTCAATAAAATTAGTTTTAAGAAATAATTCTATTTCTTGGGTATGATTGGAAAGCCCATTGGCATCCCATATTGCTATCCTTAGGTTTAGCCGCATAATTTTGTTATTAGAACAGACATCATGCCTATAATCTTGTTTGTCAACTCTATTTGATTCTCTATTAGTTTTTCTATTTTTTCAAAGGGATTGTTTGGCTGTTTACTCTGTAGAACATCAGAGTATGAACTATTATTATTATTATTTTGGCGGAAATTTAGAATTGTGTTTTGGGTTATATTAGGGAAGTTTTCATTGTTGAAGGCATATTGGTTGTTTTGATCTCTTCTATATAAATTATTGTTTTGCAATCTTCTTTTCAACATTTGTTTATATACAATACAACCTTTATAGTTAGCTGGATGATTTTGTAAGCAGTTAACACAACGTGGTGGAGTTTCATTGTTTTTAGAGCAATCAGTGGTAAGATGGCCTAACCCACATTTTACGCAGTTTTCCTGTTTGCGGCAATATTTTTTGGTATGACCAAACTCTTGACACCGATGGCATTGCACAATATCTTTAGTTTTTTTTTGGAGGTTCAATATTTACAATGGCATTATTAATATATTTGATATCGTATATTCTTTTGTTGTTTGTAGCTGGTTCCAGGTCAATGTCAAATATTAGAAGTGGAACTTTCGTGATCCTGCTTGGTAGATTCGTGATGTTTCTAACTTTGTGTCCGTAAATTTCTATATCTTTTTTGATATCGTCGATGGGGGTTGAATGGTTTAGATTTTTTACCACTACCCTATACGATCGTTCTTGCCTAACCTGGTAAGTATGAAATTTAAGTTTTTTATAATTTAGATAACAATTAATCTATACGATTTAATATTTTTTATCATCAACCTAATTTGGCCATCTCTTATAGATTTGTAATTAAAATCATCGGAAGGAATTATTTTGGAAAAAGATTCAATCATTTTACTAACGTCAGCAACAAAAGATATAAATATAGGAGAAGGTTTTGGTACAGTATCATTATTATCATTCTGTTCAGTATCAGTATTATCATTCTCTTCATCTGAAGAGCCTATTTCATCATCTTCGTTATCAAGTGCAGCAAAACGATTACTACTTTGAGAGGCTGCTTGTTTTGAAGTACGAGCAACGTTGTTGTTTATGTTTGGAATGCAAGCACCGTTAAGATTGTTCTTGTTATTATTTAATGTAGTTGAATTTTTGTTATCAATATATATTCTTTTGTTTTGAAATATTGTGGATGATTTAGTTTAACGGCGTTTCAACGTAGGCAAAGCAACTACCTGCCAGCCAATATCATCATCGCTACCATCAGTGTCCTCAGACATGATGAGGGCAATGAAAATTGTTTATGTTCACAAAAATTTTTGTATATTTATTGTTATGCGTACGCGATCGCGGTCTTAAGAAGACTCCTTTGTCCAAAAATAACGAAAGAGTGAATTTAATTTCTTTAACTGGAAAAATGCACAATTGTTTTTTTTTTAATTAAAATATGAGGCAGCCATTTGAATGAAATTATTTTCCATTATTAACCGGAAGGATTGTACTTTCAAATAAAAAAAGAGATTTGAGAAAATATTCAGTAGTTTTTTTAAAGCATTTTCAAAAAAAAATTGTTTGGCAGACCCTTTTTATCTCATATTTGAGTATATTTGAGGTACAAAGGTTCAATTTAAGCTAACTAAAAGGCATAAGCTTGCTAAATAGTTATAAAATTGTTCAATGAAATTTAAGCAGTTCATAGGCCTATTCAATATTTATTTATAAAACAATAAATTTGGTCTATTTAATATGCAAAAATATAATATTTTTTCTGTAAGATTTCGTAACTTATGTATATGCCCGCAATATAGCAGTATTATTGCATATGAAATTAAACTGCTTCAGTTACTCATAAATTGTGGTGATACCAATTTTGGTATACCGTAATACCCCAATTAGATCCCATTTGCAGTACCCCAATATATGTAAGCAATTTATTAATTATTTATTAATTTATTATTATTTTATAATAAAACAAAAAAATTTATTAATTTATACTACAAAACAAAAAGTAAAACTTCCTGATAACTCTATATTTTTAGGCAGCAAAAATGTAAGTATCCCCTGGTAAAAAAAGGGTAAATTTAAATTTCAAAGACCTAATGTATTATTTTAGTAGGATATTCCATAAAATCAAGCACTCTATTTATTCTATTTGTCATTGAATATACCAGTTTTTTGTTGTTTCCCTATCTGCTCCCATTCCCTCATAAGCAAGTTTTTTAGTTGACTTTTGTTTATAATGTATCGACTACGCAACCGTTCTTCCGAATAATCCTCTAAATACTCTCTAGGAGTCCTATCGGGCATTTGTAGAATAGTATTAAGCCTTTGGGAATTTTGGTATGCTCAGGATCATTGTCCTGTTCGAATTCTGCTGCGCTTTCGTAGAAATTGTTCTTCTGAATGTTTAAATACACTGTCTTATTCATTGTTTTCTTAATAAATTCCAAACTGCATATAACTATCACCGTCATAATTACTAATTCGTAATGATTATTACTTCCAACTGGTCAATTATCCTACACTTCTGCTATTAATGTTAATATGTATTTCGATACGATTAGTGTCAATGTGTTATATACTATTATTTTCTACGATATTGTTTAACATAGTAGATAAACAATTCAGTGGCTAGAATATTGCAGCCAGCCATTATTAACCCCTTCCGGTACGATTTAATAATGAAAAACTGTGCATGAAATAACCATTTAATTTTTATTAAAATCCAATCACTTTGATCTTCGTACTCTGTACTACTCTTATCCATTATGGTATTTATTAAACAACACGTTTTTCTTTTAGCAAAAATATATATCGACCGTCGTTCACACCAACTGTTTGCAAGAATGAAATCTTACAGACTAACAATAATTTCGCCGCGTCTTATACCAAGAAATTCTAACGGTAAATAATATGTGATAGTGATATGTGATACTTCCACAAGTAACAAAAGTGTTACCAAATTCAGTACACTAGAAATTTTAAACTAAATTAATTATCATATTCAACAGTAACTTTAGTCGCATGACAAGTGTAGCTCGTCATAGTGCGGTATGGCATGAAAAACCGATGGCGAGCTAGATTCGTCATAACACCGGAAAGTGTTAAACTCATACGTAAGATGAAGGCCTGAATATAAACAGATTGGATTAAATTATCAATGCATCTTAATTGAACTAATGAAATGCCACAGTACTTATATGCATAAAAAGCGGCTTGAAGTAAATCTAGGAGGCTACTGTAAGATTTTATGAAAACTTTTGTTATCTTGACACGTAAACAAATTGGTAAAAATGAAGCCTTCAACACTTCTCGACACCATTTAAAAACCCATGAAACCTATTTACAACTTTAACTCTTTCACTTCCAGTTGTATAAACTTTAAGCGCCGATTCGGGTCACAAAACAAACAAATCGTATAAATGCAATAAAATTTGAAAAAATTAATAACTTTTCCCCACTTACTACATACATTAGTAACTAAAAAAATAACAAAAGGAAGTTTTTTTAGTGACGCTGATATTGATTTCATATAACGATAAACTTATCACGCAATCACTAGAACTAGTTTCGAATACTAACTAAATATTGTAGTACTGATTGTTTAAATAAATTATAATAATGTTATACATAATAGATAGCAATAAATGACACATAACATAATTGGTAATTACAACCCTTTTGTCAGGATTACGAAGTAGTTACTCACACCACTTATGTTGTGTGTGTTAATTTTATACAGTTCCAGTCGACTCCGAATGCCAGATTTTTGAGAAACTTTCCATGGCAATTTTATTTACTCTCAGAGTTTTTGTCAGAAATCTGCTGAGAGGAAATCGCCGAAGAAATATTTTTTTATATTTAGTTTAGTTGGAGATGTCTGACCTGGGGTTTGAACCGAGGCCTAACGTCTAATAAGCCAACACACTACCTACTAAACTACGGAAACAAATGAATATAAGCTAAAAACAATTTTTGGTAAACATACCATATTCTCCAAATTCCATACTTCTTGAAGAACGGAATATTATGAGGGTTTCGATTAATCTAGGACACAGTACATTATTTCTAATATAGATATATTTTTGTATATTTTAATAAAATTGCTAAACAATTTATATATATATATATATAGTATAAAAAATTTTAAATTAATGCGAATAAAAGCAAATTTTTTTTTAAATAGGCACACAGTTTGCATTGAATATACATTCGAATTTTTTTCTTTTTAACTTTTATTCAATTGCAAAGTTAAATTTGGTGACATCCCTACCAAATACACACTTTCCATTAATCCATGTCGATAGAACATATAGATCATCGTCTAATAATATAAAATCGGCATCAGATCCAAAATCAAGAGTGCCTTTAGTGTTTTCGATTTTTATACATTTCGCTGGATGCAATGTTGCAGCTTCAATTGCGTAAACAATAGAACAACCTAAAACAAAAAACTTATTGCATTATAATCCCAAATCAAGCTTTTGCTAAACATACCAGTTGATTTTTTAAAAATTCGTACACATTCGTCCAAAGGTGCAATACTCCCACACAGAGTATCTGTACCAGCTATAAAAGCTTTAGAGTCTTTAACTTCTAATTTAAGTTGACCAATATGATGAATGCCTTCTTCCAATCCTAATGCAGAAATAGCATCCGTGACTAAAATGAGACCATCGGGATGTGTCCGATAAGCAATACGAACGGCAGTTGGATGTGTATGCACACCATCGGAAATAAGACCGAAATAAACAGTTTTTTCTTCCGGAATTTCATTCGACGCCAGTAGGCCTACAAGACCCGGGTCGCGGTGATGAAACTAAATTGAAAAATTTTTTAAGTATATATTTTTAATTTCAAGTATAAGTATAACTACATATTCTTAATTTTCAAAAGTTTCTATGCGTCAACAAAAATAAAATTATTTTTCCATGTGATGATTATAAAATAATTTAAATATTGATTTGAGTACAAATCAAAACTAAATATCCATTTGTTAGTCTTTTATAGCATTAATGCGTTAGTAAAATTTATTAAATGTTATAATTTACAATGGTAGTCATAATGCTGGCATACTTCATGGAAGTTTTATTACAAAATATGTTTAAAATATTTCATTTTATAGACAGCTAACTAAAACTAATTTAAATTTCACACTGAATTATTAAATTTTCTTAACGCTGTTGTGTTTTATTGACTATTTATCCGTTTTATTCGCAAAACAAAAGAAAAATTAAATATGTATATCTGAAAGCAAATGGAACAACTAATTATTTGCACAAAAACGTCGAGAGGGAGTGTCGTTGCATTTACTTTGAACTACTACAGGAAGATAATTTACAATATATTGGCTCATATTCAATATAATGGGACTTATATTTGGTATAGGATAGTATACAAAGAAAAACAAAATAGTCAGAGGCAAGAATCTTTTACTTGTAGATACTATGTTACAGATAAATGTATAATTTTACTTGAAAATAATGGTTGGTTTCCTAAACGCATGTTGCTTCATAGTAATACATTTCAATTCCGTGTTCGTAAATGCAATGTTAGAAATTTTGACAATGTATTTTATTCCTGTTTGCAACGGTGTTGTAGTTAATACGCAAGAAAAAGCAAGAAACCTATCGAAATAGATTTAGACAAGATTTTCTTATAATTTACTATGAATAATTTATTTGATTATTTATCTTTTTGATGAAAAGTATTAGTATGCAATAGTAGGGTCCTTTCGTTTTTATTATTAATCTCGTTCCCAAAATAAAAGAGTCTACTGGTTCTACTCAGGGGGCATTTAAAAAGGGAACTATCAGCCATAGATTCCTTAAGCCACGAAATTCCCTAATGAATATCACGTAACACATGTCTCCGATCAACCTAATCACTCTCCACAGCTTTGGTCCTTACTACCTTGTGCAGCCGACTTAAACCCAACAGAGATCCATAAGCCCCTTGCGCCAAGGAAATCAGACAAATGGTGCAACCACAAAAAAGGTTGGCAACGTCTTCTTGGTTTGGTTACATGTTATTCGAGATTTTTTAATGTATCAATAATAATGACATCCTTATGGAAAATATTGCACCAGACTTCGAGATTAGAACTTTACCAATGGCAGAAAGCATTTGATAAATTGAAGTAGGAAATCGCAAGCGATCGGTTGTTGGTGTCCAGAGATGCCACTTCAATTGGCTTGTGAAGCAAGCCTACATTTATTCATTGGTGGACAGTTTAAGCTTGCTACCAGTAATGTTCGATTACTAAGGTATGCTTGATTTATTAGCGGTTACAATTACAGGGTCAATCATAATAATGGTACGGAGAACATTAACGCAGAATGTCTTTCAAGAGCAATAGCCCCCAAACCAGATTGGGACACAAAAGGATGGAAACTTTCGAAAATAATACAGGAGACACATATGCCATAATGTAACAGCTGATTCTGAATTCGCTATTTATAGATAATAACATTTATATAAAGGACAACGAATAATAATACCAAGCTCACTACAAACTACAGAAAGTTCATTACACAGAAATAGGAAGAACGAAAGTGAAACAGCCAGGCGTTATGTTCGCCGGACGACAATTCGTAAGGGCATCGAAAAATTCGTACGATAGTATACAGCATGGTTATATAGTAAAAACAGTCCAATTATATAATTAAATTTTTGAATTTCTCTATCACCAGCAAATCTAGTTCATTCATTTAGTAGTTTCATTAATCATTGGGTTTAAACGACTCATAATTTTAGTACTGTATGTAGAAGCGATATCTATATTAAGATTATTAATGATTGATGTGTATGGATTTGCTATATATAAAAATTAAGTTATTGTCTCCAAAATTTTTTAAACGTTTTACTGTAAAACTGTATTAGAATGTTCGAAAATTATGTAAAAAAAAAAGAAAATATATAAATTACCGGTAACATAGCATTAAATAGGTGTGTTATTAATGATGCTCCATTTTGAACTGCTTTTTCACCGTCCTTTAGACTGGCCATTGAATGGCCGCAAGCAACTGTAATACCCATATCGGTAAGGGTTTTTATTGTCTCACCGGAGGGATCTTTTTCGGGTGCTAAAGTAAGAATTTTAACGTTATCCAATGAACCGTATACTTCCAATACTGATTGCATTCTCTGAAAGTAAAAAAATGGACGAAATATCGAAAAGATTATGAAATAATGAAAGAAATATAATCTTATAAAAGTATTTGTATACAATAGCAAAGTATGTACCCAACCTCGTTGAGGTTTCGTATGCAGTTTTCAGGATGAGCTCCCTTCTTTTGTATATTTATAAAAGGGCCTTCTAAATGTATACCCAAAACACCTGCACCATTTGTTTTAGTTGGTATACGAGGTATGACCTTGCGATATGTATCTGGTGGCGAAGTAACAATTGTTGGACAAAATGAGGTCACTCCATTTGTTATCAAACCGTTTGCAACTTTATTGATGCCTTGTTCAACAGTTTCAGTATCAAAGGAAAAATCGACGCCATAACCGCCTGAAAATAGAAAATAACATCTTACATAAATACATTTATACATATTGCTATAGATTTGTTTTGTACATTTTTTTAGGAATATGTACATACATACATACACACATATGTATGTAATTAATCATATTTAATAAATTGTTGCAGAATTTGTGATTGACTAATTTCTTAAAACTAAAAAGTTTTTCAGAAGCCAACAGAAACATTCCAGGCAATTGTATTAAGTTTCATTTTATCTTTTTCCTATATTAGAAACATATACTTCAAGATTAAATTGAGGAAGTAATTGCAGGTTTACAAAATTATTATTGAAATATTAAGAATATATTAACCCTTTCATGCTCGAATTTTTTGGGCCAGAGCTAAAATTGTTTAAAGGATATGTGTTTGTTAGTCATGGCCTAAATATGAAGTGATATTAAATTCAGAGTATTCTACGTATTCTGGTTTTACGCGTTTTTAACTAAGCTTTTTTGCAAAAAAAAATCTTTTAAAAAAATTAAAAATTACGGAATTTATGAACAAAAATGTACAATGTTGCCTATAGGCAACATCGGGCATGAAAGGGTTAATTTTCATCATAAAATCGTACAAGTAACACATCCATATATTGTCAGTCATATTTATATTAGTAGGTACATCCAAATGCATATGTTGAGACAATTCAAATCAAACTTTCGATTATTGAATGCAGTAAAAATAAAATAACTGACTATCGATGCGATAAGATAAGCCCCTGAACTAAATTTTCATAAAGTATTTCTATATTATTCTTCAAAACAAATACATATATTATAAAAATTAAGCATGTAATAATAATATACAACACAATTTTCATGTGCGTGAAGTTACCCAGCTAGCATTTGGAAGATTGTTTTTTGAAAAATCATCTTGCTGAGTCTTTTTAGAGTACTTTTGGCGATCAAAAACTTACTAGTCAGTTACACGATTTAAAAAGGACTCATAAATGATTCGCGCCAATGAGTAAAATAAGTTCGATTTAAAATACAATAAAAAATTGTATAGCAATCGAAAATTAATCATCCAGATGTTTAAAATGTGACTATTATTTACATTATTTATTATTATATTCTACTTATACTGTAGATTGAAAAACGATTAATCAAACACACATCATGCAGGTGTTTGAAAAGTGATTATAAGTATGTATTTATGATCATATTTTGAACAGATGGATGATTAAACACTGCTTTTTTCACCCTCTCTATATAAATTTTCATTAATGTAAAAAGATGGCTATGAAATGAAGTACAATTTGTTTTTAAATATAAATATAATATTCTTTCTTTGGTAGTCGCCAACTTCCTTTCAGTTTACTTTCTCAAAAATCTGTCGTTCGGAGTCGACGTTAAACTGTAGGTCCTGCCACTCACGTATAAAATTAACGAACATTGCATGAGTGGTGTGAGAAGCTAGGTCGTAATCCTGACTGAGGGGTTGTAATGGCCAATTATGTATGTCAGTATGTATGAAGTCCCAAGCTTTTATTAGCCTGGGGGCTAAAGTCGGATTTTAACAATATTTTCGTTGCATGCCTTTAAAGATGTATTTTAATTTTTTGCCACCTTGATTAGTCGTTGGGGTCGGCTAAAAACACATTTTGAAATACGACTAATAAATGACTCAAATTATAATCATAAATGACGCAAAAAGGAGTCCAGATTAATACAAACATGACTAATAAATGACAATAAAGGGACTCCTAAACATACTGATAAATTACTCATAAAAGACTCGCTTGCGATTAAACAATGACTGAAAGACGACTCGAAAAAGAAGCATAAACAAAGTTAAATACGACTAATAAATGATCAGAAAGCGATTCAAAAATGATCACAAAACTATTCGAAAACGCATCGAAAATGACTCGAAATTAATATAGAAAATGACTCATAAATGATTTTTTGAGAAGAGTCGCCCGTAGTAACACTTTTCTCCCGACAAATGAGTCTTTTATGATCAGAAAATGAGCGCATATTCTTACTTTTCAATCGTGCAGAAGAGTCAAAAAAGACTCGAATTTGATTAATATTTTCAAAAAATGCTGGCTGGGTAGTTTTAAAAGTATAATTTACTTATTAAATTTATGTCCTACCTGTTGTTAATACCCCAGGCGGAAAAATGTTTCCTATTTAATTTCCCTACAATATGTGCACAAGTTTAAAAAAGATATAACATTATGTAGAAAATAAGATGAATTGGATGTTAGGGAATAGGGAATAGAATAAAAAATATTGTAGTTATGTACCTACATACATATACATAAGATGTATGTATGTATATATGTAATACGTATACATATCGAGTTTAATGGCACCGTCCAGCAGGCAAATAATGAAGGAGTTGTCAGTCAATTGATTTGCCAGGACACAATGCTTTGTGATGAACCTTATGTTAGACTAGTCTTCCATTAAACTAACCACAGCCTCTATGATTATTTTCCTTTCTACTACATGCAAGGGGCTTAAATTTTAGAGAGTCTGCAATTGGTTGAATTGATTCTCATTGACATGGTTGCACCATATCTTATGCAACTTTACATTTATGCGTTGATTATTATTATTATTAAAAAACGTCGACTTGTTTCGATGTATCGATAAGCTACATGGAGTGTTTTTAAAATATCGATGTATGTATATCGTCCAACACCAGCTTAAAATATTTGTATATAAATTAACCGCTTAATAGTGGTTAAATAATTTTTGATAAAGATACGGATCTTCAGTTTTTAGTTTGCATTCTTAAAACATTTACCACACTAGGTACAATATGTGTTTTTGTACATTTAAAGATAATAAAATTCTTTTTAAAAAATAAAACTTGAGTTGCAAACATTATTATTTTCTAAAATAAGCAATTATGAATGTTGAGATATTAAAAAACGAACTAACACATTCTACAAGCATTTTTTAAACAAATCATTTTTTAAAAAGTAATTTAAAGTAAATAGTTGCTAAAATGTTCCTCTATTTATTAGCCTACCAAATTCAGGTGTTGATTCAAAATTGGTCTCTTCGAATGAAGAGACTAGTTATTACAGCCATAATTATGTATATACATATGTATATGATCTGATCTCAACCATGCATACAAAACATTTCCAAACTGGACGAGTATTGTGTGGACGAGTATTTTATATGTCTTGATACAATTGTGTCAACGCATTTCTTATAAGCATTGTGTTCCATTAGGAACGACGTCTATTTCTTAAAACTTTGTAAACCTCGACCCTACCCTATTTATGAAACAGAAAAAACTAGTGACTATGCAAACAATGAGTATCAGTGCTAAAGATTGATTGTGGCACTATTTTTGGCTTCTATAAACCAATCACGAGCAGTGGTTGGGCGTTAACACTCCTCTATGGAGCTGAAAACTGGAGCAGGTAACTCCAGAATATCAGCACAGATTTTCTCAAATTAAGTGTTCCATTCTGTTTCTTTTTTGAAAAACGTGACGAGTTTACATATTTTAATCGTACAATTAAAAACCAAATACTGATGGAAATACGAAGAAATTTATATAAAACTACGTAAAGCTTAATTTTTGAAAAATAAATCAAAACTTTTACGAAATTTTTAATGCTGATTTGTGCAGTAAACTCCATGTTTTCTACAACTTCTATATAAAAAATACATCAATAATTTAATTTGTATATCTTTTAAATGAAAATAATTATGAAACATTGAATAATGAATTATCTAAAATTACACAAAAATAATAATACAGTAAATACATATGTATGTATAGTACATAATTCATAAAAGCACCAATATGAAATAAAGAAATTTTTGAAAGGAACTTAATGTATTAAAGAAAATGCTTAAGAGATATTTAAAAAATAGAAGTGAGGTTGTAAATATGGCATACACTATATAGGTACATATTTCGCTTTTTAGAACACTGTGGACGTCCAATAAGATTTTCAATTTTCAACAAATTGGATCAACATTCAATGATAGTCTAATATACATATCTTTAGTTATTTAATTTATTTTTTGCTCAAGAGCACTACTCGCTTTAGTACACCTCCAAAAAATAATTCGATACTTAAAGGTTATCTTTTTTCAATTCCTAAATCTAATTTGAAAATAATAATAATATTCACATACATATTATTAAATTTTGTGAATTGTTTAATTGCATTATTAAGTTTGACAGTAAAGTAAGATAACATCAGGGGACAGTTATCAAATAACACTATTATATTAATATACTCTTAAGCTGTTGATATTTTCTATGAATGTAGCATATGTGTATGTGTACATGAATATATTCGAATATCAACGTTCTTTTTGGTTGTATTTTGACAAATGTAGTAGCATTGTAATAATATTGATACGATTTAATATTTTTTGTTTACCATTTATTTGAAGGTCAATGTACCCTGCAGCAATTATCGCATTTTTGCAATCATACTTCTTGTGAGCTTGTGCCTTTTCATCGAAAAATATCGGTTCCGGATTAACAATGCTCCCATTCCGTATCCACAGGTCATCTGCAATTAATTGATGGTTTCGCACTAGACGGCAGTTGGTAAATTGGATTAAAATGTCTTTTTCTGACATTGAAACTCTTTAAAACACGTACACTGTATTATAATTTACGATGAAATTCCTTTAGCAAACAAATACTTCTTTGAAATTAGACAATGTTTATAAAATTGTTTCTCTTAATTTGACGCTCATAAAAAAACGCATCCACCCCACTTGAAAGTCGCCGCAACACTGCTGAATTACGAATATTAATCAGCTGATTTTAAATTGGCCTTGTATGTGTTTGTTTATGCCAGAGCGAACTCAATAATGTAGTAGCGGCAGGGATGGCATTACCAATTTTAATATTGTATAAATTAACTTCTGAAATTGTACTTTTTTTAATTAAATAGTACTAAAAGTAATATTAAATTATCCGACAAAAAAATAGTTATTGTAAATATATAAAAATTTAAAGAATAAATATTAAATAAATTAAAAAATATATTTTTAAAAATTGAAACAAATAAAATAATTAATTGTTTGTTTAAATTTAAAGTATATAAAAGCAAACATTAGAAGATTGACTGACTGAGCTGGTTATAAACGCCGATTATATATTATATTAAACTCTTCAGGGACGATTTTTTTATTGTGCCAAGAAATAAATTAATGATTTTGGTTTTTTTTAAATTAATTAATTTTATGTTAATAGGAATTCAGAAAGCAAAAAAAGGGAAAACAATAAAAATTCACAAAAACGAATAACGTCTACATTTGTGGTCACCGACGACTGTATTTAAGTAAAAACACCATCTCGAACGATAACTGTGCACTTATGTTGTGTACTGATTGCCGAAGAATTACTTTACGTTTCATTTTTTTGTATCTAACTGTACATCGGAAATAATATCATTATTATCAAAAAAACAGTAAAATTTTTACTTCTCTTGTTGGAGGATTTGATAGTCAATAAGTTATCAAATTTTCGTTCTTTTTATTATTATTATAATTTTAAAAAATTAAGCGTCCACATATGTGGCCAAGGGCGTGAAGAGGTTAATACTGCTAGTCAGTGGTGTATTTATTAACAGTGTTAATTTTTTATTGTTGTTACAGAGCGAACTTAAAAAGTGATATACATATATAACTGAAAGAGTACTTTTTTCAAATGGGGCTTTTGTAAAAACATTATTTTTATATGTATATACAGAACGGAACAGAAAAAGTAACGATTTATATATACGTGTCTCTCTTATTTAAAATAAAATCAGCTGATTGGGAACGTAACAAAACGTAAAATCCCGTTTAGTCAATCGTCGACGGAACGTACATACGTTCGTTTTTAGCATATGACGAGCAATTTAAATTCTTGCCGAAATTGCATTACGTTTCGGAAAGCGTTGTTATTCATTCAATGCTTTCGTATTCTAAAACGTTCCGTTTGGCTAACCGACGCTACCTACCTAACTAGCAGCCTAAATTTAGCAATACGTAGAACATGTTGCTGACAACGCATAAATAGTTCAAAAGTGCAATCCATAAAACATGTGATGTAATAATAAAAAAGTACTTGAAAGTGTTGCGGGGTACTGCTGTATTTTTGAAATGGAAAGAAAAAAGTAATAAAGTACTGAATTTTTCATCACTGATAGCAAAATTATTCAATTCGCTTCAAGGCGAATTCATATAAGGTGTCAGTGTTGCAAAACTAAAATTTTCATACTGAAAAGTACTTTTACTGAAAGTACTTTTTGGATCAAATAATCATCAAAATCAGGATTAAAACCTAATTTATCACACCACTTATGTATTTTGTGTGTGTTAATTTTACACTGTTTAAAGTCGACTCCGAACGACAGATTTTTGAGAAACTTTATCTTGGCAATTTTATTTCCCCCATAGTTTTTGCCAGAATCTGCTGAGAGGAAAGTCGCCGAAGAAACATTTTTTCATATTTCGTTTTGATGGAGATGTCTGCTGCATTGGGTTAGTAAGTAAGTCAGGAGACATAATAAAACTTATATTTATATTTAATACATATACAACAGGACCAAAATCGATGGAACGTAATGTTGTAAGTAAGATACGTTCGTTTGAAGAGCCAATAATGAATGAAAATGCTTACCGAAACTACATTGCTGCTTTTCGTATTATAAGAACCAACGTGGACGTTCGGCTAACTTACCTACACTTAGCATTGCGTTGAACGTAAGAAAAATAAAATAATATAAATTAATAATAATAAAAATAAAAAGTTCAAGACATAAATAAAAATAATAAAAAACTACTGAAAGCGTAGCGGGGGTATTTGAAATGAATACGGTATTTTTGAAATGAAAAAATGCATAAACATTTGTGGTCTGTCTGTCTAGCAGCCAGCTCTATTAGACTGACCCGCAGTTCAAACCCCAGGTCAGTCGAATGAGAAAAGTGTAAATTTTCGTGTTGGTTTGTGGTTGTTGTTGCCGCTGCCGTGGAAAGTTTTGCCGCTCTTCGGAATTTGGGATGCAATTTTTTTGTTGAAGTGTGGTGAATTTTGTTGTTGTGAGTTTACAGTGTGGTGAGTTTTTACAAAAGGTGGTGAATTTATTCGATGTGGTGATAGATAGAAACTCACCAAAGTGTCGTTATTCGAAATGGTACTATATTACCATATATCTATGTACTGTATATCGTGATCTGGGCGGTGCATATCTAGAATAAGTAATTTTCACACATGTTAGCGGAGACATTCATCGATAGGTCCGGTTACCACATGTACTGCATTACCAATGGTGTGGTTTGTGTTTTCATTACCACAATTCGGTCGAAAAATTGATTTTGGTATATTTCAAGACCGCTGTATAACAGTTTTGGTTTTAATATTTGATAAATAAGTATTTCTGTTTTCATTTGATTTTGATGCAATTCAAGACCGGTGTAAAACAGTTTTGGTTTTATTTTTTGATAAATAAGTATTTCTGTTTTCATTTGATTTTGATGCAATTCAAGACCGGTGTAAAACAGTTTTGGTTTTAATATTTGATAAATAAGTATTTCTGTTTTCATTTGATTTTGGTGTAATTCAAGACCGGTGTAAAACAGTTTTGGTTTTAATATTTGATAAATAAAGTATTTCTGTTATTTGAACAGCATAGAAATACTTTATGAATTTATGCACTGTTATATTCTATCCAAATAAAGTTTTGCCCAGCTATCATTTGGAAGATTGTTTTTAGAAAAATTCACCTTTGCTGGGTCTCTTTAGAGTACTTTTGGTGATCAAAAACTTATTAGTTCATGATTAAAAAGGACTCTAAAATGATTCGCGCCAATGAGTAAAATGAGTTCGAATTAAAATATAATAAAAAATTGTGTAGCAATGGGAAATTAATCATCCAGACGTTTAAAATGTGACTATTATTTCTGTTATTCATTATTATATTCTACTTATACTGAAGATTGAAAAACGCTTAATCAAGAACATATTATACAGGTGTTTGAAAAGTGATTGTAATTACGTATTTTATGATCATATTTTGCGCAGATAGTTGATTGAACAAACACTGCTTGTTATGTATTTTTTTCATGTATAACGGAAAATTTTTTGCATATTTTTTAGTAAATGTCAACAAGATCAGTTTTTTTAATTTAAAGTTACATTGAAGTGTAAAGATCGTATATTTGTGAAACAAAAGAAATTAAAATGTGTGAATAAATTAAATACTTAAAATTATATAAAGTAAGATATTGTTAATAAATTTAAATAAAATAGGTTTACGGTTTAAAAACGGATTAACCGATTTTTTTTCGTAAGAAACGAGTGCTTTACACCCACCAATATAAGTAATGTCGACAAATAATCTCTTGGTCTCAGAAGACTTTCAATACGCGTTAAACAATATTAAAACATGTAAGTAAAACATTGATCAATTTTGATCGATCAAAATTTTGATCTTTACTCAGAAGATCTTATTTAATTCCAAAATGTGTACGTCCCCCAATCGGAAAGCGTTGTGAATTTAAATATGTTCAATTTTGTTTTTATTAATTAACTTTTTCTCTTTAATTTAATTTAATTTCATTTAAATTTTCTCTTAATGCAATTCTTTTTCTTCTCATGAAGAGTTCGTGTTTTATTCCCTATGAATTCAATATCTTATATGTTTTAATTCGCCTTAAAATAACGGATATTTTGTAAATATTTACTTAGTTACATATTTTCACTTCTTTCTATTTTATTAGTCGTAAGTTTAGTTATAGATCAGAACTCAATAAAGTCACAAGCTTTCTAGCTCTAAGTTTTAAAGAAAACTTGTCTTGTGTTTTTTTGTTAGGTGGTTATTTAAGGAAACTACTCTAACATTTTGGTCCTTCGAAAAGTCCTAGAAGTGGCTAGGACAGGAATGAATCAGTGATCTCGAAGCCACTATTCCCTAAACCAAGGAAAACGCAAGTTGTCTCCACCGACGGCAACTGCAGCATCAAGTTATTTCATCGTGCCTACGGCAGATGAATAAAATAAAGGTACTCCACTGTGCATTACGTGCCAGCGAAGATTTCGACAATAAAGGTACTCCACTGTGCATTACGTGCCAGCGAAGATATCAACAATAAAGGTACTCCATTGTGCATCCCGTGCCAGTGAAGGTTTCATCAACAAAGGTCTTATTTATGCAACCAATTCTGGGTTTATCATCATACAAGCTGATTGAAAAGGTGAAGTAAGTTGCAGAAAATCACAAGGAGAAAAGGTATTGGTTATTTTGTGCGACATATTTTCTCTCTAAATTAAATAAAAATCAAAAAGCGGGTGAATATCAACATAAAAAGTGTCCATGTAATATAAAATTAATGTACATGGTAAACCTTACATGAAATATTTCTAGAAGAAAAAGATTAAAAGAATATTACAAAACCACTAATTAAACCACTAAATATACCGCTAATTACAACTCTAATATAAGTACCATCACTAATAAAGAAGGAGACAACTATATATCTACTCTTCAAAACGAACTTTCAACTACCGTTATATTTCCAATTCTTTTCGTTCCCACAACATTAAATGCATTTAATAGTAAAAAAGAAATTACTTCAAGCAACTAAATACAAGCAAGTGAAGTTGTAATTTACTAAAAAGAAGAATATTAAATTCGAAAAAAGCAATAAATATTACAAAATAAAAATATGAATTAAAGTGGACTGAATATAAAATAACCGCTACATACAAGAACAAATTCAAACAGCCAACTCCAGTTGTTAATCTTATGTGTGACGTCATCAGATTGGTTTTTTTTTTGTAAGTCAGAGGTTCCCAACCAAGAATACACGAGGGACAGTATTGAGTAACGGTGAGTTTGCAAATAATTTCTTTGATGAAAAATATTAAATCGGGTGGATTTATAAGCATTTTTAATACAGATTAAATACGGTTAAAATATTCTCCACGAATTAATTCTTATATTTAGTGGTGAATAAAGATACATTTTTTTTCGATTTTTTGGAAAAAATTTGAAAGCCATTTATTATACATTGGGAATAAAGGACATTTTTGGTGATTTATTTAAATATTTGGAAATATACTTCAAGTAAAGGAGGAGGCCGAAAAGGTTTTCACTATTTCGTATATTTGTTCTAATATTCAAAGGGCTAATTTTCAATCAAGGTTTTCATAATGGCAGCATCAAAAAGAAGGTGCAAATTTGATTTAAAGCAACTCGAAAGCTTTTGCGCCAGTTTTGATAGAAACTGTCCTGCAATTTGTTCAACCGCATTTCTGGACGTAAAGCAACAGGAATTGCAAAGGAGGTGGGGAAAGTTAATTGATTCCTATGAGGAATATATGCTTGAAGACAAGGAACAACAAGAAGAAGATGCAAAAGATGAGGTATCCTTAAGATATGATGGGGCTTGCGACTTATACGAGTCTACAAAAATGAAAATTCTGGAAAAAAGGGAAGCGTTTACATCAACCGAACATCAACAATCGAGCTTCAGGCCCACATTAAAGTTACCAGTATGCGAAATACAGGATTTTGAGGGTGGTTACTCCAAGTGGCCTGCTTTCCGAGATATGTTCCAGGCGGTGATCGGGAAAGATTCTTCCATAGCTCCAGCACAGAAACTATATTATTTGCGAAGCAAAGTAAGGGGCGAGGCCTATCAAGCCATAAAGGATTTTGACTTGGTAGATAGTAATTATAGTTTACCTTGGGAAAAATTAAAGAATAGATGTGAAAGTAAAAGGATTTTGGTGCATGACCAAGTAAAAAAGATTCAGATGCAGTTCAGTCCAGTACAAATAAATCGGTCAAATCGTTGAGGTATATCCTAAATACAGTTAACGACTGTTTGGCAATCTTGAAAAATTATAAATTCGTATTGCACGATAACGATCCCTTTTTGATTCATGTCATAGTTTCAAAGCTATCGGCTGAAACAGTTAAGGAATGGGAGATGTCCTTGAAAAATCATCGTGAACTGCCTACTTGGCCACAATTAAATGACTTTCTTTCTGAACGAATAGAAATCTTAGAAACGATGTCAGATAGGAAAAAGCTTCCGCCAAAAGATAGCACATCTTCAAGAGTACAATCATTTCACACTCAAAGTGAACAAAATTTCAGCTGCAGGAGATGCAAACACAATCACCCATTAAGAGTTTGTAAATCGTTCAAATCTTTGTCCCCAAATCAGCGTATGAAATTTGTTTTTTCAAATAAATATTGTGTAAATTGTTTATCGCCAACACACTTTAAGGCAAAGTGTTCAATTAAAAATTCGTGTTCCGTATGTCACAAACGACATCATACAATGCTTCATTTATATAAAGAGGACACCAAGTCGAATAATTCGTCAGTGAACCAGTCCAGACCAAATCCAAATCATGAGGGAGAAAACTCTAATTCAAGTACTCAAACTGATGCTTCTGCATTCAATACCCAAGTACAGAACTCGGATAATATAACTGCTTATTTTATTCAACGTGAAGGAACTACATTATTGCCTACAGCGCTCATTCAAATCGAGAATGGGGGAGAATTAATTACTGTTCGTGCTCTGCTGGATGCCGGTGCAGAGAGAAGTTTTATTACTACAAGTATTCAACAAAGACTTGCTCTACCATTTGAGAAACATCGCAGTCAGATATCAGGGTTCGGTGGAAATGTTGTAGGAAGCTCAAAGGGCAAATGTTTCGTCAATATAAAATCTAGAATCTCAGATTTCAAAATAAAGATTTTGGCAATCGTGGCACCCAAAATCGCTAATTTTTTACCCTCACGGCCTATAGAAATCGAAAATTACAAATCATTTCAGAATTTAAATCTTGCTGATCCAAAATTTTACAAACCCGCAGCCATAGATATTATAATAGGTAGTGATGTCTTACCGCTCATCAACCTTGAAGGTATACGACAAAATATATCTGGAAATCTAGAAGCGAGAGAATCACATTTCGGTTGGTACTTATCGGGTCCAAACAAACCAAGTGAGATAAATACATTTTCTACTACTGTGTCGCCTTCAGAAGATTTGCTTCTCCTCGATCAGATTAAGAAGTTCTGGGAACTTGTTGAGCTCGATAAGGATTCGATAGTTAATGAAGCGGACACATATTGTGAAACTTTTTTTCAGAACACTACTACACGTCAGGCGGACGGTCGATACGTAGTGCGGTTACCATTTAAAGAAAATTTTCCTCATGAAATATACTTGGGTCATTCAAGAAATAGTGCTTTGGCTCAATATCATCGGATGGAAAAAACTCTTGAAAAATCGCCTGATTTAAAAGAAAAGTACCATAATGTTCTCCAGGAATATATCGATCTGGATCATATGGAACCCGTATTTCATCAAGATATCAACAATTCAAAACAAGAATCATATTTTCTGCCACATCATGCGGTTATTCGACCGGAAAGTAAATCATCCAAAGTAAGGGTGGTCTTCAATGCATCAAAGAAAACAAATAGTGGATTTTCTTTAAACGATGTTTTGCACCAAGGTCCCACTCTTCAATCTGACTTAATGCAGACAGTGCTTAGTTGGCGCTATACAGATAAGTATTTACAGGCGACATAGAGAAGATGTTCATGAAGCTGATCGGCCGTATCAGCGAATTGTTTTTCGTAATCAGACGGTCAATTTTATCAAGTCCTATCAAATGACAACAGTTACCTTTGGGGTCGACTGCGCACCTTTTTTGGCGTTACGAACTCTACAGCAGTTAAGCGAGGACTGCAAGAATTCTTGTCCTAAAGCATCTACAATTTTAAGGAACGTAATCTACGTGGATGACATTTTGTCAGGAGGACATAGTCTTGAGGAAGCAAAATCGAAACAAAGTGAATTAAAGCAGGCTTTAAATTCAGCAGGCTTTCCCATGAAGAAAATTACTGATGACAGTTTCCTACTGAATAACTTGGCCCGGGAGGATCTTCTCGACGAAGATATATTAAAGTTTGGCGATTACAGCACCGTTAAAACTCTAGGCATACGCTGTAACGCGATGACCGATGCTTTCTAATATGACGTAGAACCAAACCAAATTGTACCCCACCCTACAGAAAGACAAATATTATCAGTTATAGCGAAATTGTTTGATCCCCTAGGTTGGCTGGGTCCAATCGTAATTGTGGCTAAAATACTAATGCAAGAATTATGGGAAACCAAAACGGACTGGGATGAGAGTATTCCACCGTCCATGATTGTAAAATGGAACTTCTTTCTAAAAAATCTACCACAGATTTCAAACCTCAGGATTCCTAGATGGGTACAATTTTTACCAGCACGCAAAGTACAGATACATGGATTCTGCAACTCTTCAGAAAAGGCTTACTGCGGCACAACTTATATGCGAACTACAGCTTCTAATGGAGAAATAGCTTGTAATCTGCTTGTAGCAAAAACTAAGGTGGATCCAATAAAAAAGACTACAGTACCCAAACTCGAGTTATGTGTAGCAGTCTTGCTGTCAAAATTAGTTAAAGGTATAATGGAAAATGAACTGTTTCTTTGGACGGACTCCTCTATAGTCCTTTGATGGCTACAAAAACCACCAAATAGTCTCAAAACATTTGTGGCAAATCGTGTAGCTAAAATCATGAGTATGACCAGTAATAGCGACTGGAAACATGTGAAAACGGAAGACAACCCTGCGGATCTAGGTACCCGTGGTTGTACTCCAGATGAACTCATTGAAAACGATTTATGGTGGCATGGACACATCTAGTTACCACAATCCTGTGAACTTTGGCCGGAACCTAGAGCTTTCGAGCCTACTGACTTGGAGACAAAGAAGGTCTCAGCTTATCACTTGAAGGTATCTCTCAACGATACCGGTAAAAATAACACACTGTTTCAAGAAGAGAATGAGGACGGGTTAAAACGGTTTTCATCTTTCGCTCGAGCCCTGAGAGTTATTAGTTATTGTTTCCGATTCTTCAATCGTATTCGGAAACGGCATTCCTACACTGAATCGTTTATAACTTCAGAAGAAATAAAATTTACAAAAAATCGTTTGATATATCTCGCACAGCTGTACTATTTTCCTCATGAACACAAATGTCTAGAAAATAAGCGGCCAATTAACACGAAAAGCAGACTTCAAACATTATGCCCATTTCTTGATAAAGATGGTCTATTGCGAGTTGGAGGTAGACTGAATAACTCGGGATTAAGTTATGAAGAACGTCATCCTGTACTCATTCCAGAAAAATCCCAATTTGCATCACCTTTTGTCGCTTATACTCACCAGATTTTACTACATGCGGAACATCATATAATGCTAAGAGCTATTAGACAAGGGTTCTACATCATTCGGCTAAAGAACTTAGTGCGGAAATGTAGCCGAGATTGTAAAGCATCTACTATATACAAACATAAAGTACAACATCAACTAATGGCTGAACTTCCTGCAGAAAGATCAAATTTTTCGTTGCCGTTTAACATCAAACCGTCTAATTTACGAAATGCTAAAATCGTTAAAGGATACGCAGCAGTTTTTGTTTGCAGTACACCTGGAAGCAAGCTCCTATCTTTCAACAGACGCTTTCTTGGCGTGCTTTGATGGATTTACCGGACGTAGAGGTTTTCCAAAAACCATGTTCTCGGATAATGGTCGAAATTTCCTCGGCGCTAGTTAGATTAAATCTAATCCACCGAGGAAATCAAATGTGGGTAATCTTCTTACTTGGCCCGAAAAGTGAGACCTCGTACCTAAAGAGAAGCATGGCGAATATTTTTCCGAAGTTCAAGCCCAGTCTACATGTCGAAGATAAGGACTATGGCATGTTTGAAGTATCTCCTACGTATGAGCCATGCCGCAACTATGAGCCAATTGCCAGTTGGAAACTTGAGCTTAAGGAGTTTGAAGTAGTTCTACCACAGGCAATTATGGATCCTCAGCCTACAGAGCACTTCCGAAGCGTTATGCCTCAAGCCCATCCAGTCGTTGCCACGTGTCGCCAGGTAGATGGAGTAATCGAGCATAGAACCTAAGGCTCAGAAATCAATATTCGGCTGAGTCATCTCTGGACAATGGTGAGGCTGCAGTTGCCACTAACTTGCCCGGGAGTATGTTGAACCGTGTTCAACAAGTTCAATTTTGTTTTTATTAATTAACTTTTTCTCTTTAATTTAATTTAATTTCATTTAAATTTTCTCTTAATGTAATTCTTTTTCTTCTCATGAAGAGTTCGTGTTTTATTCCCTATGAATTCAATATCTTATATGTTTTAATTCGCCTTAAAATTTTGTACATATTTACTTAGTTACATATTTTCACTTCTTTCTATTTTATTAGTCGTCTTAAGTTTAGTTATAGATCAGAACTCAATAAAGTCACAAAAGTTTCTAGCTCTAAGTTTTAAAGAAAACTTGTCTTGTGTTTTTTTGGAAACACACCCGTGTCGTTAGGTGGTTATTTAAGGAAACTATCCTAACAAAATAGTTTTTTTTTTTTTAAATGAAGTTATGGATTTAAAAAAAGAAGTAAAGGAGATGAGGGAAGGAAATAACCGGTTTTTTTTTAAATAACAGAAGTTATTACAATAAAACTGGAAGCTAGAAAGCACCATGGTGAAAGCTTAATAATAGACGAACTTAATAACACACTATGATATAAATGATTTAAATAACTTTGATTCATTAGTACAGGAGAGTGAGGAAAAACTCAAACAATTTGTGAGTATAGAAAATGACTATTATATATTTTTCAAACTATTGAATAGTCTGGCAGCACTGAATGTGAAGTAATTGGTAACCTGATCATTTAGGCCATTCTCTCTTTAGCATCTCAATTGGACACACCAAAAATTAATAAAAATTTAATTTATTTTCTCTATTGAATACAGTGGTTAAACCAATAAATATTTGAATTAAATATTAAATAATTAATCTTTCATTATCGAACGAATCTTTGAGGGTGTACATGTTGCATTAACTTGCGAACGAGGATTGAGGAACTGATACAGAAGGCAACATGATAAGTGAGGTTATATAAAATTCACATGTAAGGTACGTACAGAGACAAGACCATCGGACTGTCTACATTTTTCGACAAAAGGCGAAGAAAATGGCACAGGCAATTGATGATACGCTGCAAAAATTGGCTGACACTCTCATGCAACTGCCCGAAAAATTCAACCAGCTACTCCTTCACACGGCATAAATCTTCAGCCTTTCGACGAGAACAATTAATCATTTGATTCTTATTTGCAGAGAGTAGAAAACTATTTGGATTTAAGAGGCTGGTCGAGTAAAGACAATGAAAGCGACAAAATTTGCGTCAAAATCCTATTAAATTGTTTAAGCCCAAAGCTCTATCATACACTGACATGTTTGTCTGCACCTGACATTCCAAAGAGCAAAAAGTTTGATGAACTAATTGATCTATTACGTTCCCATTTATGCCCAAGGCCAAGCGAGATTTCGGAGCAGCATGAATTTGCAAACCGCATACAACACGAGGGGGAAACAATTTCAAATTTTCAAGCCGATTTGAAGAAACTTTCAACAAATTGCAATTTTAAGTGTACATGTTATAATGCTTCAACAAACTCAACACTTCTAAGGTCCCAATTTGTAAGAGGTATTAGGGACAAGGACATTTGCGAGCGGCTTCTGCAATAAGCTGCTAGTAAAGCCTTTGATGACGCCGTTAAGTTGGCATTGGCGATAGAATCGTCTAAGCTTGAAAGCAAGGAAATGCATAATCAACACCCAAAGGTAAATCAAATTAAAAACAATGCTAAGACTAGGAATCAGAAATTCAAGAGATATACAGTCAGCAGATTTGATAAAATAAAAGGCAAATGTTATAAATGTGGCAAAACTGACCATAAGGCTAACAAATGCACGGCTAGAAATTTAAAATGTTTTAAATGAAATAAAAACGGGCATATTCAGGAAGTTTGTCTAAGCAAAAACATTGCAGAAAATCGTGCGTTTAATATTACAAATGATGTTGACAATGACACTGATTCAGACTCATTTGAATGCGAATATATTAATACGATACAAATAGTTCCACTCAATAATATAAAAACGAAAAATTTATGGCAGAATTGCTGGTAGAAAAATCAAATTGCCGGATGGCTCTGCAGTATCAACTATGTCGTTAAAGGAACCACAACAAATATTACCCGAGATACAGTTAAAACCGACGTCATTACAATTAAGAACGTACACTGGTCAAATAATTCAGCCAATTGGTAAGGCAATAGTAAACATTACTTATAAAGATTGCAACACACAGGCTGACGCAAAGGTTGATCCTATACTAGAAAGAGATTGGATAAGAAAACTCAAAGTTAATATATCAGATTTAAATGTAATTGCAAAGGCACTCAGTGAGAATCAATGCAAGGTGGAAATTGACAAAATAATGAATGAATATAGTGACATCTTTACACAGATCACCACGGGCAGAATTCCGAATTATAAATGCAAGTTAGAATTGAGGGAAAATAGTGTTCCCAAGTTTATTAGGCATCGGCCAGTTCCATACTCTCTAAAAGAAAATATTGAAAAGGAACTACAACGATTGGAGAGCAATGGAACAATCACAAAAATTAAGGTTTCGGAATAGGAATTGTACCAGTCGTAAATAAAAATGGAGAGATTCGGCTATGTGCTGATTACAAAGTAGCAGTGAGTAAAGTCATCAAGGATGATAGTTACCCAATACCCACAGTTGACGATACATTTGCAAGAATGAGTGCGGGCAAATACTTTATCACGCTGAATTTACACCAGGCTTATTTACACATGGAAGTCGATGAGAATACTTCAATCTTAAAAGCAATAAATACGCATAAGGGAACATACAAGGTCAATAGATTAATGTTTGTTATTAAAGCCGACCCAAAGATATGGCAGAGATTCATACTCAATATTACAAAACAACGGGGGAGTTCTTACGAAGAGCTAATTGAGCGTTTTAGGATTGTCCTACAGAGATTGTGAGGACATGAGCTGCATTTAAACAAAAGCAAGTGTCAGTTTCCTTTGGATCATATCACATACTTGGGTCATCATATTGATAAATTCGGTATTAGACCAATGAAGGACAAAGTTCAGAGTATTCTAAAGCAATATATTCTATTCCAAGCAATATATCTGAAACTAGAACGTTTTTGGGATTAGTAAATTTCTATCATACCAACCAATATACAAACTGCTACAAAAGGACGTGAAATATGTCTGGTCCTCTGAATGTGAAAGAGTATTTAATAAAATTAGAAATGAAATCGCGAGTCCAAGGGTATTAATACCGTTTGATGAAAGATTGCCGTTAAATTTGTCTACATATTCTTCTCCAAATAGATTGGGAGCCGTGATTTCACATATTCTCCAGATAATGTTGAGAGACCAATCGCATTTGCGTAACGTTCATTAAAGAAAGCGGAAAGTAACTATTCATAGATTGACAAAGAAGCGACGGCAATATTGTGGGGATTAAAGAAGTTCTTCCAATACTGTTACGGTCGTCGTATTACACTTACAACAGATCATAAGCCCTTGACTAGAATTTTTCATCCAAATAGGGATCTACCCGCAATGTCAGCTGTCCGGTTACTACAGTATACAAATTTTCTGTCTGGTTTTGACTACGACATACAGTACCGGCCCACTGAGAAACACAATAATGCTGCTTCCAGTGTCTAAGCCAAATAAATTATTCTTGGAGGATCAAACAACTACTTTCCAAATCAACCAAATAGCTACTCTTCCTGTAACACAAAAATAAAATCGAAAAGAAGTATTAAGAGACCAAGACTGCAAACAATATTTTAAGGCATTACAAATAGGGGACACATTACCACATGGCGAGAATTATGGCGAATTTTCACTTCAAAGTGGTTGCATATTTAACCAACAATTTAGGCAACATTGTACATTTTTGTTCATAAATTCCGTCATTTTTAATTTTTTTAAAAGATTTTTTTTGCAAAAAAGCTTGGTTAAAAACGTGTAAAACCAGAATACGTAGACTACTCTGAATTTAATATCACTTCATATTTAGGTCATGACTAACAAACACATGTCCTTTAAACAATTTTAGCTCTGGCCCAAAAAATTCGGGCATGAAAGGGTTAAAGGAATAAGAGTAATGGTATTGTCCGAATGAAAGCTTTGACGCGAAGCTACGTATGGTGGAAAGGAATCGACAAAGACATCGAGACGATTGCAAAAGGCTGCAATGAATGTTGCAAGCACAAGAACAACCCATCTAAGGAGAGGCCTCATCCTTGGGAATACCCAACGGGTCCTTGGCAGAGGATACATATAGACTACGCCGGACCGTGTATGAATACCCACATACTAATTGTTGTCGATGCGTGTTCCAAGTGGGTGGAAGTTATACCAACACAGTCTATAACCGCTATGAAAACTATTGGAATACTTCGGAAAATTTTCGCAGGATTTGGTCTCCCATTAGTTCTAGTCTCGGACAATGGAACAAATTTTACATCACAAGAATTTCGTGAATTTATTAGATCTAATGGTATTTGTCATAAATTCTGTGCTCCGTATCACCCCGCTTCAAATGGCCAGGCGGAACGTTATGTGTCAACTATCAAGGCCGGTTTGAGATCAATGTAAATGAAAATGACGTTTTAATTCTGAGCTATGCAAATTCTTAATATAGTACAGGAAAATACCTGACACTACAACAGGAGTATCACCAGCTGATGTTCCGTCCCGAATCATCACTAAGCAAGACTTTTATAGGGAACCATGACAGTTCTCGAATGGCGATTTAGTGCAGATACGTTTTTATAACAATAAAACGTGCAAATGGAAATTTGTAAGAGTAGCACATACGCCACGTTGATCAAATGAGAAGTACAAACTGCAATCCAGTAAATACCAGGATACCTTACGTCAATGAAACGTCTGCAGAAATCGGCAATGACGGAAATATTAGCGAACTCGATAATGGACGTAACATAGACTCGCAGAACTCACAATCTTTACAAGAACCAAAGATCGTTAATCTTCCTACATCACCACATCACCTACACACAGTTACTAAATTATACAAAACAAATTTTAACAAATTTCAGAAATTTTTTAACTAATCCGTTTTCATTGATAATTTTTATAATTATCTGACAACTTTCCTCGATTTTAAGACGGTCTTTTTGCATTGGTTCAGAAATTTGTGAAATTTGTTAATCGTACGTATACTTTTGTGGCCCTGCACAGGCCTGCACAGCCCACAAAAGTTAACAAATTTCAGAAATTTTTTAACCAATGCAAAAGATCGTCTTAAAATCGAGGAAAGTTGTCAGACAATTATAAAGATTTTCAACGAAAACGGATTGGTTAAAAAATGTCAGAAATTTTTGCCTTCCTGTCGATGTGCTTGGGACAGCGGACGTCTGTATGGGTGGCGGTGGTTCGGTTTGATCGTTGATGGCAAACGCGATTGCCCCTGGCATACGTCCTCATACTCAATGCCAGGGGCAATTTCTGAAATTATTTAACCGTATTTGTACTTTAGTAACTGTGTGTACATCCTCATACTCAATGCCAGGGGCAATCGCGTTTGCCATCAACAGTCAACGACCACGTCGAACTACCGCCACCCATACAGACGTCCGCTGTCCCAAGCGCATAGACTGGAAGGCAAAGTAATGTTACTAACCTACAAGCTCCAATTATCCTTAGGAGATCGGGAAGAACTGGGAAACCACCAGCTCGTCTCGATTTATAAGGAGGGAAAAGTTATTATGTATATATTTTTCAAACTATTGAATAGTCTGGCAGCACGGAATTTGAAGTAATTGGTAACCTGATCATTTTGGTCATTCTCTCTTTGGCATTTCAATTGGACACACCCAAAATTAATAAAAATTGAATTTATTTTCTCTATTGAATACAGTGATTAAACTAATAAATATTTGAATTAAACATTAAATAATTAATCTTTCATTATCGAACGAATCTTTGAGGGTCTACACATTAATGACAAAATAAAGTAACAAACAAGTTAATTGCTAACTAATTTACTAACTTTTAACTAACTAACTAATTAAATAACTAACTAACCAACTATCTTATTAACTAAGTATATACATTTCTTTATAACCTATTACGTTTAACAGGAATAATTTTATGCAAAACCCGATGGCGAGGCACCGTCACAATTTCTTAGAGCTGCTGTTCCAAAACTTTATTCGGATGAATTAGCCACATTGTTCAACTGGAAGGGGACCAGCTCTAAGCCTAGTGCCGAAAAGTGTTTTCTAATAACAACAATCAAAAGCAAGTCCAAAATTTTTAATATAAATATTTAAAAAGGAATAAAAGAAAATATTTTGTTTCAGATATTTGTCATCTTATATATAAAAGCACAGATAAAGACACGAATATTATTCTTCAAAAGCATTGTGTGCATGCTAAAGATAGAGTGACAAAAAGAAACGTAAAGATTAGAGTTAATTTTTAACTCGAAGCTTTAAATACAAATGCAAATTTTAAAGTACAAAAACTTTTTCGATGCAATTCTTATTAATGAATTTATTTTTTGTATTAAAAACTAAAAATTTCAAATGAATTATGTTCGATTGTGGACTATTTGGGGAATGAACAAACACAAAGAAAAAGAAAGTCTTCAGTTCCTTCAATTGGGATTATAGGATATTACAAAAAATCAAATAAATATCACTTTCCTTGCTTTGTAGTTGTTGTTACACAATTTTTATTTTACCATAAATTTATGTTTGTTTTTCAAAGTTTTCAATAATATAAATTTAAACAATTTTTTCACAAAAATTAAATGTTAGATTAAAACGGCCGAATGCCTTAAAAATAAAATTATATAAAAAGGCAACTATTTACAATTACTGATCCTTATGGATCCAATCAACGAATAAATAAAACAAGAAAAATTATAAAGACTAAACATTTAATTACATTAAGGGCCATTATTACAACTTGCCGTTTACTTTACTTTAGCTAAAGGGAACTGTAAAGTTACCTTTAACTTATTTTTGTTATTACAACTTACAGATAAAATAAAGTTTAACTTTTTCAAAAATATGGTAGTGGCGGAGCAATGTCGGGCTTTTTTTTTGTTGTATTTGCTCACTTTGTTTATATTTGAATTTGCCGTATTAAAAATAATATATAATATGGCAAGTTCAAACATAAAGTTAACTATAAAAGTTACCAGTAGGATGATCATCCCTTTAGCTTAACGTTCACTTCTACCTTATCGTCCACTTATAATAATGAAAAATAATTTATCTGACCGTTGAAATCCTTCCTTTAGTTAACGGCAAGTTGTAATAATGGCCCTAAAATGTTTATATATAAAAGCTCTTATTCTAAGATCACAGCGCCCTCTGTTGACCATCATCATTTAAACAATCGTCATTGGAAGCAGCGTCGTTAGACATAAACAAATTATTTTATACAAATGAATTATTATTTTTGGTTATATGATAAAATACTCATGTAATTTACAAGTTTATAAAACACGTACATATAAGACTGGATCTCTTAGTGTGACAACAATTTATTTCCATAAACGTTTTTTTTTATTGAACTTCTATATGTAAGAACTATTTTTAAGGAAAAAAAATATTTCTTTTAAATAAACTTTAATGTCTGATCATCACGAATATAAACTTACTATTCTTTCTTTGTTACTTAACGTTCATACGAACGTGATTTTTGAAATCGCGGCAGTGTAAATGCAGGACTCAGAAAATCTACTAAATACTTGAAGAGAAATAATACTTATAAATGACTCAAATTATAATCATAAATGACGTAAAAAGGAGTCGAAATTAATACAAACATGACTGATAAATGACAATAAAAGGACTCCTAAACATACTGATAAATTACACATAAAAGACTCGTATGCGATTAAACTATGACTGAAAGACAACTCGAAAAAGAATCATAAACGAAGGTAAATAAGACTAATAATTTATCAGAAAACGATTCGAAAATGATCATATAACTACTAGAAAAAGGGTCGAAAATTACTCTAAACTGATATAGAAAATGGCTCATAAATGACTTTTTAAGAAGAGTCGCGGGTAGTCACTTTTTTCTCCCGACAAAAGTATCTTTTATATTCGCGTAGAAGAATCAAAAAATACTCGAATTTGATTAAAAATTTCCAAAAATGCTGGCTGGGTGTATGACTCTAGACAGCAAATCTTTACAAGTATGTAAATGTATTAGTGATGGACGATATACATAGAAGTTTTAAAAACAGTCGATGTATTTTATTGACATTGTTTTTTATTGTATTTTATTATTTCTCAACACCGAGGAACCAACGTATAAATTACAAAATAATTGAGTGATTAATAATTTCAAATGTTTATTTATTTTGTTTTTTAAACATTTACATTCTTGAAAACAGTTCTTACCGAGTTCGACAATTTGCTTAAGCGGTGTCATGGGAGCACGTCGTGTGATGGACCAGACACTTGTAGACTTGGTCAGGATAATTATAGGCAAAGACAAATCGATATTCTGACAGCTCTGCAATGAGTATTCACACCGATGAGTAGATTCGAATCATACTTAGAATTTCTGATACTTATACGAATACTTAATATCATACTCATACTACTCATATTCAAAGTTTGAAATACTCATGGTACTCATACTTAACAATATGCATGATGTTATAGATTTCGACTTTCCATGACTCATCGTATACACGAACCACAAAATAAGTATGATTCGGGTACGAACACTACAATACTCACGAGCAGGTTGCGTTTTTGCTCCGCTTGCTGTCTTTGTCTTTTTTGTTTATGTGCCTTTCTTCTTTCTTTGTAAGTGCAACAACAACTAAGACTGTAAATTTTGACGAATGATTCGAATCACTCGAATCATTTATAAGTATTATAAGTATTTTTCTAAATTTATGAATCTGAATGAGTAGGTTTACGAATCAAACATAGTTCGAATGTTATGATTTTGATGTCAATGTTGTACTCATACTCATTGCAACTTTTACTTATAAATCAATATTGTACTGAGTACGAATGAATCAGAGTAGTTGGATTTCAATACCGTTGACTCACTCATACTCAATATTTCATGATTACTTATGAGTAAAAGGGATTCATTGCTGATCTCTGGGTAGTACTATCTAACAGTCTGAACGCAGGTATAGTTGTAATTTACGGCAAAACACAATCAGATGACGCCGATGAGGACAGATTCTCGCTGTAGAACAGGAAAAAGAGTTTGGAAAGCTCTACTCTGCGATAGATATGATATGACGATGACTCTCCTCGAGCGACACTAGCTTAAGACAATCTAAACTTTTTTTGTATAGTTTTTTTTATAGTCGGAAGATATTTGTGTCTTGCATTCGAAGGACATGACATGGGATAGCAATCATGACAATACCATCATGTAAATTAAGTGAGGAGGATCACAAATCACTAGAAAACATAGTTGAAACCTATGCTGCGATAATGCTTTTCAATGGGAAACACCTGGGTGCATATTGAGGACTGGGCAGACAGTTATTCTTGCTGACACCGAATATCATCGTGAAGTTTGTTATACAAAAGTATTGGGAGAGACACGGATACCCAATATGAGGGCAGTGCAATAAATCGTTAGGTCATAAGACTAATAATAGTTCCATTTTGGTAACAAAATCAATCGATGCATGAAAAACATCGATGTTTTTTGAGAAAAATCGATATAACATCGAAAGCACAAACAACTTAACCTTATTAGAACTTCTTGAATATGCTACTAATTCTAAAATTCGAACCAAATGATGAATTATGAACTGTGTATGGGGGGTAATATATTAAAATTGTAAATTCAAAGTTTAAAACCACTATGACAAAGTCAAAAGTTAGATGGGGATTCCAAAACACACAAATAAAATAAAGCACTCTCCTTTTGCTTGTGATTTTCACAATTTTAATTTTCCAAGTCTTATCGATTATAAATAACGTTTTATGCGACAATTTACCTCTTTTACAATAGTGCTCTATCTACTGACAAAAATGCTTCTGGAAACAATTGTAATTAACTTGGAAGTAATCTAAGATTTATTTATTTATTTTCTAAAGAGCCCAGCGGTATCCTCAGGATAGGGATATGCGATCATAGCTCCCTCGGAGCCTCCAGACTTTACTCTATCAACATCATTAGTGCGTGACATCGTCACATACTGCTAGAGGTGGCCCTGCCCTTCCACAAAACACTACGGATCTATACTGGGGAGTCAGTCAACACTAAAGACGTGCAGTAGTACACAACAAAGTATTTGTAAAACAAATACACCATGGTAGATACCATGTACTATTGGTATAAATGAGTGTAACTGATATTGTCTGCTTTTGCTTTTACTCATCTACTATACCCACAAAAACAATAACAGTTCCTTATGGTTTTGCGTTGAGTATTCTAATGTACTTGTTTCATGCTCTCAAAAAACTGTTGTACTACAAGTATTTTTGACTTACTTATTAGGTATTTTTAAATATTTATGGTGACACATCACTATGTCTCCAGACCCTAACTGTTTCATTCCTTCTTTTCCCCCAAAAAAATTTTTTAGCCTATTTTTTTTATCAAAATTATTCATTTCTACCTTCACTGTACAGCAATCATCATATAAATTATACATACAAAATTTTATTCGCGTAGTACGTTACTTATTTTATTCCACCATCAACTACAAGTATTTGCTTGTGAGAAATATAGGAAAACAAATATGCTACTCTCATTTTCTCTTTATCCATTCATACCCTAACTGTTACAAAAAATAACCATACCAACTTGTATCTGCAACGCAGAACCATTTATCTATTCACACTCAGTTCGGCAAAGACACAGAACATGTTCGAACAGTTGTAACTGTGCACGTCTTTAGTAAACACTTCCCCCTCAACAGGGGGTGACTATGGCTGCCCTAATTTTGGCACGTCCCTCTTCGCCGATTTTCTCCGGACTACTCTTCCCCCTCCTATTTCTGATTTGATTGCTTTGAGCTGGTGGCTGTAGCTTTCTGGACCTATTTGCGTATGCACAGTTGCACCGGGGTGAAACCCGCAGTGTGAACGGTTCCAGGCTACAACCGCTCCCATCCCTTGTTCGTCGCCGTTAAGTTGGTGGTGTAGGTTTGGTTGAGAAGACTCCCGATTAGTAGGCGGTCGGGCTCTGAGCAACTGTCCCCATAAGGCCTAGTGCTAACCCTGCTTAATGAAGCTATAGCTTACGCTGACGCCATTGCCATTGCATCGTCGGGAATTTGTCCGCATACGCTGTTGGATAAGTTGAACTTGGCGCTGTCGATTATACTGGACTGGTGTAGGTATTTTTTATTGTCTATTAAACCCTCCAAGATCGATACGATTCTTTTCACTAGGAGATATAAGATTCCGACCTTCACCCTTCCTAGCATATGCCGGACCAGAGTTAATATCTGAGTCCCGAGGTTAAATATCTGGCCCTGATCCTCGATCCCAAACTCAACTGGAGGGCGAACCTGCGCTGCTTACTGCTGCAGTAGAACGGTTGGAACCAGATGGGGTCTTTGCCCAAATATCATGCGCTGGATCTATTCTACAGTCATCGAACCTAACCTCCTATATGGTGTTGCCTTCTGGTGGGCTGCTCTGAACAAACTACAAAATATTAAACTTTTTGACAAGGTCAGAAGGTCTGCGGCAATTTATATGACCAATGCTCTTCGAACCACCCCCACAAGACCTTGTTCGTAATACTCAACTGATTTCCTACTGTGCTTCTCGCTAAGCAGATAGCTAAGTTTGCTGCGACTAGACTTAATGCCCTGTCTCGTTGGCACATCGGACCTTCGGGTCACTCCTCTATTTTGGAGGTTGATCCTGTGGCCGCATTGAAAATCGATTATCTCCTTGTGGAATATTGTCTTGAAAAGGGTTTTCACTTTCTGATTCCGAGTAGGGTCGACTGGGACCCTGACACGATCGTCCCCCCGGAACTCCTGGATATATACACCGACGGCTATAAACTCGATAATGGGGTTGGTAGCAAAGTCTACTCTGGGAAACTGGACCTGAACATTTCCCTCCGGCTGCCAGATTATTGCAGCGTGTTTCAGGCGGAGGTAATGGCCATTTACCGGGCCGCTCAATGGATCCTCGTCAACGGTACTCTTTTTACCCGGGCCTCGGTCTTTTCTGGTAGTCAGGCCGCCATAAGATCTCTGTCGAGCGTTGTGAATAACTACAGGATAGTTAGAGAATGTCGCCGCTGTCTCGACATTCTTTCTGGGGTCTTCGGCATCGCACTGGTCTGGGTCCCTGGGCACAGAAACATTCCAGGAAATTGCAGGGCCGACAAGGTCGCCAGGGCTGGTGCACTCCGTCTGAAATCCTCTTCAATCGACTTGGCTATGTAACTTACCTCGGTCAAGTTGTCCATTGAGCGGAAATTCTTTGGAGACGCCAACCTATCCTGGGTCAATGAGGAGTCCTGCTCCACCGCTAGACTCACCTGGCGCTTGATGGATAGGAGGGGCACCAACCAGTTACTTGGACTTGGTCGTAGCATGCACGAGCAGACTGTTATCCACTTTATTTGTCAATGCCCATCTCTTGCAAGGTGCAAATATAGGTTATTTGGCTCTCCATTCCTAGTTAGCTTGACGGAGCTATCAACTATTGATGTCAAGGATATATGTAGCTTCGTTTATAAACTTTCGGGCTGGTGTTCCAGAGTAGGGTAGTCGTGCTTATGATGTGCCGCCCTTGCGCTGACCAACTTCTTCATCTTCCCTAATTTGGTAGAACTTGGTCAGTACAGGGACTGCGTTCACCTGCGGCGTCACAACAGGCCGCTATGAGTGTTCATGTGAGCTTTTGATATCAAAGCTACCACTGCGACCTAACCTAACCTAATCTAAGATTTATCATTAGACATCTAAATTTCGGACAGCTTTCCTTTCAAAACGTTTTTCTTAGTTCACGATGTTTTGAACTTTTTCTATATAGTAGACTGGTTTAGTTTACTAGACAACTGCTAGCCTCCAGTCTTTTAAAAATATAAATGTCCTGACCAGCATTTACTGTCAGAATAGTAATCCAGTCTAGTCGACATTAAAAACTTCCTAAATATATATTTTTTTTGAATCTTATCTTCTTTATTGTCTGCACTGACAGATTATTCTGCAACTATTATGGTAAGAAGTTTAGCTCTTCTTTAAAATCTTTTTAAACGTCCTCTACAGGTGTGAAAAAAAAACAGCTGAACATTTAACAAGACGTTAATCGCATGACGATATCGAAGTTAGAAAGAATTAAGTTCTTGATGACATAAATCGAAGGACTACTGTAAAAACTTCTGGATGGAAATATAATTACTTTTCGTAAGCAATATCAATTCCTTCAACCTACAATTGTTGGCAAATTGTTACTTAAATATACAAACTGTATATATGTATATACTATTTTTAAATTTTACTACCAACTGAGTGAATAATGATATCGAGGTGTTGCACTCATAGCTATCAGATAAATAAAGTATTAAATCGTCGAATATTGTATAAAATATTGTCATAATCGTCGAAGCGGTTTATTGAAATCGTCAAAAAACGACCGTAAAAATAAATAATCCGTTTTCATTTTGAATTATTTTATTGCAGCAAAAACAACTAAAACTAATTCACTGTGAAATGATGTACATTCATAATCAGGACATTAATCGTCCGATCGTTAATATTATCTTTTTGGAGCACAAAATCGTCAAAAAGACGATAAATTGTCAAATCTGGCAGCTATGGCTGCACTATGTACTGTATAATTTAATTTGTATTCATGCTTTCTGAATGATTTTGTAGATTTAAGTAACTTTTAATGAATCATCTTTATTTAATTCTGTTAAAAAAAATTTATAAAATTAGTTTTCTATAGAGCTTTATTTTTACAGTTTGTTTAGTTATTGTAGAAACACTCTAAACCCTTGGAATGATAGATAATTATTTTTTCATTGTGGCGCTTTTAAAAATGAAAACAAATGATACATAATCCCGTTAGAAATAAGCATTTAATTGTTATTTTAAAGACAATAATTAAGATGTTGATGTTTCTTTTCTGTACTTACTTTTAAACGACAAAGGGCCATTATTACAACTTTCCGTTAGCTAAAGGGAGGATTTTAACTGGCAGATAAATTGTTTTTCGTTATTATGAGTACCCAATATGATAGAAGTGATCGTTAAGCTAAAGAGAGGATCATCCTACCTTTAACATTTAAAGTTCACTTTATGTTTGAACTTGCCATATTCTATATTATTTTCAATATGGCAGCTTCAAATTTAAATAAAATGCGCATATACAACAGAAAAACGAAGCCAGCGGTTGCCACTGCGTTAAAAAAAGTTGTATAATTGAGCAGTTTTATCGACATTGCTCCGGCGCTGCCATATTTTTGAAAACAGTTCACTTTATTTTATTTGTAAGTTGTAATAACGAAAATAAGTAAAAGGTAATTTTACAGTTCCCTTTAGCTGAAGGTGCCTTTAACTAACCCCAAGTTTAACGACAAGTTGTCATAATGGCCCAAAGTGCGGTTAAACACGAGTGCGGAAATTTAAAGTGTAATTTTTATATTTTAAATACACAAAGTTTAATTTAATTTTGTATAATAAATATAAAAAGAAAAAATAATTTTGTTTTCTTTTTTTCCTTTCTTGTAAAATTTTGTGAAATATTGAAATTACATCAAATTTAAGCGATCAAGAATATGTTTAGACTGCTAATATTTTTTAACACAGCAAGACATCAATATTAAACCTTCAAATATCATTTCATAGTTGTTCCGAAAAAGAAGAAGATATATATATAATTTCAGCACTGCAGGTACAGAATTTTGGAATATAGGAAATGTTTCAAACTAATGCTAATCCATTTTAATAACCTCTTATTATATGTATTAACAGCCCTAATCCGTTCATTGCCGCGAGCAAAAATAGAAATTGATTGAAGTACGCAGCATTTCCGTATACACATATGTATTATATTTTTGTAAGATTGCTACGCAGCATCTTCCTTCGTGTGAGAATTTTTTACCAACCCAATCACAAATATTTCAGATTTATCAAATAACTTAATGCGACACCTTACAGCTTAACGATAGTATTTCGAATTTCACAAAAATCATATCTTAGCAACAGTTGGTCGGAAATCGATTCTTTTATTGTAGATATTTGGAGCGAAGTCGGATCTCAAGCTATTTACATTTTTCCGAATTCATTAGTATTCAACCTACATAGAAATTAAGTAAATGCTGTTTAAATACAACTTGCTTTTAACTAAAGGCAGGATTTCAACGAGCAGATAACTTGATTTTCATTACTATGAGTACACAATAAGATAAAGGTGAGCGTTAAGCTAAAGGGAAGCTTAACTGTAACTTTTAAAGCTAAGTTTATGTTTAGTATGGCAACTTCAAATATAAACATGAAAAATAAACGTTTATATGTATAAACTAGCTTTTCAGACCAAAAGGGATATTGGCGTATTTATTATATTTATTTTAAAACAAAAATAAAAAACTAAAACCACAACAGACAAATTTTATAAACAAAATGTATAAAAATTACAAATAAGAAAGCACGTCGTTGCCGCTGCATTTTTAAAGAACTTGTTTAAATTGGCACTGCCATTTTTTTAAAAAAAGTTAACTTCATTTTATCAGAAAGTTGTAATAACGCAAAAACTTACTTACTTACTTAGATGACTTTAAAGTTCACTCTAGCTAGAGTTACTTTTTACTAAACCTAACTTTAAAGGAAAGTTGCAATAATGGCCCTAAGTCTGTTAATATTCCTACTCGTACGCCACAGTGAATAATTCGATGGATAGATGTTGCGACATTAGTAGCCGGTTTGAGATTTTAATTAAAGTTTGATATACAAGTGTAAATATATTTTTTAGCAGAATAATACACACGCAATGAGTTATCAGGTATTTGTTAAATTTAAGCCAGTTAATGAATTTCGTCATGAAGGTTTGAAATGGTAACAATTGAAGGCGAAAGTCCAGTGAAGCCTTGAAACCATTTTTTATATAATACATATATTTGATCCTATGACTACTCAACTTTTCATTAATTGTATTGTGTTAAAAAGCCTTGATCCCTAAATCAAATTACCAGTCTGAGTACCCTCTATACTTCGCTGTGTGGTTACCTCTTCAGTTACTGTATTTCATTAGATACATATGTATCAATTATAGGTTTATCGCATTTACCCGTTCAATGACAATGCAGTCTTACAATAAGTCCTCATGCTACTAAGCTTCTGGCATTAAGTAAAATTTTTTTGTGATTCACCGTTGAAGAATTAATTTTTTAAGTTTATTTTAATCTCTTATGTTGGACACATTTTCGATTTTAAATTCCTGATTTTTAAGACCATTTTTTATACCTTCAAGGTCCATTCAAGCATTAGTACCTTTAACCGCAACTTGTAGGCTATTCACTATTTTAACTGGTAGTTGTAGACATTTTTTTTATTATTTTCGAATTTGGTAACAATAACCCCCTTTCGCCTGTAATTTAGTCTCTTAAATATTGCTGAGATTTATTGTAGTTATGTAAAATTAATTTTTTTAATTTTTTTATCATTGCGTTTGAGATGTTTTGCTAAATTTGACAGATCAAGTCGTTTCATTGACTTTAGTCGCGATCAGTGAAAATCTGTTTTGATGATTAGAATCTTCATTTCTGGACACTTTGCCGGACTCAGGAACTTATAGCACTGTTACGCATTTGTCCATTGCCAAATGTAATTTCGGCTTTTGAACTTTTATCACTCCCGAGAGAATGGAGTTTCCATGCTTTTAATACTACATACCTATTAAAAGTGTTTGGACACACTTTATTCCACATTTCTATTTAAATTTGGCGCATATGAACTCTTTGATATTCGGTTTCGAAAATCCATAATATTTTCAATGCTGACACTTTGTGAGATTGATACACTGTACCCATACGGTTAATTGTTCTAATACCATTACGAGGAGATTTACATATTAGCGGTTATTTATTAAGAAACGCACAGTTATGTTAACATAACAATCCTTTAAGAGTAGCATTTTGTTAAAATGTTTGGTTTTTGACGACGTTTAACTTTGCAGTTTTTTTTAAAAAATATGTACGAGATTGAATACTTCTGTTTTTTAATTTTTTAAATTAACAATTTATAGAATAAATTAAATTTAATTATTTTTATAAACAACAATTTCTATTTTAAATTTTGTCTCAGTAACATACAAATATTTGAAAATTTTATAATTTAATTTCTCCCTCAGTGTACATACATACGTACATACATATACATATATGGAAGTACAACTGTAATGTGATAAATTAAAATTCATTAAAAATACATCTTAATTAGTATATCACAAAAATTTGAAACGAGAATCTAAATCAAAACTCCTATATAAAAAAATATAACGAAAATGTTCATTTGTTGCTAAATATTTACTTTGTAACAAAATTCCCTTGTTCGCATACCATACATACAGTGAGCGCCAAAAGTGAGTAAACACCACTGAAATTATTCATTTTCTTAGGATAGCGAGAAAAGTAAATGAGAATAGTCGAATAAATTTCCAAAAATAAATCGTTTATTTATTACTTCTAAAATGTTAAAACAAAAACAACAATTCATGATAAAGGAACTTTTTTATACTTAAGAACAAAACTGTTTTATACTTAAGAACAAAAGTGTTGACTCACTTATGACGCTCAGTGTACGTTAGAGAGGATATCTATTGTATGAAGAAGTGTTGTGGTTAAATCTTTTGCCTCATTTGCAACATACAAAGGTGGGTCAATAAGTCAGTGACTTTCTTTCTGTTTAACATAGCTTTTAAAAAAATAAGATTTTTAGGGTTCATCAAAATATCGTTGTAGACAATTCTCTTTTCATCGACCCATTCAGGTTTAGAAATAAGAAATAAAAAAATAAGCAATTATCACTTCAGAGTAAATTGGAGAATAGGGCAAGTGAGAGTTCAATAGCGCTGTAATGTCAAGCCTAACCAAATCACACAGCTTTCGACGCAGACGGTGACAATTCAAAAAGTCAGAGACCTAATGTTTAAAAGGTTCTCTTTGAAAAAACAAGGAACGACGAAAACTTATTTTTATTCTTAAGATTTTTAAGCAGATTGATTAATTTGTAACTTTTACATATTTCATGTCTAAAAAAGCTGTTTAATGTCACGACCTGTTCCACAGGGCTCTATACTCGGCTCATTATTATATTGATGTACGAATGTCCTACTACAGCAAGTAAAACATTGCCAAATACAAATGCATACTGATGACGTGCCTGATAAATTTTCAAATGAGTTAAGCACAAATCCTAAGAACTGTTTTATTGGTTGGAGCTCCAGGAAATTTGATCTCGTGTCTATCACAAAAAAAAATTATGGATCAAATATAAATTTTGTTGGATGAGATAAAAATCTTAACACTGAACAGGGAACTAAATTGAACTGATCAAAAGAAATAAATAAAATGTGGAAAAACTTTTTCAATGCTTTCAAATCTCTGGATGTCGCAATATTTCACTCCAACTGCTATTCGAGCACTATTCGTGGAAATATATTTATTGCGACATAGTCAGTAGACAAATACTGAATGTTGCATGTAACAGTACAGCTAGATATACGTATATTTGGCATTAGAAGGAATAGAAGTTTATAACATATCGCGAAACGAATTTATAGTGACACATTTGACCATCAAATGAAATGTTGAACACTATTGTTTTTGTATAGAATATTGTATAATCAACAGAGGAAACGTAAAATACAACATTACTTCCTCATAAACGTTATTCGTCGCAGGAGCCAATTTTCCCACCAGATACAAAGCATTTATTTAAGCACTTTTTGTAGTTATTTTGTTGAATTTTTTATGTATACACATACATAATTGGTTATTACAACCCTTAAGTCGGGATTACGAACTAGCTTCTCACACCATTCATGTTGTGTGTGTTAATTTTATATATGAGTGGCGGGACCTACAGTTTAAAGTCAACTCCGAATGACAGATTTTTGAGAAACTTTTCATGTCAATTTTATTTAGTCTCAGAGTTTTTGCCAGAAATCTGCTGAGAGGAAGTCAGCTAAGAAATATTTTTTTCATATTTTCGTTTTGATGGGGTTTGAACCGTGGCCTTCCGTTTAATAAGCCGACACACTACCTACTAGACTACGGCAATCTACATAGTTAATGTTTTATTTATTATTATTTTAATTACAATTTTTTTAAATTTAGAGCCATTATTACAACTTGCCATTAACTAAAGCGTGGATTTTAACGGACGATAAGGTAGAAGTGAGCGTTAAGATGAAGGGAAGATCATTGTACCCGTATCTTTTAAAGTTAAGTTTATATTTGAACTTGCCATATTATATATTATTTTCAATACGGCTACTTCAAATATAAACAAAGTGAGCAAATACAACAAAAATCTATAAGTTGTAATAGCGAAAATAAGTTTAACTTTTCAGTTCCTTTAGCTAAAGATAGCTTTAACTAAATCCAAGTTTAACGGCAATTTGTAATAATGGCCCTTAATTTTCTTCTTCTTTAATTTTTGTTTCTTTAATCTTTTAAATTGTTTTAAATATATTTTTGAATTGTTTCTAATTTAAAATTTGTAATTTATTATTGTTATATTAATATACATAAAATAAATACATAACAAATTGAAATACGTATCTAATTTATTACAAATACTATATACTCCTAGATATATTTATACTTTATTGAGTTGAATAAATAAATAAATAACTGATTATTTAAAGATACTAAGAAATATTTGCGGATAAATGTCTCAGTGAAAAAGAGGACCACCTTAATGTTCATTTGATTTAATGTAGAGGAACGTAGGTAGGTATGTGTACATACAAATGATTATTCCTATATATATACACACATACATACGCATACATACATGTATGATGTATACTGTATGTTCACCTCTTATACAAAGATATATTTACACTAAACATAAAAGGTAAACTTGATTATATATTCTAACAATTTGCCTAAGAATACGAAACTTGTGAGATAATTTTTCTTTATGGTTTCTTCTTCACTTTTTTTGTGCTTTGCCTTTATTTCTTATATTTAGTTAGGTTTTTAAATATTTGTCTTTTTGTTTGCATGCCTTAAGATACTTTTAGGTTTTTACTCTCAACTTCATTACCGTGCTGTTCGTTTTTAGCTTACGTTTACGCTACACTGTTTAGTTAAGATATTCGACTAGAAATCAGGGTTGGTAACAAAGACATTTTCGTTGTATTCATTTTTAAGAAATGCACATAATTCGGTTTATCCGGTTAATCCTGCAATCGCATTTATATTTATTGTACATGCAATAAATGCTACTTTGACAATAGCTGCGGAGAATTCTTGTATCGATATCCTACACCTGAGAGAAAATATTTAACATTTATCATTCTACCTGGTAGAATTATATTTATCTCATTGACAACACTGGCTCGTATTTGATTGAATATTGGCTTGATTATCTTCTTCAACTCTGTGTAGTGAACAAAGTTGTAATTTACTGCGCCACCGTATCACTTTCAGCTGAATTGCTGAAGGAAATGAATCCGCAGCTGACTTTATATATATAGTCAAGAGTCGTTTTGTAGCATTGACGCGTCAGAGAATCAAATCGTTGATTTGCGCGAGACTTTCACCAGGCCAGATTAGTAAAAGAGCTTTACAAATCACGAAAGGCAAACTTTGGTGGATTGTACGTGAAATCATGAATCAATTATGCGAGATTACGTTGCCTCTGTTGGTTACGTCTTCTGAACCATAAGGAATATTCTATGGAATTACATTGCCTTGTAAATATTCTTCCTAGTTTTTCCAATAAATCTATTGTAACGCGTTAATGGTGAACATTAGCTTCCAATGGCTTAAAAGTTGCTATTTTATCAGCATAACCTAATGACTTAACACATTCCAATAAAAAGAAATTCAGAAACGTTTAATCGCACAGGACCAATTTCGTAAAGAAAGTTGTCACAAAACGGGTGCATATAAAAGAATTTTTTTTCAAGTAAATTTAAAATACATGATAAAATTTTTCACGTTTATAAGCGGGGGAATGCTTAAAAGCCGGATGCATTTATCGAAATAGTTTCACTACATTTTGAAGCAAATTTCAAGATTGCACAAGTTTCAGTGCTATTAAGCAGGAAATTATTATATCCGGGGTGTTTATATCCGCGAAATTAGGATGAATTATATATTTTTGATTTCAGAGAGAATGTATCCTTATCTCGACGACTGCATGACGAAGTGTGTATAAAATTCGTACAATGAACTCAGTTTGTAGTATTTATTTACCGTGCATCGCAAGTAAATCGTGACTAAATTTATAACTTTACTAAGCCCACTGGTTGCTGGAGTTGATTCCTGTAAACACTCTTCCTGCCGACTATCTTAAAATGTTTAAATTGGTTTGAATTATGTTGTAGAAGTGTAATACTGCTGCCACGTAAATATGAATCGGTATTTGCATATTAAGTTCCAACATTAGATTTTTCTTATTTAATTGCGACCAACATTTATTCTTTAAGTATTGATATTTTATACATTGCATTCTAAATTGTAAATTTAATCCGTAGTTTTAGCTGAAAAGTATAAAATTTTTATAAATGTAAGACAACAATTTCAAGAGATAAAATTGAACATAAAGAAATATTTTTTAAGGTATAACATAACATAATAAAATACTTTCTATACCAGAGCTGGTCATGTTTATATGCAAATGTATGTATGTATGTATGTATGTAAGACGTACGTCTTAAATGGTACGTTGCAATGTAGTTGAAGTTTTATCATTACTTGTTAGTTAAATATGAAAATTCAGTTTAGATGTAGATCTTTTGCATAAAGTACACACATTAAGAATGTTTAATTACATCAATTTCTTACATCAATTTGCGTTTTTCTTTTATATTCTGTCTTGCGTTCTTTCTTTAACCTCTTTTATATAAAGATGTACAGTGAGGCTTAAAACTGAAGGGAATAATGATAAAAAAGTATTTTTTTGGTCATTATAATTTTATTTAGAACTCGATTCAATATCGATCATTCAATAAGATTTTAAATTAAGAATACGATTTCTAGAAAGTGTTTTGAGTCTTTTGGAGTTAGTTGACAAATTTTCTTGGTTAAACAAAACATGCAAAAATGTTTAGTATTAAAATTAAACGGTACGTCTATACGGAACAAATACAGTTTACAGTTCGAAATAATGAGTAACAGAATTACTAAACCAAATTTAAGAAACAAAATTTAGCAAGGTAATATACTACTGGATGTATGTACATATATTTAAACGCTAAAGATGTGAGATCAATTTTATAGTTAAAAGTAGTTTAGGAATTTCTTTATTTATTTTATTGTAATATCTGAATTATCTAATTTTATACTGAAATAGTTTATATTAATTAATTTTTTGTTAACAATATAGCAAATGACTCTAAATGCAATTAACTAAAACGCAAAACAATGAAATAATAGTTCTCTATACCTTTTAAGAGGCCATGGAGAAGAGACATGAGGTCATGGTATAACCCCTGGCTTAGACAACTCAAAGAAAAAGAAATATAAAAAAATAACTTCTTTTTCGCGACTTCCTCCCTGTAGCCTTCTGGCAAAAACTCTGAGAGTAAATAAAATTGCCATGAAAAGTTTCTCAAAAAATCTTTCGTTCAGGGCCAATTTTAAACTGTAGGTCCAGTCGCTCATGTATACAATTAACACACACAACATAATTGGTATTTGAAGCTGTGTCGTAATCCTGCATTAGGGGTTGTAATGACCAATTAAGTAAGTAAGTATACCTTTAATTAAAAGCATTGAAGTAATACTTTCATTATTCCTTTCTACAATATAAAATTTTTTAATTTTACAGTTTTTTCCAATATAAATGTACACTGGTGGCCACGAAAAACACAACATGTGATAGTTTTAATCTTTTTATTTTTCAGAATTCATGATAAGATTAACAATAATTACGTCTGGGTGCCCTGGTAGTCTAGTGGGTAGTGTGCTAGACTATTAGCGTAAGGATCGTGGGTTCGATTCCCACCAGAGACTCTAGTCTGTGACACTACACCGAGCATATGGTCAAAGTTACTCAGCTCGTATATGTATAATTAAATATAATTTGTAATTGTATTGTAATAAATAAATAAATAAATAAATAAATAATTACAATTATTTGGTTTTGGTTGTTTTTTTATTATATTATTGTAAAAACCTGTGTATATTTGAAATTGGTAGTCTAGCGGGCAGTGTGTTATACCATTAGCGTGAGGGTTGTGGGTTGGATTCCCAACAAAGATTCTTGACTGTTACACTACGCCGAGGAAGTCATATAATATGTAATTGTATTGTAATTAATAAATAAATAATTGGAGTTCGGATGACGAGCGAAAACTGATGCATTAAATGAGCACTGAATACTAAAAAACAATCCAACGTGGTACCACCAAAAATGTCAAACAGCACTTTAGAGCCCTGTTGAAGATCCTTTTAAAAGCTCAGGTAAAATTAAATATGAAAGTATTATAGCATTTCGGTTAATACATCATCCAGGATAAAATATGATATGTGAATGACATTTGCACAAGGAACACCACTTATGTATGTCAAAAGGTATTAAATCCCGTCTAGCGTTTTCGAGAAAACAGCGCAATAAACTGATGAGATCTTTAGTACAATGATTCAAAATTTCGGATATAATTTCGTACGGCGTTCTCCAAATCTAGAGCATCACACAAAGTCACCCTTTAAATGGTTAAATTTGGTGGTGGCAATATCATGGTGAGGACAGCATTGTTATTGCATTAAGTGGATAATGTTCACAAGTTAACCGCTAAAATGGTACAGCATATTTACGAAAACATACTAACAAACATTATGATACCATTCACCTCAGGCAATTTGCCTCTAATGTGTAGATTTATACATAATAATAACACTTCACGCTTAGTGAAGAGTTGCTGAGAGGAAAACAATATCGCAGTTCTGCAAGCTTAAACAAAGGACCTCAATTCAACTGAGAAATTGTGGAATGATATATAAGCAGTAAAGATAATAATTTAAGCAGTTTATAGAAAGAAATCTAAAAATCTTGGTATGTCATTACAAAGGAACGTCTTAGCTGATAGTTTAGCCTGGAGAACTTCTGTTGTGATCTAAAATCAAAAATGTCTCATCAAATACTACGATTATTTTAGTGAATTAACTTTTACTTTGAATATATCCTTAATTCATGACTAGACTAAAACTTATGTAATCGGAATGATATGCAAATTAAAATTCTTAACAATATATAGTGGACAGTGAACTATTATTGATTTTTGTTTTTCATTTTGTTTTTCTTCGACAAGTTGTAAAAATGATTATAAATGTCGTGTCTTAAGTTCGTGGTCATCATTGTACATATGTACATAGAATAACGTAAACAGAATAGCGTTGAAATTAATTTGTATTCTTGCAATCAATTCAGTTGCGCCTAATATTATGGAATTCACTGTTAATCTTCTAATATATGTTTGATCTAATTGTAGAAGATAAAGTGGAATTTTTACATAAATATATATGATATCTTTTTCATTTAGCCGTATAATAATAAACCAAATGGTTTTCTTAAAAATTTTGAAAAAAGTAAAAAGTAAACATATCTACATATGAATATTATAAAAAAAAGGACACAAAAGACTCAAAGCCTGCTATAAATAAAAAATATATATTTATGCAGACTAAGGTGACACACTTATAAATATGTATTAAAAAAGTATTTAACATTTTTGTAATAAGTTAATATTAAGTCTTCGATTAGAACCACCCTAATATAAAGAGATGAACATACACAAATATACTTACATATCCCTTGAAACTTAGAAAGTACTTGTATTTGGTTTTTCATATAATGGCTAATGAAGATAATTAAAATTTCAGTTGAATATTTACTAGGAAAGAGAAAACTTTTAGAAATAGTTTTAAAAGTAATTCCGAAAATATAAAAAGTTTTCCAAAGAAAAACAGAGAACATTATTTTTCTTAAATCTGTTCAAAGATTAACTAGGCTTTCTACTCTTTATTTATTGTGAAAGAAGTTCTTGTAATTATACTCCCATTATCATTTAAATGTGGGACAAAGCCCAACGTAATAAAATGTGGAATTTACCATATTTTACTGATAACTATTATATCTTATGTAAATTATGTCGTAAAGAATTTTTCCTTACTTTATTTTAAGTACTTTTCAAATACAGTATTCTCGCGATAAAAGGTACGTATACGAGAGTATTTTACTTTTACTAATTCGTATAATTATTGTATTTTTTTTTAAATAAACATTCAAATTGTTGTAATTATGCAATTTGTTTCAATGGAAATGTGCTTCAAATTGTTGTAGTTATTGATTTCTAACAACTAAAATATTATTTCTAATCTTAGTCTTTAAATTAAGCAGAATTAATAATTAAGTAAGAATTATAATCTATTATTAATAAAATTGCAAACATTTTTTCTATATGCAAATATACAGGGGACGTATTTTACACTTGCATGGTGGGGAAAAGAGGATGTAGTGGTTGTGGATACTGAGACAGGAACGATTGGCAATTAAAACACAAGCGAATACGCCTCACGAAAAAAATGCAAACTATGTAAAAATATGCATTTAGAATACATTAAAACCCATTTTTGTATCCCTTTTCCTATATTAAACGATCAAAGGGCTGTCACAAAACATATTTAAGCTTCATGATGTTATAAATGCCATTAAAAATCTTAACCCAAGGAAAGTCCCAAGTATTGAAAATAAGCAACAAAATGCTATTGAATTTAACTAGCATAGCTGTAAAAATTATTTTGTTCATTATGAATGTTGTTATTCGACTCAGATACTACTCTACACAATGGAAAATTTCACTCATAACCATGATACTGAAGCCAGGTAAGGATCATACCAAGGTTGATGCATATAGGCCGACAAGTCTCTTGCCTAACCTATCCAAATTATTCGAGAAGGTACTGATATGTAAGCTAGCACCTTTGTGGAATGAATGCGGTTGTATCCCAAATCACCAATTTCGGTTTAGGAGAAAGCATAGTACCATCCAGCAAACCCATAGACTTGTTAATGTAATAAGAAATGCATTCGAGGAAAAAAAGTATTGTTCTGCACTCTTCATTGATGTCTCTCAAGCTTTCGATAACGTGTGGCATGAAGGTCTTATACTCAAATTGAAGCAAATGTTCCCTGAAAATATATATGAGATATTGAAGAGCTATTTAAGTGATAAAAAATTTGTAATTAAACAAGGTAATTTTTTAAGTTCCCCTCAAAAAATTAGCTCCGATGTTCCTTAGGGTAGCATACTAGGTCCTATTTTATACCTTATATTTACAGTTGATATGCCAATAAGCTGGAGGAATGGTTGAAGAAATGAAGAATAAAGTTTAACGAACAAAAATGAACCCACGTAACCTTTACATTGCGAAGAGAGACCTGCCTTGATATATGCATTAATAATCAGACAATACCACAAAGCACTCATGTGAAGTACTTGGGTATACACCTTGATCGACGTTTAACGTGGAAATTGCATATTGAGTCAAAACTGGCACAAATAAATATGAAAACTGCTCAAATAAATTGTTTAATTGGTCGAAATTCATCACTTAAATTAGATTGTAAACTTCTTATATACAAATCAATATTAAAACCCATTTGGTGTTATGGAGTACAGCTATGGGGTACTGCCTCAGATTCAAACGTAGAGAAATTTCAGAGGCGCCAAAATAAAATTTTACGAATGGTCACTGCCGCCCCTTGGTATATCAAAAACTCGAATATTCACAAAGATCTGGACGTCGCGCTGGTTAAAATGGAAATTATAAGATACGCTGAAAAATACTTAGATAACCTAGATGGCCACACAAATCCATTAGTCCGTGGTATTTTACATCACACTGGCCATATTCGATTAAAAAGGAAGGATACTCTTGCGCTCGGCCGAAGGTGAGATAGATGAAAAAAAATTCTCTACATACATTCATAGCTAAGCACGTGATCAGATAACAATAGCAGTTTGTACGATGTTAGGTTATCTAGCAAAAAAGCCATTTGTGAATAAACGTGAGAAACTTTTGACGGGGTTGAATTGCCTGAACTTTCTACGGTGTTTTTTTTTTGTTAATGTTATTCATTCTGGAGGAATATGAGTCAGATGGACTTTCTGGGTGAGAATTCAAACAACATTAATTTAGAAATTTTCAATAATAAAGGGTGGGCCATTTAAGGGTTTATGTTTTAAAATGCAATAAAACAAAAACGGTTTTAAATTTTGTTTAATTGCCGGTTGGAAATGGAAGATTATTTAATTTATACGGCTGCGGGGGCTGGCCTCACAGTACCTCATTCGATCGGACCTATTTTCGTGCACTTTTTCGAGTGTATGAGGTCGCATTTTGGCATTGGCATCATGAATGTTGGCTTTCAAATGCTCAATTGTCTCTGGCTTGTCGGCATAACATTTTTCTTTAAGGGCGCCCCACAGAAAAGTGTACAACGATGTCAAATCACAGCTTCTTGGCGGTCAATTGTCATCATCATTTCGGTTATTAAACGGTCATCAAACGTTTGACGCAATAAATCGATTGTGGCATAAGAAACCAAATTTCGTTCGCATCAATACCATGAAAAGCGGGTACAAAAAAAAAATCGGTTATCATGGTGCTATAACTAATGTATAAAATGTATAATGTATAAAATTACCACACATTGTTATGTTATGTTATGTTACTTTATGTTAAAGTGGTGCAAGAAGCTAGGTCGTAATCCTGACTGAAGAGATGTAATGACTAATTATGTATGTATTACGAGGAAAAATGAAAATATATGGAAAATTTTAAGCAAGAGAAATTCGAAGCGAACAACCAATAGGATTATTAAATTTATCCTTTTTAGAATTCTGAATATATTTTATATATTTTGTAAGATCACCACAAATACTTCAGAAACTGAGTTTTGCTCCAAAGTACTTATTTAGATGCTGATGTCTGCGTATGATTCTTTTAAGTTTGAAGCAACTGAGTTTTTTAATGAGTTGGCTCAACGCTATAACTATTTATTTAACACCAATAGCGTAAAGAAATTACTTAATTGGTCATTACAGCCATTTGAACATGATTAAGACCTAGCTTCATACACAATCCATGTTGTGTATGTTAATTTATTCATTAGTGGCGGAACCTACAGTGTAAAGTTTTATGTACTGTCAGAGTTTTTGCCAAAAGACTGCTGAGAGGATGTCGCCAAAGAAATATTTTTTCATATTTCGTTTTGATCGAGTTGTTTGAACTAGGAGCTGAAGCACATCAGTGTTATATATCCAATTTTAAAGAAATAACATATTAATCACGCAGTTAGAAGCTAAAAATTAGAATGGGTGTAATAAACGAACGTCTATATAAATGGTTGGAGAGAAAAAGTTGATTAAGTATCAAGCATCGCTTGATCATTCAGTTAAGATAAAAAAAAATATTAATTCATGCATTTTTTTGTAGATTTTAAGGCAAAAAATGGTATATTTCTTAGCAAATTTGGATGCAACTACTTCACCTACCGTATGGAACGGAATGGAGTTATTAGATGTTTTAAATAATGATCGGGGATGCTTATCAGAGATCAGCAATGAATCGTTTTTCGTTACTCGTAAGAACTCATGAAATTTTTAATATAAGTGAGTCAACAATATTGAAATTTAACTACTCTGATTCATTCGAACTCAGTACAACGTTGATTTATAAGTATGAGTAGAATGAGTATGAGTACAACGTTGACATCGAACTCATAACATTTGAAATATGCTTGATTCATATGCCTACTCATTCAGATTCATAACTTTAGAAAAATACTTATAATATTTATAAATGATTCGAGTAACTCGAGTTTCATCAAAATTTACAGTCTTAGTAGTTGTTGCATTTACAAAAAAAGAAAAAGACAAAGACAGCAAGCAAAGCAAACACACAACCTTCTAGTGAGTATTGAGTTGAGTCATGGTGAGTCAAAATCAGCAACATCGTACGTATTTTAAGTATGAGTACGATGAGTACTTACAAACTTTGAATATAAGTAGTATCAGTATAAGTATGAATGCGTATAAGTATCAGAAATTATGAGTATGATTCGATTCTACTCATCATTTTGAATACGCATTGCTGTTTGTTTGTTTGTTTTCTATTTATTAAAATGGGTGTAGAATTTCTAATAGAGAAAAGTGATATTTTAGAAAATATGAAGTAGAAGTTGTCATTGAATATATCATCCTTTATACGTCCTTAACACCAAACTGATATTCCCGAATTTCTTTTTAAAGAAGAACTTCTTCCCCTTCTATTAAAAATAATATTTCAAAAAAAATAATATTTTATTTGTTTAGTACAGTTATTCGAGCCATTCAATCTTATTATGGCAAAAGTATGGGTTTATTCACTTTTTATCCCTTCACAAAGGGATACTTCACTCTGTCGTAGTGTAGTCTTTTACTGCAGGGAATAAGTGGGCTATACTGATGAAGAGAAGTTTCCTCCCTGGCAAGGTCCCCCACATTAGAAATGCACTTTAGTTACAGTTTATTAAGTTTCTTTTACTATTCTAGGTATAAATGAGTACTGAAATCAATTCCTGAAAATATTTGAGGTCTTTCAAACAGACTTTAATATTCATAGTTTACAGTTCCGACAAAATTTCTGGGAAAGTTTTCGTTCCAATAACAAGAATTTTAATTCTGCGTCTACGTATTACATTCTAGCATCACATAAAATATAGTGTAAGTTTTGAATCTTTGCATCTGGAGCAGACATTTCTGAATGCAAATGACTTTTGGCGTTGTAATGCTGATTATTATAAAATCCCAGCACTTGGAGATTGGTGATTACTTTCCTTTAGTCAGAATTACGAAATTGCTTCACTCACAACCTATGGTGAGTGAGTTAATTTTATCCATGACAGGCTGGAGCTACAGTTTAAACTCGACGCCGAATGATAGAGTTTAGTGAATTTTCATGGAAATTTTACTTTTTGCCAGAATGCTGAGATTTATTTCGTTGTCTGGGCTGGGGTTTGAACCACGGTTTCACGTTTAATTAGCCAACGGACTAATTACACATCTAGGGCGACTTCTAAATTACGAATCTTTTTTAAATTTTATTTAATATCGAAAATGTATAAAATTAAGAATACTTTTAGATGTGTGTGATTATATTTGAGGTACTACTTGGTTATTTACTTGGATGTGCTCTTCAATCCATTTTCCTTCCATAATTTTCCACATTTGTTGCTTGAAAATATTTTTGTTCATTTACTTTTATTCTTCATTGGGCCAAATGATTTTGACTTTACTTTAGTATGTACAAAGTCATAAAGATTTGAAATTGTAAAAATAGTAGGCGTAATATATGTGGGATAACGCGAAAGTCATTAATATCTGGTATTACTGTCTAGTAGTCGCCGTAGTCTAGTAGGTAGTGTATTGCCTTATTAGACGTGAAGCCACGATTCAAGCCACAGGTTCAGACATCTACAACAGAACGAAGTATGAGAAAATATTTCTTCGGGACATTCTCAGCAGATTTCTGGCAAAAATTTTGAGGGTAAATAAAATTAATATAAAAAGTTTCTCAAAAAAAGTCTGTTGCTTGGAGTCGACTTTAAACTGTAGGTCCCGCCACTCATGTCGTAGTTCTGAGTAAAGGGTTGTACTGACCAATTATGTTTGTATGTATGCATATAGATATTTAAAGAATGTCCTCTGCAGTCGAAAACATGGAAGGTAGAGGAATTCCAATTAAAAAAATTCTTAATGCGGACGGTAGACGGTAATCATCACACCAGTTAATTGTTAGTCTTGTCGTTATTAGAATAGCTGACCCTTCACTTGTTTTTCACCAAGGATTCAATGCAATCTGTTTACCAACATGTCAATTTGTGTTCTTGAATAAAATAATCAATCTTCAAGGCGATTAAAATTTAAGCCAGAGGCTTGATGGTTCTTTGCGTGCACCGGTTAGCTATTGTAATGGAGTCAGGGTTTAAAATTATTTATTATGCGATTGATGTGAAAGCTACGTAAGTATAATGTAATGAAAGATAAATTAGGAGCTTTCATTATCTTTGTTTCTAATCTCCCAGTCAATGCAAGTAATGCAGTCAACCTGTCAATATATTGGACAGTGTTTTCAGGCGACTGGTGAATTTAATGACAAATACCATATGCTTTTTGGGGAGCCCGCCATATTACACATAGATTTCGTGTGAGTAAAGTTATGCTCAGTTATATGTATCTAATATCACAAATCTTGAAAGATAAATCAGTGCTCATTATACGGAAAAAGTAGACTATTTTAATGCTTCAACACTTGCCTTTAGTTTTCATGCAGGCTGTACTCGACTTTAATCAATTTCTAAACTAGATTCATGCGAAACTCTGTACATGTATAGTTTGTTGAACTCAAGCGCACTGTCTTTAACCCGTTAAAAACATCGATCGGGTTGCCACATATTGTTATCTGCGCGATAACCAAGTTATTAGTTACTACATATCCAGAATACAATTGCCATTCTAAATCTATAGAAATCTCCTAGAATAAACCTAATCAGTAACAAAGTTAGCAATTACGATTAGGGTCATTGGGGACCACTATTAGTAATCAGTCGTTGGATAACATGAATGCGAAATCATAAGCTTTTAAAAATTTAAACTCTGTATGTCTAAACTTATTTTTTATAACTGTGAGTAGCTGTATCCGGAAAACATTTCAATTGGACTGATTTGAACAAACTCACTCATTCAGTGAAAAACTAGAGAAAAGGAAATACTATTATTCCCTACTTGTGGACGTCTCTCATGCATTCTATAAGATTTGCTATACATTGTGATGCTAAGATCTGAATTTATAGATTCCACGGTTTTTCCATCAATCTTTGTAACTCCATTCATTCACAGTTCAACTAATGCAGCAATTAAAACAGGCTGACCATTCACAATGTCGTAGATACGCTGATTGGTGCTAGAACAAGAGGCTTCCAAGGCTGATTTTTTAATCCGTCACTCATGTGTAAAATTAACACACACAACATTAGTGGCGTGAGAAGCTAGGTCGTAATCCTGTTTGAATGGTGGTAATGTCCAATTATATTTTGTTTGCCTTAAGTCGGAGGTGGGAATCTTCGAAAGACACTTTTGATCCAACAAATATGTGCACGATTCACCATCGCTGGTGTCTACGTACTAAACCCACCCGCTATATCCTTCAACCACTCTCCCACCGCGGGACTGCCGTAAGGTATTACTTCGTGGAGGGCTGGTTAACTTTAAAGCTTTATCACATTAAATCAAATTTCGCCTTCGTACCTCTAACCTTCGGAGTTTCAGCATAACCTCAGCCATTCTCTGACTGTTTTGACTCCATAGAATTCCAGAATTCAACACCTCTCCCCTCAACCGGTTTGGCCTAAAACCCGTTTTCCCGAGCAAAAACAAATCGGTTGTTACAATTAATTTAGTCGGTCATTTCAATGACATGTATTACATACATAATGGCAAGGTTCATGCTTTATAATACAATAAACTTATGATGTTTTATGTGTGTTTTGTATTACTTTACTTCTAAAACTAACATTTGTATATACTTTCTCTATTTAAATAACAACAAATATAGATAATTAAACAAGAAAAAAATTATTCAACAATTTACTTTTCATGAAGTTAAAACAAGATATTTACCGCTATAATTTACTATAATACAAATTCTTTTACAGATTTTTAATATATTTAATAATTATTGTCGTTATACACGAACTTCATTAAGTACGTATGTATATAACAGTACATACATATGTATATGTTTATAACCATAACCATAATAATTCAGTTTGAACACAATTTACAAAACACGCGACCAATTTTTAACGTCATTTTATTAAACATTTAAAGTAAAAACGTTAATTTTTATTGTGTCATATTTAGGGTTTAATTATTGTACAATACGGGTAAATTACATTGAAAAGCAGAGTCTTGTTTCAAAACATGATGATAAAATGTTCAAGAGTCATAAAATTTTATAATGCTCATAACGGTATAAAGTCTTTAAGCCTTTAATTGCCACTAAAATAACATTATAATCGCAATATATTGTAAATAAAATACATACGAATTCTCATATGGCATATAATTATAGAAGGTACTTAAATTGAATTTATTTAATTAGAATTTTAAATGTTTATGGATGAGAGGCTGATTAATAAAAAAGGTACACTTATTTGCCAGTTAGAGTAAGCGACAACTTGCACTGGAAGATCTTCTTGTCGGATGCATATCTTTGGTTGTGAAAAGTTGTTTCCTTAAACTTAATAAACGACCCGTATGGAAATAAAAAAATAATTTTCTAAGTTGGTGTATCGTAAACATTAATATTTTTACTTTGAAATAGCTGAAGATATAGAAGGTACCAAAATGTGTAACGTTTAGAGAAGTTCTGAAGAGCCTGTAAATTGCTTTGAGATATTTATTTCTGGATAATTATTATTCAAATGCCTTAGAAGTCGCCGTAGTCTAGTAGGTAGTGTGTTGGCTTATTAGACGTAACGCCAGCGTTCGTGCCCCAGGCCAGACATCAAGACAAAATACAAAAAGTATTTCTTCGGCGACTTCCTCTCAGCAGATTTCTGGCAAAAACTCTGAGAGCAAATAAAAATTGCCATGAAAAAGTTTATCAAAAATCTGTCGTTCGGAGTCGACCTTAAACTGTAGGTCCCACCACTCATGTATAAAATTAACACACACAACATAAGTGGTGTGAGAAACTATGACGTTGTACAATGGGTCAATTCGACCTACGGGTACTGTACTTGTTTTAATTGACAAGTACACGTCCTCTAAACTAACCTAACCATTATTCAAACGCCTTCATTAACATTTGAGTTCGTAAAGAATATTAAAGTCGTATCATAGAAAATTCATGTCTAATAATATGCAATAATCGTCGCCGTAGTCTAGTACATAGTATATTAGTTTATTCGAAAAGAGGTCACGATTCAAACCAGACAGGTCAGACATCACCAACAAAACGAAATATAAAAAAGTATTTCTTCGGCAACTGCCTCCCTCACAGAAGATTTCTGACAAAAACTCTGGGAATAAATAAAATAGCCATGAAAAAGTTTCTCAAAAGTCTTTTGTATAAAATCATCAATCAGTCTCATGTATAAAATTGACACACACGACATAAGTGGTGTGAGAAGCTAGAACGTAGTCCCGACTAAAGGGTTGTAATGACCAATTATGTATGTATGAATGAGTGCACTTAACATTTCTTGTTGAATGAAATTTTTAATATTCGAATATGAATTTAATTAAAATTGAGAATGTAAAGTGATTATTTATTCAATAATAATTTCAATTTAAAACATTTATTGTACCATACCGAGAATAAGGTTGCAGTCTCTCAGACTTTAATAATTATAATATGTATAATTATAATATAGTGATATTAATTACTTCAGTCAATCATTTTTATCCTGTTCAAGCGGAGCAATTCTAAATTTGACTTTATTGGAAAACATTTTTAAAACTACATTATTCTACCATCTGTGAAATTTTGGTTTTCTGTTATAGTCTAGTAAGCAGAACGTTAACTTACCTGACTTTTATAGTTCAAAATTAAGCTCCGACAACGAAATGTGAATAAATATTTCTTTCGGTGTTCTGAGAGGTACTTATGAAAAAAATGCTTAAATCTATCAATTGGACTCAGTGTACTGTAGGCCCCCTCTCTTACATAAAATTAGAACACAGGGTGATGTGAGAAGCTAAGACGTAATTCTGACAAAAGTGTTGTAATTGCGTTGCAAGCTGTTAACATTTTTATGAAGTTTACGGAGACGATGATGTAAGTATAAAAACAGCAGTGGAATGGAATACTGGTTTCCAATCTGTTAATTTCAATGTTAAAAATTAGTCTTTCTTTGGTCGACCAATTACTGAAAAAGAACAAAATCATGGAAAAAATTGGATATGACCGGCACATAAACCGCGTGGTAGTTGGAACTCATTCATTACTAAACAGTTATCAACAATGTGAAGAAAGCTGGACACACAAACAAACCCGATGTTTGTTCAATTAGTCATATACTAAATTGCCCAAGGCACTTACACTAGAGGCAGGTCTGTAGAATCCGGTCTTTGCTGTGTAAAATGCTACAAAATAGAGACACACCACAACAACCAGTTCAGTATGACGCCTTTCCTCTATATCGAGGATGTTTATAATAAAATCAGACCACATGATGCTATGGAAGAAAACTTGACAGTTTTGTCAGCCAGTTTGTTAGTCTTCTTAGCTGTAGATTTACACCCTTGTCAGTGGGTAACGTCTTGATTAGGACAAATCAGGTCACTGGCAAACTCTTGAAATATGGATTTAAGGAAGTATGATATATGTATGTATTTATTATCTGGCCATTGCCGTCGCTTGTACGTACATCAAAACATTCTCAGAACGATTCAATACTATTTTAAAGATATTATCATCCAAGTCAAAAATAATGTAAATACTAAGAAGAAATGATGAACAGAAGGGGAAGAAGAAAGAAGGGCGACAGTTGTAACTTAGCGTGTACAAAGACGTGTGTAATGGAATATTAAGTATTGCACTGGTTTTGCGACTTTAAATAAAAAGAGAATTGAATTTTTGCTATAAATTTAAGCAAAATATGACTGGCTTTATTAATTAATTATTCAATCGTTTAGTTCTTGTATATAAGATCGCGAAAATCAATCTTCTTAAACCAAGCGGAACTTAAATCAATTTCTCTTCCAGATTCTTCTGCAGGCAGTATAAGAAAAAAACTGGCTGTAGTTCTTTCACAGCATCCTGGTTTCTTAAGTGAGTGCCCATCGGGTACGAAACAGTTTCAAATAAATATCGCAGCAACTTTCTAATCAACATAGGGAGCTAATACTCTCTGAAAAATACAAGGAACAGAAAAACGGTTTGCGGTGTGTATATGTAGTCCTTGGATATCAAACATTCAAATCCAATCACTGCAGTGTCAGGGGGAAGTTATGTCCATATTGTTATTATTAATTCCTGCACAACAAAATTTAATTTTATATTTGATAAAATTTAATATTATACTCGTATTCGGATACAGCCTCCCAGTCTTATAATTCTAAAGACTTTTTCAGCATAGTGCTGTTTACGGCAGTCGCCTCTCGTAGGCCCTTTATTTTTGTTGATGTTGACTCGAACGGCATATCATCAAAAAGTACAATCCATCATGATTCCTTCTTATGTAATGCGTTCATAAAGCGAGGTTTAAACATTTTATATCAAGGCAAGAGGTTACTCTATTTTGTTTATATTTATTTGCATATAAAAGTACTATAGATATCTAAATTAATTATTTAAATTCATAAATTTATTCACAGATAATTTTACTAATTATTACTTATTTACTGCAATGGATTTTGAAAGCAATTGAGATCAGAAGTTTAGTTTTTACAATTGCACATATTTTTTGCAGCATTGATAATACGAATTTTTTGTTTATATTATTTTACAATGTATGTATGTAAGTTAAGAAACCTTCAACCGATTTTTTAAAAAATATAATGAGTCGTTTCGACCACCTGAACCGAAAAATAAAAAAGGATAACAATTCTTTTCAATTATATTAATTTATTAATTTGTAAATTTTTAATGCAAACTTTATTTTTGCACAATTCACTCGATTGATTATTTTTAACACAATCTGATTTAAACACTCAATTGACCGGTAACTCAGACTGCACAGCCCAGACTGTCCTTTAGCAGTCAACCAAATCGCCTCATCGATTCCCTCGATCTCATTGCACTCCCACGTGTTTGTTGGTAGACGCTGATCCAGTGCAAATAATTTCGTTTCAATGATTTGCAACCGGAGGTACCAACTGTTTGTGGGATTTCTATTGCTGGCAGGTTGAGACGTCTGGTTATCTTGTACCACAACATCCGGAAGCAAACGCTCACCAATATCACCATGTTAGTTTTAGATACTGGATTCTATTAATGTTACGTAGGCTAATATTGTGTATTTGCTGTGTGTCCACCAGTAATCTTTCATTTGCAATGCTTGCCAGAACAGAATGTAGTGGTTGTATTCTAAAGGTTTTATTATCTAGCACAATTGTCTCATTTAAGAGCTGTGTCAGTTAGGTACCATTGAGGAACTTATTATGATTCCATGTCGTAATAACGCCTATGAAGTTCGTCAAAAAAATGATATCCGACGTGATCATCTCGGCCTTTCACTTTTTTATATTGGCAATTGGCAGTTCCGCCTTTTAGAAGACGCGGTACACAGCTTCTTTCCGATAACTAATAGGATTGCCGACGTATCGTTATGTTGTTAATATACAGACAGGGACTCTTCACTCAAAACTTTTTATTTTGGCTGAGAATTTCATTAAACGGCACTTCAACTCGCTTGTCCGACTTGATTGTTGACCTGACTATAAGCCGATGGTAAAAGTCTTTTCTCAGTTTTGGAGTGGATACAAGATGTAATAACAACGTTCCATTTGTGTACACTGAAGGCTTCTCATATTCAATTGCCGCGCATGCGGCACCATCTCAGTAGTAATTTGTCCCTCTTCAGTTTGGCCCATTCGTATTGACAACTCCACTTTTAGCCGTCTGGCATGCTCTTTCTACTTCGTCAACAGCATTTTTCAGAACAGTTATTTACCTTGCCCAATTCGCTCAGTCTTTTTACCTTTGCAAATTTCTTTCATCCTGGAGACAAGTTCATTGGTCTTCTGGGCAACCTCATTTCTGGCATTTAGCAACAGCGCGTTAATCTTTTATTTGAGTTATTATTTGTGATGATGGGTTTTTAAGTCATTATTCCAGTCTGTGACATCAAGATTTCCAGCTACCCACTTCCAAGCAGAACCAATCCAGTCAATTGATCTTTGCCTTCTACCTCTTGTCTTTCCTGTACCTGTGCAAAATAGTACTCAATAATATCTCTGTTTTGGCCAGGCGGTAAGTGGTTTTGGACCAGCGTCGTTACATTGTTGGTAATCATGGTATAGTCTTCCAAATTTATAACGTGCACCAATTATAAATTCCCATGTATTGTTCACGCATTTCCGGCACGCAGTGTTGCAATAGGAGTGTCATAAAGAAAAATTTGTATTGCGCGTGAGGTGAGAATGGCCGTGTGAGAAATTAGAAGAATAGTTATCAGGAAAAACATCCTTTTTGTAAAACATTAAAGGATATAAAGTTCTGTCAAAGCCTTTTTTTAAATTTTAATATATGTAGCATACATATTTTTTGATTAATCTAAAATTTTTCCATATTGTTGTTTAAAAAATTTCTTCTTATTTAACTATTATTAAATTTTTGGTATTATTTCCTTTTTTTAAATTTTTTATTTCTTCTTCCCTTAGTTCTCATGGGACCCTTGGGGACTTGAACCACAGCATACATATATACTTTCCGCTAAAATTTTGAGCCCATTTGTTTAAGGGATATACTTCTTTATCATTAACCCATTAGTGCCCAGTGGCAACTTAAGTTGCCAGCAGAGGTTGCCTTAGTTTTTATGCTCTGAGAGGAAATTGAGTGCAAAAAACAAAATGGTAACTGTTAGAAAAAAAGTAATTCGGGCATTAATGGGTTAATATTTTCTTTTTCATTTACTTAATAATTAATTTTACAATTTCAAATTTATTATTTTAATTTTATTTTCTTGTTTAAGAAATATTTACGTAAAAGTGAAGTTAATTAAGTTTTAAATAATTTTTTTGAACTTGCCCCCTTCAGATTCTTAATATAGTCTTTGTGAATTTTTCTTCCACTCCTTGTCAGTACTGTTGCCCTATTGTTTCTCTTAACTATTTGCTTTTTAAAAAGACCTTATTCTTTCCCCTAATGGTTTTAATAGCGACATAAATTCTGCCACCCTTCCTATAATTCTTCGGACTTTGCCTTTTTTATGCATTCATTTTCGTATCACTGCCGCCCACTTTAGCCTGTTCGTCTCGAATAGGCTCATTACCATATTTTGTCAGTCGCTCTGTGTGTACGACCTTCATTTTTGTTCCGGGGCTGCTAGCTTTCTGTATCCTGTACACGACATCGTTTAACCGCTTTATTGTTTTATACGGTCCATCCCAGCTGGTTTGCAGCTTGGGGGATAGTCCCTTCTTTCGCTTTGGGTTGTATAGTAGAACCAGTTGTCCCTTGTTCCGCACGATCATACCTGCCTTTCATTATATCACTCACCATTTTTATACGGGTGCGCACAAACTCATGAAGTTTATGTATGCTTACATCCTTTCCAGTGTATGTGGCATCCCTCTCTGTGGCGGGCTTAACACCAAACTCTATGTCACCGGGCAGTTTTATTTCAGTCCCAAAAATAACCTAGGCGGGTGATCTAGATGTTGAATCATGAACAGCAGATCGGTACGCCAGTAGACACTTCGGAATGTGTTCGCCCAGTCCTTCTATTATTCCTCCAGGGTTCGATTAAACCGTTCTAACATTCCGTCTGACTGTGGGTGAAGCGGTGTCATTCGAGTCTTTTTAATACCGTATACCTCACACATTTCCTTGAATACAGCTGACTCGATATTTCTGCCTTAATCGGAATGTAGCTCTATTGGGACTCCGTAGTGGCATATCCAATTGTTCACAAAAACATTTACTATTGTGTTCGCCTCTTGATTGGGTATGGCATACACTTCCGGCCATTTTGGAGGAAGGCGCTACTAATAGGTTGGATGAGATCTTGCCATCAGCGCTTTCCCAATGTCGATATAAACACCCGTTTATCAGCCTTAAACAGTCCCATAGTGCCCAATATGCTTTTGTAAGAGGTCCTTCTGCGGATATCTCATTTCTAGTGGGTCGTCTGTTCACTTCGTTAGCTGCTATAATATTCGCCGTATTGGATCACTCCTTTGTGCTTCGGACCCGTCTTCGTTGGCTTCGATCTCCGTTAGCCGGATATCAACGATGGATTCCTTCTTCTCAGCTTTCGCGCAATGTTTACACTCCAAATTACAGGGTCCGCATGAGAGAGCATCAGCATTCCCCTGTTTTATGCCTCTTCGGTGTTCAATGCTGAAGTCATAAGTCTGGAGGCGCTGAATCCAACGTGCTAACTGTCTTTCAGGATTCTTAAATTGCAACAGCCATCTCAGTGCGAAATGATCACTCCTTACCAGGAAATGTTGGTACTTATGGTAATGTTTTATGCATTCCAGCACTGCAAGTAGCTCTCGTCGGGTCACACAATAATTCCGTTCAGGCTTTGACACTGTACGACTATAGCTGACATTTCGGCAGGTTCAGGCAATTGTTCGCTGTTTATTACCGCCCCTACTGGAACACATTGACCCACATCGGAGTTTTTACAGAAGATTTTTCGTGGCCAGATAAAGTTAGCACTCTCACTGAGACTGTTCTTTGTTCGGTGGATTTGACGAGGGCCAAATCCGTCTGAATTTCTGCTGGTTCAACAACCCACAAACGGTTTTCCTCACAACCTCTCTCCACACGCGCCCATATCAATGATTTACTCTGAGGTGGTAATTTTTGTTGCTCAACTATCCTTCTGGCGTACACTTGATGCTTGTATCCGACGTCAAGAGGTATCTCCACATTTCGCCAGCTCATTATCTGCCCCATATTCAAATTAATGCTATGAGCTATCATAAAATCGGCACCTCGTCCACAATATCGGCAACAATAAAGACCTGTCTTACACTAACGTCACCTTCACCACTGTTTTTCCGTGGTCGGTGGCAGACTGTCCGAAGTAGAGATGAGCGATATTTTCAAAACTGTGATTTAATCACGGTGATTGACAATTCACTGGTAACTACAGTGATTGAAATTGCCAAATAACAGTTACTAATAATGTCGTTCTTTCAAAATTGTTACATACTCAAATTTATTTCATTTTAATTTGAGCGAGGCAGAATTACTATTAGATGAGGCTGATTATTTACTTTTGTCTTTTATACATGAACTTTCTGTGAAACTTAATTGTCAAATATCATACAAAAAAAAAAAAAAATTACATTAAAAATAATAACATTGAAGGCACCACTTTGATTTTGTTTAGTAGTCTTTTCGTAGTATGTATCTAATTGTCTCTTTCTTACAACTTAATAAAATACGTTATTGTCATTATTGTTTTCTTTTGGAATACTGTGATCACAATCACTGTTTTAAAGAACAGTGTTTAACAAATCACGTTCACTGAGAACAACGTTCTTCAAAAATCACTGGATCGCTCATCTCTAGTCCGAAGTCTTACATTGCTAAGTGCCTCACACTTCCCCTTCACTACATCTGGTTTGATGATAGCCTGCGTCGCACCGGTGTCTATAGTGAAGGTGTGTTGTCTGCCATTTATGTACCCGCACGCCGTAAGGTTGTTGTGCTAGTGCAAACGCCACGGTCTCTGCAAAGCTTGTCTTCTGCGTAGAACATACTGCTAGTCTAATGACAGGGTAGCGTATACCATTAACAAATTCCTCGGTCTTAAATTTGTCTATCAACGGTTGATTTTCTCCTGGGTATGTAAGCAGCATTAATCTCTCGACCTCCATTGCAAAGGCTTAAAGTGACTCATTAGCCTTTTGAGCACGGCACCTTAACTCCATGCGGTATAGTTCTAGTTTGTGCTCGTCGCCGAATATACGCTGTAATGCCACCATTATGTCGTTGTAGTTGTTTCTGCAGCGACACCTTTTAGTGCCAAAGTTAGTTCCAGAGCCTTCTCCCCATAGTCCCATACGTTTCTGCTGGCTACTGTCTCGAATTGGAATTTGAACACGGATAGGGGTGAGCTGCCATCAAAGGAAGGTGGTTCTATCCTGCCGGTACCTTCTGATACGACTCGCATTGGTTCCGGTCGCTGGCTGTGGAGATTGTTGATCTTTTCCTCCATCATAACGAGTTTTCCGTCGACGGTCTTTTTCAAATCGTTCAATTTCGCGTCAACGGTCTTCTCTAAATGTGACAACCTTTCTTCGACACCAGTGATTCTTTTGCTGACCGGATCATGTATTTCTTGCAGCTTTCCTGATGTCGCTTCGAGCTCCTTTTCGACTTTTGACAAAACTGCTGCTTACAGTTTTTGGTTCTAAGCTCTAGAAGCTTCTTGTGCGTTAGCAAATAGCTTTTGGTTTGCTTCTTGCCATTTCTGCAGGGGCCTGTAACTGTCATTCCTTTTCAGCCTCGAAGTCGTAGGAATCAATGTCAATGCCCTGAAGCTGCAGTTATTCCATTAACCGCCTTTGGAGTTCGTTCTTCGTGCCCGTTGTTGGCAGCTTCAGTTTACCCAACTCTCGTTTAAGCCGTTCCACTCTTAGTTCGGTGAGTTTAATTTTTTTATTATTTATTATTACTTTTGGATTTCGCATATTAAAATATTGAATATGAGTTCGTTAATTGCAAGCAAAGTAAAAACAAATATGTGTCTAATTCCAAAATATGATTTAGTTGATTGCAAACAAAGTAAAATTAAATTTGTGTCTTGTTTCAATTAAACTGTTTATTGTTCACGATACAACAACAATTTGTTTATTCGCTGTTATTCTTTGCTTAGAACGCAGATCTTTTCAACGACAATCTTCAATTCACGACTGCTTATTTCGCACGCAACGTGTCCTCACACAAGACTGACTGAATTACACAATGTAACCAGTGATGACAATTGTGACCTTCTATGGTAATTTTCACCACTAGGAATACCTATTTGGGGAAGAACTAACTATGGTTTGTAGTTATGCGCTTTTGGAGGCTCCCGTAGGAATTGCAAAACCTTTTTTTTATTATTATTTAGTCCTGGAGGGTCCCGTAGGAATCTAAGAATTTCTTTTATTTCGGAAGCACATCGCTGTTTTAATTTTATTCGGATCCCTGCTCAGGCGCCAGTTAAGGAAACTTAAACAGATTTTTAAAAAAATGGAATGAGTCCTTTCGACCAACTCAACGGAAAAATAAAAAATGGACAATAAATATTTTCAATTATATTAATTTGTAAATTTTTAATGCACAAAATAATTTTTAACAGAATTAATTATTTAACACTGAATTGACCAGTAATTCAGACTGCGCAACCCAGACTGTCCGTTTGCAGTCAATCAAATCGCCTAACCGATTCCCTCGATCACGTTCCACATCCACGTGTTTGTTGGTAAACGCTGATCCAGTACAAATACTTTCGTTTCAATGATTTGTAACCGGGCCGGACACAGATGCATACTTAAAAATAAGGAATAGCTTACTATGCAGAATTTAATCTGCTGGTCGCACTGACACTACTGTTAACTTGTTTATTCATTACTCACTGATTTATATTTACATTTGCAATATGTGACAAAAGATGCAAATTGCTTTAATCCTTTTTCTAATTCCCACCAAAGGGAAAATATCAACAATTTGACCATTTAAGTGTTATTTTATTTGAAAAACTTCCTCATTGAAAATGGCACACTTTAATAATCGTTATTTTTTATTGCTTATGTTTCACTCTTTCCAATTTTTCTTTCTTCTGTATGAATAGAGTAACAAGTATGAAAACAGCAGTTAAAATTAACAAAAAAAAAATTCGATATTCGAAAAAGTCATTTGTTTCACCTTTGCAAACTCAACATTTATGAAACCATATAAACATTCATATATGTATGTAGCATGCATTTGTATATGTAGACATCCATTCATACATACATACATATATTTAGACTTTTACCCTTTAGTACTTTTCCCTATAACATGATACAGATGCAGTCTTATTTTGTATGCATATTGTATATCGAATCGAAATTAAAACAAACAAACAAAAAAATTTAGACCTGAGAATAATTTTGTAGAAAACGCAGGTGTTTGTAAGCTCCTTCAACGGTGAGTTCTTTGCTTAGCTGAATTGATATGTTTTTTAAATTGGTACTGCAGATCCACATTTTTATTTCTCATCAAAAAGTTTTGCAATCAGAGTATCGAAGGAACGAATTAGAAAGAATTTTTAGATCGATTGTTATAGAAGATAGTTAGTTACGACATAAAGCTCAATCAACATAACTTTTTAGTGAAATATCTTTGAAATATTTACTTAATGAAATAGTGTAGAGATGCCTGCAAGTCGAAATATATTCGTATTCTAGCACAAGTCTTTCAATTTTAGATTTGCTCATTGTTATTTTTGAAGTTCTATTGCCGTTATTTTCCATTAGCTGCAGACAAATGCAGAACAAAAAAAAAAATACATTCAACCTGCAATTATTATTTGTCCCAGTGTGTAAGAATTTGAAGTGTATATGGAATGTTTGTGTGTGCATGAGGGGTTTTAATGCCGGTAACCTACTGGCTTTATTACGTTTTATAAAAAGGAACACTGATTCTGTATATGGGAAAACAATTTCATATTCGTTTCACATGTCTGTGATTGCACGTAAATATGTCCATTGACTACATACATGCTTGCTTGTGCATATGAATGTATGTATATATTCTGCAGGGAATGGAATTCCTTCATAAAGTTTTCCTAAAATTTAATATTTAAAAAGAGTAAAACAAAAAATAATTGTAGCTGATGCTAACTGGTATTGAATATCTTTTCAAAATAGATGTATTATTATGCCTCGATATAAGGTATCTAATATTAATTATCTTTTGTCTTTTTGGATTAAGCGAATTTTATTATATACAAAATATGTTTTAAACTTTTTTATTAAAATATCTGGGAAAAACTTGTTTCACTAAATTTAACTTAAGGTACAATTAATTGAAAAATAGAATTTAAAAGTATAGGATATGCGTTGACGTTCTTAAAGTTTTGTTTATCGGAAATTTTTCCATTTTTTCGTTTAAACGATAGCAGAAGTCGTCTAATATTTGCGTTTATCGTTTTTCATGGAAGCGATTTTTAATTGAAGCCTTCCCGGTCAAACATGAATATGTCAAATAATCCGATTTTATCAAACGACATATTAATCTCTTTAGAAGAGAATGCATTTTAAGAATGTCAATAAAATAGTATATTTAAGGAATCAATAAGTCATTAGCCAATAAGTTTGTGTGAAAGGTATAAAGAAACACTTTTTTTCAAATAAATCAATTTTAGATGATTCGTGATACATACATAAAAAAATATTTTTGAAGCCTATTCAACTAAATGTATAGGGTTGGTGATTTAAAATTTTAAATTTAAAAATGCAACATAACAAAAACAATTTGAAATTTTGCCAAATTTTTTTTTGTGAAGTGCAATTTTTCCTGTTAGAAATGGAATAATATTTCATTCATGTGGCTGCTACGAATGTCCTCACAGTACCTCATTCGATCGGACTAATTTTCGAGCACTTTTTCGAGTGCATGGGGTCGTATCTCGGCAATGTTATCACGAATGTTGGCCTTCAAATGCCCAATTGTCACTGGATTGTCGCCATAACGCTTTGGTTTTTTGGCGCCCCACCAAAAATAGTCCAATGGTGTCAAATCTAAGCTTCTTGGTGACCAATGAACGTCACCATTTCGGTTAATTAAACGGCCATCAAACATTTGTCGCAATAAATCGATTGTGGCGTAGGATGTGTTGCAAGTTGCACCAGCGGGTACAAAAAAATCGGTTATTATGGTGCGATAGGTCGCGCCGTCCTTTTTCCGAAGAATTATAATGAGTCTGCTCCACAAGCCCCACTAAAGAGTTACTCGTAATGGGTGCATTGACTTCTGTAGGACCACGTGTGGGTTTTCTTAGTCCCAAATACGGCAATAGGAAAATGAGCTTCATCCGAAAAGATGATAATTTTTTTTTTGGAAAATCGACATCATCGTGCAGCTTCTCGTTGGTCCAATAAATCGCAACGTTGTTCAAGCGTAAATCGACTTATTACGTTTTGTGACTGAATAGAATGATATAAATATTGTCAGATTCGAAATAACCGATGGTTCAAATTTAAACCGAGAGACCTTTTGCTTAGTTTTCGCTAAAAATATATTTATTTAAATGGAAGAACTTTGGCTATTTATTTAAATTTTTTTTAATACATATAGTGTGTAGAAAATTCAAACAAGTTTTTTGGAAAATTATACAAATTATGTTCATCATATTATTGCCTTCTCTGTACTTCTATTGTCTGAGTTTATATTTGTTTTTCTTTTAATTAATGTTCTTGCCGAGTCCAGATGACTACATGATAGATAAAGTGGATGGGGAATGAGCTGAGGTATTGGTTAACGTAGGAACAAAACCTGAGCCTATAGGAGTTAACAATTGTAAACAAAACTTTTACGTAGACAAAGTTAAGTTTCATAGTCGTCGTTGTATTCGTATTAAAACTGAAAGTTCAATTATTAAGTATTCTATTCGGACGTTTTTCGCTTTCAAGTGCACATTGTTGTATCTGTATTGTATTGATTGAAGTGGTAGCTGTTGTTTTATTAATTGCAGTTATGGAATATATTCTACGTTTGTATTCAACCTACCAATGTATTGTTTTGTGTTGCATTGAGATAAAAATATCCATTACAATACCGAAACTGATCACTTTAGTTTCGTTTTTCACGACTTTTAGTGCTTGCAGTGAATATTTTTGTAACTGTAAGCAGATGACAAGTTATTGACAATTTTTTATTTACAAATTTATTGGTGCACGGTGTATAATAATTTAATTTTTTTTAAATGTGAAATATGACTGAATATTTAATAATTTATTAGCTTACAAACTAAAGGAAATATTATAACTGTATTTATACAGTTAATTGACATTCATGTGTTGAAAGATTGGGATTTATACATTCGACACATTGTATTTGTATACGTTTAACTTCTTATTTATAACTTTTGCTAGCACATGTAACGCTAGATATTTGACATGATTTTGAACTGCGATAGCTTGCTACATATGTATGTATATTTAATTGTATTAATTGGTTACCACTGGCCAACTCAAACCAAAAATGTTACTGGAATTCATCAAATTAGCAACAAGATGTAAATAAACATTTCCTGTACAGCCATGAAGATACTTCTTTTTACTTCAAAGCAATTTTACAACTTTAATATACTCTTAACGAATGGAAAGTTAAAATAATACCTAATCTAACCTAAATAATACCTACTTTATTACCAATACAGTCGAAAGAGTAGTGTTCCAGGTCATCAAATTAAATTCAGTAGAAAATATTCTCGGTACCTTCACGAAAAGTTCGCTAATTGGCAGAAACCCACCAGCGGAAGTAGTATTGTATACTTTTATTTCACATTTCACTTCTAAAACCGATATCGAGTTACGAAATTACAGGAATCAGACTCTGTTTCTCAAACAGACAAACTTTTAAGATGCTGAAACAAGATGTTACATATGATTGCAGTATCACTGCGATACTACAAAAATTCTAGTAAATATAAATGTCTTAAAGTCTGACTTGAAAATCTAAATAAAGTTAGCGCAAAGGAAGTTGAAACTCTTTAAAATATTTTTATTTGTAGAAACTAATTGAAATTGGCTCCTAAAACTATTATGATGTTACGGTACTGTTTCACTTTTATATATGTATACAGATGACTATGGTAATATATTAAAAACTCAAGCATGGTTTGTTAACCGTTAAAACTGGGATTAGAAAATATTCAGGGAAAAACTTGAACAAGCACAACCCATCTGTCAGGATTATGAGCTAGTTTCTCACACCACTTATGTTGTGTGTGTTAATTTTATACATAGTGGCGGGACTTACAGTTTAAAGTAGATTTCTAACGACAGATTTTTGAAAAGCTTTTCATGGCAGTTTTGGTTATTCTCAGAGTTTTTTCTAGAAAGGAAGTCACCGAAGAAATATTGTTTCACACTACATATTAGACTAAGGCGACTTGAGGACAAGCAGTAACATCATTCAAATTCCATATCACGTGATCTTTTGTACTTGTAAGCCAGTATATTTCAAATAGTTAAAGTTATTTTAATTAATTACTTTCAAATTAAATTTAAATTATGGTTAATACAAAGTCTTGGATTAAATTTACTAATTACTTAACGCCATTTGGGAGAATAAACAAGTTTCGCCAAGTCCATTAGGATATTATTTGAATAATTCATGTTTTTCCAATATTTCTTGAAGTGCGCTACATGATCAGGTCTTTTATGGTACATAAATTTTCTTTATTAGACAATTTCCAACAGAATATACAAAAGTTTTTAATAAAAAAATTTCTTAGTTTTGAATTTTAGCTCCAAATAATGTAGCAAAACACTTAAATAGTAGATGCTGAAGTTGATGATGTTGATGTTGTTGTTGTTGTTGTTGTTGCATTTCGGTTTCATTTAATATTAGTTACTTGGTGTTGTTGTGTTTTTAGTTGGTTTATTCTGTTTTAAAAACAACTCAAATGAATAATTATGGAAACACCTGTTTTTTCCCATCTTATTAGCATATAAATGAAATTGAAATAGTTTTCTAAACATCAAACAACGTTCAAAAATTTCCATCCGTCCAAACTACCAGGTAACCATTCCATTTTATTGTCTCTGTTCCATTTAACCGAGTAATTCTTAAGCACAAACCTCTGAAACTCTTTGAATAGAGCGAGCTCTATCATCATTATATGTATGCATTTGCCATTATGAGGCAACTAGAAAATAGTAAAACAGATAAAAGAACAATTTTGAATATGTTGCCACTTTTAAATAGATTCTAGACGAATGTTTCAATGTATATGTATGTATGTGAGTTGTAGTGTCAGTCGGATAGTCAACATTTCGGTATAAACTTAAAATGCAAGTATGTACCTATGATGGCGACTGATATGTATGTACCATATAATGTTCATTTCAGTGTTGCTTATGTGATAATGTACTCGTACTTTTGGTGTTCATGACGATAAAATGCCAAAGGGTTTAAATAAAATGTTTCGTATTAACACGCTTTGTTATTGCTTTTATTACTGTTCCTTTAGAGCATTTTGTTTTTCTTCTTCGTATTTTTTCCTTGTTTTGCTTTCGCTGTATTGCAATTATGTAAAGCAGCCGCCTTTTTCCTCTCTTGACACCTTCGTTCTAATATCAGTTGTTTGTTGTTCCCTGAAAGCTTGTCTATTCTAATTTTAGCAGAGCTTTTGTTCAAATGAATATTTTAATTCCTTAATTTCTACGATAATACAGAAGAGATAAATGTAAAGCAAAAATTCTCATTACTTCCTAAAAATCTCTGACTTGTTTATTGTGACATTAGACCTTTAATATAAATTCACACTTTAAATATTGTATAAAAGTCAAAAGTAATGGAAAACCTCATAGCTCGACAAATGAATAATTACCTAGAAAATAATAATTTATGAAAGTTAGGAGCTGCGCCACTGCTTTAGTCAATGTAATTGAGGACCTTAGGTCGAAGCTAGATAAAAATTACAAAGCGTTTTTAGTTCTTTTAGATCACAACAAAGCTTTTATGCGGTTGATCATAAAATATTATTGAGGAAGCTGTAATTCAGCTTGTAGTCTTATATATTCTTATCTTATGAACATATCTGTTCTGGGTATACGAACATTAATAATCTACCTGATATCTTGAATAATTGCAATGTACACATGTACGCTGATAGCCTTCGGCTTTATGAGAGCACTCGTATATAGAATATCAAATTTTGTATAGACTCGATCGATTGAAAATTGGGCTAAGACCACTGGACTTTGTATAAATCCTTCCACTTTGTATAAATCTAAATGTTTATTTCTCTCCAGAACTAAAAGGGCATTTGCTGTGACAGACATAATTATCAGGGGGAATAAAATATACTTTGTTGAATCTACATCCAAACTGGGCATTAATCTGTGTATTGATATCCATATTTTCTGAAGTTATATCATGATCTTATTCGTTTTTACTTTAACTCTATATCATGTATTTTATAAGTTTTCTATTACTTTATTTCTTTGTATTACTCCCATAGCACTTTCATTTATATGATTAATATCTAGCTGTGCTATGATTAAAAATAAATTAATAATAATAATAATTATAAATAATAAATACTCCCTCCAATTAAAACTAATGTTACATGTATACATACATAATTGGTCATTACAACCCTTCAGTCAGGATTACGACCTAGTTTCTCACACCACTTATGTTGTGTGTGTTAATTTTATACATGAGTGGTGCGACAGTTTAAAGTCGACTCCGAATGACAGATTTTTGAGAAACTTTTCATGGCAATTTTATTTTACTCTCAAAGTTTTTGCCAGAAATCTGCTGAAAGGAAGTCGCCGAAAAAAATTTTTGTATTTTTTTTTTATGTTTGGCCTGGGACTCGAACCCTGGCTTTTCGTCTAATAAGCCAACACACTACCTACTAGACCACGGCGACTTCAAAACTAATGTTAATCTTTATTAAATCCACTTTAAGAATTAACTTCATATTGTGTAAATCGTGAGTTCAACAATATCGATTGTTGAAAGGCACTACACACATTCAATTATAATTTGAAATTTTTTTCTCTCCTCTTGGTAAAAACATAATTTAATTTAGGAATTAATTTATATATGTATATATATATTTTCGTTATTACAACCTAATGCTTCAAAAACGATGTGGCAACGACGTGCCTTCTTATTTGTTATGTTTATTCATTTTTTTTATAAAATTTGTGTGTTGCGGATTTTTGATTTGAGAAACTATTAATGTATTTAAGTTTATTTTTCATGTTAATATTCGAAGTTGCCATATTGAAAATAATATTTATAATATGGCAAGTTCAAGGTTAAAGTGAACTTTAAATGTTAAAGGTAACTTGATCTTCCCTTTAGCTTAATGTTCACTTTTATCTTATTGGGTACTCATAATAATGAAGTGCAAGTTATCTGCCCGTTAAAATCCTGCCTTTAGTTAACGGCAAGTTGTAATAATGGCCTAAAAGTCATTAACTTTAGCTAAAGTGAACTTTAAAGTCACCTTTAACTTTTTTTCATTATTAATACTTAGTGGCGAAACAGAATTGGGGCTTGATGATTTTTTCCATTAAAAATTACATTAAAAATCGTCGGTAAATGCAATCTTGAGATGGAATACATATACATATTTTATTTCGATAGAGTTTTTTCTTACTCTATCAATTGCGCTCTTACAATCTGCATGTGATGCTGCTGTACTTCAGAGGTCAGCAATGAGTATTCAAAACAATGAGTAGATTCGAATCATACTTATAATTTCTGCTACTTATACGCATTCATATTTATTTTAATGTCGTACTCATACTACTCATACTCAAAGTTTGAAATACTCATGTTACTCGTACTTAACAATACGCATGACAGGGATGGAAAAGTTGGTACAATTGTACTTTTTTTAGCACTATTTGGAAGTCAAAAACACCATAGCACCTCAATGACTTATTTAGCACTATTTAAAAATTTTCCCTAATCCCTCCCTACAAAGGGAGAAATAGACTGTTTGCTTCGACTGTCTCCAATTTAATCCAAACAAGGGATTTATTGAAGTCATTAAATTCGTGTTGCTACAATTTTGAAATAACAAATAGTTTGCTAGCAAAAAATGTATCATAGATAGTGATTTAAAGTTTGGATCTGATAAACTTTTTAATTCCTTTATAGTTAAGTATTAAAGTAAGTTGTTAAGTTTACCTATTATATATACAAGTACTTAGTACAAAAAAACTGCAGTGTACTTTTTGTTGTTGTTAATTTTTATGTTTTTTTACGCATATACAGTGGGGTGCACAAATGAGTATATGTTTGTACTCTGAGCAATTTTAATTGCATAAAAATAAAAGTGTTAAAGCAATTCAAAATTTGTTTTCGTTTTTTATTTAGTATTTAGTACTTAACAAAATAATATTAATTTCCGAACTAAGATGATCAAATTCTAAGAAAAAACAATCAAGAGGAAAATAACTCGGATGTACTCAATTCCAAAATTTTAGGGAATACGAGTATTTTTAATATTTAGTCCAAAGACCCTTGTTATGTAAAACCTCATTTACGCAACTTGGCGTGCTCTCTACCAAATTCTCTATAATTTCTTTCGGAATATTTGTCCATTCCTGATGACTCCGTTGCCAAAGTTCACCTAAATTGGTTGGGGCTGATCAGTACTGTCCCAAGCGTCTCTTCGCGAATGACCACAAATTCTCAATTGGATTGAGGTCGGGACTTTGTCCAATTTCTGTGTTTTCTTGTAAACTTTAATAGTGCCTTTACATTTTTAGCCGAAAGTACAGGTTTTTCTTTTTGAGTGCCGAGGTATAGCCAATACCTTTAAGAGCCCTACTTGCCGTTCATCGACTAACGGTTTTCCCGATTGCCAAAAAGCTCCTTTGGATGTTAAAAATGTGTTCCTTTTCATTTTTGTTAGCATGAAACGAGCATCCGCATTCGTTAGTTGTTTGTTGACGACGTCTGTCTTGAAGCTAGGGAACAACAGACCGTTTTTGGATTCTGATGACTACTGACTGACTAACTCTAAGTTGTTTACAAATTTCCCTGGTAGAACGGTTACTTCCAGTCAAAGCTACAGAACTATCTTCAGTTGTTTGTTCATTTTTTAATAGAACTTGATTTTTGTTCGAAAAGTTGCAAAACATATTCGCTCAACTAGATTAAGTAATTAATATTAAACTAATATTTTCTTAAAAAAGTCAAAGTAGTGCAATAACATGAAAAAATAACGATATTTTTTGATTTTGAATACATACGAGTTGATTTTGCTTTGTTCGTTTTTTTCTTAGGGCTTGATGATTTCTAACTTTTAAAGTTTTCTTTATTACTTTTAGTTTTATTCAATAAAAAGCGTCCAAAATACAAACATGTATTCATTTGTGCACCTCACTGTATGTACATAAATATATGTAAAATGAATTGTCATTCATATTTTTATTTAATTTTTAATAAAAAAGTTTAAAAATGAAAAAAAATGAATTTAGTACAATCGGGCTGAAAAAAGTACAATTTTTTGTGAAAGTTAGTACAATTTGTTAAGATCAATTTACCATCCCTGACGCATGATGGCATTGATTTCGACTCTCCATGACTCATCGTATTCACGAATCACAAAATAAGTATGATTCGCGTACGAACACTACATACTCACAAGAGGGTTGTGTGTTTGCTCTCCTCGCTGTCTTTGTCTTTTTTGTTTATGTGTCTTTTTTCTTTCTTTGTAAAGGCAACAACAACTAGGACTGTTCATTTTTATGAATGATTCGAATCACTCGAATCATTTATGAGTATTATAAGTATTTTTCTAAATTTATGAATCTGAATGAGTAGGCGTATGAATCAAAAATAGTTCGAATGTTATGAGTTTGATGTCAACGTTGCACTCATACTCATTGCGACTTGTACTTATAAATCAATGGTGTAGTGAATACGAATGAATCAGAGTAGTTGGATTTCAATACTGTTGACTCACTCATACTCAAAACTTCATGTGTACTTATGAGTAGCGAAAAAGCGATTCATTGCTGATCTCTGCTGTACTTTTACAAAATTTTATGCATTTGTAAACAAAATACACATATTTTTCTTAGGGTGCGAAAAAAATAAAAACAAAATGTAAAGCAAACATAAAAACAGAAAGGGCAATTAACGTACATGTGTTCGAACGTAATTGACAGTATTTGAAGTTGCGACTGTCGACATAATTATTATTGGCCATCCTTTTTTTAATTCTTTTTTGATTGAAATTGTTTCATCACTTAATTGCAAAATAAAGTTAACTTTTTTAAAAATATGGCAGTGTCGAAGCATTATCGACTACTTTTGTCAAATTAAACAAGTTCTTTAAAAACTCGGTGGTAACGACGTGCTTCCCCTTTTGAAGTTATCATATTGAAAATAATATATGTATATATATATACATAGTATATATATATATATATCTATGGCAAGTTTAGACATAAACTTAATTTCAAAGGATTAACTGGTAGGATGAACTTCCCTTTAGCTACACACTTACTTTTACCTTATTGTGTGCTTATAATAATGAAATTCAGGGTGCCCTGGTTGTCTAGTGGGTATCGTGCTAGACTATTAGCGTGAGGGTCGTGGGTTCGATTCCCACCAGAGACTCTGGTCTGTGACACTACACCGAGCATATGGTCAAGTTACTCCGCTTGTATATAATTAGAATATAATTTGTAATTGTATTGTAATAAATAAATAAATAAATAAATAAATAAATAATAATGAAATTCAAATTATCTGACCATTAAAATACTTTAATTAAAAGCAAGTTATAATGTTCTTAAACCGAACTCTAACTATTACTCTTCGTTTCTCTTGAGTGTGGACGTCTTCCTCAGGATATTCAGAAATTAATTTTTTTGTAAGAAATTTGGTTTAGCTTACTGACGTCAATATTCCAAGCTTCTCTTCTATAATTGATACAAACCATACGTGTAATATCGTTAACCACGGTAGGATTTCTGTTGTAATAGAAAATATTTTTGAAGAACTCCCCGACAAAGTGGTTATAATTTAGAAGTTATATCTGGCGGAGAAAGAGACTTTGAAGTTTTTCCAACCGACTCTTTTTTGCTCGTATAATAAACACCTAATACCTCTGCTTTCATTCATAGTGTCAATTTGTACTTGTAATAAAACCACTTGAAGCCGCCGTATTTTAGTAGGTAGTGTGTTGGCTTATTAGACGTAAAGCCACGGTTCAAACCCCAGATCAGGCATCAAAACGAAATTTGAAAAAATATTTCTTCGGCGACTTCCTCTCAGCAGATTCCTGGCAAAAACTCTGAGAGTAAATAAAATTGCCATGAAAAGTTTCTCAAAAATTTGTCATTCGGAATCGACTTTAAACTGTAGGTCCCGCCACTCATATATTAAATTAACAGACACAACAAAAGTGGTGTGAGAAGCTAGGTCGCAATCCTGACTGAAGGGTTGTAATAACCAATTATGTATGTATGTTATGTAATAAAACCACCACCGCCAAAACGTTTTGCAATCGCCATTAAATAAAAAGATGACATCAATATCTAAACGAGTTGATAATTGTTATCTTTATTGAAAAATCGTTGAGACCGTATAAACCGGTATTTACCATATTTACATATAGTGGCGAGCATAGGTGGGTACATAATATTTGCAAAATTATAGATTTAAAAATTCACATTACATGTTAAAAACTTAAGACGTAAATGATGTTACCTTTCAGAAAATTTAACTATTAAGGCGCATTCATTATTGTTTCCCAAAATATGGAATTTTTAATGTATATGTTTATAATTAATTACTTATTATGATGGAATTTATGAGTTAAATATTTATTTTAAAAATTTAAAAAATTTAAAACTTCGAATTTTTATAATTTTATAACTTTGCATATAACATAAATTCTAAAATGTAGAAGATTCTTTGATTAAAAAACCAAAATATAATTAAAATTAAAAAATAAAATGATCTCCTATAAATAAACGTATTGCCTATGTTTGGTTGTTTGGCTTTGAATGATTTGAAATATCCTTAGCGCATCGAATGACTTTCAATTGAAAAGTAAAATTTATATTGCTGTATTTATTAGACATTGAACAAAAAATCTTTTTTCACTGTCCGACTTTTCAAAATTTATATACGTTAATAATAATTTAATTTTATAAGTTTAAAATTTAATATATTTTCGGTATTAGTATTCAATATTATTTTGTATTTTCTTAATTTTTTTAGTTTTAACTTATATTGTTATTTTTCAAAGTACGTATAATTTTTATTCAACTTTTAAACTTTTGTATCCTTGCATAGGAACTGTTGTATGTGTATGTATGTATACGATACTAAAGATGTTATTCATGACAATTATTTAAATGGTGTTGGTCTCAAAGGGCTCATGCAAGTACACATACCAGTTTATACACAGGAAACAACAAAAACTTTATGATAAATAATGTACAGCAATTTTACGAAGTGATAGAAGAATGACGAGAAAACAAAAGATGTTCTATCACATCGCATCCTTTGAGTTGACACTTCATCAAAATCCTTTTGATACGGATGTTAATTGAGTTTGGGCCTATGAGTAAGGCTACAGAATAATAACATGAGCAACAACAACAACAACAACAACAACTGAAAAGGCAATTATAATAATAAAAACAGCATCATCAACAATAGCAACAACACTATCGTTAAAGTTATCGTCATCATCATCAACGTCAACATCTTCAACCTTATCTAAAATACAATAACAATAATAGTAATAATAATGTAAGTAAAAAACAAACAAAAAAACAACAACATAAACAGTTTGTTGAGTTGACAGGTGTGATGGCTCTTTGTTTAGGCCCTCCTTTCACTCTTTTCTTATCTTAAAAAAAATGCGGGAGTATGAGTGTTTATCTTCAAATTTTTCACTTTTTGTTGCTTCGCCAATATAAATTATTCTTAAATTTAACTTCTTCAGTTTTAATTTATCAAAATCTCCATTATCTTTTATCTGGTTCTCTTGTTATTTGCATTTTGTTAAATAAGACTCAAAGGATTGATTGTATCATCTCAATTTCCTTAATTTATTTATTAAGTGCCCGGGGAGCAATAACGTAAGAAAATTATGTCCTTTGTGGAAAATAAAAAAAGCGATATGGAGTGTGTATGAGAGAGAGTGAGCAAGAGAGATAGAGAGAGAGAGAGAGGAAGAAAATAATGAAATAATGTAACGCGGTTCAATCAACAAAAATTTGCAATCATAAAACGAGCGCCTGACCGCACACAACATAATAAAGGTCTATGCGGCACGTTTTCAATTGTGGCTGCTGTCGTCATTTGTTGTCACGACAACGTTTTATTTAAAAAGAGAGAAAAGAGAAAAACGTCAAAGGAAAATTCGATAAGAGCCAATTTTTATTACTCTTTTATTGAACACTTGTAGGAGACAAACTCAAACACACTTTCATACTTGAAAAGTAATATTTTTGTCATTTATTACATTTTTTTCGTCATAAACAAAGAAGTGTGTTGAATATTTTCACTTCATTCCACTTTGAATACAAAGATGCGTAAAAGTTTAATATCTTTTGGTTTCCTTTAAGTTTGCCTTTTCGATTTCGTTGTCAAGGTATATAATGTACTATGTAGTATACGGATATATTTTTTATTAATACAACTAATTCATAGTAGCCATTCTGAAAGTAGCGAGTTTCAAAATTTGTTCAATTTTAAAAGCTTGAAAAATTTAGTAAAAAATTTCTTCAACGATGTGTAATCTTTACATTTTAATATCGATTTCAGAATATTTTTTTATATTTATTGTCTAATTGGGACTTGGATCGATTGTATAAGTCAATTGTTTGTGTTTCGTATTGTTTGTGCCAATAAGCCGCAACCACAATAATAAGTTACAAACCACAGCGGTACTCAAAGCCAACATAATCCTTGCTAACGGTCAAATACAGCCTGATTAATGTTAGTCATGAAAAATTGGACATTTCCAGATGAATGATGTTATATTCTATATAAAATGGCATTAACATATCTTTCAAAAGAATAAAAAAATAAAACTTTGTTTTATTTAAATTTAAAGATGGGAAGCGCTTTATGAAAGAGAGATATAAGTATAATCAATAATATTGTATTTGCCAACTGCGCTACTGGACGACATGATAATAAATTTGAGTATTTGGTTTACGACACAAAAAATATTTTTCGTCAGTTAACGAAACCTTAGAAACATTTAATATGTTTTAAAATGATTTAACGTTAATTTACTTGGTTCCATAAAACTTGTTTTAAGAATTTACTCAAAATTTATTTTTTTAATTCGAATTATCCCTAATGTTTAAAAAGCTCCATTGAATGAATATATGAATTTGAGTTAGAACCATAATTATCACATTATTTTAATTTACTTCTCGTTATTTTTGCCTTTTGTCAAATGTGTGTCTGCAAGTATTACTAAATCTGTGTTTCATTCATAAGTAATTATTTTCAATTATTTAATTAATTAATAGTTCATAACTACAACTAATCCACATACATGGTAGATGCCACATATCTTCTTCGATTGTTAAACTGTTAACTCTTGCCTTCTTTTCATACAAAGTTATTTTTGATATGCAGGACAATTTCTATTTGATGAATACGATTCTCATTAGGTTCCATATTTATTTTGTTCGTTGTTATACAGTAGACGCTAATTAATTAATTATTTCATTTTCGTTTTCGTATTCTTTGGTTTTGTAGTTTCCTTGGCGTCTATAAAAAGCTTCTTCATTTATACTTTCATTCGTTTGGTGGTTGTATCTTTGGTGTTTAATAGACTGCATTATATCTCTTCCATTAAAGGTTTTACATTTTTCCCACCTGAAGCTTAATTATTGGTCTGTTTTACATTTTATATGTGATCCTTTGCCTACTTTCATTATAAGATTATACCGTAAGATTACATTATTTTCATTTCATGTTCTTCTAATTCTTAATTTTATCTTTTAACTTTTGATCTGGGCTTTTACACGAAATTCTTTACGTACGTAAAGTCAGAGAGTAATAAGTACAGAATTCTATCCGTATTTTAAAAATAAAAGTAGACATCTTAAGACAGATTTTTTGACGTTTACGTGACAACGCAAAATGAACACATGCCTGATCTAATGCAATGTGATAGTTTTAAAAAATAAAAAAAATAAAACGAAGGGACATGCTAAATTTCAAAGTCGTATGCTCCCATTACATTTTGAGTTTAAATAATACTATACAATACCATCTTCTACTCATAAACTTGTCGACTTGTGTGATCGCCTAAATCCCCCTTTAATAACATATCTGTTATCATTATTAACATAACATTTTCAATTGTTGCTATTTCGTTTAAAGTGGAATAGTCGCTGTAGTAAAACGGAATGAATAACACGTCAAGCTGTCAAAAGCTAAGAGCAGCAAGGTGGTGAGCAGTTTGGAATTTGTAAAGAAGTAACGAATACTACAGTGCATTCATACATTCTAATGAACAACTTTCACTAAAGTGCCGTAGAATTAGAAAATAGTAATGATTAGTATGTCCAACAAGGCATTGACCTAAGCATACTGCTGGTAATGTGAAGATATGATTTATCTACTAAAGCCCCCGCGGGGTTAAGTCCAGATATGTATAGGCTAAAGTATAGGCTATTTTTATATTTTGTTGAATGCAATAACAAGTTTTTTCTTTCATTACAAAACAGATATAATATAATGAAATAAATTTAAAAAGGATCAATTATTTTTTCAAGATTTGTTCAAAATGTATAAAATTTTTTACATAACGTAGACTACCTAGACATATGCTGCATACTGTATGTACAGACATACATTACAACAATCCTTCAGTCAGGATTACGACCTAGTTTCTCACACCGCTTATGTCGTGTGTGTTAATTTTATGAATGAGTGGTGGGACCTATAGTTTTAAAGTCGACTCCGAACGACAGATTTTTGAGATACTTTTCATGGCAATTTTATTTTCTCTCAGAGTTTTTGCCAGAAATCTGCTGAGAGGAAGTCACCGAAGAAATACTTTTTGTATTTTGTTTTGTTGTCTGGCCTGGGGCTCGAACACTGGCTTTACGTCTAATAAGCCAACAGACTACCTACTAGACTACGGCGAATATGTGAATACATTACATATGAGAATTTTCGAAATTAATGTTGCTGATACGTATCTTGTTCAAAAATCACATCAAGATTTTTTGATATAACTCTAAATTCCTGAAAAGGAAATTAAGAAAGTTTAATTATTCTGTACGCGTTTTTCTTGTTACGCTACTCATTACGTTGCTATTTACACACAACCCAACGATTTCATTCTGTTCTTACTTACTTACTTAATTGGGTATAACAACCCGTTTATCGGATTTTGGCCTGCCGCAACACATCCTTACTGGCGCCTCTGCTTCGTGCGCGCCTACGCCAGTTGGTCACACCAATCGATGACAGGGCTTTCTCGATTTGGTCCTTCCAACGGATGCAAGGCCGTCCTCTTCGCCGACTTCCGCAGATTTCCGCATCAAATACCCGTCTCGCCGGAGCATCCACCTCCATTCGAACGACATGGCCGAGCCAGCGCAGCCGCTGGATATTAATACGCTGTACAACGTCTATATCGTTGAGGAGCTCATACAGCTCACTGTTGGATCGGATACGGAAATCATCGCCAACTCGCATTGGCCGCTGCATCTGTACTTAATAGGGTCCATGCCTCTGCGCCATAAAGAAGCACGGGTATAATGAGTGTCTTGTAAAGTGTTAATTTTGTCGCGCGAGGGAGGTCTCTGCTACTCAATTGCCTATTGAGACCATAGTAGCACCTGTTGGCAAGAGTGATCCTGCGCTTGATCTCCAGACTGACATCATTTCTGGTGGTAACAGCGGAATCGAGATAGATGAATTCCTTGACCGTATCAAAAGTATAGTTATCGGCCGTAATCTGAGAATCAATATGCCGCGCATCTCTACTTGTTGAAAACTTATACTTTGTTTTGCCCTCATTTACTGCCAGACCCATCTTACTAGACTCCCGTTCAATAGCACTTAAGGCAGCAGTAACATCTCGCTTGGTACGCCCTATGATGTCAATGTCGTCAGCGTACGCAAGCAACTGGACACTTTTTTGAAAAATAGTGCCATTGCGATGCACTCCTGCCTTTCTCAGAATACTCTCCAGGACGAAGTTGAAGAGGTCGCATGATAAGGGGTCGCTTTGTCTGAAACCTCGCACGGTACCAAAAGGTTCGGAGAGGTCCTTTCCTACCTTGACGGAGCTGCCTTCGCAGGTATACCGAGCTCAGACATTGCGGCAAAAACACGATCCCTTATGGGGCTATCGAAGGCTGCCTTATATATATATTATCTTTTCAAGGATTTGACGTAGTGTGAAGATCTGGTCGATGGTGGACTTGCATGTCTGAAGACGCGCTGATAAGGTCCAATCAGTGTTTTGAAGACTGGCTTCAGTCGTTCACACAATACGCCTGTAAGAACCTTATATGCGATAGGGAGAAGGCTTATGCCCCTGTAGTTGATGCATATTGTAGGGTCTCCCTTTTTCGATACTTTCCTCTAGCCATATTTTGTAAATAAGCTGGTGCATGCGCCCTACCAACTCATTACATCCTGTCTTAAACAACTCAGCGGGGAGGCCATCAAGACCCGCCGCTTTATTGTTTTTAAGACGCATAATCGCGACTTTGACCTCTTCATGTCTAGCCGGCGGAATCTCCACGCCGTCATCGTCGATCGGGTTCGGAACATCATCTCTAAAGGCGGCATTGTTGTCGTCATCACCTTGTAGCAGAGCAGAGAAGTGTTTCCTCCTCAACATCAACACCCCTTGCGCATCTGTTATCAGGTTTCCGTTCTCATCTTTGCAGGAGGACGCTCCGGGCTTAAAACCTTCGGTTAGACGCTTAACCTTTTGAAAAAATTTTCGAGCATCATTCCTGCATCTATACATCTCGACTTCCTCGCGCTCACACCTTTCCTGCTCCCTCTTCTTGCGTCTGAAAAGGCGTCTCTCATCCCTTCTCCTCTCTCTATAGTTCTCGACAATGGCTCGCGTTGCGGCTGACTGCAGCGTTTTTTAGTATGCGGCGTTTTTCGCTGCAGTAGCCTCGCGACATTCCTCGTCGTACCATTGATTTCGTTGGGGTGGGCGCTCGAAACGAAGGACTGTTTCCGCAGTAGTGCTCAAAGAGTGGGAAATGTTGGCCCACAGTCTACCAATGACACTGAGATTGGATGGGGAGCGACGGAGCTTATCCGATAGTTGAGCGGAGAACGCCTCAGTTGTCCTTTGTGATCGCAGCTTCTTGACGTCCAGCTTTCGCAATGTACTAGAACGCGCAGACCTCGAGGCGCTAATGCGCAATCGGAACTTGGCTGCGACAAGGTAGTGGTCGGAGTCGATGTTTAGACCTCTGAATGTACGCACATCTAGTACACTGGAGACGTGCCTTCCGTCAATCACAATGTGATCAATCTGGTTGTATGTTGATCGATCAGGGGACATCCAAGTAGCCTTATAAATGTCGAGATGCTGACACCTGGTGCTGTATACTACCATGTTGCCCGCCGCGGCGAAATCGATCAGCCTCATAGAGGTAGTGTTTGCGTGGAGGCTGAACTGTCCGACAGTGGGGCCAAAAATACCTTCCCGCCCGACCTTTGCATTAAAATCCCCGAGGACGATTTTGGCGTCATGGGCCGGGCACTTATCGTATACGTCCTCGAGTTTAGCATAGAAGGCATCCTTAACCACATCGTCATTTTCTTCCGTCGGGGTGTGAGCACATATTTGTAGAATTTTGCCTTGATGCGGATTGTGGCTATTCTTTCGTTCACAGGTGTGAACCCAGAGACAAGGTGACGAAGTCTCTTATTAACCACAAATCCGCATCCAAATTCGTGTTTGTCTTCATGGCAGCTGAAGTACACATCAAGATGCAAGCCTTTTGCATACTTGTCCTGTTCATCGCATTTCCTGTATGGCAGTGATGTCAGTCCTACATTTAATGAGGGCATCCGCCAGCTGGGCGGAAGCGCCTACCCTGTAAAGGGTGCGGACGTTCCATGTGCCAATGCGTAAATCATAGTCCTTTATACGTTTGCCGTGGTCGTCAACTTTTGAGGGGATCTTTTCATAGGATTTTGTCTTGGTTTTCATTGGATATTTGTTTTTACGTGGTGGGTTCCAAGCCCTACGCACAACCCAAATTTAACGCCCAGGGGATTGGACATTCGCTGCACGCATTAGTTAACATCTAGCGGATGCTAGAATGCCATCCAGGAGGGGCCACGAGGAGGCTACGTGTCAACTTGAATACAGCAAGACAAGGATCGTCCTGGTGGTCGCCACGTTGACCACAATCAGAAACTTTACCTTGTTTGCATGCACCCCTCCCTCATTCTGTTTAATGAACATTAAAGTTACAGTGTGTGGGATTGGCACAGTATGCACTTTGACATGTTTTGAATTTGTCTCCACAAAAGAAAAAAAAATTAACTTCACAAATGAATTGATTTTCAAAACTTTTGCGAAGTATTTGTCATTTATCCATACAGTTGCAGAACCAATAACAAGCTTCCAATTTATTTTATTACTGTCGTGAAAACGTTCATTAGAATTGTTCTCCCCTCCAAGTTTATATAATTTCTGTCTCCTTCTCCAGATTCAAACTATTTAATCCCCATTGGTCCTTCGGAATTCTCGACAAATATAATTAACAGTTTGCTTAACTTGAGAGCTGTTTTTTTCAAATAATGGATTTATAAAATGTTAGATCTTGTGTTTGTTAGTGATTCATCGGAATTCTCAGTTATTCGTCATACGCCTATCTCCAATCCCGAAGACAAATATCATCCGACGCTCGAAATAAACTTCTTCCATCATCCTTGCCTTCAAGCAAATAATTTAACTCAAAAACAGAAAACATTTTGTTTCAATTTAACTAATCACAATAAGCTGCATCTTCAACTATCTGAAATCGATTTGATAAATGAATTACCTGGTTATGGCAATGATTTGGAGCATTGTATTATGAAATTTTATCAATTACTTCATAATTGTTTCGTAGCTTGTGTGCCAAAAGTTTTACCACATTCCAATCACGGTCCGCCCTGGAATACATAATAATTTACAAGATTAAAAAACAAGAAAAATAAATTGTATAAAAACTAAAAAAAAATAGATCAATAACAAATTATTCCAAATACTGCTTAGTAAGATCTGAATATACCATCACCAACCAAAGAGCTTATAACATCTAAATAAGGCAAAAACAAATTCAAGAGTGATCCTAAATCATTATACAAATTTGTTAATTCGAAACGTCGAGCAGCAGATATCTTTCTGTTATGAAGCTTGGTATTCATGAATCTTCAGATAATAAGGTTATAAGTAACTGGTTTGCGGAATTTTTTGCTTCTAGCTATTTATTATCTACACTTAGCGCCAATAATCAAAATTATATTCCCGAAGTAAAGATCTTTGATATATCTTTTATTGATCAACGTACTTTTTCCAAATAGCTAGACCAAATAAAATCCTCGCATGTTGCCGGTCCTGATATAATATGTATATAATTCATTCTCAATTATTGAGTACTGCATTAACCTACTCATTTAACAAATCGTTTATATTGGGCTATTTTCCCTACTTTTGGAAACAATCATATAATTCCACTGTTTAAATCAGAATCTAAAGCAATTATAGAAGAATTGATAAACTCAACATTATACCGAAATTATTTGAAAACTCTTATGTGATACACTGTTATTTCACGCATCGTCTATTTTATCTGCATCCCAGTATGGATTCTGTAAGTCTCGATCAACAATCGCAAATCTTCTTGAATTTACAACTTTGGTAAATGATGGATTTATTGTAGGCAAACAAACTGACATCATTTTATATTGATTTCAGTAAGGCATAAAGTAAAGTAAATCATAACTTACTCGTTCATAAGTTTAATCAACTTGGTTTTAGTTCATCTTTATTGAATTGGATTAAATCGTATTTAGTAAACAGTAAGCAGTGCGTTAAATTCAGGAATACGCAATCTAACTTTATTGATGTACTGCCAGGCATACCACAGGGTAGACATATTGGGCCGCTCCTATTTGCTCTTTTTATAAATGATCTCCCTTCTGTTATCAAAAATTCAAACACATTAATGTATGCAGATGATGTTAAAATATTTTTATCATTTAATAACATTGAAGACCAAGTACTTTTACAAGATGATATTAACTACTTAACCTCTTGGTGTAATACTAATTTAGTGGAGCTGAATGTTAAAAAATTTAAATATATGGGCTTCACTAGATCACCTCCATCCAATGGATTTTATACAATGAATGGTGCTGTTCTTGAACTAGTTAATTCCTTTAACGATTTAGGGATAATTTTCGATTGTAAATTGGACCTCAGAAATCATATTACATCAACTGTTAGCAAAGCTAAATGTATCCTGAGATTTATCAAACGATGGACTAAAGAGTTTTCTGACCCTTATGTTACCAGACAATTGTTTACCACACTGGTTCACCCAATTCTTGAATATGGATCTGTAATATGGGACCCTCAATACGCTGTACACTCTGACAAAATCGAATGAGTTCAAATACAATTCTTATTATTTTGCCTTCGTGGTTTAGGGAATGGATGGGATCCTAATAAAAGGTTACCACCTTATGAAAAACGCCTAGCATTAAATTACCATATTTAAAAAGCCGTCGTAAAATGCTAAATGCTGTCTTTCTCCTGAAGCTGATTAATGGTGTTATCAACTCTCAATTTCTTCTGGAAAAACTTTACACAAGAATACCTTTTCGTCCAACAACATACTATAATTTCATAAATATAAAGTATTACACACTTAGCTATGAGAATTTCGATCCATTTCGCAGAATCTGTAACGATTTTAATAATCTTTACCTTCATATAGATTTTAACAAAAATTTGGAATCCATTAAAAATGCTATAATTTTACAATTAAACTCATTTAATTAATAATTTCAATGTGGTTTCCTTTTTTAACTTATTTTTTGTATTGAAATCATAATAATAACAATTTTGCATTGAAATATAAAATGTAATGTGTAAGGATTTTTTATAGACTTGAAATCAATAAATAAAAAATCTATTGCCTTCACAAACTTCAGGATCCAGCTCTGCGTCAAGACTACAAATTACCTTCCCAACACCTGATGGTGCTTCACAGGTTCCAAGAATATATTTCAATCGGCTCAAAAGAAACCATTCTGAATAAGTGTACTCGTAGAATTCAGTGTCGTGTAAAAAGACCGTTTACCAATCTTAGGATATTCCATACCTTATGCATGATTTAGATCTCCTCTTATTGGAATTTCCCAACAAAAGTCTAGGCTGCTTCAAAGCCACGTGGTTAGAGAAGAGTCCTTGCCTCTCTTTATCTTTATTTTCGTTGAGCATTTCTAAGCATCTGTTCCCACTCCATAGAAGGCTTGCAGCCGTATCGATGATATGAAAGCTCCTCTCCTCGCTCATTTGACTTGGGACTCAGTAGATGGTAACCTTATTTTGCCTATCTGGCTAATTTGGCTTTCCCAGACAATCACATTATCTTTGATTTAATCTGCTAGATAGTACTGCTATGTCTTATTTTTTTGTACCTCTTATCCAAGTTGAATTGAGCACATCTTTCGACGGCATAGACTTCCGCTTGGAAGATACTCACGAGTTTCCCTATAGGTTCAGAATATTCCATTCTTGGCCGTTCTTGACCAATTTGTATACTAAAAGAAAATGCAGCTTCCCAGTTACTCCATTTTCGTTATTGAGTCTGATTGCTAAACTCCTAACAATTATACGCGTGCACTTGTAAAAACTCAATGATTGCTAAAATTAAAATTTCAAGCGAATTACAAAACGATTCTTCTTCAATCTAATAAAGTCTCAAAAATCACACGAATGTCTTTCAACATGTAATTTACCGCGGTGCTGCTGTAATCAGAGGCAAAATTTTGTTTTGACGGCTTTATTTTTTTTTACAGTTCTGCGAAGTTCTTCAATGAAGATCTATCGGTGTAATAAAACACCAAGACTTGTTTTTCATTGTTAAGCAGTATTTTTCCAATATTCTGAAAAGTAATGAGTTCATACTGGGATAATCAATTTTCTTCTATACTAAGTGATTTAAGAATATTTGAGGCGAGTAGGGTGGTATGATGTCGTTCCAGATTCCAGATCATCTAAGCGCTTTTAAAATCTGATAACCCATACTGTGCTTACTCAGCAAATTACCCCACTCATGGGCAAATGCAAATATGTTCACTATTACCCAACAATGTTCATTAAAGACTTACAAAGTCTTCTTAGTTGTGACCATACATTAGACTACTCTATTGCCCCGAAAAAGGTGGAGTCTCCGAATGGAATTTCCGAGATTTCTCAAATTATTAAAAGGGAAATAGTTGAGTTCATTCTTGGTACCTATAATGAAGGACCCGTCAAATTGTAGCCATTTAAATTCTTTCCATAATGAAGTTACCCATTTGAGTCAGGCATATAAACTTTTACACGAGTAAAAAATTACAGTAATATCTCGAAGAATTTCCAATTTGGTCTGTGCTGTCTAGTACGCTGTGCTGTTGAAACCACATGTCGTTATATGTACTATATAAAGAGCTATAGTGCTCACAGTGGACAGTTCTGAACTGGTCAAAGTTGCAAAGTTTTGCATTTATGCAAAAAGTGACTTTGTTCATATACCCATTCGTTTAGAAAGGATTTTTATTAGTGAATTCTCGATTAAAATAAGAGTCAGTTGCCAATTGCTATTGAATTCAATCTACAAATAAAATTTTAATTTAAAAATGATATAAAACAAAAACCGTTTGAAATTTTGTCAATTTTATTCTTTTGCTATTAGAAAGGGAATATTATTTCAAATGGCCGCCGCGGCTAGCCTTAAGCCCTAGTTATGCTACCGGAACGTAATGTAACGCAATGTAACAGTAATGTGCACGGAACGTAAAAATGTAAGAGCAATTATAGAACGTAAAAATGTAAGAGCAATTATAGAACGTAAAAACGTAATCATATATTTTGAGGTAAACAAAACAATAAAAGAAATAAACAAAAACAAATACAGAAATAAAAATTGCAGAAACTAAAAGATATATTCAGATATGGATACAGAAGACATGTTTTTGGATTTGAGTTTTTATTTTATTATATTTATTATCGTTTTTTAAACAAACTTAATATTAATTTCAGATTTTAAAAACTTCGTTTTCACTCTTTTTATCACTTTTAATATGGCGCCTTTTGTTTTACTTTAATTCAGCTGTTAACCAGTGTTATCACTACAGAGTTTTAGGTTCATTTCAACGATTTTATATTTATTTAAAGGTACTTATTAAAAGTTTTATGTACTGTTTCCGTAAGCCAAACAATTTCTCTTTCTCTCAAACAAAAACACTCAATTTAGTTTGTGTTGAGGAAAACAAACATAAAATTGAGTGCTTTTGATTGTTTTTTCCATATAAATAGACAAGCAAGTGAAATCGTTTATTTTACAGAAACAGGTCAGGTATTTCGGAAACCAAATTTGTACGAATCTTAAAACGTAGTTATATTCTCTAAAAAAAAAGTAAAGTGAAATGCTTTTTGAACGCTTTATAATAATTTTCTCATTTAAAATAAAAGTTAGTTATGAAATAAGTTATAATTGGGGTTTTTAAAATATGTGAAGTTTTATTTAAAGACAATTCCAAATACAGGCAAACATAACATACGTACAAAATGTAAATTCTGTTTATGATTTCAATTTTCAGTTTTGGAGGTTTTTAATATTGACATGTTGTTAACACTGCTAAACAGATGTCACGTAAAAATGTAAGAAAATTCTATTTTTTACAGATTCTTACGTTCCGGTTACGTTACATTACATTTCTATAACCATTCGTATTGCTTTATACATAACAAAAACGATCAGCTGTTTCTTACTGTTGCGGTTACATTCCGTTACGGTAGCATAACTAGGGCTTTAAGCCCCAGTTATAAAGCAATACGAATGGTTTAGCAGTGTTAACAACATGTCAATATTAAAAGCCACCAAAACTGAAAATTGTAATCATAAACAGAATTTACATTTTGTACGTATGTTATTTTTGTCTGTATGTAGAATTCTCTTTAAATAAAACTTCAGATATTTTAAAAATCCAAATTATAATTTATTTCATTATTAACTTTTATAATTTAAAATAAAAATAAACGCTATTTTATTATTACATTATGTAGGTAGTGTTTATTTTTATTTTATATTAGAAAAATATAGTTATCGACTTTTAACTAATTAAAGCGTTCGAAAACCATTTCAGTTTGCATTTTACTTTTACTAGAAAAGATAAAAATGTTTTTACATTCGTACAAATTTGGTTTCCGAAATACATGACCTGTTTCTGTAGGATAAACGATTTCACTTGCTTGTCTATTTATATGGAAAACACAATCAAAAGCACTCAATTTTTAGTTTTTGTTTGTGTGAAAGTAAAATTGTTTGGCTTACAGAAACAGTACATAAAACTTTTAATAAATACCTTTATATAAATATAAAATCGTTGAAATGAATCCGAAAACCCTGTAGTGATAACACTGGTTAACAGCTGAATTAAATAAAAACAAAAGACGCCATATTGGAAGTGATAAAAGGAGTGAAAACAGTTTTTAAAATTTGGTTTAAATATTAAATATGTTTAAAAACCAATAAATAAAAACTCAAATGCAAAAACATGTCTTTTATATCCATATCTGAATTTTTATCGGTTAGTTTTTGCAATTTTTATTTCTTTATTTGTTTTTGTTTATTCCTTTTATTGTTTTGTTTACCTAAAAACATATGATTACGTTTTTACGTTCTATAATTGCTCTTACATTTTTACGTTCCGTGCACATTACTGTTATATTGCGTTACATTACGGTCCGGTAGCATAACTAGGGCTTTACAGTACCTCATTCGTTCGAACAAATTTTCGTATACTTTTTCGTGTGTACGGGGTCGTAACTCTGCAATGACATCACGAATGGTTGACTTTAAATGCTCAATTGTCTTTGGTTAGTCGGCATATCGCTTTTTTAACGTGCTCCACAAAAAATAGTCAAACGTTGTCAAATCGTAGGTTCTTGGTGGCCAATCTACATCACCATATCGGCCAATTAAACGGCCATCAAACATTTGACGCAATAAGTCGATTGCGGCATGATATGTGTGGTAAGTTGCACCACCAGGTTGAAACCAAACATTGTTCACATCAATACCACGGCGGTTACAAAAAAATCGGTTATCATGGTGCGATAGGGATCTCCATTGACCGTAAAGGTTGCGCCGTCCTCATTTTCGAAGAAATATTGGCCAATGAGGCTTCCACTCCGCAAGCCGCATCAAACTGTTACTTTCTGAATCCCAAATACGGCAATTTTGCTTATTAACGTAGCCACCAAGATGAAAATGAGTCTTATCAGAAAATATGATTTTTTTTGGCAAAATCGACATCATCGTGCCGTTTCTCGTTGGCCCAATAAATCCCTACGTTGCTCAAGCGTAAGTCGATTCATTGCATTCAGTGGAGATAATATACTGAATTTTGTGACAGATTGAAATGACATAAGTATTGCCAGATTCGAAATTACTGATGGTTCAAATTTAAACCGATAGATGGCCCACCCGATGTATATAATTATAATTTAATTTAATTAATTTAATTTAATTTAATTGTCTATGGCCATTATCAACTGCCAAATTACAGAATTGCCTGTTAGAAGGTTCTATACTGTCTGAAAGTACGACGATCTGTTTTTAATTAAACTTAAAATTTGTAGAACTTGAAATTATGTAGACAGATAGATAGCCTTTCAATCAGTAACAATTTTTCTTTGTAAATAGAATAATGTCCTTAAAAAAAATAAACAAAACAAATATTAAAGATTATACTTTTATACTATCCACCCATCAAAAAATATTGTAAATGCAAGATGTACGTACTTATACATGGAAACATATTAATTCATGTTATTTGCAACAAGTACCGAATTTGAATACAAATTTATTTTTTTGTAACTGCGATGGAGCGCTTTGTCTGTAAGAACGACACCACTATCACTTGCCAAATATTAAATGGGGTAAATATCGAAAGTTGCCAGACTTTCAGCAGAAACATGCATGCAAATGTTTCCATCTGAGAACAACTGAACTTATTTCAAGAATACAAGTTTCAGAGGAGGAAAGAGTAAAAACAACATTTGAAACTTTATAAGTGGGCATTAATCTTTCATAAAAATCACTCAAACCAAAATTAATTTCTTTTGTCAAAAAGATGTTTAATAAAAACAGAGAGACAACAGAGCTTCCAGTGCCGCTGTAAAACAAGTTCTTACTGCCCCCGTTTAAGCTGTTGTCAATCTTGTTTTATCTGAACAGATAATTGCCACATAGGGCACAATTGGTCTCATCACCAATACATACACACAGTGCCTTCTGCATACCATTATGGCATAACTTTTCTTACCTGAGATGCTCTCTATATGAGCCCTCCATGCCAATTTCCTATCCAGTCTTATTCCTAGATATTTGAACTCCATTTCCCGTGATACATATTTTTCACTAAGGAGTCGAATATTCTTCCATTTAGACAGTTTCCTCCTTTTTGTAAATGGTAATGTTGTGGTCTTGCCAGGGTTTATCCCAAGACCAGCTATGACTTACAAGACCATTTAAATGTTGTCGAATGGTTGGTTTTTTCAATCCATTTTAAAGCCAGATTCTATAAAAAATTTGTTTGCACATTCTGATCATAAAAACATGTTGAAATTCTTGTTAAGAAGCATTTTTTAAATTTATTTTCCCTAAATTCGGATTTGTATGCAATAGAAATAGAAAACATCGTTAAAAGTCTGGCCGCTTTGGCCTTAAACAGGCAGTTATTAAGTTCCTTTACCGCATACGCCGTTAAATACTAACGGTATGCATGCCACATTGTTGGTGTGTATGAAATTTTGCAATTGTAGAGAGTATACAAGAATAACAGTCATGCGTCTGTTTGTGGTGCATCTGGTCGTGGTGGTAATTGTGGTGTTGTTAAAATACAAAAGCAACTTGAGTGCAAAGTGTTTACGGCAAAAATAGCAAAGGTAAGTGAATTTTTTCAACTTTACTATCTAAGAATAAAATTAAAAAAAAAATGTTAAAACTATGAAAGTTAGTGAAACAAAAACTTGAACATATCAGACGTATAATGCGGTATTCACCACAATGTTATGTTAGGAATAAAAAATTATTTTTCCTTAATTTTGTTAGAATAGAACATAACGAAAGCTTTTACAAATTCTGAGAGTTAGTCCTTTTTCATAAGAGTTATGTATGGGTATGAAATGACAAACTTAAGTGATTCAAAAATTATTAAAATTTTTTCATTATAGCATTATTTGATTTGTATAATAGAGGGATAAGTATGAGTATAGTATAGTATAAGTATATAACCTATAAAGTTGTAGGGTAAAAAAGAATTATAAGTAACCGCACCAAAATAAAAGTGAGTCAGCTAGAATTTCAAATATTGTTGCTGCATTGTTCTATTTTATTCAGACCTGGGACATACACTTTAAATGAGGTATATTGGGATTTTTCAGTATTAATTATCGAATGCATTAAAGTGTATGCATTAAAATACAAGCGTCTGCAACATTCTAATGCAGAGTGGGTTTAATCTAAGAAACCTAGTTTATTCGAGCACGAAGTGAATACATAATTCTTGGTTAATTACGATTCCAGTGTGTAAACAATTCACGGCTAAATGACGTAATCTGTCACTAAAACTGTTACAATGCGCCTGTGTAAGTCAAGAGTTTTAAAAATAAAATTTAAGAAGTCAACTTGAATCCTTCAAACCTTCAGTGATGCTGTGATGTATCAACCATAATATGAATTTGAACATAAAAATTCCTCGGCACCAGATACTTATTTAATACTTACTTACTTAATTGGTCACAATATCCGTTCAGTCAGCATTGCGACCTAGCATCTTACAACGCTTATATTGTGTAAGATAATTTTATTCTTGATTAGCGGGACCTACAGTTTACAGTTGACTTCGAACGACCGTTTTTGTTTGAGAAACTTTTAACAGTAATTTTTGTCAGAAATCAGCTGATAGAAAGTCGTCGGAGAATATTTTTTCATATTTTGTTTTGTTCGAGATGCCAGACCTGAGTTTGGAACTGTGGCCTCACATCTTATAGGCTACTACACTATCTACTAGACTACGGCTACAACATAGGGCATAAAATGCAATCCCTACAAATTACATCACTAGATTGTAACCATTTTGTCGAGTATATAGTTAATCTCTAGTAATAGTGTAAAAGCAGGTTATATTCTAAAGAAAGGAATGGGGTGTTGGTTATAATTTTTAAAATGGAGAAGAAAATCACAACGCCAGCTGGGACTTTAAACCTTTTTTTTTACTAAAAATATTGGTATGTCCAATTTAACAGATTGGATTCCGAGCAGATTTGTATAGTGTTTCTGAACGTCTTTTTACTGGTAGTAAAAAAACCTATTAACTGTTCAATTGTCGTTATAGTTGTGTATACGTTTGAAATTTGAAATATTTTGTTTTGGCTTTTTTGAATGTTCTCTGTATTAGAAGATGACTCGGTTCTCCATAATTGTACTATATTCCATTATATAGGTTTTTAGCAGTGAATTGTATATTAGAAGTTTGTAATCCCATATTTCGAAAAGCTTCAATTTAACTTAGCTTCAGTTCTGAATGTTTATGAAAGATATTTTACATGCGAGTGTTGAAGCTTTATTTGTTAATTTTTTCTTTTTTAAGGAGTGACTTGTTTCATAAAATATTTTTTCTTCATTAAAATTTATTCTTCACAGATTTTACCAGTTCTCTATTTAAAAAAGTTCTACAGGTAGGTATCTGGACGTTTTATAGGGCTACTTATATATGCTAATAAAAGAAGAGTCATCAACAATGTTAGAAGTGTCAATGGCATGTGCGAAGTATTTTATTTTATTTATTAATTTATTTATTTGTTCAAAACAATACAACAAGAATAAATCTTATATTACAGTATTTCTAGCAATTGTTACTAACATTTATTCGGAATCATTTATTTTAACTAAATTAACATAATTTAACAAAAAATCAATTTAAAAAGAAAAGAAACTTAAAATTTAAGAAAAAAAGGAAATTTAAGTAAAGAAAGGGAAAAAAAAATATTATTATCACAAAAGTATTAAAGAAAAGAATATCACAATTATAATAAAACTAAGGGGAAACAAATTTACAAAAATTAGAGAACATTAACTAAGTAAAGTGCTCGAAAATGGCAGTTTTGAAATTCTTTGCATTGCTGATCATTTGTATTTGAGGGGGAAGTTGGTTCCAGAGACGAATGGAGTAAAAAAAATGTAAAAGTGTACACAAAATATGACACGGGTCCCAATATACTACCTCAATTCGCACAGATTGCAATAGATTCGCAATATTTAATGCAAATATCAGGCTTCCATGCCAAGCTCTATCGAACGCTTGAAAAACTTCAATAAAAAGGGAAGAGCAGTATTTAATTTTTTTGTTTAGTATTGCTATGTTTCTTTAATTTTAACGTCAACAAGTTTTCAAAAAGTTTAAACGTTGTTGATAATAAACTTACACACACATACATACATAATTGGTCATTACAACCCTTCAGTCAGGATTACGACCTAGTTTCTCACACCACTTATGTTGTGTGTGTTAATTTTATACATGAGTGGCGGGACCTACAGTTTAAAGTCGACTCCGAACGACAGATTTTTGAGAAACTTTTCATGGCAATTTTATTTACTCTCAGAGTTTTTGCCAGAAATCTGCTGAGAGGAAGTCGCCGAAGAAATATTTTTTTTTTTTTTTTATATTTCATTTTTGATGTCTGACCTGGGATACGAACCCGGGCTTTACGAATAGTAAGCCAACACACTACCTACTACACCACGGCGACTTCTTAAACTTACAGCCCAACCTAAATTACGGCATAACGCGCAGCGTAATTTAGCGCCCAGCTTTTACGCTGTAATGAGCAACCTAAATAAAAGCGTCAACATTGTGCCAAGAACAGTAATGTTAACTTACCATGTTAAATAAAAATCGCCAAAGGAAAATAAAAAATAGAGATTAAATCGCAAAATTGGACTGAAAGCAACTAACTTGTCCTTACTTATCAATGACGAATGAAATATAAAAGTAAAGATATAAAAAAATCACTTGTTTTACGACAAACTTCACTTCTTTACGCTCTGTCTAAATTGGATTTTCCAACTGCAAAGCGTTAACGCCGCGCAATTATGGTTGGTCTCATACATTTTATATGGGCATGAGAAATTTTGACATTTATTTTGCGCTTTACGCCGTAATTTAGGTTGGGTTGTTATAGACTTGTATGGCTCGACTTTGAAATAATCTTTGTAGTATGAAGTAGAGCTCAGGCCTTCAAAAAAAGTTGTTAGAGTTTTGGAACTCCAGAAATTATCGTGCCCGTTCTGAACATTTCATATGCATTTTTATTTAGATTAAGGGTATCTGTGCTGCAGTCATTCTATTCGATCTTTTCTTTTTGCGGGTACTAATCTTACCAATTTATCGCGAATAAAAGCAGCAAGATGAACAGTCTATTTGAGGTCATTATTTCAATTAGAAATAGAAGCATCTAAATGATCCTGTACTTTTAGTAGATACGTGGAATATATTCTAAATATAGATTTTTGTATACAGTTTGACATTAAATTTTGACAGAACAAAAATTAAAACATTGTAAAAAGAGAGAGAAAAAGGAGTGGAGAAAATTGAGGAAAAAATAGAAATAAAAGAAAATTGAAGAGAGATATCTTTCATCCATTATATAAGATGGCTTGATATTCCGAAGATAACTATACCGCTCACAATCTCTATTAGATGCTCAAGCTTACAGTCTATCAGATCTACCAGTTTCCCATTTGTATATTGGTTTTCATAAAGTAGGTGTTTTTTTTGTAAACGTTAGCGCATTTAAAACACATCTCAAGACAACTTTTAGACTCCTGCTGCCAATAGAACTCATGAACAGTAGTTTGGGTCGAAAATCAAGTCCAACGAATTGTTTTTAAGTAATTTTTAGCCTTATGCGATCAACATAATAACCGCAAGGCAGCAAAAGCAGAAAATTTTGCAACAAAAATTTGCTGGTTGTGATGCCTTGAAAATATTCATTTTGAGAAATTGTAATGACCAATTATGTATGAATGTGTATGTGAATTTTGTATGAGCCTGTATTTTATTGTCATAAGGTCATTCAACTCATGTTATAGCAATTCTGCCAAAAACATAGAACACACACACAAAGGCGGTGAAAATTCCATGATGTTTGACAAACCTGAATGAATAGCGTAAAATCCAGATACTCTCTTTCATCAGGTCGTGTCTGCAGCCGATGATCGAGAATGTAATAGCCGCCTTACATTATTATGTTTTGCTGTACCAGACCAAACTCTGGTAGGCGAATCTAGTCGCAGGATATGACTATTGCTTATAGACGTGAAAACCATAAATCCGAAGTGAGTTTCTTTCGGAAACATTTATTGAATGTCGTCGGCGTCCACATTAATATGATTACTTATTTCAATCATTAAGGCACATCAGTCGTAATTCTCACATTTACATGTAATCCTAAGTGGATAGAAATGCAGCAGGAGTTATTTCCTGGCTAACCCGTGTTAAGCCTTATGATTTTTAGAAATTCAAACCTTTATTATGAGTTAATGGCTATTTAACAAAACGCACTCCTGGAACTAACAAGCTAAATGTACAGTGAATGGAATATGTCGACGGGAATTAGTAGCAGAAACAAATATCGGTAATAGTTGTCCACTTTCTTGTAGCTGACTGACTGCAGATATTAGACGATGAAAGAAAGTTTTAGTCGCTAGATTCCTATTCAAAGGCATTTATAGTGCGCATCAATGTTGAATCTTGGTATTCCATCAAACCTATAATCCCAAAATTATTCTAGCTATCCCATTTCCAAGGTTTGAAAGAGGACGAAACAATTCTATGCAATTTTTACCTATTCAGTGAAGGTATATAATTGGAAAATGGCGGCTTTCTTTCGGTATATTAATAAATGAACTGGCGCTTGGTGTTTGTGACGTTGATCTCGAAAACCCATGCTGCTCTCAGAGACGTATGATGCCTAGGGATGCAACATCATTCATAACATCGTCATTAACATCGATGTTTTTTTTTTTTTTGAAAACGATGTTAAAAAGCTTCGGTTATTAGACCGATGCATCGACGTTTCATTTTCATATCGCGAAATAACTAAATATAAAACATAAGCATTTTAGCACATCTGAAAAGTTAGAAACTTATACTGCAATTTATTTGTATCTATAGATCGACATATGATTTAAAAAAGACAAAAATAAATTTTAAATCAATGTCTTGATCGATTACGATGCAAAGTATCGAAATACATGTTTCTGTAAAATTTTGCACTCTTGTGATAAAATATAGCGGCTTTATGACAAAAAATAGATTAATTTTTTGTATGAAAGCATTGATTATTTTTTCTTTAACTATAAAATTTTTTTAGAGTAACTTATTGCTTTTATGAGTTAATATTAGATAAATATCACAAAAATGTTATTTTAAATAAAAACTAAGTTTTTTTTATCAAAAATTATTTAATTATGTGTACAGAAAATCGATCATTTAAAGGATTTGATTTTAACGCCGTCAGTAACAACCAATGTAAAGTAAACAACTCAAGTAAACACAAGCCATAAAGCATGTGATGAACGATTTAGAAGTTTTTCAATTTGAAAGCCGATGTATTTTCCATCAGGGATCCTTAATGGTGAATGATCTCGAGTTGTAAATCTGTAGGCATAAGGGAAGTTTATTGAGTAAAAAAATTATTTTTAAATTCCGAGAAAATTTCTTCAAATCATTACTAAAGTGTTTAAAGTGTACGAAATATTACGCGTATAAATATCCTGTTTATTAATAAATAAAGTGCGCACCATGCAACACGTCAATAATTTTTGACAGAACGAAGTCCGTCGGGGCAGCTAATATGGTATATAACTCTTTCAAAATTTTGTATAAACAACAACAGAAGGAAAAATATGTTTTTTAATGTAAAATTTGATCACGTATTGTGATGGCAATGTTACTAAAAATTTTGATATACATTGACAAGGCAATGAAATAGTCGACATATATATTTATATACTATATTAGTTATGGATAGAATCTGAAAAATACGAAGTCCTAATAGAGCTATTGTTTCCCGCTTTTGGATATCTTGAAAGTAACATGTAATCTATTAGGTATTATGTTCGCTTATTATATGCAAGCCCGTGGTTTAAACCTCACACGAAATATGAAAAAATTGCTTTTGGTGACTTTTTTTCAGCAGACTTCCGACAAAAATTCTGAAATTAAAATAAAATTGCCATGAACAGTTTGTCAATTCTGTCGTTCGGAGTCGACATTGAACAGTTAATCCCACCACTAATGGATAAAACTAAAATACACATAATATGAATAGTGTGAACAGATAGGTTGTAACCATGATTAAAGAGTTGTGATGGCTAATTAAGTTAGATAAGTAGCATGGAAGCACAGGATATCATTCACATGCAATCGGTTTAATAAAAATAATTTATTTTAAACGTTTTAAACGTAGTAATTTAAAAGTATAGCAATACGTCCATCTCTGATTTGTACACACACATATATGTATGTTTATATTTTATATACATATATTCAAAGAAATGTATAGTGTTATTTTGGATTTTTTTTTCTGTTTCTTTCTTCAATTTTGTTTTCATTTTTATTATTATTGCTTGTGCTCTTACTGCTGATGCAAGTGTTTGTTCATATTTCTGTTGCTGTTGTTGGAATGGAATACTACAACTGCTGATTTTCATTCAGTTGGTGATATTTGTTGTAGTTTTGAAAACGTTCTGTGGTCGGTCATATAACAGATGTTTCGATTGCCAAAGCGAGGTGTAAGCCGTTGTAGTTATTCGTAACAATTGTTGCTTGTGCTTTTGGAAAAGGTTACTGTGGCATTACAAAAATATACAACGAATTGTAGTGATACTAGCAACTTGCAAATTGCTGTTCTACAAGCAGCTGAAGTAGTAGCAATTGCAGTCGTAATGGTAATAGTTTCACAAAATGGCTTATACATGAGACATAACTACTACTACATTTTGTTTTAATATATGTATATAAGCATTGTTATTTTTGAGTGTATTTTTTATGTTTTTTTTTCTTTATACAAAAATTAAACCAAAAACCCTTAAAGAAAACAAAAAAAAAAACACTCAGTTTAAGAATGCGACTTCATTCTGTTGTTTTTAACAAATTTTTATTTAAAATACTAGAAATTTTGTTTTTATTTTGGAAGACAAAAGGCATGACATTTAATAGTATAAGCTTTTATGCACATACATACATACCTACATACATTTTGAGGCACTTTAAAATACATTGCGGGTATTTGAAAGTATTTTAAGAAAATAAAACTTTTGGCTTGACGACATTTAGAATTTCCCAAGTTCATCCAAAGTCTAAAAACTTTAAAAGCAACAAATGAGTTTTTAAAAAATACTTGAGGTGTATCGAAGGAAAATATATGATTAATATTATTAATTGTTATAACAATGATCATCAATAATTTAAATTAGAGATGAGCGATATTTTCAAAACTGTGATTGACAATTCACTGATAACTACAGTGACTGAAATTACCAAATAACAGTTACTAATTCGTTCTTTCAAAATTGTTACATACTCAAATCTATTTCTTTTTATTTTGAGCGAGGCAGAATTACTATTAGATGATGCTGATTATTTACTTTTGTCTTTTATACATGAACTTTCTGTGAAACTTAATTCTCAAACATCATACAAAAAAAAAAAAAATACATTAAAAATAATAACATTGATGGCACCACTTTGATTTTGTTTGGTAGTCTTTTCGTAGTATGTATCTAGTTGTCTCTTTCTTACAACTTAATAAAATACGTTATTGTCATTATTGTTTTCTTTTGGAATACTGTGATCACAATCACTGTTTTAAAGAACAGTGTTTAACAAATCACGTTCACTGAGAACAACGTTCTTCAAAAATCACTGGATCGCTCATCTCTAATTTAAATAGATTGGAAGAAGAAGTGATTATTCCGATTAACGCTTTTAGACATACAGTGACAGAAAAAACCCTACAGCGGTATATGTAGACTTTTCTCCTTGATTGTAGTTGTTTAGTATAGTTAACCAGTTTTAAAAATTAGGTACTCAACTCGTTAGTCACTGAATAAACAATGAATTTAATTAAATATGATTTCCTTCGTGGCTCAAGGAACACATAAAAACAAGAGCAATTGAAATTTCAAAAAATTAAATGGTTAGTTGGAAGACAGTCTAGGCTGTCCATTTAAAACAAGCACTTAATTTACAACCAAGTGCTGTAACCTGTGTGCTCATATGGTATCCAATTCTGTGAAATCCAACGTCGTAATTATACTGCGTTTTCAGAACAAAGTACTCGGAGAAATGGTCAGAGCTCCTTGGTTCATAAGAAATGGGAATTTACACAACGGCTTAAAGGTGTAAACGATTGCTGATGTAACCACTACTTTTGCCAAGAAGCATGCAAAGAGCTGAAGCAAGTGGCTTTCAAATACTGAAGAGAATCAAGCCTCAAGATCTGATGTAATGGTCTTAGTAATTAATTTTAGGTCCCGCCACTCACGTATAAAATTAACACACAGAACTTGAGTGGTATGAGAAGCTAATCCGTAATCTTAACTAAAGGGTTGTAATTACCAATTAAGTTAAGTAATACCTAACTGAGTTAAAGCTTTATTCATCATTGCTAAACTACATTCTAATTATGATACAATTCAATTGAATATTACATGTTAAGGTGCGCATTAAATGTTAAATATTTTCCTCCATTTAACCACAATATTTTATCCTTCAATGAAACGGTTAATCGAATTATAAATCGCGAAAACAATTCAAAAGTGTGCCCACATTTTGAAGTTATCAGTTGACGAATATGGGACATCAAATTAATAGGTTATTTAAAGAAGTATATTATGAACATAACTTTATTGTAAATTGTATTTGTTTATAAAATACCACATCGATAGTGATCTCTGAAAGGATTCCAAAATTTCCGAAAGTAACTTTGGATCCTTCCCTGTATAGGCCGGTATAGGCAATATTCATGTAGCATGCTCTTTCCATGGTCTTCCGTAGGATGTACCGTGTGGTACCGACACTTTGGAAACATTTGAGTTGTGCAAAGTATATTAATTTCGTATGTATCTTAGTAGTCTTTCCATAAAAGCGTTAAGAACCGACTCCGGTGGAACACTATTAAAACCACACTCTATATACAGCAAAGTAGCCAGAGTGTATTTCTTGTAGTATAAGCATTTCTCTATGTGATCAACTAATTACTGTAGAGTCGTTTTTGTACTCTTTATGTAGGCGTGTTGTTTTGAAAGAGTATCCGAACCGACTGATGATCAAAAACAAACTTTGATGGTTCTTTCAAACGTCTTAAGTAGAAGTGAGAAAAGATTGATGAGTCTAAGATCTTTAGCATTTGTTTGAATGCTTTACCTCCCTTGGAAATAGAGAGCACCTTGCCCTGGAGATTGTCATAAGCCACGGCATAAGAATGTCTATTTTCATCTGTAAATCCGCAGGTATCGTCAGGACCAGAAGATTTAAAGGGATGAAAGCTTTTCAATGCCCATCTGATGCGATGTTCTCAGATATATTCGGTATATTCGATATATCATATGCATCTCTATGTGAGCCATCCAGGGTCGGTGAGGTGAGTTCTTGATGGCCAAGAATGTGAAACTCGAAGAGTACATCCAAGGTGTCTCTACTATTGGTAGTCCAGGGTCCATCAGCTTTCCTAATATAAGATGTTATTTTAGGACTTTTTGATAAAATTTTTGGAAGCGATTATGTATTATTGACTGTTGCGTTGGCCTCAATAAACAGCCGAACAGAAGGTTCAATTCTGATTAACAAATGTTAAGAAAAAAACAGTCTCTATACATATTCTAATTGCTGACTAAGCTGTCGCCTTGGTGGCACATGAAGTCGTATCGTGGCGACAGTGCTGGTATCTTTATAGCTAAAATCAGAAAAAATAAAGGTTTCAATATTTTGTTTGACTATAACACATAATATCCCTGTTTGGTCCGCACCACCCCATCTTTATACAACAATTAGTTCCTCCATGTCTGTCATCTGGAAACAGTCGGAGGATGAGGGCAGCTGACGCCGCTTTAGAGAGTTGAAGGTTAATTAGCATATCCTTCGCTGTATTTGGTCATTGCTGACGACTGTGGTACTTGGTGTCCTCTGAATTGCATCACATTCCATAAGGACATCCTCATCCTGGTCCACTTCAACCCCTTCAAAGAAGTCTTCACAAGCCTAGAGATCGCTTGGGTGTCATTATTGACGGATGAAAGAACCGATTCGACATCACAACTAGTACCCGTTACATGTTTTGACGTGTTCCGCAGAGCTTGAGCCTTATTCCTGTCGTCATCTTTGAAACCTGTGAAAGATCGTTCCAAAACCATAGACTATTTTCCCCTGTCTTTCGAATCAACGACAGAGATTTACTGTTAAAAATAACATTGGCGACTAAAAGTTATTTTGTTTAAGAACATATTATTTTAACAACAGAACTAAAGGAACTTATAGTACACCGTATATTATATTAAAATTATTGAGCTTAAACTCCGCTGAGGTTTGTTTGATAAATGTAAAGTATATATAACATTTTAGATACAAATAAATACTTACATAAATTTATATATGTACATACACACATATTTTTTTTTTAATAAATTGATACTTTATACACATTTCATCGAAATGAGTGAAGTACACCAGTAGCACTGGTAATCTCATTTGTAAATAATCTTTTTATTGGGTTTTAATTTGTGGTTTTACAATAAATTTACACTGGCAATCACTCACAAAAGTTAATTGTTTTATTGCATGTGGTTTAGGAATCAGAAAAAACAAAAATAAAAAACAAACAATCACACAACTGAATAAACAAGCAAATACCCCAATACAAATTTCATATACCCAACAAACAAAATAAACCCAACAAAACTAACTACATACAGCGATCTCAAGTCGTATCGATTGTGGAAGTTGTAACAATAAGTTATCGAACAGTTAAAATTTTAGAGGCCATTATTACAACTTGCCTTTAGCTAAAGGGAGGATTTTAAAGGCAGATAAATTGTTTTTCATTATTATAAGTGGACAATAAGGTAGAAGTTAGCGTTAAGCTAAAGAGAGGATCATCCTACCAGGAACTTTTAAAGTTAAGTTTATGTTTAAACTTGCAATATTATATATTATTTTCAATATGGCAACTTCAAATATAAAGAAATTAAGCAAATACAAAAAAAGAAGCCCGCTGTTGCCACTGCGTCTAAAAAAACTTAACTGAGCAATGTTATCGACATTGCTCCGGCACTGCCACATTTTTGAAAAAGTTATTTTATCATTAGGTTGTAATAACGAAAAGAAGTTAAAGTTGACTTCACTTTAGCTAAAGTTACCTTTTACTAAATCCAACTTTAACGGCAAGTTGTAATAATGGCCCTTAGTGTTACAACTAACTTTACTTTTCATAGTTCTTTGTCAGAAATAATAATAAAAAAGAGAACAAATAATAATAAATAATAATCCTGACTGTAGGTGGTGTGTTGGCTTATTAGACGTAAAGCCAGGGTTCGAGCCCCAGGCCAAACATCAAAACAAAATACAAAAAGTATTTCTACGGCGAATTCCTCTCAGCAGATTTCTGGCAAAAACTCTGAGTGTAAATAAAATTGTCATGAAAAGTTTCTCAAAAATCTGTCGTTTGGAGTCGACTTTAAACTGTAGGTCCCGCCACTCATGTGTAAAATTAACACGCACAACATAAGTGGTATGAGAAACTAAGTCGCAAACCCGACTGTAGGGTTGTAATGACCAATTATATATGTATGTATGTATGTATGTATGTATGTGTGTATTTAAATACATTTAGCACAAATGTCACATTAAAATTGTAAGAGAATTTTATATTTATATTTTTTATTCCTAAATAAAGAGATTTCTTCAATGTTTGTCGCTTTGACTTTAACTTACGTACTAACTCTTTCTCTTATTCTCTTTTATCCCTATACCGGCAGTTTTCATATACTTCTTCCTTTGTTCTTACATTTTCTGTATACATTTATTCAACAGTGTTGTCACAATTTGGCCATCCTGACTCTAAATCGGCCCGATTTCACCTTCAAACTGAAATGAGTTGGGTAACCATGGTTTTATATTAGCCGCCTCCCCAATTCCCTCATATGGAATTTGGCTAACTTGAAAACCGTTCACATCCCTCAATACATATCTGCGATTAGGCAGACTTTTTATGATCCTATACGGGCTCTTATATTTGGGAATGATCTTCCTACAAGCACCAGCATCACAGACAAAATTATTCACAGGTACATAGTTACCTACATTGTAAACTTTGTCAATCCGGTTACGATCCTTCAAGTTTTTATTGTATGCCTGAAATTCCTCTATTTGCGTAGAATCAGAATCTCGTAAGCATCGTAAATCCCTCCGAGGCTTCTATTCATTATCTTCCTCCAGTTTCATCCTAAAAAATTAATAATATATTTGGTCAATTCACACAAGCGGTTGTATCGTTGTATTCATTGTATTGTTGGACGACTACACATACAACATACAACAGTGTATGCTTGTTGTCGATAATTTTCATGTAAAAATCCGATACACTTATAAACATTTTTTCATATGTTTTTAAAAAGTTGTGTTGTTTTCGTGCTATCAAATTATTGGAATGCCAAAAATTATGAACAAGAATACGACAGACACAATACAGCATAGTATTGAGCGTTCACAAACAACCAAGTGTATTCAATACAACATACACGATACAAAGTCGTGTGAATTGGCCAATTAAGTGTATTGTTTACCGTAAACTCAATATTCGGAAAAACTTTATCCAACTGTACATCGTTCCCGCACTTGTCAATTTCGCTATCATCGGCGCCAGACTGCGGTTAACCCGTTCAACATGGCTGTTAACCTGGGGTGAAGCTGTAGCAATCTTGATATTGTTGACTTCCACAAAACTCTGAAAATCCATAGAAGTGAAAGCGCTTCCTCTATCTGATACTATAACCGTCGATCTACTGTACGGAGAAAATAGGAGGTTAATCAGTCTCTCAAAACCATCCTTAGAATTTCCATATGAAATGTAGACGAAGAGAGTTCGACACTTCGTTTGATAAAATTGTACAAAAATTACCGTAGTTATTATTTAAACAGCTTAGTCATAATTTTTATATATATGCTGTCTCATCAAATTAACTTTCATTTCAAAAATTTTGAACGACTAACAAAATTAGTCTAATATTTCCGTTTTTCGCAAATATTATTTCGCTTTACGCAATCATTAGACAACTTCTGGAAAAAGGACACATTTTTCAATAAAGACTTAAGATCCATCAAAAATTTTGAAAATTTTTTATTTTTAATTTTTTTGTATTTTATCGCCGTAGTCTAGTATGTAGTGTGTTGGCTTATTAGACGTAAAGTCAGGGTTCGAGCCCCAGGCCGGACATCAAAACAAAATACAAAATGTATTTCTTTGGCGACTTTCTCTCAGCAGATTTCTGGCAAAAACTCGAAGAGTAAATAAAATTTCCATGAAAAGTATCTCAAAAATCTGTCGTTCGGAGTCGACTTTAAACTGTAGGCCTCACCACTCATGCATAAAATTAACGCTCACAACATAAGTGGTGTGAGAAGCTAGGTCGTAATCCTGACTGAAGGGTTGTAATGACCAATTATGTATGTATATATTTTAAGTGTTCAGACATAATAATATAAGCAGTTCAGCTCCTTATTCAATATTCAGATGGTAAACAAAACAGCTGGATGTTTCAACAACATTGTTTGATTTTGTTTTTTTTTTGTTTTGATTTTTTTGTTTGTTTGTCGTTGTTGACATTTGAGTTGTCAAATTTCAACAGAAAGTGTTCGGATAATTGTAATATGCGCACTAAACATACTTATGACATTGCTGCATTTTAGGTTTTACTCAATATTATAACAATTTGCGTATTTTTTGTGCAATAATTAATTGAAATTTTATATGAAATATTGAGCTGAATAATGCAATGGATTTACGCAAGATATGCATTTTTATCTGAACGCCGTATAAATCAAGTCACATCTAATTGAGTTTTAAATATTATTGCTTACCTCTTTTTTTTTGCTAATTATTACCCTTTTTGAATTGATTTGCCCATCTGAATCGTGTAAAATTTAAATTTGCTTCAAAAGTGTCGTCTGACAGATTTGATTTTTCGAATATTTTTACAAAAGGAGTGAATCGTTCTTCAGAAAAGTCTCAGTGAAAAATATCAAATTTTTGCCCGGACAATATGAGTGAATCCAGCCTGAGTGCTGTATCATCCCACATGCGTGATGCCTCACCTGAATGCGAATAGTGTTTGGTACATTCTTCATTTATTCTTTTAATCAACCTGTCTCAAATTACAGGAACTGTCTGAATATTACAATTTAAATTTCGCGTAAAATATATGAAAATATGTGGACTAATTTTACTCATTTTAAAACAACCTGGGATAGAATTGTATTAAAACACTAAATGTTCCATGTTGAATGCCGCATAATAAGATATAAAAATGAGATCAATATTTTTTATAATCTAAGTTGTACATACATATAAGCACTTAAAATTACTGTTTACCTCGTAAGAAATGGATATATAAAGTTAATATAAATACTAATATGAATGCCAACATGAATTTAAGCGCCCTATCATATGTGTATATGTATATTGGCATGTTGGGATAGTATTTTAAAGTTTAAATTTGTATGCTAATCGTTTTGAAACTATTTCAATTAATTAAATTATTTAAATAACAATTTATAAAACTAAGAAACTATATATGCACAGTTTTTTAAATTTGATGAAATATAATCAACAATAAAGACACACTATTTATACATATAATGTGAAATAAATTTAATTGTTTGTTTGTTCGCATACTTCCAAAAAAATATACAGATGCACATAACATAATTGGTCATTACAAACCTTTAGTCAGGATTACGACCTAGCTTCTCCCACCACTTATCTTGTGAGCGTTAATTTTATACATGAGTGGCGGGACCTACAGTTTAAAGTCGACTCCGAACGACAAATTTTTGAGAATCTTTTTCATGGCAATTTGTATTTACTCTCAGAGTTTTTGCCAGAAATCTGCTGAGAGGAAGTCACCGAAGAAATTTTTTTTAATATTTTCGTTTTGATGTCTGAACAATGTCTACCAATAATTATAATAATCGATAGGGGAAAAATAGAATATACATACGACGTCTGTTATATTTTTATTTATTTATTTTTTATGTTGGTACGTTCGTCTCGAACATACATATGTATGTTCACAGTTTTAGTTATAAAACGTGTTTAGTTTGTTGGGACAGGCATAAATAAGACAAGTGTTTTGTATGTTTGGCGATTTTCTGCTATCATAAAAATCGTCTTATCGCTTGTCTTAAGCCATGCAATTTTTTCGGAGCAAATGAAGTTCGATAAAATTGCTGAGTTTTGATAAAAAAAAAATAACAAATTTAATTACGTCAAAATAAAAAGTGTAGCCTGGCACATGTTGGTAAATAATGCAGAACAGTATTTATTTATTTTAAATGTTTTTCTAATGGTCGGTCCAGAGGTACTATAATATGTTTTAATCTGAATATGTATTGTGAAACATAAGTAAAGCGGTTTTGATATTGCATTTCTATTATCTAGTTTAGAAACCCTAAGCGGTTTGTATATTTAATATTTGTTTAAAGGATTACAATTCGAAATAAAAGTAAATGTTTATTATCATATGTTATTATTTTCTTATTTAAAGAAATCCTTTGTTAATTAAAATTGAACAAAACACTTTAGTTGACAACACAATTCTCCTACTCGATCCTTTATCCTTTCTTTACAAGAATATCTGAGAGTTTCACTCTCCTTAGAGGTCGTACCTCAAAAGTATATAAAGTTACTGATATACTGGACATAGTTAATATTCTATATCTTTTAAGTTAAAATGATTTTATGACCAATCGCTCGTAATTTTCTCGTCAGGTTATATAATTTCATTATTATTTGTGGGGTGCCGTCAAAGATAAGTGTTACGCCGACAAGCCAGAGACAATTGACGCTTTAAAGGATAATATTCGTGAAACCATTGGTGAAATACAGTTGCACACAATCGATAATGTGTTTAAAAATTGGACCGACCGTGTAGGCTACTGCATGGCCAGCCGAGGCAGCCATTGGAATGAAATTTTTTTTTATTTTCCATTATTAACCGGAAGGATTGTACTTTCAAATAAAAAAAGAAATTTGAGAAAATAGATAAGTAGTTTTTTTTAAAGCATTTTCAAAAAAACAATTTATTTGGCGGACCCTTTACGTTCGTTTTTAGAATATGAAGAGCAATGCAAATGCTTCCCGAAATTATATTACGGTTCTGCAAGCGTTTTCATTGTTTTTCGTGTTCTAAAAACGAATGTACGTTCCGTGGACTTTTGGTTAAGCAGGGTTAAAGCCTAATTCTACCTTTAGCTTTACGTTGAACATAATAGTTGAAAACTGCAAGACATAAAATATGTAATAATAAAAAAGTAATAAAATAAAGTAATGAAAGCGTCGCGGGGTTACTGCGGTATTTTTGGAATGAAAAAGTAATGAAAAATGTTCAGTAAAATGTAAAGAACTGAATTTTTCAACACTGTTATAGAAGTACATGCCACTTCGTAATAATGAAGAATCAACGTAACTATACTCGAACACTTTGTTTTGAATAGATTAATAGTGTGTGTGTGTGTGTGTACAATGAAATATTTAAAACTAATCATATTGTGATTGATGTTTAAATACTAGAAAAATCCAACTAATTTTATAAAACTTTTACATTTCTATTCGTTTATTTTATTTACTATACCATGTATTGTGCATATACATATGTATGTACGTATAGGCACATATTTATAGAAATGAAGTGAGCAATAAAGTTATATGTGTAGGTATTTGTATTGTAAATAAAACGTGTGTGCACATAATGTGTAAAGAATTGTGGTTGCAACAAAAACATATAAAAATAGTAAAAAACAAATTAAACAAGTAGAAAAACAAAAAAAAAAAAAAACATGCAACCACAGACAAACATCAATGGTAATGTGTGTAAACAGAGGGAATACATTGGCGTAGGCACAGATTCATATTCAGTTACGGGCACAATCTATCTGTACCTGGTGAATTTTATGTGAATGAATGTATATTTGAATGATTTTAAATATATGTACATACATATGTACTAACATATGTATGTACGAGTATGCACATAATGATAACAGTCATATATTTATATGTTTACGAATACATATGTATGTATGTATATTCATGTAAATACTATAACAGACATATATTCGTATGTGTGCATAAATATAGAATTGCATTGCAAACACTTTTAAACTCCGAATTAAATATGTTATGTTGTACACCCATACCTCACTTTGCGTCGTGGTTACGTTCCAAAAAAAACACGACGCAAAGTGAATTACAATTTTCTATAGCAAACCATGTAAAGATCGAAGATAGGTTCCAAGGTTAAAAAAAACAAATTTAATTAAAATAAAATAAAAAATTCATATAATTTATAACACACTAATTGAAACTGGACTCAAAAATTAGAAAATCAAGGTGAAAATAAAACTGTAGTTAGAAAGCGAATCTTCAAGTTTTTTAGCATAAAAAGTCGTGCCATCTTCAATTTAAAAAAAAAAAAATAAAAACTCGAAGCCAAAACAACGCAACTTCGAAAATCTAAGGACGCACAGTGAAAATTAGTACTAATTCGAAAAAAAACGCAGAACGAAACGACGCAAAGCGAGGTATGGGTGTATGTGTGAAGCATATACCGACATTTTTGCCACATGGTGTTCTATTCGAAGGCTCTTGCAACAAAAGCAAAGAAGGATATGCAAATATTCACGGTTATATGTTGATAAATACTGAAAAGGCATATGCAGACAAGCATATGCCTCGAATATAAGTCGTATTCTCGTTCATAAAAATATAAACAAAGGGAGAGGGAGACAAAACGACGAGAACAAGGCAAACGCTTATAGGGTTGGGAAAGGTGTTCGGTGAGAAAGAATAAAATAGAATATACAATAGTAAAATTAATTAAAAAGTAAAGAAACACTAACGAACTAAAAAATAATACAAATTAAATACAATCAAAAAATGAATATTTCCCAGTAAATATTTTTAGTAAGTTTCGTTGTTCGAACTAAAAATGCATACATTTGAACAATTTTGAGAAAACTGTAATGAATTGTTTCTAAAAACAATATTAGAATCAACATAAATTTGACTTGAAATTTTTTATATTTATACTCCTAATATACATGCGATAAAATACATAGTGCTACGGTAATGCCAGGGGTCAAGTACTAAAACAAAGAGTGCGTATTTTATTGTTTCATACTCAAAATAACATACATACATACATACATAATTGGTTAGTACAATCCTTCAGTCGGAATTACGACCTAGCTTCTGACACCATTCATGTTGTGTGTGTTAATTTTATACATGAGTGGCGGGACCTACAGTTTAAAGTCGACTCCAAACGACAAATTTTGCGAGAAGCTTTTTTATGGCAATTTTATTAACTCTCAGAGTTTTTGCTAGAAATCTGCTGAGAGGAAGTCACCGAAGAATTTTTTTTTATATTTTCGTTTTGATGTTTGTCCTGGAGTTTGAAGTTTACGTCTAATAAGCCAACACACTACCTTCTAGATTACGGTGACTCAAAATTATTTTTGGCTAATTTAGTGTTAATTACGAGTTATTAGAGCAAATTGTAGAACAAATGGAGAATACATTTTTAAAAAATTATTTCAATTTCTTTTTTTACTTGGATTTGTTAAAAAAATTAATTATTTAAGCCATAAATAGTTTTTGCGCTATAACTCAATACCACTCAAATGAACGCCAAGACCAAAAAATAATTTAAAAACTTTGAATTCAGAATGGTGCTATACTGGTCTAGTACATTCGTTCTATTCTGGAATTGTTTATTACTTAGGGAACCACCCTGAAAATGTTCCATGTATTAACTACCAAAAAACATATAGATCTGAATTACTTCAACAGAAATTCTATCGGGATATTGCGCTATTGGTAGTTTCACTGACAAACTCGGCATGCCCCACTAGGATTATTGCAGGAGCTGTCATGATATGGAGAAAATGGAATACATACAACACCTTTTATGCGAGTGACCTTCCCTTCAGAAAGGACATCAACGGTTTTTGGATTAAACAGCGTTTAAAAAGAAGGTGACGAACGTGACACTAAGAGAACTGGCCGCTTTCATTCAGACCTCGTGGTGGTTCAAACTAGAGATAAGCGATATTTTCAAAACTGTGATTTAATCACCGTGATTGATAATTCACTGGTACCTACAATGATTAAAATTGCCAAATAACAGTTACTAATAATGTCGTCCTTTCAAAATTGTTACATACTCAAATTTATTTAATTTTATTTTGAGCGAGGCAGAATTGCTATTAGATGATGCTGATTATTTACTTTTGTCTATTATACATGAACTTTCTGTGAAACTTAATTGTCAAACTTCATATAAAAAAAATTACATTAAAAATAATAACATTGATGACACCACTCTGATTTTGTTTAGTAGTCTTTTCGTAGTATGTATCTAGTTGTCTCTTTCTTACGACTTAATAAAATACGTTATTGTCATTATTGTTTTCTTTTGGAATACTGTGATCACAATTACTGTTTTAAAGAACATTGATTAACAAATCACGTTCACTGAGAACAACGTTCTTCAAAAATCACTGAGTCGCTCATCTCTAGTTCAAACCCACCACTAACGGATCAGGGCAAGAGAGCTTACCTCACACTGAATAACACAATGGACCATATGGACCAATGAGTAAACTTGCCTATGAACGACAAGATACCCATTAAGCTACCCTATTCTACTTTCAATAAAGCGAATTTTGAAACGGTTTGTAACATTGAAACTAAAGTAGTCAAGTGCCAATGCGATGCGTATATTGGGATTTTTAAATTTTGTTAATCATTTGAAATAAAGTTCGCATATTTTTTGAATTATCAGTCTTAATAAAGAAACAAAAACAAAAGTAACCTGTTATTCGCCACGAAACCGTTAGTTAAATAAGAAATATAACCTAAATAAAAAATATTCGAAATTAAACTACTACAATGGTCCGAAGGAAGAGTAAAACAGTTTAAGTTTATGAACAAATAATAGTCACTGGACTTTAATTCCAGAATATGGCACGGATAAATAGGTTTTCACTATTTCTACACGAATTTTACTTTTTTCATTTTCTCTTCTATCACGATGTAGTCTGCTGTCAAAATCTGTGACACACAAGAATCAACTGATAGATACTTGTTGATAGAGGCGGGAAATTCAGAAAGACAAGTACTTTTTGATTTATTTTATTTTATTTTGCTCCATAGCCAAGACCTAGGTTTGATATTCTAGTAGGAAACTCCGTGTAAAAACACACAAAAATACATTTTAATATACAACGAATGGATTAAACTATATTTGGTTAATTCACACGACTTTGTATCGTGTATGTTGTATTGAATACACTTTTTGTTTGTGAACGCTCAATGCTATACTGTATTGTATATTTCTTATTCCAAACATCAAAAAGCGATAAGAAGAAGGCCAGAATTCATAATTTCAAAATGAAAAATATTGCGGCAAATAGTAGATTAATTAATTATTTATGCGAACAATATAATTTTTAAATGTTACTTGTTGACTCAAGTTACAAGGAAAATATTTTGCATTTTTGTTCTTCTTCTAGTGATCTGGTATTTACATAAAGTGGTAGCACGAAACCAATACGACTGTTAAAAACATATAAAAAAAATGCGTATAAGTGTATCGGATTTTTATATGAAAATTATCAACATATATTCGTCCAACAATACACTCAATACAACGATACAAGGGCTGGTATCAATTGCCCAATAGTTGATTAATTAATTCTCTAATATTGACCAAAAACTCTCAAAACAAACATATGATAAAAATGTAATCATCAAAGTACAATTATTTACATAGTCGGTAAAAATTAACTTAAAAGTTGGCAAATAATATTTATTTTTAATCGATGTGAGTTATTAATAACTTAAGAGCTACAGTCAAAGAAAAAAGTCTATATACACCACTGTATGTCGACTTTTTCCCGCTAGTTCAGTAACCGATCGACTATAACTTGTACGCTGGCGAAATACATGATCTGCCAAAAGCACCGTCGCTATCCATGTAGAAATCAAAGTTGTCTTTTACCTCTTTCCATCGTCAGCGTGTAGTCTAATTTGCCATTTCCGTGTTTGCTTCGCAGACAATTAAAGTAGAACGAAACGATAGAAAGTAGATAGCTAAGTAGATTCGAGCATGTGTACTTGTCATTAGGATCAAATGGTCTTTTGTAAATTCATCCTAAATGGATGATAAAGAAGATAGGATAATGGAGAAAAGAAGAAATGAATTAGAAAATAGAGGACATAGAAAACGGAACAAAAAAGACGGTCACAGGTGCTCTGGCACCTCTAAACCAGCTCAGGCTACTTCTGAATCTCTGGAGAGCCCTAATGTTGGCTCTTGACAGAGAATTCAAACCCATAAATAAGGCTCCACTCAGGGTCCTCAACTACTAAGTGCAGGACAGTTGCAGAGGAGATGTTCGATAGTCTCCAATTGATAACATACCCTGCAGTAGTCCGGCTGGGATTTCTTCCAACTCCTTGTTAGCGATCTAATCTCGTTGAGTAATAAGCCCAATAAATAACCTCAGGCTAGCCATGCCCAGCAGCAAAACCGTTTTAGTACTATCTGTAGCAAGCCATAGATTCCTAGACATATAACAACCCGACCAAATCGCTCTCAGAGACCCGTCGTCTCATTACTAGGTATACCGCTACGTCCCGGAATTCAACATAGGCGGATCTGGTCTACACTCATTAACAGGTAGTACATCAGACGGATGCAACGGCCCTTATAGCAGCTTGATTGACAACAGAGGCCATATTGCCTTCAAGATAACAAAAATAACTGCCTGAAAGACGCTACAGTCATCATTCAACCTAAAGTGAAGCTGCAGCCTGAGAGCCAGGAAATCCCAGCACCTGTGTCCCCATCTGTGAAGATGGGTATATCTATACGCCTCTGGAATACCCCCGCATTCCATAGTCGCCTATCCGGTATAAGAATCCTCTACCCTGGCGCGGACATGATCTCGAGAATTCCGGAGTGTCTTTTTAAGCGCTGTTTGCGGCAACCTAATTCCCTTAGACGTGTAGACTGAACGTAATACAATTGTTCCGTTGCAAAGTCTTGTATAAGGCACTCCACTAAACAGCATAACTATATGCAATAAGCGGAATAACAATTGCTATGACCAGCGAATGGTCCTAAGTTGAAGATTCCAGCTCTTACCTATGGAGTTCCCACATTTTTAAATAGCATTCGGTCCCTTCTTCCTCGGTGTTACTTTTTCAAATCAGCTTTCTGTCTAGAATAACACCGCCATACTTGACCTCAGAATTTATATCTAGTCCAACATTTGTAGCCCAAGAGAATGAACGCAGTCTAAATCAATTCTCCTAAGTGTATCCTCAATTGATGCAGTGGTAATATTGATAAAAACTCTCTGAATAGCCAAATTCGTTTCAACAAAGCTGACTAACCCTTAACTTAAGCATGTTGCGACATGCTCATTAGAGACTGTTCTCTGCAGATATTTCAAAAGAAAGGATGACGGCGATATCGATCTATAATCTTTAGAGCATATAGAACGGACTTTATAGGCTTTCGGTATAAAGACTACAATCACATCATCTGTCAAGTATATTCAACCACCGGAGACAGTCGTTATATACGTCTACCAGATATTCGCATAATATATCATGAGTAAACCAAAGCAGAGCCGGGAAGATATCATCCAGACCAGGCGATTAAAAGATTCAAAACTACTTACACTACATTTGACCTAATTTTTTGTAATGATTTCTTACAAGTTCGTCGTCATGCCAGCATTATAGACGAATTCAGCTAAGCTTAACAGAAAGCTATCAGGATTCACAAATTGTGAAAATTAGTGCTCAGTAGAACTTCTATGGTTTCTAGTCAATGCGCCATCCTTCTTTTGAATGAAGCCTAAAAATTAGGAGTCCTTAGACAATATCCAGCGGAATCGAGCCATACTATCGATTACCTCCATATATCCGCAGATACTCAGTCAGGTACTTTTTGAGCGCCAAATTTTCCTTTTATAATCGCTAAAGCTGGATCTGTGTACAGACCAGTCAACATCATCACCTAACCTTTTCGCTTTGTTTAAGAGTCTCCTAGTGCAACGACTGAGTTTTTGATTTTCCGCGTTCCATTAGGCTGGGTGATTCCTTTTATCCGGGTAAGCAAGGGGACAAGCTTCTTCGTTAAAGAGTCAACTCGATCATTGATGCCGAGAGTGGAACGAACCCTAAGAGCCCTATGTTTTCCTTTCACAGTCTACACAAATTAGATCCATTCCGATTCCAATAAGGCTTCTAAGAGCCAACAGACAAATTGATACTGAAAGTCTCTGAAACCCTCATAAAAAGTTGCTATTTATATAAGAAAGTATCAGATTAGATGAAGAGAATAAAAACTTATTTGAAGAAAATAATACGAGGAAATTAAATCTGTCTGATTTTAAAATTAATTCATTGATTAAGCACAGCATTTTTTTCACCATACTCTCTTATTCCATCGTTTGAACGCTGTCCATTCCATTGTTCTTCATCTCAAGTATAAAGTGGTAAACATAAGCAACATCCTGGGTTATGAAACTAGGCATAATAGTTACTCTTATTGGGGTGAACTTCTACTTACTATTGAAATAACTTTTCGCCTGCGTAATTGACCTCTTGTAGGCTAACATGTCATCCAACTAGTGCACATCTTTCTGTGAATTGTTTTTATGGCATTAAATTTTTTTTAACTCTTTTTACAAATTTTGGCAATAATTAATAAATAAAATTTTTTTAAATAATTTTAACAATAAGAGGAAATTTGGACTCTAATATTCTTTATAAAATCCGAACTTAATGGTCAAATTATTTAAATTTGTGTTGATTAAAAGACTCATTTGATAGACTTGCAACATTATATCCATTGTACTGCTGGAATTTTTTACTGAATAGAGAAGTGATAAGAACTGGACAAAAAAAGGAGACACTTTATTGCTATTTAGAGATGTTAACAGTTTTTGTACATTTACTTTTAGGCATGAATATCGACGTTAACAGAGAAGACAGTAATGAAAAAAATTCTTCGTTTACCACATGAACAAATTCCTTGTGGTACCAAATTTCTTTTACAGTGATTTGATTTTTTGGACAATTCCCCTTTGAATTTGTTACACAGAATTATTATCCCAAAAGATGTGAAAAATCTGATGATATAAACGGTAGTGCCCACTTAACTAAAACATTAGTAATGATAGTAAATTATTCGTTGTAATTTCAAAATTAAAAAAGATAACAAAATGTATTTTTCAGTTTTTAAACCTAATCAGTAACACATTTAAAATTTTAAAAAGAAAAAATATGAAAAAAATTGTTTTATTGGGTTGGTCATGTAGGCTGACTTTCAAAATGTATCAATACAAAGTTTGTATGCAGTTCTACTGCGGTATATAAATTATGTAGATATGCAAAGTTGCCAAACAATGCATCAACTATAAATCCGATGCCTGATTGCCATCAAGACATTTCGACGATTTGCCACAATTCATCATCATTTTTGGAATTTTTGCTTTCCATCCTCCTTTAAATTTCAGTTCACAAGTTCTCAATTGGATTTAGATCAGAGGATTGAACATTTCCGTGTTGTTCCTCTATGCGGCTTTTTACAGGTGCATGAGCGTGAAATGGTAAATTTTTCTCCGCGTGTGGTATTATTGATTTTTTGTCTAAACATGTAGGTCCATAATGGTCCCTATATAATATATAACTGTTTTGATGGTATATCTAAAATTAGGAATACGTTTAGCTGGAGGCCAGACTAACCGCTTGTCATCTGATCCCCATCGGCAAAATTTTGATTCCTCAGCTGATCTTAATTGTAACTGAAATATTATAATTAAACACATTTTCTCTAAATAATGACTTATTTTGTAAGAATTTTGTACAGAATAGAAAAATAAAGAAGGAATCAGTGTAAAAAAGTTCAAACTTTCTAAACTCTCTTACTTCATATTTGTGTATTGTACCAGATGAACAACAAAAGCAAAACAACTGTAATTGTTATGTTCAATCAAAGTAAAAAAATTCACAGATTATGGCAAAGCATGTATGCATTGCTGACATTCCAAATATATATTCGTTTCGTTGGTAAACATTTAATTTTATTATTCAAAAATTCTTTCTAATAACGGTTTATTGGATTTAATAACGGATTCTGTAACAATACTCCTCACTTCTTTAACAGTGGTCATTTGCATGCTAGTTATGTGTGCTGTCCATAAATAGATATGTTGTCTTGTTTGATACAGTGTTTCTTCTTTAACATTGTATAGAGATCACTCTTCTACAATCCTGGATCGTGAAGAAAATAAAAAAACGAAATTCTTAAGTTTTTTCCATTAATTTGCTTATATCACAGATGTTAAAAATGTGTGTTATCTCAGTTATTTTGGCTCAAAACAAGCTTAAACACAATGTAATGTATGTTCATTCAAAAGCATAGTCTGTGAACAACTGTTTGAGGCAGTGTACATGGAAGTAATTTCATATGTTTGGGTAAGAAGCTCTGTTTGTCTAAACTAAAGCTACAATTTTATAAAAAAAAGAAAATTTTGTTGCACTCCAATAACATGTCACTTTGTATTTTCGTAATTTGCAAAAGTTATATTATTAAACCTTGTAACCTTCATTTGGATGTGGTGTGTTATGTTTTCATTACAATTATTTTCGTTATTAAGAGAATGTTACATTTGGGTACTGTTAAACATAACAGTGCTATGTTGTCATTAAAATTGATTCAAAATCACTCATGCTAAAATTTTTGGTTTGTGCTTTGGATTTTCAAAATCGAATTTATGAATTTATTTTTGTGTTAAAATTAGTTTCTCTTATTCCATTCAATTACTATAAAAAAATAAATTAAATTAGTTTTTTTCATTCTATTAAATTATTGTAAATAAATTGGATTAATTCTACAGGAAATATTAAATTCATCATAAAAATTTATTTCGTTCCATCCTTTCATAAAACTATTTAATGACGAAGGAAAAAATTATAAGTGGACTTACGGCATAAGTTAAAAATGAAATTTTAACTTTGTAAATATATCTCTACATTAGTTCATAAAATTCATAAATTAGGAGAAGCAGAAAAAGTGTTATGAGTTTATGATTTAATGGTTGTAATTTTGTTTAGTTTGTTGGCGTTTCAATTTGTTTGCCAATTTGTTGGTTTAATTAAATAAATTGAATTGTTTGCAATTAAATTTAATTGTAACACTTAAATGAGTCTAAAAATGCACATTTTATCACGACTTATTCAACAAAAAAATTACAATTCAGAAGAATCTTTGGAAATAATTGCAAAAAAATTTTACAAATTTAACAACGACAACAACATAACTTTAAAGCAAAATACATGAATGAATGACAGAATAAAATAATAATAATAACACGAAGATGTTGCAATAACAATAAAAAAAAATTACTTTACGCTTTGGATTCTAACATGACTCGTAGAGTTCTATCTTTTTACACCCGTAGAAATTTGTCCAAATGAGGCATCAGTACCCTACAGTTTAATGGGTTGGTTTCGAATTGATAAAAAATAAAACTAATTTTATTAATAAAATTTATATATTATTTATTTCTTAAGTCGCCGTAGTCTAGTTAGTAGTGTGTCCTCTTATTAGACGTGAGGCCTTGGTTCAAACCCCTGTTCAGACGTCTCCAACAAAATGAAATATGAAAAATATTTTTCAGATTCTTGACAAAAACTCTGAAAGTAAATAAAAGTTTCTCAAAAATTTATCATTCGGAATCGATTTTAAACCATATAAAATTATAACACACCACAAAAGTGGTGTTGAGAAGCTAAGTTGTATTACTAACTGAAGGGTTGTAAGGACCAATTATGTTATATTATTTATTTGTTAATTTCATCTCTCAATATACGATTACAACATCGCAATAACAACGAGTAAAGCTAGAAATTCTTAAGCTAATTCCATCAAGTCTCTACGTCATTACAATTACGTTTTTTCGATGTAATGCATCGCTAAGATGCATCGATGTTATATCTGTTTACCATAAAATATTTCGGTATTCTCTATGCGTCGATTGATTTTCGTAACAAAATATAATTAAAATGCCTCCTGTTTTCTATCGGTTTTATCGGTTTTAGTAAGGATAACTCTCTGCCTTTAATTTGTAAACACTCAGTTGCATTAACACTGCACATTTTGCAAGTAGATGTTTTGGTGATTTATTCTTCTTATGATGCAATCTTCATATTGGGCTTGAATAGATACCTATTTGAAAACAAGTGTTTTTGTGTCAAAAAAGCCCTTACTGGAATGTCAGATAGTATAGCTGTGCCTTGTTTTCTGTATTTCCTACCTAAGTGAATTTAAACGCATCTTTCAATGGCGTAAATTTTCGTCTAGAAAAAACTCATGAGACTCTGAATTCTTCACTTTTAGAACGACTGTCTCACTATATGTCTTGTTCTACATACCAGAGAATAGTTCCTCTCCTAACGTCCTTTCACTCATAACTCCATTATTTCTATCATCTTCATTACTGCATTTCCCAAAATCAAGAAGATTATTGATACTGTGATAGATACAGATAGAACTGTCAGCCATTCGATCTGTTAGATCATGATACCTCCTGATAAATCTCTCATCGTCATTAATTATGCAACGGTCTTAAATCTAACATTGGTTCTCATTGACTTTGTAATACCAACATTTATGGTTCGTTTATGTATGGCACATTTTGTGTTTGTATTAAGTTTTTAACTTCAATGCAACGACCAAAAACTTCGATATTTTATCGGTGTTAATCAATTAAGAAACATTGTATCGATCACTTACATCGAGTATTTTTAAAATATTGTGGTAAACGGTACTCTTCGCTAAAATTAATGAATTAATTAACAAAATTCTCTAAATGAGAATGATCTTTTCATGCATATGGTATGTACATAATTAAATATAATTTAGGTGTAATAATAGTTCTTATAGGGTTAATATACGATCAGCTTCAGTGTATGAAATCCACTAAATTTTTCTTTTTCTTATCCATGTCTTTATTTATCAGTGCTACGCTTTTCTTTTTTTTTGGAAATTTTTGAAAAATCCAAAAACAAAAATTAATTTGGAAAAGAAAACGACATAAAAATAAAAAATTATAATGACGACGGTGGCTGTGCATAAGAAATGCATAAGAAATACGAAGACGAAGGCTTGACAATTTTCAAATGGAGACCGACACAAATTCTCTTGAAAATATCTTGCAGATACCAAACCTTTACATTCAAATGGTGTGTTGTGCTGTTGGTTGTTGGATGTGTAACTATGCAAAACTGTTGTATGAATATATTTAGGCCAAATATTCAAACAAATTATGAGAATATTGTTATTTTAATAAGTTTTCTTGAAGTTTGTTTTGTACATTAGTTATTTTCTAGTTTTATGCTTGTAGTTGTTATAGTTTCTGTTTTCTTCATCTCTGCAATTTGCCTTTTCAAGATTTATTTGACGAAAATGTCATTTAGCTTTTTGCAAGTGTAAATTTTTTTTCAAATCCCTGTATTCCGTTACGGAAATATAGAAAAAATGTTTTTTTACTTTTTTTTTAATTGCATTTAAAAAACTAAAATTTAGCAAATGAAAGTTAATAATTTAGAATGAATTTATTCATGAATAAAATTATTAGTGAGTAAAAAAGTATGAAAATGAAATTTGATTTGCAAATTTAATAACATCCAATAGATATTTTTAATTTATTCTCGGAGTCAGTGTGCCTGCCCAATCTTTTAGATTATTTGCGTTTTGAATTAAATGAAGGGAAACATATCAAAAGTTGAGAGCAAAAAGCCAAACTTTCAAATCATGAATACTAAAGTTAAGAAAACTCGTAAAAAAAACAAAAACAAAAACAAAGAACAAAAAGTAGCAACCAGCAAATGTACTTTTTCAAGAATATAGGTACTTGTACATACATTTCGAAAACAACAATTGAAAAAATAAAATAAAATATAAAATGAAAATAAATTTAAATAATAAAAGATAAAAAGTTTCATTCCTTTTGTTAGTTGGGCTTAAACACCAGTAAAATTAAATCAAATCGAACTAAAAAAAGACCAACATGAAACGGAGAAACGGAGCAACCCATCTCGAAAAAAAACGAAAGAAAAAAAAATCAACAAACTCAAATAAAATTCAAATAGAAGAAAAAGTTTTCTACTGCATTAGTAGATGATGTTGGACAGAAAGTAGAAACAACACATACCATTTGAATACGATGCCAGACCAAACATTTTTTAAGTGAGTTTGAAAATTTTAAGTGCTGGTATATTTATAACAAAAAATTTTATTTACATTTTAATGAGGATAACTTGAATATAAAAAATTTACTGATTTTTAAATCGATCCAAAGTATAACATTATGTTGAAAAGGACTTGCATATGTTTTCATCGCAATTGTTAGTTTCCACGCAGTGAATAGTGAGATAGGTAACTCAGTGTTCAATTCATTGGCGAATGTACTTAAAAAAATACCTGCACCGAGATGACCCGGATTTAAGCACGCCGGATATAATAATTCCCCGCTTAATAGCACTGAAACTTAAGCAATATTGATTTTTGCTTCTAAACGTACTGAAACTATTTCGATCCAGATTTTAAGCATTTCCCGCTTATAAACTCCAAAAATTGCATTTCATACTTTAACTTTACTTTAAAAAATTCGTTTATATGCACTCAACAATTTTCTTTCCAAAATTGATCCCGTATTCGTACGACTAAACGTTTCTTTATTTATTTTTATGTTGATATGTTGAGTCATTGAATTGTGCTCATAAAATAGCAACTCTTGTGCCATTGGAAGCTAATATTCACGATTAACGATATACGGCATATTTATTGGAAAAATAGTAAACAATTGGACAGCACAATACAATTCCATAGAATGTTCCTTATGATTTCATTCTCCTCTAGGCATAGGAGATAATTCTCAGATAATTGATTCCTAATAGAAAATTACCAATGATTGCCTTTCATAATTTGTAAAGCTCTTCCACTAATCCCGTCTGTAGCAATTCTCGGATAAATCAACGCTATCATAGCATACTGACTATGCTTATAAAGCCTGTTGCGGATTCATTTCCTTTAGCAATTTCTTCGCAGTGGTCTCAAAGTGACATTACAACTTTGTTAACCAGCTTATAAAAGATGATTAAAGTCCTTTCCGACCAGCCCGCATTCCATCGCATATGAAGCCAGTGCTGTCAATGAAAGAAATAAAATTCTATTAGCATGGATGACACGTGGAGCCTGATTTCGATATACGAATTTCACACTTACAAGCATTGTCGTGCAAGCGTTCTTAAAAGGGCTTATATCCGAGGAATACTGTATACTTAAAAAACGGAATATTTATATTTAAAGAAATTATGTTATAATCTATGATCATCTTTTCCACTCTTGATTTCAAAATAAACTTTGAAGCATTGTCTCTTATATGGGACTTGTAACAAATTTTCAATGATACAATATAAAATCAATTGAAATGAGTGTAATTACATGCTTCTTTCAACATTGAGAGATATTCAAGTGTCACTGATCATTAAATTGGATTCTCATGACGAGAACTTCAAGACCTTCTAACAATATAACAATTATCATTCCTTAGGTATGTCTTTTAATTCCATTCCACGATTCCGTTTGAAGCTAATCGATAGTGATACACACATGTTTATATCTTATTCTTACAACCTTCGAATGATCACCGACGAGTGCCAGAATTTGATGTTTTCCATAAAAGCGTTAGAGAAAGAGAAAATCAATAAAAATACAATAAAACAAGGTTACAACGAACTCCCACAATTTAGTTCGTTATCGACGATGTTCGCTATATCCATAGTAAGAGAAAAAATATTACGTCATGGCTATAGAATTAAAAAATTAGACAATTACTAATTTATTTGCAAAATTTTTTTATTAAAAAAAAACAGTTATTTTCTTCTATACTTTACATTTAAGTATTTCGTAAACAATAAAATTCTCCAAATCTATTAAACTATGAACAGCAATAAACGAATTTTCTTTTAAACTCAAAATTTGTAGTATTGTTTTTAAACAATTCCTTGCCGGTTCATTTGAAGGATCAGCCAATTCGTATATGTACTATGTCAGAATCATAATTATTTCACTATTTAAACTGCCATTATTAGTCTCTGTTGTAATTAATAATTTTTTTCTAAAAGCCTAGGGGGGCTTTCACAAAGCATTTCTTATATGGCAGGTGTTGTTTTTGCGTTTCCCATTTAAGATTGTCCTGTCCTAGATCTAGTAATATTTTTGGGTTACAATTAATTTTTATTTATTTTATTTTCATTTATTTATTATAATTAACACAACACAACAAGATTTTAATCTTATAAGTTATAGTGCTATGCTTAGGATTGATAAGATATAAAACATAAAAAAACAATCAAACAAATTAATATAAAAAACAAATTAATTAAAGTATTAAGTATTAAATTTAAGTAGAAATATTATTTAGAGCAAATTAAGTAAACTACCAATACTACAGAAATAAAAAGAAAATAAAAAAAGTAAAAAATAAAGAATTCTAAAGACACAAAAAAGAAATATTTACAAAAATCGGCATAAGAAAGTAAGGATAAATATTTAACCGATATAATAAACATGCCAAGAACGTAGCAAACTCTTCATTAAGAGAACAATTTAAATAACTCTTTTTTGAACACGTTTGCATTGCCTAACTTTTGGATGTAATTCGGTAAGGAATTCCAGAGACTAGTGGTGTGTATAAAGAACTGTCGCTGTGACAGAAGAGTCCTGCAACGTTGTTGAATAATCTTCATGCCCCGGCATGACCTAGCAAACTTAATTCGGCCCGCAAAATAATCCGGCTGTCCCGTATTATTAATTTTATGGAATACAATGAGGCATTTAATTTTCAGAAGATTATCAATTTGACACTAAATATCTGATACGTTAAATGAGAAATATGATCCTGGCGACCTTTAAGAAAGACGTATCTTGCTATATTGTTGTATGCCAAGTTTAGTTTCCGGTTGTCATTACTGCAGCAGTTTGCAAAAATTTCGCACCCATGCAAAAGCACAGAAATCAAATAAGTTTTAGCAAGTTGCATACGAATTTCAAAATTGATTAAGTAAATTATAAGTGTATATAAGAGTTTAGCATTTTTAAAGATATGAAACAAATTCTTTGGAATCGGAAAATGTGCCAATATCAAGTTTGAGCTACTACCAGAAGTCGTAATATTTGCAAAAAACGGAAACATCGAATTTTACGAAAACAATCAGTATTTATCAAAAATATTGAAAATTTTTAAACTGATAGTTTATTTGAAAAAAGAAAAATGTATGAAAAATAAGACTGATGTACTCTTTAAATAAAAACTACAACAATTTTTTTCCGATTTTATCAAGCGAAATATCAAACTGTTTACAAGAGAATGCACTTTAATAATGTCAGCACTTATTTTGTATTTCTTAATTAAATATTGCAATTAAGAATGCTCAAACTTGAAAAAATAAGAAAAAATTCATTATTTACAAATTTAGCTAATCAAAACTCATAACATACATGTAATACATGTTTAGGTATATGTATATATTTAAAGGGTTATTTCTACCCTTTTCAAAATGCTTTGAAAGATCAATTGTCAATTTCTGACAATTGCGATGGTTCTAGCACGTCAGCTCTACAATTTTTCAAAAATGGCCAAAAACGCCAATTTCTCCGAAAACCTGACGTGATGGAAAGTTTTTGACCCCAGATTCGTTTTCAGCGCGCAAAATGCCTTCGGAAACACCTGGAGCCATCTTATTTGCACAAAAAGTCCAAATTTGCAGGGCTGTGATATTTTTGAGTTCTACTCAACAA